>JAJTUV010000913.1:0-600000 GCA_021653895.1 Mastomys natalensis | reverse complement strand
CCCTACACTCCCATTTCTAAGTGGGAACTGAATGGGCCCACCCTGGGTAAAAGGGTGTCAGCAGGCACCCGCTCACCCCTTGCTGGGTTCCCAGGCCCCTAGAGCCCCTTGTAATAGTGACCGTTTGCCCTGTAAGCAGTGGGTGACCAGGTTTTTAATCTTGGAGACCCCTCAGATACCAGCTGGGAAGTGGGATTTGTCAAAATGGGAAGGAGGGAGGGCCTGTCTGTGAATGTCAGAGCTCATTTCAACACAAAAGGGATATCCCTGGAGCAGCGCCCCATCCCTCTAACCTCCCCTGACCTCAAAGCCACTCTTCAGCATGTAGGGGGAGCCACCAGCACGCCCAGCGTCAGATGCCTGAGTCTGGAGCTGGAGGGCTAACTCGGGTACCTGGCAAGTTGAGACACTTCCTAGCTGGACTTTCATCCCCTGCCTCTAGACTTCTCTACCCGCTGCCTCTCAGCAGCTGTCAAGCACAGACCACCACTTAGCTGCTGTAGAACCAGGTCTTAGTCCTCAAGGATAGAGATCAAACGCTGTGGACTCCGTTATGTGGCCTCCGGGCAAGTCGCTCTTCTCATGGCCCCTGTACTGGAGGCCAAGCTGACTCAGCACTTGCCGCTTGCCCAGCGTGTGTTCTGGCCTTGAAAAGCCTGATCTGACACAGGCTGTGATAATGACCTGTGACCTCAATCTTCCCATTCCCGGTTGACACAGGCGGCCTGGGAGGCAGATCTGGGGCGGGAGCTGAAGCTAGGCCTCTTGTGTAGACCTTTGCTCCTAAGCTGGCACCATGTCTGAGTAATTACAAGAACCTTTACAGTCTAAAGTGACTGAACAGGGGTCCTGTAGGCAGATTCTCAAGCCTTCTCCTGGGCAGTCACCTCCTGACCACCTGTGAGTGGCTCCCCGATGTCATTGCAGCCGACTGCTGTGTGTGCCCCATGGCGAACCCTCTGGCCTCAGAATCTTTCTGTTTATGCAGGGTGCCGCCTCCACTGAGAGCTCACCCTGGTGCACCTGGTGACCTCCTGGGAGTCCGTCATTTCTTAGCTCCCCACGGAAGCGCGCACCTCCGGAGAGGTGGCGCCCTCTGCTGGACTCTTCTGTCCTCTGCACTTAAAACTGTGCCTGCTAGAAGCTGTCCAAGGCAGCATCCTTCAACCCAATATCCGAAATCCACAGTGCTCTGAAATCAAGATATCCTTTTTGAATGGGATGTGACAGTCCATCCTCAGCTACAGACTGTGTTTCAGGTCAGCCTGGACTACAGAGACCTGTTTCAAAACAAGGCAAATAAACACCAACCCAAAGGGAACCGAATAAGCAAACAAAAACTTTTGGCTCGCACCAACGTGACACTCAAAGGGCTTCTGGTTTCAAAGCACTTTGGAGTTTGGACTTTTAGATTAGAGAAGGTGGTCAGTCAAATGTTATGCAAAATAAAGTAAACCAGAAAATCTGTAAATTCAAAAATGCTTCTGGATCCCCGGTACTTTGGCCAAAGCTCGACATGTGCTCTGTGTAGACTTGCTTTGTGGACAGAGGAATGAAGCTGAGATAACAGTAGCCACATCCCAATTAAACCTCCCCCTAAACCAAACTCCAAGGATGGGGCTTCATTGCTAGAGTCCTTGCCTAGCATACACAGAGACCTGGGCTCCATCCCAGCTATTGGGATGCAGAGGCAGGAGAATCAGTTCAAGGTCATCCTCGACTCTCTAGAGAGTTTGAAGCCAGTTTGTGCTATGTGTAACTCTGTCCAAAGATATACCCATTTTACAGACTAACAAATAGAGTCACAGAAAGTCACTAATTGTCCCAGATTCTACATTCTCACTTTAAATGTAGGCTCCAAAGGGCTCTGTGACTCAATGGTAGGTGGACAGAGGTTTTCCAGGCACTGACATCTTTAGAGCCCCCCACCCCCTCCCAGGCACAGTTGGCCCGTCTTCTGTCTCTTGCTGTGACCAAGGGGAGCAACCCTGGGTTTTCACAGAATCTCCCAGGCCAGAGACCCAGATCTTTTCCCTCTCAGGGGGATGTGACCTCAAATTTCAAGCAAACTCTTGAAAATAAAAGCCAAATTAAAAAACAAAACCAGCCTTTCCTGCCTTAAAATATTGTGAGCCAGGGAAGCAATCTGCCTTGACGCTGCATTTTATTATGAGATAGAATTCAAACTGGACTGGTTTGGGTTCTGTACACCTCCACACATTGTTTGGGGAATTAAGGGATCAGTAGTATTGGTAATTATGGTTTAGCATTCAATTACCTCCCCCCAGTTGAAAACCGTTAAATTGTCTGTGACAGGGCTTAAATTTAGCCCAGTCTCATGTCCTATGAAGACTTCACGAGTCAATACAAGCCATCCGGAAACCACAAGGTCCCTGTGCCAGGTGGTAATGACCAGTTGGGTTGAGGTTTTTTATCTGGGACATCGGGACAAGGGACAAGCTGACCCACAGGGCACTCGTGTTGGGGGTGCTCATTGTAGAGCACACAGTTCCTAGAGCCGGCTTGGCCTGGCTGGCCCTGACCCCAAGCCTCGAGGCATCCAGGAAAAGGCTGAGAGTCCAGCTGATGGGTGATGGCTGACCTGGAGCCTCAACAAGGGGAGACCTGGGGTCACGAGTGACATGTGAGACTTGGAGAGACTGCCATTGAACACCTCTATGCCCGAGTCTCTGTTCTGCCACTTAGTGAGTGACCTCGGGAGGGGTACCCTATGTCTATTTATTCATCTATCTATCTATCTATCTATCTATCTATCCATCTTTCTATCTTCTATATCTTTATCATCTATCTCTATATCTATCTTCTATCTGTCTCTGTATCCATTTCTCTCTATCATCTATGTATCTGTCTCTATATCTACCTATCATCTATCTATCTAATCTATCATCTCTCTCTATCTCTGTGGGGCAGTGGACCGTGCCACCAGACAGAAAACCTGGTGAGGTTGAGCAGATTAAAGAACCCGGTAATTCTCATAATTGAGAACGAAATGCGTTTAAATCTATTCTCGATCATGTTCCTGACCTGGAGCACGTGACCACGACTCCCCACTAAGAGGACCATAACAACTGATGATGCAGCACAAAACTCCAGAGTTCTCCATGCTAATGAGGTATCAAGATAGGCCCCAGGGGTTTAGCCAATAAGCTTCCCTTCCCAGGCATTCCTTCCTACAAAAGGTAATTAATCTCTGGTTCACCCTGAGTAAGTGGAACGCATCCTTTTCCACCATGAATAAACAGTTTGGATGAGCAAGAACTATCTCCTTCACCAAGGACTGCTATGGGGGAAGCCTTTGTCATATGGAGCTGCTCCTAAGTCTCCTGCAGAAGGCCCCGCCACACTCCTGGCACTCATCCTGAGCTAAGCCAGATTCCCCACCCCTCCACCCCAGGCTCGTCTCAGGCCCAAGGGGAGGCCCTTCCCAACTCCTTGTGGTTCCCAGCAACATCTGGGTGCACAAGAGTCTGAGAACCGTAGCCTTAGTCCCAGCCTCTGCCGTTTCTCACCCAGAGAAACATGGGCTGGGGTCCCTAGCTTAGGCTGCACTTTACCTCCCCTGCATGGCCTGTCTGTGTCCCATGAGCCTGGCACCTCAGCTCATAGGAACATAGGAACATAGTTTAGTGCCTCTGCGAGACCCCCAGAGGTCAACCGAAATGCAGACCCATCTATCTATCTATGTATCTATCTATCTATCTATCTATCTATCTATCTATCTATCTATCTATCGACACTTGCCTCACATTCTGTTTTGAGACAAGGTCTCACTGAGCTGCCCAGGGAGAGTGTGTTTGTCACTACTGTGCCTCAGCATCCCCAGGCCCTGGGATTGTAATCTGTGGCACCCGGCCTGGCTCATTTAACTTCTCTCAGCCTCTGTCTCCTCATCGGTCAGATGGCGACACCACATGCCTTACGTAAGTGTTATTCTCTGTGAAGACAGATGTCTGTGGTACCCATGCAGCATCCGTCAGGATGGTGCTGAGAAGCCCACGCGTCAGGCAGAGTTCTGTGTGGAGAGAGTGTTGGAAGGCAGCTGGAGAGCCCTACTCTAGCCAGCTGAAAAGAATTCTTGTGCAGGGAGGAGGAGGTGAGTCTTAGTGAGTATCCACAGGCCTGGGTGACTCTGGCTCATCCTGGTCTCCAGGGACCCCTTAGAACAAACAAGCTCCGGGTGATATTCCCAGCTTAGAGCCCTTAGCCTCAGAACCAGATGTAGTCACAGGTCTGCCTCATCACTTCCTAGAAAGAAAGCAGAAAGTCTGCTCAAAGGGCAAACACTAGGATTTCCAACTTTCCCAAAATGATACAGGGGTTGAGGGTGTAACTCAGTTGGCACAGTGTTTGCCTACCATGAATGAAGCTCTGATCCCCATGATGCATGATCTGAAGCATAAGGGTGGTGACACTCCTGTAATACTAGCATCAGGAGGTACAGGTAGGAAGGTCAGAAGTTCAAAGTCACCCTCACCTATGTAATAAATTTGGGTCTAGCCTGAGCTACATGAGACCTCTCAAATAAATAACTAACTAAATAAAGTTAGCGAGTGGCAAGAAGTTAGGGTGCTAGGAAATGGATCCTGGGTGCCTTATCCTGGGTACATGTACTTTATTACCCTGTGTCTAGACCAGGTGAGCACGGGTCAGTTCTGGCAAGCACTTTCTGAAATCCACACAGCCATTGAGAGACAGAGCTGAGATTCAAGTCCATCTGACTCAGCCTCAGCTTTTCTAGGGTAGGGTCAGGCATCAGCATCAGAGGTTGCAAGCTCCCAACTCCAGGGTCCAGCAGACAAAGCAAGGAGTACATCAACGGTAGGTCTAACTATCCGGATGCACAAGGTAGGAACAGAGGCTTGTGACCCTGAAGAACTCAGAAGCTGTCATGGGCTTGGAGGCTGGGGACAGGATTCTGTTCTTTCTCGGATAGAATCACGGCCCCCTCTCCCTCTGTAAAGCATCCCACATTCTTCAAAGCCGGATCCAAATTCCACTTTATCTGGGAAGGCTTCCTGAGCCCCACTCCGGGGGTTAGGGGCCGGGCTTCTCCTTCCTGTGAGCCAGTCTCTGCTGTCCTCACCCTGGCTGGGCTCTGCTCTCATTAGCACCACCAGGGCACAATGCCGGTCGGTCGAGGGGACAGTTTGCAGGGTGACTGCTAAATGAATCACAACCACCTTTCACCTCCGCAAACTGCTGTGTGTAGGGAGCGTTGTTTCAGTTTGAATGCTCACTCCGTGCCCCGCCCACACTGACTCTTAGTTCCTCCCCTTTCTCAGTCTCCTGTGGGAGCGGAGGACTCTGGGTATCGAGACTATCGTAGCTTGCTGTAAGGCAACTTAGTACTAAATGGAGGTCACTGTCCTGGGAGTGAAGGGGAGCAAGATCAGAGAATCGTGGCTCAAGGAGGCAATAAAGGCCAGGGAGCAGGAGATGCCTCCTCCTTCTTCTCTTCCTCCTCTTTCTCCTGGTTGTTTTGTTTTTGAGACAGAGTTTCTCTGTGTAGCTCTGGCTGGCTAACTGTCCTAGGCTCACTCTTAGACACTCAGGGAGATCCACGTGCCTCTGTCTTCTGAGTGCTGGGATTAAAGGTGTGTGGCGCCATCACCCAGGCCTCTTTCTTCTTTGCTTCACGTTCTGAATCTAATAACTTACTAGCTGTGGGGCCTTGAGTAGGTTACTTAACGTGTTGGGTACCACCTGGCACTCAGTGGCTGCATACTGCGTCACTCTTAGACACTTAGCATCCAGAGCCAGTCAGCACCCCACACTGGGGTTTGGGGAGGCTCCCTCGCTGAGTCAGGCTTTGGAGGCAGGGGTTAGTCAGAGCTCCCCAGATAGAAGCTAGAGAGGCCATAGCCCCCTCACCAGCATCCAGAGTTGGACATGTGATCCAGATTGACCAATTAATGTTCTCCCACCCTGCCCAGAGCTCATGTTAGTGATCTGGTAACGGTTGTTGTTAAGGGGCTCTGCCTGGGAAGCCCCACCTCCATGAAGGGAGAAGAATGAATGGTTTTGTTACTGCCCCCTACCCCTACCCTGGTGGACGGCTCGCCAAAAACCTTGCCATCAACACCTTGCCTTGCCACCAAGAGCCTGGTCAGGACCAGGAAGGACTGAAGGAACCCAGCAGTTGGTGGATACCAACTGTATTTTTTCTGAGTATTTCTGAGTATTTCTGAGCTTGTGCTGACAAGCAAGGCTCTGTGCCAAACACATGGTATTCAAATGATGTGTAAGATACAGGCGGTCTACTGGAGAGACACAGCCAAGACAGCATGTCAATCAGATACAACCAACCTTTTGACATTGCAACATGATGCATTCATCTACAACATTCCTGCTTAAGAACCACACAATTGAGTTGCAAAAAGAATAAGCCCTCTGATCTCCTAATGGTTGTGTGTGCATATGTATGTGTGTGGGTGTGTGCATGTGCATGCGTGTTGAGGTCAGAGGTCAACATCGACTATTTTTCGAGGTCATTTCTCCACCATTCAGACAGGCTTTCCCTTTGAACCTGGAACTGACTGATTGGCTAGGTTGGTTGACCAGTGAGCTCTAGAGATCTACCTGTCTCTACCTCCCAGGGCTGGGGTTACATACCATGTTGGGTTTTCGGGAGATGCAAGAGATTAGAACTTGGATCTTCATGCTCACGGCCGGCAGGCACCCCAGCCCTCAAATTCATGTTTTAAGGACGTTCACAATTGAATGGCATTCATAGCTCTCCTTGGTTTCATGTGGCCACCAGACTGCAAGTTGGACATGCTCAATCATTGTGATGCTTACCAGCACCTGGTGGAAGTGATGGTGTCCATCGGATGGGGCCATGACAAGAGATCATATTAAAATGGAAGCATCCAGATATCATTTTAGATTTAAGCTTGAATGAATGAGGCTGAGGTGATGGGGAAACCCAGTTACCATCAGGCAGGAAAGATTTAATCCAAGAGCAAGCAGCTGGGTCCCAGGGGTTACATCCTTCCTCATCTACCAGGGACCTGGGTGTACACGTTAATCAGACTGATCCTCCATATGTGGGCTTTATCTATAGGTAGGCTGCAGAGCCCAAGGAAGAAGGAAGGAAGCCATGCAGTAGACAGGCTTCAGGCTTCAGCAGGACAGCAGGGAATCTCCCCTCTTCTTGGCCATGAGCTTTATCTAGGAGACTGGGAGGTATAAGCAGTTGCAATTTGGATGATGTATTTAGATCTGATATATATGCATATGTGCATATATGTGTATACTCATACATGTGTCTATATTATATGCATATATATGTATGTGCATATATGTATATGGGTATATATGCATTGGCGTATATATATGTATGCATGTATATATGTATCTTTATGTATATATCTCTGTATGTATGTAGAACATATTATATGGAATATATGAAATATTTCATGTATTAATGTATGTACATTCATCTATTCATGCATATATGGAATACATATATTCATTATATCAGTTGTGTTTCTCCAGAGAATCCTAACTAATACAGAAGAAGTGGTTGTGTCACATCCTTCAACAACATGGAGCCCCAAAGCTCCAGAAGGCAGGCTGCTCTACTGGAGATAGGAGCCCCAACGTGCAACTTACCCCAGCTGTCTTCAACACCCCTGTCCTGTCTTTCCTCTGCTATTAGATTCAAGTCTTTCCCAGCTAAGCCCTGACTTCCCTATCCAGCGCTGAGAGCCCCTCTGCAAGAGCTGCCTCTGTTCCACTTCTCCACAGTACAGCCATGACAGGAGAACCTGGGAGCACACATGAGACTCTCTCAGGGGCTTTGGGAACCTTGGGATGGTGATGATCAAGTCATAAAGTTGGGAGTCATGTTCTTAAGTGGCTCGTTACTAGAGACAAATACAGAGGAGAAAGCAACTTTGCCTTCCCTTCCACTGTCCCCTAAAAGGGTTCTTTCTTCCTACAGTGTTGCCAGGAACACACACACACACACACACACACACACACACACACACGAGTCCATGATGTCAACTGGGTAATACAAAAACAACTATGAGAGGAAGGACATCAGCAAATTGGATGGTGGCTGAGTGTGGAGAGCATGCATCTAGTCTTCGGCTCCATTTGCATAAAATATAGACAGTTTTCGAAGCACTCAGGAAGCAGAAGTAGGTAGAGCTCTGTGAGTATGAGGCCAGCCTGGTCTACAGAGTGAGTTCTAGGACAGACACACTGCCTCAAACAAACAAACAAACAAACACTCAAACTAACAAACCCAATTATAGGTGGTTCCACCAGAACCTAGAACTGTCACTTAGGGGTTGGCTCTGCATCACAGAAAAGACAAAGATGGCAAGAAATCCAAGGTGCAAACTATTCCCATTAGCAAACCATGAGATTTGCAAGCCCAGAGAGACCAGCTCTTAGGCAGCCCAGGATTCTGAGGTGTAGACAGGAAGAAGGAAAGTAGGAAGTGATGGGTCTAAACTGATAAGAGCAAAAGAGAAGCTGAGAGACAGAGTCCAACACTCCTAGTGGCCCACGCTTCTGGAAAGTTCCTGTGTTTCCCCCAACCCTTCAGTCCATTTTTAGCTAAGCCTCTGCTGTGCTACCACTTGGAGCTTTGGGAGGTACCTGATCCCTTTGTCCCGAGGACCATGCCCTTCTTGTATGTATAAGGAAATACTCTATACACATTAGGTTTCTTCCTTGTTTTAAGACAGTAAATTATCAGATGCAAACCTTTTGGAAAGCAATTTGGTCACAATACCAACTGTCATAAAAATGTTCCCAACCTTTGGCCTTGTCATCTTCCTCCTGGGAATTAATCCTGAGGAAATAATTCACAAGGAAGACAGAACAATTTTGGTATCTACAGAGACATTTATTGGGGTGTTATTTATGATGGGGGAAAACCAGAGATGTCTTCCCCCACCCATCAAGAGGGGGTTGGGCCTATAAATTATGATGCACTCATCCAAATGTAACCCTACCCAAAGGTAGATCGAAAATTGTCTATCGATGACATAGGGCGTTCAGAGCACTGCGGATCGTGGCTCAGTTTGTAGCATGCTTGCCTGGCATGTACAAGGCCTGAGTTCGAGGCCCGGAACCACACAATCTTAGTGCAGTGGTGCATAGTTCCAATCCAGCATTTCAGAGGTTCGGGAGCAGGGAGAGTGGAAATTCAAGGTCATGCTTGGCTCCACATAGTCTGAGGTCAACCTAGGCTACAAGAGACTCTGTCTCAAAAAAAGAAAAAGAAAAAAAAGAAGGTGTTCTGAAAAAACAAACAAACAAACAAACAAACAAACAAACAATTCAGATCTAGTCACAGAGGAGCAGAAAGGTTGTCAGAACCAGTGGTCAGAGAGGACTAGAGCAAGCAATGTCTTCTGGACATGACAGGACCACGACATACATGACTTCAGAGCAGGCATAGTTGCCTATAGGAGACCAGGCACAAGATCAAGCCTAGCCCTAAGTGGGAGGGGTTCATGAGTCCCCACCCCTCCCTGAGGAATTATGGGCAGCTGCTAGCTTCTGCAGGAGGAAGAGTCAGTTTTCTTTAAGGATGTCACTCCAAATAGGTTGACTACGCTTCAGTGGATGGCCCCACATCCAGAAATATGTGGATGGTGCAAATTGGAATTGATTGGTTATTAATTAAGAAAAAATAGACATGAAGTTTCAGGGGGGGGGTTGGGGAGATCGGGTTGGATCTGGGAGGCATTGAGGGAAAGGAGTTGGAATTAATTTGATCAAAATACAATAAGAAATTCTCAAAGAAGTAATAAAAATATTAATTTATTTCAAATTTCAGGCCCAGAATTCTGCATGCCCTGTGATAGTTGCAATATTGACAAATGTATGTATGTATGCTTGTGTATGTGTGTGTGTATGCGCGTGTGTGTATGTGTGTGCATGTATGTGTATGTGTGTAAATGTATATGTATGCTTGTGTGGGGAAGAGATGCCAAAACGGATACACTGTTTTTCACATGTTCTAGGGTCCTAACAGTGAGATTCCACTCTGTAAAATTGTCACCTGTCCCCAGGGGATAATGACTTTCTTTGTTGCTTCCTTGAAGGTGGCCTTCCTGATCCAGTCTTGCTTCGTCCCCACCCCGACCCGGAGGAGCCTCTCAGGGACCCATGCCAGCGACTCCCACTCTCTCCAAGCCTTTGGTGGCAGACAGAGCCCGAGGCACGTTTTCATGCTCATAATTCAAATTGCCTGTTGAAGTCGGTCAAATGAAAAAATAGCCGCGCCGGGCGGTCGCGGCCGGGCGCCGGGCAGGGGAGCCGGAGCCCAGCGCTGGCCGCGGCCGGGGCCTGAGCTCATTTCCTGGGCCGCGCGCCGGGCTATTTCAGCCTGGCGCTGTGCAAACAATTGACTGCGGCCCACAGGGGCCCAAATTACAATCGGATCCCACACAAATAGCCGCCAGGCTTGGCCTGCGGGGGCCCGAGGAGGAGCTGGATGCCACACGGGGTAGAGTTAGGGGGAGGGGGCGGAGGGGTGGGGTCGCGTGGGTCCTCCTGGCTTGTTAGGGACCCAGGCTGTCCTGTGCCCCCGCAGTGTGACCCTCCTGGCACCCCATGGGGACTGCTTGGATTCCTCCCACTCCCACCCCCGGTCCAAGGCTGGAAACCTTACCTGTGGATTCTCCCTGATTAAACCCTGGCTGTGCCTGTTTCTTGGCATTTTGGAAGAAACAGCCCTCCATTCCATCTCCCCTTCTTTAAGTCATGTCTGAATCTTCAGAATCTTCCCCTGTTTCTCTTAGAGAGTTGTCAGAATCGTTAGCTTGTTGGACATAGCCAGCAGGATCCCAGCCTAGCTTGTCCCGGACACACCCCCAGCTCAGACACCCCCAGCTACCCCGCCATCTCCACAGCGTCGTCCCTGCCTTCCACAGATGGCCCTTCTTTTCTCCACCTAGTGAACTCTTACTCCTTTTGCAAGAAGCTCCCTGCCACCTCCACAGGAGCCCCTCCGTGACTTCTGACCCTTGCCTTTTACTTCCTAGCACCTGCCTTGGTAAGGGGGGTTCCCTCGTGTCTCACTATCCACAGGCGTGTGTAAACTTCATTGTGCCAGTGTTGGCAAACGTGTCTGCTCCTCTCTCTAGAAGCGTAATACTTCTCCGACCCATTGACTTACTTAGCCTGGGAGAACAGAGTGACTTGCTCTAGCCAGTGTGAGTCCATATCCTATGTGCCTCTCTCTTAGAAGTTTCCAGTGCTAAGGATGGTTCATCCCATCTTATCTCTTTTTCCTCGGCTGTAAACATGGAGGCTACCCAGCTACAAATATCCCACGAGCCCCACACAGGAGCGAAGGGTATAGAGTCAGGCAGGAGCCAACGGATACACAGTAAACTTGACTTTACTTCTTGGGCCTCTGAGACCTGGACTCACTGGATCAACCGTGTAGCATAAACCAGCCAATCGTGGCTTTCCCCGTCTCTGCCTCTCTTTCTTGGCGCTGTCTCCCCAGGCCTAAGAGCGTCCCTTGAGAATAGAAGTGTATTGCATTAACTGGGAGAGTTTACTGAGCACCCGCTGTGTCTTGACACTGTCCGTTTTATGTGGTGCTGGAGTGGGTCCTACCCTTCCATAGAGTTCACAGACGAAAGGGGTTCACGTGACCGTGTGGGGCTTGCCTGAGATCGAAATTTTAAGAATGGATCTCTACCAGTGTGGCTAAACAGTGTGGCTAAATCTGTGGCGTGGAGTCTGAACCAGAGGGGCATGGTGTGGGGCTGCCAGGCACAGCCGGTGTGATCCGCGCGTGGGATTGATAGCCGGGATTTTAATTTGCCCATGCGCCGTGCTTAGAGCCGGCTTTCCTGGCCTCTCAGCACCTCACCTCCAACCCCTCCTGGTTTGCTAATGGCAAATGACAAGCAATGGACATTTATTAATTAAACTGCCCACAGAGGCCAGTGGTAAAACCGAAGGCCACATGCAGTGGAGGGTTTCAAAGCATTCTTACTGTTCATGCTTGGGGCCCAGCCCAGAGAGCCACCAGGGCAGCCTTGGCCTAGCACAAGGGTCTTCCCAGGACCTGTCTACTACTCTGAATTCTGACAAGTGAAAACCACCTCTACAGCCGTGGGATAATTAAATTTCCAGCATTTCTTTAGAAAAAAAAAAAATCAAAGATCCTTTCTCTAGGGACATTCCCACAAGCTGCAGAAGGACTGGCTGGGATCTTTGAGCTCTCAGAGAGGACTGAGGGATTTTGAAGTTGGTCTTGACTGGAGATCTGAGGGGGAGGAGAGCTTGGGTGGGTGAGTAGGAAATGCCTTGTAATTAAATTTATCACAGGTCTGCTCAGCTTGAAGCAGGGACACCTGTTTCCTCAGGACTGATGTGAGCAGAGACAAAAACAGATCTTCAAGGCCCATTTGTTATGTTTAAGTTGCCTATTCATTCACTGAAATATCCTAACTGGCTAAAATAGCCTGGCACACAGTGGGTGTTGGATACACACATTAGGTGTTCTGTACACAGAACAAAGTTCAAAGCACATAGTAGTTATTAAATACGCAGTAGGGGTTCAATATAGTTAATAAATGTTCAATAAATACTTACTGACTGATTAGCCAGAGTTGCGCTTGGTGTCTTTGTTTTTGTCTATTTGCTTGCTTTTTAAAGGCAAGGTCAGGCTGGCTTTGAAGTCAACATACTCCCCCCTCTATCTGTCTCCAATTGCTGGGATTGTAGGCAGGTGCCCCCCCATATCAGGTTTATGCCATGCTGAGGATTGAACTCAGGGCCTCATGAATACTAAGCAAGCACTCAGCCAACTCAGACATACCCCAAGTCCTATTAACAGGTGCAGTGCTCAATTCCTAGAGGGAGCCTGGTTGTCTGTTGTTTCTAACTGTTGTTACTACAAGATTGTAAATCAGTTGCTGAAGAGGCCAGGATCTACTCCACTGAAGTCCCCAGGACAATCTATCCAGCTGCCCTAGGCTGTCTGCAGTGGTTTGTTTGTTTGTTTATTTTTATTTTTTGTCAAATTGTCTTCTGAAGGACTTGAGGCAAACCGAACTTCAGAGCCTTGCCCTACTGGAGTATGTTCTGCATGTCCTTCCTGCATGCACTCTGGCTATACCTTGAACTTCAGTAGTGGTGATTGCTGTAAAGTCATGAAGCCACAACCAGAAAGGCTGTACATCTCAGTCAGCTAGTGACAGAACAGAAACAAGAAATAAATGATCTGCAATCTCTGTCTTGGTCTCTGTCTCTCTGTTTCTCTCTCTGTCTCTGTCTGTCTCTGTGTCTCTGTCTCTTGTGTGTCTCTGTGTCTCTCTCTCTGTGTCTCTGTGTCTCTGTGTGTCTCTATCTCTCTGTCTCTGTCTCTCTCTGTGTCTCTGTCTCTCTCTGTGTCTCTGTCTCTGTCTCTCTCTCTGTGTCTCTGTCTCTGTCTCTGTGTCTCTGTCTCTCTGTGTCTCTGTCTCTCTCTGTCTCTGTCTCTGTGTCTCTGTCTCTCTCTCTGTCTCTCTCTCTCTCTCTGTGTAGGAAACACACATTCTCTTCCTGGGGTCTGAGACCCCATTTTTGCCCAGCTGCAGCAAACTCAAGCTAATCGATCGCAGCTGAACTCAGTAATTCCAGATGTGAACATGAGCTCTTCTGGATTTTCTTGTCTTTCCTCTCAGAGCAGCTCTGTAGTTCCAGGTCCTTCTGGAAACAGGGGAAGGAGTAGAAAGCTGAGGTGAGCCAGTCATAGTCACAGCGACCTGTCTTCCTTTGCCTCTTGGGAGCAGTCCTGTCCTCCACCCACACCCTGCCTGCATCTTGTTCATGTTGGATGAATCCAGCCTTTCCAGCTGGCTCTTCTGACTCTGCACACAGTGACCCCTCGGCCACTGGGTCTTACCTGGCATTGTCTACTGGAGGCACTGGGAAAAGAGCTGACCTCTTCGATCCCTCGTTACTTCAGGGCCCTGGTGGCTTCTTTGACCTTGGATTCCAGGATGGAGCAGGGATACTGCCCTTTGGGGTTTTAGGTAAACAGTGGACCCTGTCTAGTTGGGAGGCTTCTGGGGTTGCCACTCTGATTTAGTCTCAGCATGAGCCATGGATGCAGGCATATGAGGGAGCTGCTGGGCATGATGACACACACCTTTAAGCCTGGAATTTGGGAAGCTAAGGCAGAAGAGTCACTGTGAATACCAGGGAATCTCAAGCTACATAGCAGACCTTGTCTCAACCAAACCAAACCAAAATAAAACACAACAGAATAGAGTCTAGTGATTCATGCCTATAATACCACCACTCAAAAGGCCAGGTTCAAGAAGGTTCACTTGTCCAAGGCCAGCAGGGCCTACATAGTAAGATCCTGTCTTAAGGCAAAGCAAAGCAAAACAAACTGACAAAAAAACAAAACAAAACAAAAAACCAACCACACACATAAAGGAAAATATATACTTATCTAAGATGCTATTTTATTTTAGTTTCATTTTATTTAGATAGAATATCATGTAACAAAGATGCTAACCTTGAACTTGCTACATAGCCAAGGATGACCTTGGATGGTTGCTCTGCCTCAGCTTCCCAAATGGAATTACAGGGATGTGCTATCATACTTGATTCCTTAACTAAGCCCTTCTAAAAAGCCCTTAGAATATCTAAAGGGCCCTAATTATGATCTCTAACACCATCAAAGAGAACTTAAAAAAATTAAGGGCTGGGAAGATAACACAATAGGCAAAATGCTTGCCACACCAACACGAGGACCTAGCTTCACATTAAAAGCCTAATGTGGCAGCACACAGGTGTGATCCCGGCTCTGGAGACAGGTAGAGGAGGTGAGTCCCTGGGGCTGTCCAGCCAGCCTCACCTATTCTAAAAGGCCCATAGTTCATTAAAGAGACTGTCTCAAAACCAAATAGGGCTGCCCCTGAGGAAGGACATTCGATGTTGAGATTTGGCTTTCACACGATTGCATACCCACCCCCCACACCAATATATACACACATAAAAAGGTAAATATTAGACAAATTATCCATTAGATGAGTTGGCTTCAGGTTGGTGATTATGCTTCTCTGTGGTGCTGGACACACGGCCTGTCCATCCCAAATATCTCAAGTATCCATTCCCATCCGGAAGCTCTATCTCAGGGGCTGTGGTGTGATGTTGTCTGAGCATGTGAACTGTGGCCAGTTGGATGGTAAGAACTCAGTCTGCATTGTGTTCCTCTTCTGAGCCTTCACACCACACTGAGGCCTTCCTGAGTTTGCTGTGGGCTGTGAGCACCTTGTGGTCCCAGAGAGATTTCCCACTGGAAGTAGGCATGCTCCAAATTGATGCCTGACTGGATGCTTTCTGGTGTAAACTATATGTGCATTCTAATTTTAGCCCAAAGGAGCATTCTTGTTGTTTCATGAAAGCTATAATACAGGACGAGACAACTCACCTCATACATTCTGATTTCTAAATACACAATTTACAATTTTCTGGGATATTATTTAAGTTTATTTTTGTGACGGAGTCTCGCCATGCCCATTGAACGCTTATTTAAGTTCTGGGTGGCCACTGGAAAGCCTGGGATGCTTAGAGTGGAAGGAAGGAAGGAAGGAAGGAAGATCTTCCTATTCATTAGTCAGAAGTCTAAAGTCTTACAAGTCCTGGGATACCCACTGTGAGGCCCAGGATGGGGGCTGGGTTCATACTGACTTGCTTTTCCAAAGCCCGCTGCGCTGCAGGTGGCCTTCTAGTGTGGGATGACTGTGGCCAAGAAAAAACTCTGCTGGGCTGTGGTCTGGCTGGGGTTCTAGCTCCAACGCTTTCTCTTGTTGGGCATTTCTCTGTTTCAGGAAAGACCATTTGGACCCTGCAGGAATCTGTTTTCAAAACCTTCTGTGTTTCCCAGCTAGCTTCTTGCCAGCACTAGCTAACCATGAGGGAATGACATTTAGCCTTCTTTATAATTTCCTTTAAATTTTTGTTTATTTTCCTGTGTGTGCGTGCGCACGCGCATGCGAGTGCGCTTTGCCTATATGTATGCATGTGCACATTATGTATGCTTGGTGCCCTTAGAGGACAAAAGAAGACCATCAAATCCCTTGGAACTGGAGTTACAGACCATTGAAAGCCATCATGTAGGTGCTAGGAATCACACCTGGATCCTCTGAAAAAGCAGCCAATGCTATTAACGGCTGAGTCATCTCTCCATCCCCGGATAAATGTAATTATATTAAATTAGGTTTTTAAAACGAGAAGGAAAGCAATTGTATAATCTAGAGATAATTAGAACAGCAATTGGTATATTGTGGTCTAGAGTAGCAAGAGGAACATTGCCAGGGAGCTTTTTGGAAATGCACCATTAGGCTGGAGGCGTCCTGAGGGAGAGGGCATGCTCCAAGACTTTTTTTTTTTGTTTTTTGTTTTTTTTTTGTTTTTCGAGACAGGGTTTCTCTGTGTAGCCCGAACTGTCCTGGAACTCACTCTGTAGACCAGGCTGGCCTCAAACTCAGAAATCTGCCTGCCTCTGCCTCCCAAGTGCTGGGATTAAAGGCGTGCGCCACCACCACCCGGCGCTCCAAGACTTTTAGTTCAAGGCCCAGCACAATAAAGGAGGAGGCAGAATTAGGGGTGGGGAGAAGGCAGGAAAACTCTACATTAGACATGCTGAGAACTTCAGCCAGAATATGTCGGATATTGTGGGTTCTATGTCTTGTCTATTTTCTTTCCTTTCTTTTTGATGGTGCAGATAATATGGGGGCATAGAGATAGGAACCGGCTAGCCTTGAACTCTGTATGTAGCCAAGGATGATCTTGAGCTGCCCATCCTCCTGCCTCTGCTCCCCTATTGCTGGGATTCCAGGCGCATGCCACTGCTCTACCCATCGTTCACTTTCTGATTTGATAGAACTCACATGCTGTGAGTCCACTGTCCTTTAATTTGTGTTCCAGGAAAACGCCTTATTGACTATAAGAGATGGTACATCATATTTAGCCTAAGAACATTGTACTCATCACTGGATTTTCCTAAATTTTTTTACATTAGCATACTTAGCAATTCGTCTCATACATAAAGTGTGTGATTTGGGGGTTTTAGTGTCTTTACAAATGTGGTCATTTGAGTGGAGATGAACCCCATAGGGGCTTGAATCCTTGGTCCCCAGTTGGTGGAACTGTTTGGGAAGGATTAGGAGGTGTGGCCTTGTTGGAGGAGGTGTGGCCTTGCTGGAGGAGGTGTGGCCTTGTTGGAGGAGGTGTGCCATTGGGACAGGCTTTGAAGTTTCAGAAGACTTAAGCCATTTGCAGTGTTCTCTGCCCACCTCCTACTTGTGGATCAAGATGTGAGCTCTCAGCTGTTGCCGCTGCCATGCCTTTTGATCATGGCCTCTAACCAAACTGTAAACCCTGTTGAATGCTTTCTTTTATAAGTTGCCTTAGTCACATGGTTTCGTCACAGCAACAGAAACCCTGACTAATACATGATTGTGCAACCATCACTACTACCTGTTGGCGTTTAGTCTAGGCTCCACCCCATAGTTACCTAGCAACAGCCAGGTATGCCTGGGTCACTATAAAAGGGGCTGCTTGCCCCTCCTCTCTCTCTCTTGCTCTCTTCTCTTGCTCCTGCTCCTTATCCTTTCTCTCCCCTTTCCCTTCCTCCTCTCTCCACACTTATAGCTGGACTCTACTCCTCTTCTCTTCTCTCTTTCTCTGCCTTTCTCTCAACTCCCCTCCCTATGCCCTGAATAAACTTTATTCTATACTATACCGGTGTGGCTGGTATCTGAGGGGGAAGGGATGCCTCAACATGGGCCTGCAGAGGCACCCCTCCCCGCACACCATACCATGCCTCCACCAAACATACCCCTTCCTCTCTTTCTTTTTATAAAACACAACACTACTTAAATCCAAAACATCATCGAGGCACACAGAGAAATGGCATACTCATCCACAATTGGTCTTTCATCCCCTTGACTTACGCCCCTGGAAACGACTAGCCTAGCTCTGCTTCTATGGACACTACACGTGATCCAACCGTTAGAGACAAAGCTTCTTTTGCTTAGTATGTTTTCAAGGTTCACCTGTGTGGGGTATGTCAGTACTTGATTTCATCTTCTGGTTGCATAATTTCCCGCTGTGTAGACACTCCGCATCGAGGACATATAGTCATTGATTATTAATTTTAGGTTGTTTTCAAATGTATGAATGATGCTGCCAGCAATGTTGGGGTAGAAGAAGGTTTTGTATGTTTTCAAAACCTTGGGAATATACCTAGAGTGGAATAGATCCTTCAATAAATTTGTATTTTTACCTTTGAGTTAGAATCTCTAGAGCTGGGCCCCAAGTCAGTCTGTCAATCTGTCTGTCTGTCTGTCTGCCAGCCAGTTTGTCAGTCTGTCAGTCAGTCAGTCTGCCAGTCTATCAGTCTGTATGTCAGTCTCTCTCTCTCTCTCTCTCTCTCCTCTCTTCTCTCTCTCTCTCTCTTCCTCTCTGTTTTTGTTCTAACTTATTACTCCTTTGAGAATTTTGCATTTTGAACAATATTTTTTGCTCACCTCCCCTAACTCCTCCCAGATCCATTTCCTTCCCTACCCACCCAGCACCTATCAAGTCAAATTTTTACTGCCCAAATATTCTTGCATGTGTGGCCTTTTGCTGGAGAGTGGAAGATAAGTGGGAGCTATGCACCTAAAGAAAACCGATTCTCAATTTCTGAGTTTGAGGCAGGCCTGGTCTACAGAGTGAGTTCCAGGACAGCCAGGGCTATACAGAGAAACCCTGTCTCGAAAAACCAAAAAGAAAAAAAAAAAAAGAAAACCAATTCTTTCTCTCCTGGAAGCTACCCAGTGCCGATAGTGCCTAGGCTGGAGTGGGACTTCATGTCAACCTCCCCCTCTCCATGCTGTGACTTGGTCTGACTTGAATCCGCATGGGTCCCGTGCATGCTTCTGTGAGCTCTTATATGCAGCTGCCCACTAATAGGTTTTCTACCAATGCAATATAGGCCAGATTAGATCAGATTAAAAGCAGATAAAGGCAGGTTTATTAGTTCTGCTCCCAGGTGGGTTGATTGGTCCCAAGGAACATGGCCAGGGAAATTGCAAACCTGGGCTAAGACAAGGGGGTCTTATAGGCGTTAGACAAGGGGTGGTAACGTGTTAGCTAGGAGCTGGGATTGTGCTCATATATGGTCAAAAGCTGAGCCCCTAGTCGCACCCTTGGGCGGGTTGCTGGTACTTCAGAGGCAAGGGGTGGATGATGTGTTGGTCTGTAGTTTTCTCTGTGAGGGCAGGGTGGAGGGAAGGAGAGCAGATGGGGTAGGGGGTGGGGTGGAGGGGGTGGAGGGTTGTGAGGGTCCGGAGGATTCTCAGTTTGTGGTGAGGGGTGAGCAGGGGTTCCAACCAAACACTCACTGTTTCTCTGAAGTCATCTATTTCCTCTGAAATAAAAACACTCTTTCTACCCGTCTTCCACAAGATCCCTGAGCCTTGGGAGGTGTGCTCTCTCTTTCTTTTAATTAATTGATTAATTAACATGTATGTAACTTTAATTTTTTCAAATCTTATTTTTTAATTTTTTTTTTTATTTTTTGGTTTTTTGAGACAGGGTTTCTCTGTGTAGCCCTCGCTGTCCTGGAACTCACTCTGTAAACCAGGCTGGCCTCGAACTCAGAAATCCGCCTGCCTCTGCTTCCCAAGTGCTGGGATCAAAGGCGTGTGCCACCATCAAATCTTATTTTTAATGATGGTTCTTAAATGCCTTAAAAATGAGACTCTTAATATCAGGGTTGTGGGTTCAGGCACCACATTGGGTGCCACTTGTAACTTCACATGTACATGTATATGTGTGCATGTATGTGTATCATGTGCATGTATGTGTTATGTGTCTAGAGCTCAAGAAGGCCAGAAGAGGACTCATCTCCTGAAGCTGGAGTTACAGATGGTTGTAAGCTTCGTGCAGGTGCTGAGAAGCAAATTTCAGTCTTCTGCAAAAGCCACTGAAAGACTTCTCCAGCCTCTCTGTCTCTGTCTCTGTCTCTGTCTCTGCCTCTCTCTCTCTCTCTCTCTCTCTCTCTCTCTCTCTCTCTCTCTCTCTCTCTCTCTCTGTCTCTCTCTCGCTCTCTGCCCTACAGATGATTCTATACTGAAGTCTGAGTATGGAGCAGTGAACTCCCATTGTCAAGAGCCAGCTAGTGCTGACTGTGGTCGCTCACATCAGCAGCTTCAGCCTTCATGAGGCTGGAGTAGGAAACTGCAAACTCAGGCCCATGTGCTCTCCAGAGTAGAGGCTGGGAATGATGGCAAGGGGTACCTCGTAAGGATGCTGGGTTTGCCGGCTAAGAGACAAACTGAGAATTAGCAACTTGTCTTTTGTTGCTGTGACAAAATGCTGGACACAAATGACATAAGGAGGTTTTTTATAAGGGAACAGTCGACCCTGGCATGGAAGTCACGATGGCAGGAATATGAAGCAGTCAGTCAACATGCATCCTTGGTCAAGAAGTTGGAAAGCGTGGTTCTCTCTTCCTTCCTGACTCCAGCCCATGGTGCTGCCTGACAGCTGGATCGAGTCCTCCCAGTTAACCCAGCGGAGACAACCTCTCACAGATAAGCCCAGAGAGTTGTCTCTTAGATGAATCTAGATCTTGTCAAATTGGCAATCAACACTAACCATCACTTACTTATATACCAGAATAGTTTTTAAAAATACCCATGAAAATTGTTACTGACAAAATTTTAAGTGTAACCATAATGATTTGGATAATAATTTTTATAGTGTAAGTTTCCTGTGAGAAGAGTGGTATTTCTGTGGTCTGTCATCTTATAGGAATTCTGAATTCAGATTCTCTGCTATCAACTAGACTACTATCATCCACCTGTAAAAGCTGTGTTCAGCTCGCAGCCTTTAAAGGGCCAGCCAGTGGGCCAGCCTTGGCGAGCTGCCATATTTGCTATGCAGCCCTAATGCCTCGCAACCCCCGGAAGTTTAAATGCAGGCAGGCCAGTGCTGAGCAATTGCCTTTACTCACAACATAGTTTTTCTTTGAGCAAACAGCCTTGTTTCTGTTCCTTGTAGTTCTGATAGAGCCACTGGCTGTGGGGTCCTGGGTCCCCACCCACCTCGGATCCCTAGGAAGCTGGAGAAAACTGTCAGTTAGAGAAAGAGGGTCTGTTTGAGCCTTCAGACAAAGGGACACAAGTGCTTTTCTGCTTTGAGGCTCACACTCATGTCTAGGTCCTGTGGCTCAGCAATATCTACTGAAGACCCTTGAGTCCCTCGTAAATGTTTCTGAAATGGGCTGCAGAGATTAAAGAGCTGCATGCTCTCTCTGTAAGGTAAAGCATTGCTGTTCTTCCAGCCTGGAAGAGTGGCCATCCATCCTACTACATTCACACATCCTAATGTGTTCCGGAGAATGTGGTCCTCGCTTGGTCCGCTTGGGTTGTGGGAGTGGAAAGTTGTTATTTGTCTTCTAGCAAGCAATTAGCATGTTGGGAGCCTCAGATATGTTTCCATTCTGAGAGAATAAATACTCCCAAGAGCTGAGAGATCTAGGTGAGATTTTCACGGCTGCATCCTACCCATAGATGTCCCAAAATGGATGCTCACTGAGGCTGCACCAGCAAGGGCCATCTCTAACTACAGGGATGCAGAAGAGTCATTTCTGCTGCTGGTCCACAATGCACATCAACCTGTCCCCTTGGTCTCTCTTTCCTTTGTCTGACTTTCTTCTCCTAAAAACCCAGCTTTGTCCCATTTGGTTAGGGGCCAGCTGGGGCCAGGATGGACACAGCCCACGCCCCGTATCCTCCGGTCTTCTAGGCGGAGACCACTGACGTCAATGAGTCATGTTTCAGACTGGATTCTCACTGGATTACTTCAGTGGCTTTTGACCCAAAGTTGTCCCAACAGGGATGAGCATAGAGTAGAGAAGGGGCTGGAGATATAGGTTAGTTGGGAGAGTGCTTGCCTAGCATGTATGAAGCATGCATGAAGCACACATGAAGCATGCATGTCTGATCTTCCACACTGCATTCAGCAGTGCATGGTGGTGTACACCTGCAGTCCCATCATGGGAAGTGGAAGCAGGAAGATTTCAAATTCAAGGTTATCCTTGACTACGTAGTGAGTTCAAAGATAGCCTTGGTTAGAAACCCTGTTTCAAAAAAAAAAAAAAACCTAAAGAAAGGGCTGCCAACGAATAGAATTCTTTTATATTTACCGTGGTGAAAGACTAAAAGCCATCAGATGTTCCAAACACCCTTTTGGACCAGTGTGGGAGCTGATTCTGGGTAGAATCTGACTCGGGATGGGTCTTCAAGTAGCAGAGCCTGTTGGGCCCCATTAGGCCCTGGTTTGGGACTTGTGGACAAACCCAAGCCTAGCTCAAGTTTCTGCAGCCTTGTGGGAGAGTCTAAGCCTGGCTTGAGTTTTGAGACCTGTCTCTGTGTCACTTCCATACCAGGATGACTCAAAAAGACCCATTTGGCCCTGCCTCTGCCCCGCTGTTGCTGATGTAAAGCTTTGCCATTTGGCCCTGTCAGTCACTCTATACCTTCCCCGCCCTCTACATCATCTCACCCCACCAAAACTCCTCCTCCCCATGCTCCAAGTTTATATAAACAAGAGGTTGTTACATTAAAGTTGATTTCCTGCTTCCGTGAGACTCCGGGCCGGGTGTGTTTCTTTTTGGTCATCAACACTCACCATCCGGCTCAGCCCCAGAGAGACCCGGCAGGACCAGGGTCTCTCTCCTCTGGTCCGGACCTGCCGGCAAGGAGCCAACAAGAGCTAAACAGCTCTGAAATGGGTATGTACTTGGCCTAAGAAGGTAGGCCAAGGGCCATTCTATTGAATCTTGCTTCGTTTAGAAATGAAGTTTTTGTTTTTAATTATTTGAGTAGGCAGTTATATGCACATGATGACCTGTGCCCTCAGAGGCTGAGGCATTGGGAGCTGAAGTTCCAGGCAGTCATGAATTGCCTGACATGGGTGGGAACTGAACGAACGTGGATGCTTTGCTAAATCAGTGTGCTCTCTTTCCTGTCTTGCCAGCTCTCCAACCCCCGCAGTTTGTATTGAATTGTGTGTGGAAGTATGGCCAGTCTGGAGAGCCTCTGCCTCAGGTCTAATCTCCATGGGTTTCAAATCTAAATTTCTGACACTTTTTTTTTTTCCAATGTAATTGCATACTGAGTCTCAGAGAACAACTCTTAACAATGTCAAGAGCACACGTGTCATTTGACCTTGATCATGTCTTCTCTCTGAATTGTCACCACTATGGGGCTTTGTGACTTAACATGTTTCATAAGAATGTTAGACTGAGGTGACCTGGACAGGCATAGGGGGAAGGAAAGGACTACCCAGAGGCCTTTGCAGTCCTCGAATGGAAGATTAGAACATCATGTGACTGCTCAAACAGTAAAGCAGCAAAGCCACCCAAAACTGGAGGTCACCAAGATGGTTGACACAGAAGCTAAACAAGCTACCACCACCAACATGGCTGACCCAGACCACCACCACCAACATGACTGACACAGACCACCACCACCAACATGACTAACACAGACCACCACCACCAACATGACTGACACAGACCACCACCACCAACATGGCTGACACAGACCATCCCCAACATGGCTGACATAGACCACCACCAACATGGCTGACATAGACCACCACCAACATGGTTGACACAGACCACCACCAACATGACTGACACAGACCACCACCATCAACATGGCTGACACAGACTACCACCAACATGGCTGACACAGACCACCCCAATATGACTGACACAGATCACCACCAACATGGCTGACACAATTATTCTTGAAAATTCCCAACCCATTCTATAATTCTTCACTTTTTCTTGCCACCTTGACTCGTGATTAATCCTCCTTTTTGTGAAGGCTTGTCCATAACACAAACCACCTGAAATTCTGGTGGGGAGGTATCCCATCCTGGGCGTGTACTATCAGTTTCCCTTTCTAAGATCTCTCTCTCTCTCTCTCTCTCTCTCTCTCTCTCTCTCTCTCTCTTTGTCTCTCTTGATTCCCTTCCTGATCCCTTAATTTGTCTCCTCTCTGAATTCTTTCTCTGATGTGCCAAACTAGGGAACTAATCTGCATACTGCGTCCAAAAGAATAACTCTCAACAATGCCAAAAGAACACATGACATTTGGCCTGTTACTTGCAAACTGGAGAAACTGGGGGTCGGGGGGAGACCTCACTGTCCCCATTCCTGGGACCTCCCAACGCCTTATCATTACAAGACGCTCACTGCTCTCTGAGGAGCAGGCTGGGGAACCCTACTTCTTACTCCGTTCAATGTAAACATTAGATAACAGGCAATCTTGAGTATTCAGTACTTCACTGTAGTATTCTGGGAAATTAAAAAAATGAATGACAGGGCTGGGGAGACAGCTGCTTATGCATGAGAGTCAGAATCTGATCTCCAGTACCGAAAGGAGAAGCCAGGCACTGCGGCACACAGCTGGAATCTCAGTGCTGGGTAGGAGAGCTTCAGGCTCAGTTAGAGCCCCTGCCTCAAAATGAAGCAAAAGTGAAGTGGGAAGCAATGGAAGAAAATATCCAGTATCAACCTCTGTCCTCCAGTGCATGTACACACATATGTAAGTGCAACCATGCACACAAACATGTATACACACACATGCAGAGTGGGTGGTAACTCAGGAGTTTCCATGCTTGAAGGAAATATTATCTTAGTTGTCTTACAGGAGTGGCTTAGGGACGGTGGCAGACAACTTGGGTAAAGAAAGCAGTAAGTCTGGAGCACAAAGAAGAATGTAAGAACAGGCCAGGGAACCAGGGTGGGCTAAACGAGCTATGAGTTGGGCTTGAGCAGGGCCTGAGTCAAGGATCAGAAGCCCAGGCCCCCCGGGGTAAATGATTGTGACAGGTAGGTCAGAAGACAGTAGCCAATCCTTAGTGGACATGTGTGTGGCCCGAAATTTCAACCACTGGGACCACCATTAAGAATGGGTGTATGAAGATGCTGCCATGTGAAAAATGGTTGTGTCACTTTTCAGATATATGAAACAGATGTACACAACACACACACACACACACACACACACACACACACACACACACACACACGCCCACACCAAGCAAGACTGGTAAGAATTACACCTAAATGGAAGCAGTGCTTGTACTGTGGGTGGGTCCACGGCTCTGTTTTTAAATAAAACAACAGCATTCGCTATTACACCAGCACAGGCTGCTGGGGCGCCGGCCAGCACGGCCATAATCCTTGTTACTAAAATAGTTCCAGCTCAGGAGATAACTGAGCACCCATCCAGCAGCCTTCCACCATGGACAGGAGCCTGCCACACGCTCACCTGATGGTCCAGAAGAGCTGGCATGGCCAATAGGCTACTCTTCCTCTTTTAGGGTGCAGAACCATAGAACTTGAGCTGGTGCCAGGCAGGGGTTGGGGGTGGATGTGGAAGTTGGCAAGCCCAGGGCTATGGGAGTCAGTGATGGCCCCTGTTTTAGTTCTAGCTCATCAATCATTGTTGAAAAGCAACCTTGAGGTTGCCTGTCCCCACCCCACAAATTCCCACCTCCCTAAACAATGGTACCCAAGGTGATTCCAGGACATCTCCTTTCATGTGGCTCCCACTGCAGCACCTGGAGCCCCTCAGCGAAGGCTGCTACACCCACGCTTTAGCCCCTCAATGGACCTGATCCTGTATTCTTCCACTTAGCAATCTCTGGTACCTCATCAGGGCTGCTAGTGTTCCCTATGAGGCAAGGTGTTTGCCTTGGACCCTCTCTGGATGCTTCTGTCCAGACCCTTGGCAGGACTCCACACTCAAACTTCATACTTGTGCCATGATCTTCTATCTGGGTCCACTCTTTACCTTTTAAGGACTGTGCAATTTAAAAAAAAAAAAAATTCCATAATCTGGACTTTAGAGTCTCCAACAAAAGCAATACCATGTATAAGGGTGTATAAGTAGAATTACTTTTGACAGTAACTATTGCCAATAAGTGGCATAAAAGTCAGCCATCTTTCTGCCTAGATGAGGCAGATTTTTCCTTTGTACAAGAAGTAGAGAAACTTTGTAAAAACAGAAAACGTACATATACCACCACTACCACTGCTGCTGCCACCGCTGCCGCCACCACCACCCAGATGCAGCTAAGTCAGGGCCAGTTAATGTAGTAGGGCTGCCTCAGAACACAGCTGGTGTGTGATTTCAAATTCAGCTTCCTGGACTCAGCTTCAGAGCTACTTGTCAGGATCCTGGGAGCAAAGCAAAGACCTGGACATGTGAATCCACCCCAGCTCTCCTGCTGTCTCTGAGGTACCCCAAACTACTAACTCGATGACTTCCTAGTAATCATTTGACCAAGACATTAGAGGTCAGGAGAAGGGAGAAAGTGGTAGATTCAGGAGGGAAACTGAAGAGAAAAAAGATTTCTAAGAGACTGGTGGTTGTACAGAAGCCAGACCTGAGCCTGTGCTGTTTGGAGAACTGGAGGCTGAGCTTGAGGTATGCAGGGCTGGGTAGCACGGAGGAGCCATGGTGAAGCCAGGTCAGGCTCCAGGCTAGAGCAGCAGAGAGGCTGGAATACTTAGCTGGCAGATGAGCAGAAGCCATGGAGGATGGGTGAATAAACTGGTCCCACAGTGGCTTTGTAGTGTGTGTCTTTATCTCCTTAGAGAGAAAGAGAAGGGCAGGGGAAAAAAATTAGAAGGATTTTATGAATGGTGGAGCTTCAAGGAAAAGCCTTCACTGGAAAAAGCTTATTAAGCACAGAGGAGTCAAGATAAGAAATAGAAGAATTCAAAGCCTTAGTGGGCATGGAGTAGAGAGAGTAGCCAGGAGACTAAGGAGACGTTGGTGTATCTATGTATGCGTGAATGTATTTGTTTATTGTTTTATATATGTATTTGTGGAGGGTGTTCAGGTGTGCGTGTGTTTGCCTGTGTGTGGCTGCACGTGTCTGGGTGGATACGTGTGTGTGTGTGTGTGTGGTGTGTGTGTGTGTGTGTGTGTAGGCCAGAGGTCAACCTTTGTTGTTGACCCATTTTTGTTTCTTGAGACAGGGTCTCTTGCTGGTGACTCCTTAGGCTGGGCTGTCAGGCCAGGAACTCTAGGATCTTTGGCCCCTGCCTTCCTGGTGCTGGAATTACACCCAGCTTTTACCACGGATGCTAGGAATTGAACTCGGGTTCTCACGATTTTGCAGCAAGCATCTTACCAACGGAGCCATCCTGCTAGACTCTGTGTGCTCATATTTAAATGACACCTTTGTAGCCATGGTAACAGTGATAGGAGAGTGATCAATGAATGGCCCACCTGCCAAGACTATGGTGCTGCTTTCTAGGAACTAAAAGGGCAAGGTGGACGAGGGTGGGAAACAGATGGATGGGGATTAGTGGACAGAGACAGCGGACAGGAGACCAGGCGGAAGCTAACTGGACTGGAAGTAGAATCTTTTCCTGAAAGGACGGCCAGATGACTCCTGAAGAGCCTTCCTTATCCCAGGTATGGATGACATTTGAAGAGCCACCCTGACACCATCATCAAAAGTTGGCAGCTTTGTTTCACCTCTGGGTCTCTTTTCAGAAGAAAAGCACCCAGGCTGGCAGGGAGCGTGTGACCTAGACCATCATCCCTGGTTTAGTGTTGGCAAATGGTCTAGTCATATTTTTAGAAAAATGTTCCCTTTTAGTTTTGACTTGTCTTACTTAGCCGGATTGACAGGGCGGGGGCGGATAAGTCCCTCTATGAATAGTGAGCACTCGTGAATGAAGAGACTCATTATCTTAAATTGAGACTGGTTTCTAAGAAAAAGAAAAGGGGGAAAAAGGTCACTGGGCCGACAGCGTCCCCGCCCCCAGCCCGAAGAGGACCACTCTCCTCCCTGTGAGTACTGGCTCCACTGGGCCCCAGCAAGAGGAAGGAAACAGACAGAGGGAGGAAATCAAGAGATTAGAGAAGCTGACAGACGGAAATAGCTTCCCAGGAGCCGCGCTGTCCCAGCCTTGTTCCCCAGGGAGCCTTTTGTACCATGGAATCTAGTTGCCTGAATGAAAAATGATATCATTTATTTCTTTTGTCCGAGTTGCACTGTTTTCTTCAGACACAGAAATAACCTAACACCGCAATGCCTGACTGTTGGCTAAGTGATAGAGTTATCTGTCATCTTGGCCCTTGATAATGTCCTGAATAAACAACCACAGGCTTGGTGTTCTAGGGCGGGGCCTTGCCCCCCATCTCCCCACCCCCATGATGATGTTGCAAAGGGGCTTGAATGAGAAGCTGGCCAGAGCTAGCACTGCCAGCTTGAGAAGGAGGGTGACTTTGTAGCTCACCACCAACACGTGTATTCAGTCAGCAAACACTTGCAAACTCTGACTCTGGCCAAACTCAGTGTAAAAGGCCTGTGGCTACAGATGTGCAGAGATGGGGGCTGCCATAGTTCACTTGTGTGTGTGTGTGTGTGTGTGTGTAGTGTATGTGTGTGTTGGCCACAAGTCAGTATCAGATATCTTCCTCAGTCACTTACCATATTGTCTTTTGAGACAGAGCTGTTTCTCACAGAACCTGGAATTCAGCTTTCAGGGATCCACCTGTCTCCACCCCAACCCCCAGCATTAAGAGTTACTGAAGTGTGCCAACGTGCCTTGTTTTTTACATAAATATTGGCAACCTAAACTTGATAAGCTTAAAGTTTATCATTTAGATAATAGGAAGCTGTGGTTGAATTTGAACAGTTGAGGGAGGTTATTTTTGTATTAGAAGTGTCTCAGTCCATTTTCTGTTGTTATAATAAAATACCCCAGGCTAACTTATAAAGAGTTGTGCTTTTTGCTCATGACTCTATGTCTATAGTATAGAAGTCTATGGAAAAAGATTTGTGTGACATCTGGGAGGACCTCCATGCTGGATAACATCATGGTAGAGGTCATGACTCGGTAAGCATGTGTAATAACAAAGCCACTTTCTTAGTAGCTCATTAATCCATTCATGAAGAGTCTGTTCCCGGGACGCAATTGTCTCTTTACAGATGTCACAATGGAGATGAGATTTCAGCATAAGTTCTATCAGGGGCATCAAGACCATAGGAAACATTCCTTGGAGTCATGAAGAAACTCTACCTTATATAATTGTAAAAGCTATCTTTATTTATTGGGAGTTGCACCGGCGCCTTCGTGGGAAGCTCAAGGACAACTTGTGGGAATCTCTTCTCTCTCTCTACCGTGTGGGTCCCAGGATGGAACTTAAGTTGTCAGATCTTGTGACAAGTGCCTTTACCCATGGAGCCATCTCAGTAGCCCTCCACCCTCCATTCACTCAGGAGACAAATGCAGATAACTTTCTTATAAATTGCGCTGCCGAGAACATCAGAAAAGAATCAAAATATCCAATTGTGGCAAATGGGTGACTGGGCAGTGGTGTTTTCATAAAATGGAACACCGTCCAGTAGTTTTAAATGATCTGACCTGAGGTTGGAAAGATGGCTCAGCAGTTAAGAGCACTTGGTGCTCTTTCAGAGGGCTAGGTTTTGTCTGTGGAGGCCAGAAGAGAGTGTTGGATCTCCTGGAAGCGAGTTACAGTTGAGAGCCATCATGCAAGTGCTGAGAATCAAAGCAAGATCCGATGGTAGGGCAGCCATAACTCTTAACCACCGAGCCAGTTCCCCAGCTCAGTTTTTTCTTAAAACATTATATTTTTTATTTTTACTTTGATAATTGTATTTGATCATTTTCACCCTGATTCCTCTCCTCCAGAGAAAAAAAATATTGCCAGGCAAGAAGGGAACTGTGGGAGAGACTCCGGCTCTCCACGTCCCCCAGGCTTGTCTAGATAGATGCAGGAGGCCCAGGGCAGACCTTATGGAATCTCTGAGAGGCATGCATACAGGAAACACACTCATTTGTTAGGCTGAGAGGCAAGGCCCAGCCCCCTGCCCGGGTGTCCCTGGAAGGTGTGGGACTCTCTCTTGTAGAGGCTGGTGCCTCTGACCTGCTGTGATTTCTAGATCTCTGCCTTGTTCAGTCTCCAGTATGCCAGTACCAATCTTGGAACCTGACCACCAAAAGGCAAAAGTGATGTTTTAGAGTAGCTGGAAAGTTTTTAGCAAGACATAGTCAAATAAAGATGGTGTGCATGCATGCTTTTGTGAGGGCATGACTGTGTGTACGTGTGTGTGTGTACGTGGATACTTGTATAAGTTTCATGAGCCAAGTAGAGGTGAATGTTCCCTAAGAGGGTTTGCAATGGCTTTGGTGACTTGAGCATGCTCACTGGTAAACATGTTCAGTTCAGGGAAATGGAAGGACTCCCTCAAAGAGTACACATCTAGAGACTTGAGAGATGGTTCAGGGTTCATAGGTACCTGCTGCCTTTACAAAGGACAGGAGTTTAGCTTCCAGCATACACATGATGGTGGGTTGGGGAGTGTCACAACTGTCTGTGACTCTAGTTCCAGGGGATCCATGCCTGGCCTCCTTCAGTACCAGACACATACATGGTATACATACATATGTGCAGGCAAATACTTATACATATTTTTTAAAAAGAATGTGTTTTTAGATGTTTAAATTACACACACACACACACACACACACACACACACACACACACACACACACCAGGGTCTCACTATGTAGTCCTGGCTGGTCTTGAACTTGTTATGTGGGTCAGACAGGCCTCAAAGTTAAAGAGATTCACCTTTCTCTGCCTCCTAAGTGCTTGGATTGAAGGTATGCACCACCACGGCTCTTCTAGACTTTTTAACCCATGGGTCTCCTTCTGACTACTAAATCCATCTTCTTTCTTTCCTTTTTTTTTTTTTTCTTTTGAGAAAGGTTTCACAACATTGCCCTGGATATCCTGGAACTTGCTGTGTAGATCAGGGTGACTTTGAACTCCCAGAGATCCACCTGTCTCTGCCTCCTGAGGGCCACCACTCTCAGCTCTGTAGAGAGAATATCTTATAAGCGTCACCCGAGAGACACCGAGAAAGAATAGAAGGAAGAAGTGGCCCAGGACTGAAGGAGAGGTAACTAACCATGTGGAAGACATAGAATAGTTTAAATAAGTTACGAGCTAGTGGGCAAATGAGGCAAAGCTTATGGCCAAGGCACTTATTAATAAGTAAGTACTCTCAGAGTCGTTACTGTTGGGAACTGAGTGGAAGGGAGGAAAAAAAAACAGATGTGTTTGTTACACAGCATGCATCTATTTTATGTCCAGGTTGGAGCCACAGAGGGAAAGAAAAGCCAACATGTTACACTTGTCCCAGACTAAGCGTTGCTTCCACGCCAGCCTAGAGTTTGCAGCCATGTGTCAGAGGGAGAGTACAGGCTGTCCTGGAGCCACAGATGACTTTCTGAAGAGACATGCACCCTAGAAGGAGTTCATGGGTAAGCATGTACAGTCTGTTGCAATTGTCTGCCTGATGCTAACAGCAAACCAGACAGACGCTTAAAGAAAAAACATGTGCAGTAGCGGTACAGCCAGCAGTGTGCTTCTTATGCCTCTCTGGGGCCGTTTGGTTTTCAACTCATAGGACATGTAACAACAGAGTCACACACATGTCACACATACACACACAATTTTACTTCCTTGCTCCCAGATTTTTCTTCCCTTTTCTTTCTTTTCTTTGTGGTGTGTGTGTGTGTGTGTGTGTGTGTGTGTGTGTGTAGGGGCACTGGGTTGGAGATGTGGGTATGGACACCCAAAACAATCTGTAGTGTCCTTCTCCAGGCTAGACATGCCTTCAGTGCTTTCATTCACAGATCCCCTTGGCACCTGCACCCCAGACCCTCCTATGGCCCATTCCAGAAACATTTACACCTTACATGCCACCTCCTCGGGGAGGACAAAGCCAGCCCCCTCCAGGGCCCTCCATCTGTGTGCCAGCTAATTTTCTTTTTCTCTATAGAACTTTTCATTTCTAGACATTATGCAATGTACATGTTCTCCATCTAGGCAAGTCTGTTTTCCACTGGCAGTGACACAGTGCAGACCAGCTGTGTTTTGATGACAATAACAAGAAAGTTTAATTTGGCTCTGAGTTCTGGAGGTGATCTAGGGATGGCCTTCTTGCTAGAGCGTCCCAAGGAGCAGGTCAGGTGACAGGAGGCAGCAAAAGGTGTATGCCTCTCTTCCAGGCTCTCTCTCTCCTTATGTAGCCATCAGGAGCTCTGCCAAAGACCAGGTCAAATCCCAAAGGCTCCGCTCCAAATGCTAGCACTGGGTCAAGTTTTCATCTTCCCAGTTCTTAACAGTAAGACTTCAGTCTCAGGCCCGAACCTTTAGAGGCCGTGACCGTCACTATTTCTTGTAGATTTGACATAGTTTAGAATCACTTGGGAAGGAAGTTTCCATGATAGATTGCTTAGGACAGGTTTGTGGCATGTCTGTGGGAGAAATTACCTTCAATACGAAGACTCTAATCCTACATGATGAAATATAACCTAGAATAGTAATCCTTATACATTCTCTCTCTTAAAGTAGATCTGGTCAGGGTGCTTTATCATAGCAACTGGAAGGAAACTAGAACTAGATCGCATTCAGACCATACCCAAACACATTCAGTACCTACCTCTCCCAGCACTGAGCTAGGAGTTCCATGAGGTGCCATGATCAACTGAGCCATGGCATTGACTGTCTGGCTGGCATGCAGCTGGCACTCAGTTAGTAGCTGTAGAACACAGGTGTTTCCCTCTCTTGGTCTCTGCCTCACGCTCTCCTTTCTCTGACTCCTCCCCTGACTGTTCTCTCTTGCCTCTGTCTCCCATCTGTAGGAGAGACTGGTCCTACAGCTTAGTCAGGCAGCAGAGGTCGGTGGTCCTCTGGGTCCTTCATCTTCCTCCCTCTTCTCAGATCTTTCTTACAGGCATCTATTGCTGCAGCTGCCCACTGTCTGCTGCAGCTTCTTGGACCAGAGCCAAGCTCAGGATCCCCAGAGGACTGTAAGGAAAGGAGGAATCATATGAGCACACGAGTCAAGTCTCAGTCTCTAAGACTGCCCTCCCAGGCACCCCGAGAGTGACCACAGCCTGAAAGATTCTTGCCTTTCCCCAGCCAGCTAACATCTTAACTGTGGCACTTCATTAATTGCTTCCATTTCTCCAGCCATGACTGACAGTATCTGACTCCAATACCACCTACTCTTCTTGGCTTCTGTTTCCTTGTGTGGTACCTACTGAAGAGCCTGTTGCATGCCAAATCCCATTCGGATAACTGTTGCATGCCAGGTTCCATGTATGCAGGGCCCCACCCTTCCTACCTCTGTTCATCTGATTCGTTTCCATCCCTGTCCCTGTTTCTCCATATCCCGAGCCTTGAATCTCAAGTTTTCGTTTCTTGTCCTCTATCTCACTGATGGGGTCATGCTATCCGCCAGCATTGCGGCTTGCTCTCACTTCCCACTTGAGTCTCAGCAGGCCCAGGAACTGCTGAGTGCATGGGCTACAGCTCATCCTCAGAGGCTGGTTCAGCAGAAATACTTACTTAGAAGGTACAGTCCCAAGGACTGGGGAGATGAAGCAGTCACTGAACCGCTTGCCTTGCAAACACTCAGGCCTGGGTTCAAAGCCCAACATCCACATAAAAAAGCCAGGCATGCTCATATATGACTGTAATCCCAGAACTAGGGAGGCAGAGATATGCAGACTTACTTATCCCAGCCCAGTTGGCAAGCTCCAGGCCAATGAGAGATCCCCATGTTAAAAAGGGAGTGTCTGTGGAAACACTACCCTAAGGTTGTCCCTTGGCTTCTGCTTGCATGTGCCTATTCCTGCACATCTATACACATAGTGTTGTTCTGTGCAAGCATCCTCTTTAGCCACAAGTCACATATTCCTTGCTCCTTCATCATAGTAACCACGCTCATTGCATCCAGCCAATGCACCCAGCAAATGTGCAACTGCGGCACATTAGGTGTCTTCCATACATCTGGTTCCGGGGGTGTCTAAACGAGCAACAGAGAGAGACCTGCTCTCCCGAGTCTTGTAGTCTAGAATGGCAAAGGGACAAAAATTTAAATATGATTAACAAACTACAGGGACAAACACTTTGAGTTAGGGGTGGTTTGTTTTTTGTTGTTTGTTTGTTTGTTTGTTTCAAGACCAGGTTTCTCTGTGTAGCCCTGGGTATCCTGGAACTCAGTAGACTAGACTGGCTGTGAACTCATAGAGATCCGACTGCCTCTGCCTCCTTAATGCTGGGATTAAAGGTGTGTGCTATCACCACGCAACAAAGAGGGGTGTTCCTTATGAAAGATAAATTGAAGGGCTTTGGACTGGTCTGACTGCTCAGGGAAAGTGATCTTGTCTAAGTCTGAAGAATGGACATATTTACGGGCAGGCAAGGAGCTTCCCCAACTCCAGAAAGAGAAACAAGTACTTGGAAGTGGATACCTGGACCTCAGCCACTTCAAAGCAGGGAACACATATCTACTGCCCCACACTGGGACTTTTTAAGGAGTAAAACTAGAGCTGTTAATAATTACACTGGGCCACTGGGTGTCACTGGGGATCACCCTGTCCTAGTCTCACATGTTACTAGGAATGTCACAGTCCTATTGACTTAAAGAAACTCTCCTGTCTCTTGTCATAAAAATATCCTCAACAGTGAGATGGAGAAATGGCCTAGTGATTAAGAGCACTGGCTGTTTGCTTTTCCAGAGGACCCAGGTTCTATTCCTAGCACCCAGACAGGACCTTACAACTGTCTGTAACTCCAGTTCCAGGTGGTCTAATGCCATCTTCTGATCTCCTCAGTCACAGGCATGCAAATGCTGCACGGATGCATATTCAAGCAAAAGCACTCATACATCTAAAATAAAACAAGAACACCTTCAAAACCTGCAGAATTTTCCCAAGACCTGAGACCTCATGTGCCCTCACATGGGGAGACCAGGGTGCACTCCGAGAATGGAGCAGGCCCAAGTGCTGTCATCCTCAGTGGTCAGGAGACAGGGTTAGGGAATTTGGGCTCATGCCAGGGAATCTGTGGAAGAGGGTTTATATAGGTTCCAGCACCAGATTTCAGTGTCTGTGGCTCTGGGTCACCAGGAGGCCTCTGCAGGCCCTCTGTCTTCCCTGACACAAGTCCAAGTCATTTCAAGGGAAGTGAGGAACATGGAGACCCTGTGGCTCTTTTGGGTTTCTGTGACTTTGTCTCCTTTATAAGGAGGAATGGTTTGTACTTAGATCAAAAGTAAGCCCTCTTTGAGTGAGAAATGAGTGGTCTGTGTGTGTGTGTGTGTGTGTGTGTGTGTGTGTGTGTGTGTGTGTTTCCTTCTGTCTCTGTCTGTTTGACTCTCAGACTATTAATACAAGCCTCATGTCTGGCTGTACCCAGAAACATGTGCTCCCTGCTGTAGAGTGCCACCCCTCCCAGCTCAGCCCCTTGTTTGTTCTTTCTGATGGGCGCCAGCCTCATAGACCCCATGGAGGTAGAATATAACTTTCCATAAATAAACTCTAACCTGACCTACAATTTAGACCTTGGGTTGTTTTTTTTTTTTTTTTTTTTTTCCTCCCTCTTCGTGGTAATGGGATCACAGCCCAAGCTAGTCTCTCCTGCTTCTGTCTGTCCCAGAAAGCAAGCCCTAGGTATGCTCGGGTTTGGGCATCACTTGGACTCTCTGATCCCCTACATCCCTGGCATGTGGTGGGAATACAAGGCCATCCTAAAGGATGATGGATGAGCTCCTTGCAACCATGGGCGGCTATGCTCAGCCTCAGTGTCGTTGTGTGAGTGGAGTCTTTGCTTAGAGGGTCTAGGACTCCTCCCCTTCAGGCAACCTCTAGCTGCAGTCTCTCCTGTGCTCCTTCTGGAGCCACTGTCCCCTAGGGACATCATGACACTAACTGTCCCTGCCTGGTTCTGAAGCACAGTTAGAACTCAACAGTACAACTATTGTCTTCACCTAAGCCCATTGGACTCTGAGCAGCTGGCTGAGTAGGTGCAAGTACCAGGAACTGAGCTTGGAATGGTTTGGGGGGAAGCATTTTAATCCTGGGGACCCCTGTCTCCTTAGCTTCAGTTGCAAGCTGCCTCTAGCATTCCATCTTCCTCACCTCTGCACCACACTGCCTTGTGGGGCTGGCCAAGGTCTCATGGCCTCTTGCTCTGGGATATTCTTCAGGATGTCTGGATTCCTGAAGGGTCCTTCAGGAATCTGAAACCACAGGGAGACTGGCAGCTCTGAATGATATTTGTCAAAGACCTGATGGTGATAATTCATTTGGGGGGATTTGTTGGGAGTTAACACAAAAAGCCAGTACAGGGCTGGGGATGGAGTGTAGAGAGCTTGCCTGGCAGGTACAAAGGCCCAGGTTCAATCCCCAGCATGCACCACACTAAATCGAGGATGGAAGGAGAGGATGAGACAGGGCTCCCATAGCCCACGTTGGCCTCGAACTCTCAATTATTTTGCATTCACCATCCAAGTGTTAGGCTTATGGTATACACTACCCCATCAGACCCAAGAAGCAGGAGCCCTGGTGTTGAAAGAAGAGTCAGGCATTGCCTCTGCTTTGAAAGGCTTTTACACTTTTATAGGGGAGGTGTAAAATCCACATTTTGAAAAAGCTTGGCCCAATGATGAACTGGTCCTCAATTGTACTTGGCCTTGCGTTCATCCCAGTATCAAGCAGGGCTTGGCCAGAGTAGATACTGTCCCATGACCGAATGAACAAGGGAAGACCTAGAATTAGGAACCAAATAGTGGAGTGGGACATCACAAGAGAGAGGACACATCAGATACTGGGACAGTCCTGAAAGGTTCGGGGTGCAGGCGAAAGTTCCATGAACCCTAAAGAGAAGGGAAGAATTCAGGTGGTGTCTGCAAGTGGAGTCAGCTAACTGAAGAGACAGGGATATCCGCAGGGCCGCAGGGCCTTTGGGAGTCGGTAGGAGGGCTTGAGGAAGTGGGCGATGAGAAGCAGGAACACCTTAATGGGAGTCTGGGGCAAGAGGAGCAATGGAATGACCTGCAGTAGGAGACTGGCTCAGTGAAACAGGCACGGTCTGCTAAAGGGAGGCTGGGATGAGGGTATGACAATGACCCAGCAGGGGAATGAGAGCCAGGTTTGCAAAGGAAAAGATGAAGGTGAATTTTCAAAGGAAACACATAATTGCCACAAGGGCTACCAGACAGCAACCAGAGGTGTCGTCAAGGTTTGGGTCTTGTGACCAAGGGAAGGGAGTGAGATGACAGCCGCGACATTGTGTGTGGTTGACAAAACAAGACCGCATCCTCCTGCTGGAGATTCATTGTCTTTATTAACAATGCCTCTGGTCGCCAAAAAAACCCACGTGCTTCACAAAGCGGTATTAACACTGCCTTTGTCTACAAGAAAAATGTTGGCATGAATAACTTAAAGGAGAAAATAAATATGTCACTGAACTCTTAAAAAAAAAAAAACACACAAAAAACACAGCTTTCAGTCTTGTGGATGAGTCCCACATGGAAAGTTCGTCAAACCCACCAGCCCATCCCCAAGGGCTATCCCCAACCCCCGCCCGCAGCGCTCCATGTGCTTCGGTTACATTCTCCTCCCTCCCCTTTTAACAATTAAAATCTACCCAGAAAGTAAGAGGTGTCTGGAAATAATTTACAAAAAGACTGTGGGTGGCGCTGTGGCGCCTGACAGCTTCTCAGCATATGTACACTTGCGCCCCCCACCCCCAGTATTATTCTTTTTAATGTAAGATATGCCATCTCAGAGGACAGCTTAAAGAAGCTCTGTTTCTAGACAGAAATGTGTCCGTGGGTGGCAGGCGGGAGGAGGTGTCCTGGCAAGGGACAGGAATGGGAGGTGACTGGCAAGCCCAGTTTCCTCCAACGACCTTAAATATGGCAAGGCAGCTCGGGGTCAGATCTGATCTTCGGGGCACAGGACCGTGATTACTGTCCCTTCCACCATCTCTCGGACCCTGGCCTTCCCTATCCCAGACAGGGATTTGAAGGCAGATTTGAGACGAAGGAGTGAGTGGAGGAAGCCAAAAATCTGGGGAGGCCAGGCTGGGAACCAACAGCTTCTTCTAGGCGGGTTGCCCACCACAATCTCTCCCCCACCCCACCCTCTCTCCTCCTCTCTCTCACCTGCCTACCTTGGGGCACCCCAATACTTGGAATCTTAGCAGAGTCCTGGAGAGTCTGATCTCATCCTGGTCCCTATTTTACAAAGGAGACGGTACCAAAAGAGAACCTCGTGGCCCAACCTCATACTTACTGGCCTAGTCAGGGTCAGAAACCGTATCTAATGCTGTGCTCGTGTTCTTGCCCGTGCAGGCTCTACATTGGGGTGGAGGGAGTAGATCTTACTGTACTTCCATAACCAGTCCCAGGTCTTTCGTTCCACACTCCCTTCCCTTTAAGGTGGAAACACTGCCTTGTCCTGTAGGGGTCCGGCGAGGGTAGAAGGACCCACCCCCTCCCGCCCGGGCTAGGCAGAATGGTTCAATCTGGGACTCAAGCTCTCTCTCTTGGCCTGCGGGAACCCACACACACACCCCCACCCCGCTTGCAGCGGTCTCTACGGGCTGGGGACTCCGCAGGTCTGGAAAGTTTGGCACCCCTAGCCTGGGCTGCAGGCTTTACACTGAAAACGAATCGGATCGCGCGGGGGCTGCGTAGGCGCGGGCGCACTCTAGTAGGCGTTCTCCAGCTCCGCCTGGTTGGCTTTGGCTCCCCGGGCGCGGGGGCGCGGCTTGCGACCCTTTTGCGGCCGCGCGGTCTCCGGCCCGAAGTCCTTGAGCTCGGACTGGTTGTGGAAGCGGGTGAGGCGCTTGCACTTGCACGAGGCCACCAGCCGCACCTTGCGCGCGCGCGGCGCCGCGCCCCCGGGGCACAGCAGCTGCACCCGCTGCGCGCGGTAGCGATCCGGGATGCAGCGGAAATCCGGTCCGTTCGGACGCCACCACTTCACGCGCCCGATGGCGTTGGGTAGCAGCCGCGCGGGGCCACACTGGCCGGAGCACACCAACTCGGTGACCGGCTTGGCGCTGCGGCACGGGCCGTCCGTCACGAAGCGGGTGAAGTGCAGCTCGCGGCAGCTGTACTCGGACACGTCTGCGGGGAGAGGGATGCGTGAGGGGCTGCAGCCTAGGCTAGCCTGGCCTGCTCCTTCCACCCCCTCTCTCTTTTTCCAAACCTGCCCTGCGCTTTCGAATCTGCGTGGATTATAGGAAGGACGCACCGGGTACTTTTGGAGCTTGCGGGGAGCAGGGAGATCCGCTTTGGCTGCTCTCTGTCCTTTGAACCCAGGGATGAAACTCTGGCACTCTGTCATTTACTTTCTGTGTGATCTGTGGGCAGGGTACTTAACGTCGCTCTTCCCCACCACTGTAAAATAGGTTGCCTCCGGATTCAACGACTTCATCCATTATTACATTGGTCACTATGTGGCATAGAGTCAGAACTGGCAGTTTTTGAGATTGGGTCTTTATGTAGCCCAGGCTGGCCTCAAACTGGCTGTGTAGAAGAGGATGGTCTTGAATTTCTAAGCGCCTATCTCCACCTCTCCGGTACTAGGGATCCCACCCAAGGCTTCGTGCGTACTAACTAAGCACTCTTCCAGTTTAGCTCCTCATCCCCAGCCCGGCCTGGTAGCCTCTAGCCACACATGGCTCTGGTCCCTCCTAAACTCCTTTACCAGCCACTGGGGCAGGGGCGGGGTCCCAGGAGATGGAGAACGGAGTGGAGGTTAATTGAAGGTAATAAATCAAGACAGCTGCTGTGGAGGAGCGGGTAGAAGGGCAGGTGGTGGGGATAAGAATTCATTAGACTTGAAAGCGACCAAAGGCAGCGTGTCCAACCCCGTCATTATCACAGGTCCAGGCGGAGAAAAGAACGTGCCCCAAAGGCAGGGCTGGACTGCCCGACGCCCCTACCTAGGATGCCAGCACTTTCTGGCTCCTGCAAGGGTGAAAGTGATTTGTTATAGGACCCCAGGTTGGAGATGGGTGGGGGCGGAGGGCCTATCTCTCTTTACTAGTTACTTGCTTAAGCAGCAGGTGGGAGTTCTGCCCCAAAACCTACAGCTTCTGCTACCATTAGCGTTTGTTTAGCACCTGCTGTATACCAGGCTTTCTTGTTCTGTGTACCTTGACCTGGTAACTTAATGGTGACTGGATCTAACCTGGAGTTTGTTCTCTGAGGAAGGAGATTGGGTTGGATGCCCAGCCGTATCTTCTGGGTCTGTTGCCTGGCCTCATCACCTATACATGCCCAGGCTATATCTCCTACTACCGTGAGCTTAGATGGATGGGAGGCTTTAAATTAACTAATCCATATGTGGGTCCTGTCCACCTCCAAAGGTTTCATGGTGTCAGAATCAGTATGACATAAAAGAATTAAAAAAAAAAAAAAAAAAAAAAAAAAGGCCCAGGACCCAAACCAGAGGGACAGAGGCCAGGACCCACCTTCACCCCCCAAGGAGGCACAGCAGGGGAGGTGTAGCCCTTGCCACCCTCCTGTGGCTGGCTTAACTTACCCCTGCAGAGGTGGTCTGTGGGGGTGGCCTGTTTGCCCAGGGAAGGACTAGTTTTGGGGCTTTCCAAGAATAGTGCCCTTAGGTCAAGCACTTCCTCTGTGAAACCATGACTGCATTGCATGCTCCTTTGGGGTGGCCCTTTCCCCCACATTCCCTTATTGGCTAGGAGACAGGAGGGACAGAGTGTGGTGGCCACCTGGAAAATAAACTTTCCCACTCACACAAATAGTGACCAGCAAGGTCCCCACTCTGGAGTGTCCCTCCAGCTGCCACCCACCCCATTCATTCCTGCCAGCTCCGTGCTTGATCCCCCAGGCGTCTCTCTGGGCAGGCCTGCCTCCACAGGCTCTGCTGTCCTCAGGAATGAGGAAAGCTGGGGTCAGGGTGCAAGCTCAGGGCAGATGGTGCCACCTGTGCCCATCTTCACTCAGCTGTCCCTCATGTCACATGCTAAAACCATACCTACAAACCCTGTTCTTTTAATGCTAGTCCACCGGACTCATTAGGCAGACCTTGGGCAAGGGAACTAATGGGATTCTTCCTGGATTCAGGTTCCCACCCAAACCCAATCTAGGGTTGCCTTGCATCTGGATCAAACCAGCTTCCAGTCTGAGCTCTTCTTACTCCCAGGTGACTTTATCTCAGGAGCCTTGGTTTCTCCACCTTCAAGCTAGGGCCTTGTTTATCTCCTGGAGTGGTCATGTGGGATATAATACAGTCATGGCACCTGGCATCCAGCAGGTGCTACCAGCCTCACCTTGTCACCTCCCCACTGGTCAGCAGCTAGATCTGACCTGTGTCCTCATCCTCAGGAGGAGATTCTCTGAACCATGGCCTGTGTTAATGCCAGCTTCAGCTGACCCCAGCCTCCACCCTGCCTTGGGTGCTGCTCACTCCCAGCCCCCCAACCCTGTCCCTCCAGATTCTAACATCCTGTGCTAGTATTCTTCCAGGCAAGTCTGTCCCTCCCCTGATGTGGCAGAGGCTAACCACCCACACAAACCTCCAAGAAGATTCTAAAGCCACCCCAGTCACCTCCCAGGACCCCCATGCTAACATGCTTCTCCATCCCATACCTTTGGTGTCATAGGGATGGTGGGGAGGTCTGCCTCCATTCTCGGCCCGGTTCATGGTTTGGTTGCTCTCCAGTTCCTGAGGAGGCTCGGGGTACTCTCCAAGCCCGGGGATGATTTCCGTGGCATCATTCTTGAAGGCTTGCCACCCCTGGCCCTCCACAGCACAGAAGGCAGCATGGACAAGCAGGCAGACGAGGCATGGGGCTAGTGAGAGCTGCATGGTGCCAGATGGAGGGGGCACTCGGTAGCACAGGCTCCAGTCCCCAGCCTAGATACGGTTGCCTTTTTAAAGCCCCCTCTGCCTCATGCCAGCCAATAAGGATGGGCTGGAACAGGGCTGGTCCCATGTTTCCTCACCCTCCTCCCTGTGGGGGAAAGGGGTGTGCTCAGTGTCAGCCCTTCCCAAGACTTCTCAAGCTCAGCAAACTTCCAAATTGCTGTTGGCACTCCCAGGTGACCCGAGGAGTGGGGGTGGGGTGGGGTTGGTGAGGCAGGGACAGAGCCCATTCTCCCAGCACCTCCCACGGGCAGACGGCTGTGGTTTTTCAGATATCAAAATGAGCTTGGCTTTTAATTGTCTGGCTCCCTGGGCCCCTCAGGCATTCTCAAAACAAACTGTGGGCCAGCTTAACAAAGGAAACAAGTGAGGCTTCTGCAGAAGGCAGAATCCAGCAGACCAAATTCCTCTAGCCAAGTTCATTTGTTACCCCACCAGCTAATGGTCTCTATTAACGGGGTGTCTGCTCCCCCTCCTCACCCAGAAGCAGAGGATGCCTTTTTTGTTTTAGGGGTTCAGGGAAATTTAACCTAGGGTCTCATGCTTGCTGTGTAAGGACTCTACCACTGAACTCTGCCCCAGCCCTGGGAAGGATGCTTTTAAAGGAATCCCACTGGCCCCAACTCTGTATTGCTCAGCACTAACTGTTCTGACCAAGGAAACCTCTCTTGGATTTCTCTTCAAAACCAGTGGGAGAGGTAGAGAGTCCAACGGCCACAGGCAAGAAGGACCTGGGTGGCATCTGTCACATGTGATTCTTAGCCAGAGAACTCATGGTGACTTATAGGCTGCTGTGCCAAAGGCAGTTCTTTCTCCCGCCAACACAGAATTTCATTTCTTAGCAAAAATCATTTCCCTATCATTTCTCAGCTTGTTACATTTTCCGTGTGTGTGTGTGTGTGTGTGTGTGTGTGTGTGTATGTGTGTGCTAAGCATGTCTGTGTGGATGCATGGAGACATGAGGAGGTGTGTCTTCCTCAGTCATTCTCTCAAGTTATTCCCTGAGACAGCATCTCTGACTGAGACATTTAAGTTAGCCTGGCTAGCTGGCCAGTGAGCTCCCAGGATCCACCAGCCTTTTCCCCAAACCCTGGGGTTATACGGTTACTTTTCCACATGGATGCTGGGATTTGAACTCAGGTCTTCATGCTTGTACAGATGCTCTCTTACCATGTCGTCTCCCCAGCCTCTCATTATATTATCATAAACAGCTCTGGGTCCTAGATGAAGGATCCAAGGGAGATACACACAAGTGCTCACACGTGGCAAACACACACACACACACAAACACACACACACACCCAGGTGAGTTTCAGAAAGTCTCAGGTCCATCTAAGCACAAAGAAATCCAATGCTCAGCCTGCAGTATCAGGAGAGCCACGCCACAGGGAGAAGGAAGGAGGGTTCACACCTGAGGTGCAAAAAAAGGAGGAGCTGGCGGAAGCTTCACTGAGTCAGAATGTTGGAGGCCGCCCCAGCCCTGGAGGATGGCTGAGAAGAAGGCTGCAGTCCACCTCGCCTTGGTATGCTAACTGGGCAATGAATCAGTGCTGTCCACCTGCAGAGCTTCTGCAAGCCTCTGCCACCTGCCTCGACTTGTAAGTGGCCTGTCCATCTGTGGCGATCTGCCTGCGTCCTCCTTTTCATCTTCTGTCACCCACACATCAATGCAGCTGCTCTGACAGCTTTACAAGGCAGACAGAAGTCCCCTCAGGAAGGGGGCTCTGATACCTGTTTCCTTAAGTCAGTTTCCTTCGGGGCAGACAAAAACAGCTGTGGCCATTGTTGGGGGATCTATCTCTCCTACCAGAGCTGTGGCGTTGTTAGAAGCTGGCCCTTTTGTCTGTGACCTCCAGTCTCTTTTTTCCCTGCTCTGGAATGTGGATTGTTAACCCTGTCGGCGCCAGAAAGCTGTCCTGTTGCTGCAGACTTGGGAGAGGGCAGCTCCTGGCCTGGGATTCTGTGAGCACGCAGAATGGTTCCTCACAGCACCACCTGCTGGTGGGAGATGATGCTTGCCACCTTAACCAGAGATGCGACCTGTCCTTGGAACGTGTCTGCCACCTGCTGGACATAGAGGGGAAAATCAATCGACCAGAGAGTGGTCAGGCTCCAGATTTTGTTTATTCGTTATTTTATCTGTAATTGAAGTAGTGTCAACAGGAAAAAGAGTATACAGAGAAACTGAGCCGAACGGTCTGTCTCCTCGGCCAATGGGGTAGCCCTGTCCTTTCACAGGATGGCTCTGAGAGCCTGCTGTGGTGCCTGCCTTCTGTTTTGGGGTTTTGGTTGGTTGGTTTGGCTTTCGTTGTTGTTGATATTGTTTTGTTTTTTCTTTTACTTCATCTGAGGTTAAGTCAGTGACTGGTGCATTTACTTAACACAAAAACCTTATCGTCTCCCAAGGTTAAGCTGGAATCAAGCCCCAGGCTGTTGTTTGGTTTGGTTTGGGTATGGTCTTGCTGCACAACCCCAGCTATCTCCAAACTCACCATCCTCCTGCTTCAGCTTCCAAGTGCCGTAGTTACAGGTGCAAGCCACCACACCTGGATAGGTTTTTTAAATTACTTTTTTTTTTTTTAATTTTGAGATAATCATAAGTTGACATGTACTTGAAATACCTCAGAAGGATTTTATATACTCCCTACCCATTTTCCCTCCACGGTTGCAGCTCACCAAAGATACAGCACCACAGCCAGGACATGCAGTGCACCAACAAACTCACATCCCCCTTACTTACCTAGTCCTCACACTCCTGTGTGCCTACGCCTACCCATAGCACATGCTTATGCATTTGCTTCTACACAATTTTACAAGATTTGCCTGTCCACCACCACAGTTAAGATGAGGAGCACCTCTCTGGCCCCAAGGATCTGCCCTGATGTTTATTTCATTATTTTGAAACAGGGTCTCATGCACCACAGGCTAGCTGAGGCTAACCTTGACCTCCAGATCACCTCCCGGGTGTGGAGATTATAGGTACGCGGCACCAAAGCCTATTCTGTTGCTCTTTGATGGAGATGTCCACAGGCCTCGCTCACCCCATCTCCCAGCTCACAGCAACCACTGGTCTAACCTCGTTTGCATAATTTTTCAACTTAAAAATTTTTACGTAGCAGCAACCAATGCAGCCAATGCCTGGGGTCGTCTCTTTTCACCCAGCATAACTCCCTGGAGTTGTCCAGTACATGGGTACAATGACTGGCATGTATCCTCCATTAGTGTCCTGCAAAGAATTTTCACTGCCCAAGTTCCCTGTTCTCCTCCAACTCATCCATCCCCCCATCCCAACTCCCGGCACACACTGAGTTCTCTTCTGCCTCTACATGTCTTACCTTAGACAGAACATCACGAGAGAGACTTACACAGTACGCCAGATTTCCAGAGTAGTACCTCCAAGGGCTAGGTTATGGTGGCTTTCTAAAGACTTCATTTTATTTTTAATTATGTGTGTAACTGTATGTAGGTTTTTTGCTTAAGTGCAGATGCTCACGGAGGCTAGAGGTCCCAGATCCTCTGGACCTGAGACCACCCAGCACAGGTGCTGAGAACCAAACTCAGGTTCTACACAAGGGCTGTAAGCACCCTGACCTGGAACCATCTCTCCAGCCACCCAAGTGATTATTTTTAAATGTTAGAAAAAAAGTCATACTGGGGTGGTAGCATATGCCTTTAATCCTAGTACTTAGAGGCAGAGGCAATCAGAAGTTCAAGGCCAGCCTTAGCTACAGTTGGAATTTGAGGCCAGCCTGGGTTACCTGAGATCCTACCTCAAAACTAACAACAGCAGCACCACAGCAGTTAGAAAAAGCACACATAAAAAACCCCAGACATGCAGAAGGAAACACGAACCAAACTTCTTTGTAAGGTAAGACATTTATTTTGGTTACAATTTTATAGTGCATTAACAGTGGTGAGACAATAGAATATTAAACTTTTCTTTTCCTCCCCAGTGGCAGGAATTGAACTCAGGGCTCCCCATGCTAGGCAGGTGACAGTGCTCTGCATCACTCTACCATCCCCTTCCCCCTGAACCTCTTCTGTCCACAAAATCGCTTTTTACAAGTTACCCTAACAGCTGGCAGAGGAAAGAGAAACACAAGTTAAATATCCAATCATCCTTTTCTCTACTTTACGATCAGGATAAAGTCTGCTAAAGAATTATGAAAAAGAAACTTTCCTGTGAGAAAATCTCTTATCTTCATATTTAACATCAGTGCTTATTTTGATTAAAACATTTAGCATCTTAAATACTACGAGCAACTTCATGTGAACCTGTGGCTAAAAAGGCACCAACCTCAACAGTGCCCCCTGCTGGCCATGGCATTATTCATGCCCACTTCCCTGGGGGTGCTAAAGGCCAAGTGAGGATTATTAAAACAACTTAGAGTGCTGGAGCCCAGAAGAGCCTTAGTGTGGGCCAAAAGAGTTCCCTCATTTGGTAAGTGTTAGTCTGTGCTCTCAGGATAATGGAAGGGCAAGAACACAGACCTACCTCTGGAAAAGGCAGACAGACTTTAAGATTGAGAAGAGAAAACCATTTTTACATGGTAATTTTTACCTGGGTTTTATGAGTCACAGAAATTAACTAGGTCTGAGGAAGAGGAGGGACACCCTGAATTCCTATTCCATCACTTTCCAGGGATAGAACACTATCCAGGATTCCCTTCCCTACCCCCCTACTCATGGGCAGACATGCGGTTGACTTTACCACAACATGCGTATTTTACCTGAAGAATAGTAGCTAATCTTATAAACATGAGGTAAAGCCAACCAAGAAACACTGAAGTTTCAGCAAACAGCCCCAAAGGAAAGCCAGGAATCTCCCAAAGGCCCTTTCTTCATGTTCCCACAAAGAGGCCTGTGGGAGGTGTTAGTGACTGTTCTGTGGCTGTCCAATGGGGCAGTCACCCAGATGAGGTAGGGGTAGGGGAGTCCAGTCTCAGAGTGGAGAGTTCAACACCACATGTCACCATGCATTACCTGGACAAAGAGAGGCTGTGTCTTAACTGACTGGGGACCCACAATTTTCACTTCCTTCTCTGGAGATGACTCAAAGTCATGTGCAGGGCACTCGGATATTGCTGGGGGCTGGTTTCAGGTCCAAGACAACAACAGCCCAGCTTCCCCCAAGTAGCGGGCCTGAAACTACTATTGCTTACTTAGCTTTAAAGAGCTGGCAACTCTTAATTATCTTGAATATTTTTTGTTTTTTAAAAACAGGATCTTAGCTGGGCAGTGACGGCATACATCTTTAGTCCCAGCCCTCAGAGGCAGAGGCAGGCGGATCTCTTAAGTTTGAAGTCAGCCTGGTCTACAGAGCAAGTTCCAGGACAGCCAGGGCTACCCTATCTCAAAAACCAAAAACCATAATCCAAAACCCAGGATCTTGGGATGGTAGCCCTGGCTGGCGTCTCAATATGTAGACCATGCTATCCTGACCTTTCAGTGGTCTTCCTGTACCTGCCTCCCTTGAACTGGGCCTGGAGACATAGTGCAACCATGCCCGACTAGCCAGATGTTTTTGTTTTGTTTTGCCTTTTCCTCTCTCTTTCCCTCTCATAACACATGAGTAAGTTCTGTCAACTTAACAGGGTTATTGTGAAATGCAAGCTGTATCAAGCAGGAAAGCCACTTGAAAACTACAGACTGAGGTACACAATTTGACTATTGCCATTTCATTCTGGGGAAAAAAAAAGATGACCTGCCCACGTATCCAGGGCTGCTGTGGTCACACAGAATAGGGGACAATGACCATCCAGGCTGCACAGCTCCAGGTTCCTGCTATGGTCAGAGGTCTTTACCCTGGGAGTGACACCCTAAGACAGGTCTGCTTGTCCTGGCTCTTGCCAGATGCTCCTCAGGAGCTCTGAAGAAGGCACATCCCTCACCTTAACCACAAATACTGCTGAGTCTTACACTAAAACCTGAATTTCAAACATTCAACAAAAATCCCTGATATTTCTTTCCTTCCAAGGAAGATTTCTCTGCAAACTCCTGTAAGACATCTTTTAGGCAGGCAACCAGGCTGCTGGGATCCAGGTGCCCCAGAACAACTCTCTATATATACGGGATACTCAAACAGCTCCAGTTCTCATAAAACAGGCTTTTATGAGACGTCTATGTGCCAGGTGCTGGGGTGGTGGCTGACGGCCACCTCCTTGCTCTATGTGACCTTGGAGACATACAAATAATGAGAACATGAAGTCCCAAGAAAATTGTGTTCATTCTCTGGCAAATGTGCACACACACGAGGTCTAGCTTGTTTCAAAAGCCATCCTTAGAAGTTCTTTAAAAGGCTGTTTCTTTCTTTTCTCTCTCTCCAATAAAAGAGGGATCCATTTCGATGATGCCATCAAGTCTCGTTTCTGTCCAGCGAGTTAGTTCCAGAGATCCTGCACAAACACCGTGGAACCTTCAGAGCCTCCCGTAAATGGACAGGGTGAGCAGAGGGGCCTTTCATTTTCCTTCTGTTCCCAGGGGGGACAGGCACCCCCCCAACGTACACACCCATGCACACACCCACGGACAGGAGCTGTAATTGGCAACTTCCTCCTCCTAATTACTCTTAGAATAGCAACCAGGATGACAAAGCACTTGGCATGATGATCTAAGCTCACCAACACTATAATTCAGGATAAAACCCTTGGAATTCTCCAAATGCAGGTTTTGTTTGTTTGTTTGTTTGTTTGTTGTTTTTAATAGGCTGGACCTCGCACTCTGTATTCTAAAAAAGAGAAAACCCTGCCCAAGGCATCGCTCTTCTAACAAGCAAAGGAACAGAGCCATCCACAGGAAAGCAGCAGATACGGAACGTCAGCTCTCCGATGAGGCACACTTTAAACATTCCAAAGAATCAAGATAGCCCTCTGGGAAAACAGATTTGCTTACCCAAGGGCCCCTATGTAGTATCTTTAATTCTAAGGAAATAATTAGAATGCAGCTTTTTTCTTTTTTTCTTTTTGGAAATCCAGTTACTAATCTATCTCCACTCTGTTCAGAACTCATACCATGCGTCTGCCTAAGCAGGGTGTGTCGGGCCGTGAGGACCAGCGACAGACGTGGGGAGAGCAGGGCCTGTGTTTGCATAGTTCCTTTACCAGGTTCATGGTTCTGGACCACTCAGGAAGAACCCAGGTTGGGGAGGGGGCCACGAAGAGTGCCTGTGTCTCGGGCCATGCACCCTCACAGGCCTCCAACCCTGGGTCACTGAGATGTATCTATGCCACAGGTTTCCTCCCTGAGCCCCACCTCAGGGGGAGACATAAATTACAGGATAGGACAGCCAAGGAACAAAATGGCTTCCTCAGAAAGCTTCTTCATGTGCTCCCTAAGGGTGGAGTGGCCACGAGACCAGAGTGGGACAGACATGGGCAAGTGCCTGGAGGTGCAGGGAGCAGGGTACACGGTTTCCTAAGCATGGCAGCCAGGGCCATCCCAGTCAGACCTCTGCAAAAGAGGCTGTGGGCACCCTAGAGTTTCACCTTGCCCTCCTTGGCTAGTCTGTCATTGAGCTGGCAGAGTTGGGCCAGGAAACCATCGTTGGGACCGATCTCACGATTCTGCCTCACAGTACTCAGCGCAGACTTGACATCCATCTTGTGCCGCAACATGAGGTAGGCGATGACTAGCGTTGGGGAGCGGCTGTAGCCCTCCCGGCAATGGACAAGCACCCGGCCTGCAAGAAACAGGAGAGACGTGTGCATAGTGCCATGCGCCCAGCCAGAATGACCAAACTCTGTCACCAGGGACGGCAGGGTGTGAAGAGGTCCTCCACCACGGGGGAAACTGGCAACATCTACTCAAGTTGAACACCTGTCCCTACTGCCCAGCAATGGCATGCCACCCCATAGACCTTCGCTGAGAGACAAGAACCTCAGTGTTCTTAAGCGGCACTTCTCACAGGTGGAAATTCCAAGACTATCATCAGTAAAATGAGGAAATAATAATAATAATAAAATACTGATCTAGGTAGGGAGTAGTGAGAAGGCTCAGTGGGTAGAGGAGCTGACGTCAAGCTGATGAGTTGAACTCCAACTCCGAATCCACATGATACAGAGAACTTTCTGTAAGTGGTTCTCTGGCAAGCCAGAATAGCTCAGTTGGGAAGCATTAGATTGAAGTTGTTCACTGGCTTCCACGTGCATGCTCAGTCATACCTTCACCCCCAGTGCATGCGCACACGCACACGCGTATGCACACACACACACACACACACACACACAAAATCTAAGAATTGATGATCTAGTCAGGTGTGGTAGTACACATCTGTAATTCCAATACTCTAAGAGGCTGAGACAGGAGTCATTTTAAACTGCAAGTTCAAGACCAGTTTAGACTACTGAACAAGCCCCTGCCTCAGAAAGAGAAAGAAGATGGAGATGGCTCAGCAGTTAAAAGTGCTTGCTTTAGATCCAAGTTTGGTTCCCAGCACCCACATCAGACAGCTCACAGATGCCTGTAACTCCAGCTCCAGGGACGCCCATGCCCCCTTCTGGCCTCCGTAGTACCTGCATGCACATGGCATACCTATGCACACACAAACAAATAAAAATACGTTTAAAAAATGAAGGTACTACAGTGGTATGTGATAGCAGAGACGGAACCCAAATACTTAGAGTGAAAGGGACCAGGAAGAGGTGCAGGCCGTGTGACTCTGTTGACATAAAAGTATGAAAAATACACACTGTTCTCCAGTGACAGAAAGCAGAGCAGGGGTACTTGAGAATGGACGGTGAAGAGGACAGGGGACACGAAAAATGTGAGGCAATGGTCGCATTCACTGTCGCAGTTGTGGTGATGGCTTTACAGATGCTGCTTGTGCCAGAACTTAATGACCGCCACATTAAATCCATACGTACACTTTCCTGAATCCAATTATATCTCTGCAAAGCGTATTTTAAAAGAATGGATTTCAGGGCTAGAGAGATGGCTCAGCAGTTAATAGCACTTCCTGCTCTTGCATAGGACCTGGGTTCGGTTCCCAGCAACCATGCCAGGTGGCTCACAACCTCCTACAACTCCAGTTCCAGGGGATCATATGTTCCCTTGTGGCCTCCAAGGGCTCCTGCACCAATGAGGCATATATAAACTCATGCAGGGACACACATGTGCACATAAAAATAAATAAATAAATATATTTTTAAAAAGAATGTATTTCCAATGCAAATACAAACAACACACACACACACACACACATTGACAATGCCCTCTTGTAGCTCCCCACATTTCCCTCCCTGGCATCCCTCCTCTTCTCTCCCTGCATCCCACGCTGCCCTCAGCCTGCAGCACGTTCTCTCGCCGTGCCCACTATGAGCCGTGCCCACTGCCACAAGCACAGCTTCTGTTTCTGTCTGTTTCACCGTTCTGTCTGTATCACCAGTGAAATGGAAACTCAGAATTCTTCAAGGGCAAGGAAAGCAATGATGGGAAGAAAGGGAAGGGAGAAAGAAAGAAAAGAAGGGAAGGGGAGAAAGGGAGAGGCCAAAGGTCACTGTCAGAAAAATCTCATCACACTGCAAGGAGCCGCCACACACACACACACACACACACACACACACACACACACACACACCGCAGAAAAGCCCAGCTTCTCTCTTCATCCACTTGCTCCCCACACAGAATGCTTAACTCACTTGCGTGCCATCTCTTGCTTGCACTTCTACATGCTCTCCTCCTACAAACGGAGCTTGCCCTCTACTCTTGCCGCTAGCTGCCATTCCACACTTCACCCGGCAGCTGGAAAATCTTTCCAGAACACCTGTCATCATTGGCAGGGCGGAGTCTAGTCTCTGAAGTGTGTCTTATGAGGCCTACTGTCCACCCCTCTCTCCTCAGCCTTGGCTATGCAGTGAGATTCCAAGATTGCCCCGGATACATAGCAAGAGTCTGTCTCAAAAACAAAACAAAACAAAACACAGACAGAAACAAAGCCCCAGGCTAGTGCCTGGCACACAAGAGCACTCAATAAACATCACCCGATACTGGGAGTCCCCCAGGGGCCCTAAGCACCTGCGACCCTGCTGGCGACACACACATCCACTCTCTTTCTGTAGGATGGAGTTCTTTCAGAGCCAGGATTGATGCTCTGCCATTTCCAGCATCCACTGGGCATCATCCCTCTGCTGAGTGAGTGAATGACCACCACCTATACCTCCTCACAGGCATTATTTGGAAAGAAACTGCTGACCCAGAATTAGCAGCATCTCCTCTGCACCCCTCATCCTACTCTAAATGCACCTCTATTTCCCCAGATCCTCCTACATCAGGAGATGGGAGTCCTCCCACTTTCCTACCTTTGTCTGTCTGGGTATTACCTAAAGTCCTCAGTGGGGGTTTTTCCTGATCCCACTGGACAGTGGGACCCTCTGCAGGACGGCCACCCTCCTGCTTCCCACTGGGAGCATGCTCAGTTACAACCAGGGCACAGATCCCAGCATGCTGCAGGCCCAGCCCACACAACACCTCCTTCATACAAACCTTAGATCCTCTCAGAAGCACACGATGGCTCCCTCTTACACACAAACCCAGGCTCCTTCCCCAAGCCTGTGTGCATGTGAATGTGTGTGCACCTGCATATGTGTGCCCATTCACCCTTTCCTGTGAGCTCTAATGTGCACTCTCCTCCCTCTCTCTCTTTCAAATTATGTGTGTGATAAGGCCACTCTGCCTACCCAGATTTTAAGAGTGTTCTGGAGCTCCAAACTCTAGTATTGATGGTTAGTCACCAAACACTTTAGCTGGTAAGCTACTTCCCCAGTCCCTAACCCCTGGTTTTCTTAGTAACAGATTCCTGTTCCCTAGAGTCCTGCAAGTGGATGGAGGCCAGTATCCATGCTATCTTAGCAATGTGCCCACAAGGCACCGGAGTTCTGGGGATGCATCCTGATCATTCGGCAACCGCCTGCCGTGAGCACTGTATTCTACACCAGCTGCTGGGGAGAAACAGGACACTATGCCTAGTGGTAAGATATAGGTAGGGTTTGCCAAAGGATGGGGAGAAACTAGCAGGGAACATTCCACACCAAAGATCCAGTCTCCCCATAAACCAAGACAAGAGGTCAAAACAAGTCAGCATACATTCCCTGTAGTCTAGAAAGAGGAAATGAAGGCAGAACGCTCCAGAGTTCCCTGAGTGGGGGTGACGGGGATGACCAACCACTGCCATGTGAGAGGGCAAAGCCTTACTCCCTTAACTAGCAGGGCCATGTTCTCCCTCTATCCAGAGTGAGAAGTGCAGAACGGCTGAAGGGGAAGGGCTCGGCTTGGGTGTGACAGGGATCAAGGAGGACCGTAAGGCCCTGGCCGTAAAGTCCACAGCTTTCCCAGTCTGTTACACCTTCAGGAAGATTCATCCTCGGGGTGCTGAAATGAACTCTGTTCCAGCCCCCTACCTCCTGAAGCTGCTTCCAGAGAACTGCTTCCAAAACAGAATCGCTTGCCAAAAGCTGTACATTCTGTAACATATGACTGTCACAACCAAAGTCTTAGTACTATTAAGATACTCATATGGACTGCGCAAGGTACACAGAGGAGCAGTTAAGGATGAATTTTGTTCCTTCTTTGAGCAGGTGAAAGACAACTGTCTTTTATGAGTTAGTTCGATCAATAGCCAATTGTAATAAACCTTCATTCATGCTATATGAAGGAGGGCATTCAGAATCTTAAAGATTCTGTGACCAACAAGATTTACTGTCTAAATTTAGCTGAAATTTTGGCTAGAGACATTTTTATGTCTAAGCCAGTTACTGGGTTGTTCCCATGGCTTGGAGACAGGGGGATCAGATTTAAGAGCTGTAGGTGAGAAACCATCCAGCAACATATGTGGAAAGGGAAGCAGCCCTATGGGGGAGGTGCCCAGAAGATAACAGGGCAGTAAAGATGAAATATAGATTTAGAAGGTGTTAAGCCAGGAACAACAGAGGGAAATGTGTGCTAACCTCGGAGAGGTTTAGAAGTGCCCAACCATTGAGCTAGTCAAGGTATATCAAAATTAGCATGTGTGTGTGTGTGTGTGTGTGTGTGTGTGTGTGTGTGTGTGTGTGTGTGTGTGTTTCATTACCCAGAGAGTTCTTGGGTGGATGCAGCCCACATGCAATCTGCGACCTACTGGGAACCAAAGTGGTTTAATGAATTCACCGTTACACCAGTCAATAGAACTTCTATAAGCCTAGTGGGTAGGGAGTTGTCTTTGGGAATCTCTCAGACAGGGAAGCTGCTGTGTACCCAGGAAGCCTCTATGGGGCACGAATAAGTCCAATTACATCTGCAGTTGGCCATCCCTCCCCCTCAGAGGGAGGAGGATGTGATGGGAAGATCCCAGAGAACCCATCTGCTCTGCTGACATCTGCCCTGTGGCCCTCTCATCCTTCTGTCCTGTCTGACCAGTAGCCAGCCTTCCTTCAGCCCCGCTTTCTGTCTGCATCTGTAGGTAAGCAACAGGAAGATTAAACCTGGGATCTCTAGGCTGCTGACCCTGAGCCGTCATGGCCACTCATTCCTTTGGCGAGGTGGTCACTCATGAATACCTAGCCAATAAAAGGGTAGGAAAGCCCCACTGGGGGAATTCTGGGAATGGTTCACTTGCTCAAACAGGCTGGGGATGTAGCAGAGTCTTTATGCTGTTCAGGTCTGAGCTACTCCAGCTTGCCAGAGAACCACTTACAGAAAGTTACCATCATATCCCCAGCACCCAAATAAAAGCTTGGCATAGCAGCATGCCCCTGCAGTCCCAGGGCTGGGGAGGTAAAGTGGATCTCTGGAGGTCACTGGCCAGCAACCTAGATAAATCAATGAGCTCCAGGATCAGGGAGAGACCCTGCCTCAAAAACTAAGTGGGGTTGGGAGTGATTGAAGATAGTGTTCAGTACCAACCTATGGCATGTGCACACACTCACATACACACATACACACACATACACATGCATACACATATACATATATACGCATACACAAACATACAAATGAGCACACTAAATTAAAGGGAAAGAAGCATAGCTTCCTAACTGCTGCACTCTGTATGTCCAAAATATTATTATGCATATTCTATGGCACAGACTCTATGCAATGGCCCCCAGAGGCTCACATGTAGGACACTTAACTCCTAGTTGGTAGCATCTTTTGGAAGGTTTCTGGAACCTTTTTCAAGTGGGGCTTCTTTGGAGGGAGCAGGTCCCAGAGGGCTTTCTTCCCATGGGCACTGGAATGTAGGTTCCTTACCATTGTTATGGGCCAGGGCCTGGTCAATGAAGTCTGCAGCCCTTTCAAAGTAAGCACTGAGGTTGAACTCCTGTGTATCATTGGCCTTGATGCCCAAGTAGGTGATGCCAGAATCCTTGTAGAAGCTAGCACTGGTGTTGACATGCATGAAGGACCTGCCCTCGGCGGCATTCAGGACGTGGGTGATGCCCAATTTCTGCAGCTGGAGGATGTCCTGAGCCACAGACCTGGATGGGAGGCAGTAGCAGAAAATGAAGACACAGCCTTGGAAGGAGGAAGAGGAGGAAGATCTGAGTCTCTTGGCAAAGCAAGGAGCCTGGATCCGCTGTCTCCTGTGGCTCTTCCTGCCTCATCTCATGACCTTTCCCCTCACCCCAGCCATATACAGTTACCAGCAGCTTCCCCAAATAGACTTGTGGTCCCACGCCCATGCGTTCTCTCTGCTTCCCTTCCCCACCTTCTGCGTAGGCATTTGCCTCTCATCTTGCAGAGCTCTCTGCAGGATTTCCCCAGCTCCTTCCAGTGTTTGTGTGTTGCCGTTACAGTTCCTATGCTGTGAGGATAGTATAGACAAGCTACAGAGAGTCAGGCATGGTAGCACACACCTGGAATCCTAGCACTCAGAAGCCATGGGAGAAGAATATGAGTTTGAGGTTAGCCTGAGTTTACCCAGTAAGACCCAGTTTCAAACAATGAAACAAAAGAAAAAGAGACCTTAGAGTCGGAATGTCTGGGTCTGAATCCAGCCCTGCCATTTACCATGCAGGCAACCTTATGCAAGTCACTTAAAACGTTCTGTGCCTCAGTATTCCCCCTCTGTAGAATGGGGATAGCAGTGCCAACACTTGGGGGATGGTCCTGAGTGGGGGATGGTCTGATAAAAGCCTGACACTTTGATGTTTATACCCCAAGGCTTCAGTCCGTCAGTTCTTTGAGGGGTCTGTCCCTCAGTATCTGCTATGGTGCCTGTCACAGGGTAGGTACTGAATAAATGTCTGGTGAATGGGTGAAGAGTGGAATTGTCATGTGTCAGCCTCCCTGAAGGATCGATCAATCCTGCCACACTGTTATTAGCTACAGTTCTGAGGCTTTCTGTCATGTCTCAGCACTAAAGTAGCCCCCTTAGCATGATGGGAGTTAGAAGGTACTTTGACTGAATGGTCAAAGGGGCCCTTTGCTTTCCCCTCACAACATCCAAATTTAAACAGCAGTACCTTACAAAGCAGTGTCTCCTGCACGGTCCTGTCTACCTGTCATGGCAGCCCTTAAGAGAAGATAGGACTTTCCCCAGTGAACAGAGCCTAAATTCTGCAGGACGGGAAGGAGGGGGATGTACATGTGCTCATGTAGGCTGCTGAGCCAGAGTGAAGAGGAAAGCAGAGTCCAGACACTCAGCCATGATCTGCCTCCCACCTCCCTCTGCCTCTCACACCCTGAGCTTGGAAAATGCAGCTCACACAGACTCCCTCACTGGCCTGAGAGGATGTGCTGGAAGCCCTTTGGTCCAGGAGTTTCGGGTGGGTGAGGGAGCACAAGTCTTGATCCTCCCACCTAAATACTCCCCATGTCAAGGTCAGATTTGCATAGAGGGCAAAGGATGTGTTCTCATGGCAGCCATCATTCCTGACACTACGCCTAGGGAAGCTACTACAGATAAACCCAACAACCTGCCCACCCGAAAGCAGGCTCCTGTGGCTGCCAAGACCCTGGCTTCCTGGGTAGCTGGAGTAGGGAGGACTGAGAGAGGTTCCTTAGGATTATGCAGTGACAGAGCCGGAGGCTGACCCTGTGAGTCTGTTTAGACACTTGCTCAGGAGCAAGAATGCACAGCCATGTTGACAGAATGCTGAATAGTGTGCCCATATATCTCAGTTCTCTACCACTAATCCAACAGTCAGCAAACACACTACCATTACCACCACCACCGAAGAGTAAACGCCATATGGTGTTGGCACATAGTAGGTGCTCCATATGGAAATGAGAGCAGTGTATGCTAACCTGTCCCCCAGTGTCTGGGACCAGTCCTGTGAACCCCCTCTGCTGCAGGCTAAGCAGCAGGTCCTTAGGTGCAGGACAGGAAACACACATGTAAGACATTGGAAGATCCTTACATCCCCTGAACCACCCCGGGCCATCGATTCCTAGTGTGTAAAAACAGAGCTTAGGACTTTGATAAATGGGGTCTTCACACTCATGAAAATCCAACGTGGACCATCCTACAATATGGGTCATGCCAGATTTTCTCGCAGTGTTAATACTGGTTCTCTCCCACTGCTGAGAAATTCTTATTAATAGCATGACTAAAGTTTTTTTTTTTTTAATAAGACCGCATACGAGATCAATAATATATACATTTCCTAGTGGTGTGATTAGGAGTAATTTTCAGATGGCTCAGGTCTTTATCATTTTGATTTGTCCCATCTAAGTCAAACTCTTATCTGGAGAAGCCAGAAAAGCTTTGGCTCAGCTACTTCCTCTTCTAGGGTATTTTAGGGTATTAGGATTTCCTGACACGGACAGGAAAAGCTCCACACCCGGATTGTAACGTCATCCCGTTGCCATGGCAACGAAGGCAGACATTCCACGGTGACCTCACTGCAGAACTAGGCAGCTGTCACATGACGCGCGGCCAAGAGACAGCCCTGCCACCTGTTAAGAGAATGTGGTAGCCTTGACCCCGCCCAAGCCCAAGCCAAAGCTGGTAGTGGCGGAGGTCGAGGCCGGGCACTTTGGGGGGGTGGGGGGCGTCTCAGGGCATACGGAGTCCCGCTCCTCCGCTTCATGCGCGGGGAGTGGGCATCGACTCCAGGCTGGTCCCCAGCACCGGCTCTTGCTCTCAGGTCGGCGACCGCGCCCAGGGTCCACCCCGCTCCCCGCATGGACCCCACTCCAGCCCCGGAGTAGTCGGGGCGCCCGGGGAGCGGCTGTGAAGTCAGCCTTCCCGGAGACTCACGCGTTGCCCACGTAGACCCTCGGGATGACCTCGTTGCAGGGCTGGCTCGGAAGGCTGTAGCAGCCGCTGCCGTCCGAGAGCAGGTCGTTGAGATCTTGCACCGAGAGCTCAAACGGGCCGGACATGGCGGCGGCGGGGCCCTGCACGCCGGGGCAGGAGCGAGCGAGGGGGAGAAGCCAGGTCAGCGGGGCGGGGCTGCCCAACCGGGAGCCGCCCCGTCCCGCCCCGGAGGCGGGCCCACTGGGTGCGGGAAGCTGCGGACGCTCAGCTCTGCGTAGAGGACACGCGCGACCGACCCACGAGCTGCAGGAGCCCGGGGCGCGTCCCTGGCCGAGTTGTCGTCACTCCCGTGTCACTCGTACTCATTCACCCTGGCTAAGGCTGTGAAGCGCAAACACTTCATTTACTGAACCCAATGTGGGACGCCTGGGGTACACCTGGCGTTGCTCTTTTAGGATAATGAGTACCCCTGGGGTTTGCTGTGAACCATTCTCGCTGCACACCAGCAGCTGGGCATTCATTCCCTCACCCCAAACACACATGTCAGAACATCTTCTCAGCCCACTACTGCTGAGCAACCTGCCCACCCCAGGAGATAGATTCTTACCCAAGGTCACAGGAAAGTGTCTACTCTGGGACACTTCTTTTAATGTTTGATGTGAATCAGCATTGAACTTTTTTAAGGATGAAGGTATAGGTCGCTTGGTTTGGCATCTGATCCCGGGGGATTACTTAATCTTAGCCTGTTTGCTGGCGACTAAAAGGGAGGAAAGGGCTCTACGTCACGATAGCAGTTTGAGCAGCTATACTTTTGGAGATCCGAAGTGTTTACAAACCTGTAACTTTTTAGTGTAAACACAATGTAAGTGGAGAATTCTCACACCTGACCTGTGACGGATGACAGTCAAAACACAGGTGCACTAAAAATTACTGTACAAAACTGTAGTTAGATATATTTGGACCCACTCCCTAAATATCTCACTATATGTATTAACTATTGTAAAATCCCAAACATTTCTGTCCCAAGCATTGCAGTAAAGAATATGCAGCAACATCTAATTCCTAAGAATTGCTGGAAAGGTTCCTGGGCTGGAGCTTAGCGTGCACAAAAGCCTCAGCTCAGTTCCCAGCTCGCGGAGTAAACAGACTAAGCGGTTCCAGAAGCACTTGACGGCTGTTAAGGACTCACTGGGTTTGCGCCCTGGGCTATGGGCTCTGGGCTAGTGTGGGGTAAATCCTCCTCTAGCCTCTCCTTTACAGCTCTTCCTGGAGCAGTTGTCATCCCACTGTGAGCCACGTGGTGTCAGTAACTGATCCTCTCCCGAATTTCCACTGAGAGCAAAGGGCACAGTACCTCAGTTTACTCAAAGTGTCTCTTCAGTTGCCAGGGAAAATGACCCAGTCTCTAACTCCAAAGGGGCAAATAAAGTCTCTGGAGTGCAGGACTCCACATTCTGTCTCCCATTAGGTTTGTTTTCTTTGTGGTTTTGTTTTATTTCATACTTTTGTTTTTTGAGGTCGGGTCTCACGTAGCCCAGGCTGGCTTTGAATGTTCTATATAACCAAGGATAACTTCGAACTCCATCCTCCTGCTTTCGTTTCCCAAGTTCTGGTATTACAAGCATGTGACACTGCTCTGGGTGACACTAACTCAGCTTTTGAGTGTTTCACTCCCCCAAGAAAAGCTTATGGTCTCAGAGCTTCGGGGAAACCTTGCAGGGAACTGTGACTTCTTAGCTCATAGCTCAAAGAGCAGAATGTGGGCTAGATCCTGCCCCGCCTCTTGAGCCTCTCTGCCTGTGCTAGGCAGGGGCTTCCACATCATGTCTTTCCTATCTCCTCCAGCCCTGGAAACATCTACTTTCCAGGCATCTGGGGAGCTTTCAAAGCCCCCTTTCCTGCCTCCTGAGGTGGACCTGACTTAGCACAGAGCTGTTAATGCTTTAGGAAAGAAGAGAAGTGCCACTTACCTTGATCGAATCATAACACAAGGCATATAAATACCGGATTGTTCCACACCCCATCACTGTATATAAATTTTACCTCAACTTAAAATGAAAACTTTTAGAAGGTGCCCAAAGACAGCTAGGCCTGCTCTTCTCCTCTTCCTCCTCTGAGACTTGTCCCTGATGTCATAACTGGGTAACTATGACACCTTGTCATGGGGAGAGCTAAGTCCCTCACAGCAGAGCCCAGGTGTCTCATTTTTGAAGTTAGACTAGGAGGAGAAGATGAACAATTCCCTGGATTATCTGGCCTATCCTGTAATCGTCTCTAATCACAGGCAAAGCACAACCTTCAGGAAGAAACTGGACTTTGGCCACTACATATTGCACAAAAATAGAGTACAAATAGGTAAGTGGGCAGCTGGCGCTGGCCATCGTCACCATTTGGAGTTCTAGAAGGCTCCATCAAAGAGGATAGTGACAGGAAACTACATCAGCCATAGCTTTGGGGTGGTGTGGGACACACGGTCGGTGGCAAGCTTTTGTCTTCTGCCTGAGCATTCGTATGCTAGAAAGAATTCAAGTTAGAAAATATGGGCTCAGTGCACCAATAGACTCTCTAGGGATGTTAGGAAGTGGATGGGAAAAAGATGTTATTTCATTGGATTGAAAGGAAGTTTGTCTTTATGGATTTTGAGAGAGGGGCTCACGTAGCTCAGGGGGGCCAGGAACTGGCTGAGGATCAAGGGTGACCAGTCCTCCGGCTATCTTCTATGGTGTGCTGAATTACAGGCCTGCACATCACCACTTGGTTTAGGTACTGCTGGGGACAAAACCCAGGCTCTCTGGTGTGCTGGGCTGGCCACTCTACTGATTGAATTCCCCGTCTGTTTTTGTAGATTATTAGCCCTAACTATATCATCCTGTCTGAGTTCTCCAGAGAGGTCAGGAGGGAAAGTTAAAACTAATTGAAGTTGCTAGACTGGATCTCTGTCAAAATTCAAAAGCAGAATATTCAGTGGTTAGGGTCGGGTGGGCTGGTGGAGTTCTAAAGTTGCTAGGATCCTACTGTGTAACATTGCTTTTTGTCCTCTAGTGAAGCCTGCCGTCGATACCAAACCTCCAATGGCGCACACACATTACATTTTAAAATTGAGCAAACTCCAGGTATTCTTGCCACCCATGGCTGTATTTTATTGATTCTTATCTTTGTCCTTAAGAGACCCATTTCCTCAGCGCCTCCTGAATACCCACCAACCTAAAGATTCATTAACTTTCCTCACCCATAGTCACTCTGTTTCCTTAAGTTCTGCCTGGGCTCCGCCAGGCCTCTCAACGTGCCCCCTTTTCCTCAATGTCCCAGAGGAAGGTGTTGCATGCCACTCTGTGGAGGTAGCACGGAAGTGATGTCACTGCGGTGGGGTTTCTTGCCAGGGTGAACAAAAGAGAATCGACAAAATTGAATACGAGAATAAACAATTATGTCAGAAAATTGCGAATGCCCACCGGGGCCCTGCCAAGGTGGACTGTTGGAACGAGTATCTCTCAAGAAGGTAGTGTCCTCAATCTCTCTCCCCCCCTCCCCCTCCCTCCCCCTGCCCCCTCATCTCTGTACTTTCTTCTCAGAGAACTCAACCTTCCCTTTGGGTTTGATTGAGAGAGGAATACTCAAAGGATGTTATTTTGTAGAGAAGCAAGAGACCGAGCTATGAAGATTGACACCTTCCCAAGCAGGGACCTTTCTCGGCATTAAATCCCCACCTTTGCTGTCCTTTAAGAGACTCCCCGGCTCCCTTCAGAGCTTGTCCCAAGCACACACCTTGCACACCTTGGCAAAATGCCCACGAGTAGTATTGGTTTGGGTGCAAAGCAGTGAGCAACTCTGGGGGCTGGGGAGTCCAGCGATGGAGGGAAGAATTTGGGGTTGGCCTTGGTATGGGGGGCTGCTTGCTTTCTGCAGAGACAGCCCTCTTTGCACTGGAAGCTCATGGTAGAAGGGGCACCTTATTCACTGGGAGCCATCCCTGCTTCTGTAAACCAAGTTTCCAATCCTAGTTCACATTATAACTCTTGGGGGAATGTTTACAACACACTGAAGTCATGAAACTGTGTTTTGTCAGAAACATAGATGAACATGTTTGCGTCTTTCCACAGTGTTCGGAATTACCAAATAATACTAAACTCACAGTCTTCAGCTTTTGTTGTCAGCAATTTGCCAAATACTTACACTTTGGTTTTTATTATTATTGTGGTTGTTTGTTTGTTTGGGTTCACCCTGGCTGAGATAAACCAGGGGTTCTTTTATTCTTATCTTAGTTATTGTATTAACTCTTAAATTACACATTACAAGCCACACAGGAACTATGTCTGTGTGCATGTATATGTGTAGGTTACAGAATGATTACAGGAGTTTGAAGGAGAAAGCCACTCACAAAGCTGGGGAATGACAGACAAGAGTCTCTGTCTTTATAAGAGAACCCAGAAGAAGGCCTTGCTGGAAAGGCTGCTAGGGCTGTGGGCAGAAGAATCAGGCAGCAGTGTTAGCCTGAGCTATATAGTCAAGTCCAGCTTCAGAAGCAAAAGGGCCTAGCCTGGTCTAGATGAACAAATGGAGGGACTGGGGATTTCAGGTCTGGATGGGTGAACAGGACAAGGCAGATGGCAATTCAAGAATCAACAGAGGGGACTGAGCTGTCCTGAAGGCCCTGGGACAGTCAGGAATCTTTCTTGGTCTGTCGCTTGATCCACATATCTGCTCAGATGACAGATAATTGGGATCATCAGCTTTCCAATAGAAGATGTACACTTCTTTATGGGGCTCAGGAGATAGAGTTACACTCTTTCCTCGGTCTGGTTTGTTGTTGTTGTTGTTTTGTTGTTATTTTAGTTTAGTTTGGTTTGGTTTTTCTGTGTGTTTTGTTTTTGGTTTGTTTTTTTAATGGTGTAGCTCTGGTTATCCAGGAACTCACTCTGTAGACCAGGCTGGCCTCAAACAGAGATTTGCCTGCCTCTCTCTGCCTCCAGAGTGCTGGGATTAACAGTGTGTACCCAACTCTTGAGCCTAGTTTTTCTCATTTTTTTTAAAAGAGTTATTTAATTATGTATATAGAGTTCTGCCTGTATGTATGCCTACAGGCCAGAAGAGGACACCACATTACATTACAGATGGTTGTGAGCCACCATGTGGTTGCTGGGAATTGAACTCAGGACCTCTGGAAGAGCAGTCAGTGCTCTTAACCTCTGAGCCATCTCTCCAGCCCTCTCATATGGTTTTAATGTGTCCATGTGCCCCGACAATTCCAATTCACCTTTACAAATGCACAGGACAGGAGCCTCTGTACTCCACAGACTAAATCTGTGACGTGTGGGTGGCACTGGACAGATGGTGCTGTGTGCATATCCACCCAGGTGCAGACTCATCCTCAAAATAGAGTAAAAAACTGCTTGGGAAGTGGAGCATCTCAAGGCAAGGCACAGGGTGAAAACTGTCTTCTGCAATATGGAGTCATTTCAAGTTGACGTGTAGTCTGAGCTCAACACTAAAACCTAAGCTCTATGCCATATCAAGGAAGTAGATTTCTAGCAGCCAGTAGGGCTGAGGGCTACTGATGAAAGTCTGTATTTCCCAGAATGCACTGTCCCAAACTTTCATCCTATCCAGGAGACATGTTCTTCTTCACCATGTGCCTCTCCCTGCCCTGGTTTTGTGTTTTTCAGCTTAAACAGAGAATCAAGGAATCGCGAGTTAGTAAGAATCACCATGGAAAACCAGGGCATCCTAAGGAGGCTGAGTGATCGCAAACCCCACTATGACCGCAGGGCATCTGAGATGGACTGGCAGGCATGTGGACACCCTTGTCATAGTCCCAGGTGTTCCTGAAGTTAGTCTGTGCTCAGCATAGAGGCTCACCCTTAAGCAACAAGGTCGAGTGAAATGCCACAGTCACTCAGAGAAAAAACCCACAGGGCAAGCATAGCTCACAGATGCAAACAGTGGAATGGCCAAAGGCGTCTTGGCGGTAAAGCTGCTGAGTTCAGTTTCAGAAAACCTGGGCAGTAACCCTGCTCCAAATTTGAGGGAGGGCAATGTGACCCTGTATGTGGTTGATCAGCCCCGTTTAGAAACAATTCTTCAAATGTCAAAAAGGAAGAGTTGGTGCAGAGGCTGAGACAGGAGCATGACTCATTTGAGGACAGCCAGGACTAGTATTGAGACCCCGCCTCAACACACAAGCAAGGCAGGAAAGCTTCGAGGAGCCGTGAGCAGTGTTTTAAAGGTCTCCTCTCCCTACCTTTTCAAAGCCATTCTAGGGATTTAGAATTCCAACTGTCAGACCAGCGTGCCACATTGACATGCCTTTCTGATTTTTTTTTTCTTTCAAGAATTCAAGGCGATATATCAGAAACACAACAAGATATCTTCTCTTCCAAGAAGAATAGGTATGCCTTTTTTATTATAGCCTATTGCTATCCCAATTACTACCAAAGCCCTCTTAATTCCATTTATGGCCAAGAAGGACCTAGCGCAGGGGAAGAAATGAAGATCCATCCAGGAGCCGAGAGCTCTTTCATTCTTCTGGAAATGGTGTTTCTTGTCACCAGCTTTGAGGTTTTGTGGGAGTCGAAGGGGAAGTGATCTTTGCCAATAAGACAGTAGCAAGGGAGGTCCAGATGGTTCTGCAGGTAATGGTGGGAGCCTGATGGTCTGAGTTTGGTCTTTAGAGCCCGTGTAAAAGTGGAGGGCTGTGCCTTCAAGGAAGGAAGGATAAATGGATACCCAGGCTCTCCAAAGAACAGTGCTACTGTTGATACTTCCCTCCTCTTCTTTCTCCTCCTCTTCCTCCTCCTCCTCTTCCTCCTCTTCCTTTTCCTCCTCTTCCTTTCCCCCCCCCCCTCTGAACACAAGGTTACTCACCATGGAAAAGACACCAAGAAGACCCTAAGATCTCTTGGCTGCTCAAGATCTTAAGACTCTACGGAATGGCTGCATTCTCTGTCTCAGGGTGTTACAATAAAAGCTTGGCACAAAAAAACAGGGCAAGCAAATGGAAGGACATGATGAGCCTTTTATTTTTAATTCTATGCATGCACCTGTGTACTCTTGAGAGGATACACACTTGTGTGTGTGCACATGCATGTATGCACATGGGTGTGTGCACTTGTATATGTGTACACATGTGTGCGCACGTGTGTGTGCACTTGTATGTATGGCACGTGTGTGTGCATGCACATGTGTGTGGAGGCCCCGGTCTGATACTCAGTGTCTTCTTCAACCACTTGCTTTTGAGACAGGGCCCCTCACTGAACCCAGAGCTCACTGACAGAGCAAGGCTGCTGGGCCAATGAGCTCCAGGGATCTGCCTGTCTCTGTGCCACCCCCACACCTGGCTTTTATGTGGGCGCTTAGCGATCCAAACTTGGGTCCTCAGCTTGTGCTGTAAGCACTTTACTGAGTCATCTCAGCTCCTAATTTGTATTTATATCTGGCCTTGAACTTGCTAACTAGCTGAGGGTAATCTTACATTCATGATCCCCTCTCTTCACCTCCCTAGCACCATGCTGAATTTATACAGTACTGGGTATCAAACCCAGGGCTTCATGCCCGCTAGGCAAGCGCTCTACCAACTTCATTATATCCCCAAGTCCCTCTCCCATTAACTTTTATGCTTATCCCCTCTGGCTGGAAAAAGCCTATGATTCTTTCTCTTCGCTTGAATGCCTATTTATTTTCAACACTTTAGAGAGCCCATCCCCCCACAGAGACTCCCATGGCCTGCCTGAGTTGTATCAGGCACAATTTCAAATGTTTGGAAGTTTTCCTTTTGTTTTGCTGTTAACTGATCACTAACTGTTAACTGTTGCACTAAACCTAGAGAACGTATTCTATGACTTCAGTTCTTTCAAGCTTCTTAAGGTTGCCTTCTGATCCAGGATATGGTTATCAAGGCAAGAGTATTGAATTTAGTACTATTGATCACTTAAAGTGGGGTGTCAGATTGCCCAGTGATTGTGGATTTGTCAATTTTTCCATTCATCTCTATCAATTGAAAGGTTTTATTCACGTGTGTGCGTGTGTGCATGCGTGTGTGTGTACATGTGCAGGAGCCCACAGAGACAAGAAGAGTGTCATATCTCCCAGATCTGGATTTACAGGTTGTTGTGAGCCACCCTGGGTGGGTGCTGGAAAATGAACCCCATCTCTCGAAAGAGCAGCCAGTGCTCTCAACTGCCTATAGCTCTATTAAGTTTTGCTTCATTGTCTCAGATATTGAAGCTCCGATCTTGGGTGCATACTCCTTTAAGCTCACGGTATCTACTTGGTATATTGATTCATCCACTATTATAATGTCCCCTATTTGTCTCTAGTAACTGTCTTGCCCAGAAGTCTGCCTTATTTGAAGTTATCATAGCCACTACTGTTTAAAAATCCATGTTCTGTTGACATCTTTTATTCTCTCTACTTTTTAAATGATGTGTGTAGGTCAGAGGACAACCCCAGGTGTCATCTTCACTTTCTACCTTGTTTGAGACATGGTCTCTATGTTGTTAGCTCTTGTGTGCACCAGACTACCTGACCCTCAAGAGTCTGGGAATTCTCCTGTCTCCGCCCACCAGCGGGCTGGAATGACAGACACAAGCAACTGTGCCAACTTTATTTGGGCTCTGGGGATTTGAACTCAGGTCTCCAAGTTTGCACGGCAAGTGCTTTAGCCACCAAGCCGTCTCCTTAGCTCCTCCCCCCTCCTTTTAAAATACAGAAGTGGCACAAGATGGTGTTGTTATCTTTGTTTTGCCCCTCTGGTACAAGAAGCCAAAGAGTTGGGAGTCAGTTCCTTCTGTATTTTTGGCTCATCTCTCTGAGAAGTCCCACTCCCGTTCATTTCCTTGTTTAGAGCCGCCCTGGGGCAGGTCTCCACAATTCTATTTCCCTCCTCTGAGAACACCGTCCGTCCCCCCTCATTCCTAAGATAGTCTCCCTGAACGCAGGCTTCACCATTAATAGTCCTTTGTCCTCGATGTTTGACGTGCTTGCCACCTCTTCCCAAGGCAAAAATAGAACTTGCGTTATTTTCCTTCCTGTTTTTTTTTTTTTTTCTGTTTTTAAGGTTGGTATTTTTCCCCTTATTCTTCAGTTTCTAAGGGATTAAAGAGGATGTGTGTAAGGGTTTCCAATTATATTTGAAATTTGATCCACTTCTCGAACCATAGGCTGTCTTTCTTCAGATTGGGATGGTGGTGGCGGAGGGGGGTGCATTATTTCTCTCAATATTACTGTCTCGACCTTTGTCCTCTCCTGCCAGGCCTCTGATACTATAAATGTTAGCATTCTCCTCCCTCCCTTCCTCTCCACATCTTCTTCCTTTCAGAATCCCATGCAAGCCAGGCTGACCTTGAATTTGCTATAGTTGGTTTCCTTCTCCTCCTGTTTCCACCTTGCAAGTTCTGGAATTACAGATTGAGCCACCATGCTGTTTATATGATGATGTAGATCAAACCCAGACTTCATGCATGCTGGGCAAACACCCTCCCAACTGAGCTGCATGCCCTGATATGACCTTCTATCCCCTCCATGATACTTTTAAGCTCCTCCATGTTTTAAGTTTTGCTTCGTTTTTTTTTTTTTCTTCTATAACTTTAAGAAAAATTATACTTAGTGTATGCTCATCTGTGTATCTGCATGTCTGTAGACAGCTGGGGGGCATGCAGCATGGCATGAGTGTGGAGGTCAGAGGACATCTTTATGGAGGGGGCCTCTCTCCTAACATCTTTCCCTGGGTTCCAAGGATCACACTGAGGGCACTGGGCTCTGGAGCAAGCGTCTTTACCCACTGAGCCATCGCAGTCCCCGATCCCCTAACTTCCGGTCGGATCTCTTTTAGGTCTGTGTCATTACTCAGATTTCCTATTTTTTCCTTTTGTTTCAGGGGAACTAATTATTGATGTCCATGTGTGTGTTGTGTTGTGCATAACTGCACGTTGACTGTTTTTCCTCGTTTAGGATGTGCTTTTCCTGATTTGGAATATGACTGTCTCATGCGATCGCATTTTGAACATCAGGACCGTTTCGTTGGGTAACTCAGGACCCAATATCAACCTTCTGTCTTGGTAGTAGTCCTGCTGAGGCACAGAGACAAGGGTCTTGCCTGCTCTTGCTGCTTTGTGTTCCAAGGCAACAGCTTTGCAATGCTGTTTGGTTTGCTTCCTTCTCGGGGGCTCTTGCTCAGTCTCGGAAGATGTCTTCCGGTGGGTTGGGAAGGGCTTCTATGGACTGCTTTAGTGCCACTAGGCTGCCTTCTGCTGAGGCACAAGCAGACACTGCTCGGCTTGGGTCTCTGAGTCACTGGGTGGAAGGTAGTGAGGAACAGGGCTGTTGTCACTGCTGCTAATGAACTGGAAGAACTACTTGCACCTGTGTGAAGAACTTGGAACTTCTAATCGGGTTATTTTTCTTTACCTGAGGAAGCAAAACACTTCTTGCTTTCTTGTTTGTTTATTGTCTTTGCCTGAGGTTGGTTCCCTGTGAGGTGTCTCCTAAGTCCAGGCCCTAGGTTGTGTGGGAGACAGAGGGATGTGCGGGGAGGGGGGGACCCCACCATATTGCCAGAGACCCCAGTCTGTTCCTTGTTAGCGTCCACAGTTCTCCCTTTATGCAAAGTGTTTAACTGTATTTAGAGGAGGAAGAAAAACTAAAAATGACTCCTATCACCTTGTTCTAAAAACACTGGCCTGACCCTGAAGGCAGCAATGGTTAGAGGATAGATCCAAAGGACCCAGAAATGGAGTAAGAAATGAATCCGTCTACCAAACGGATGCAGTTGATTGGCTTTTAATTGTCTGATCCCCAAATGGGCTTTCTATGTATGCTGAAGTTTGTAACTATTAAATATACCAAGAGCTATCACTGTGATGCCTGCTATCCCGGGATTTGAGAAGCAGAGGCAGGAGGATCATGAATTCAAGGCCAGTTTGGGTGAGGCCAGTCTAGGTTATGTAGTGAGATCTATCTCAAAAAAGCAAAGCAGGAGCTGGAAGGAATTCAGTAGTTAGAGCACAGTGCTCTTCCAGAGACCCAGATTCAATGCACCCACATGCTGCTGGGACACGCGTGCAAGCAAAGCACCCACACACAAAATTTAAAAAAAAAAATCTATTGTTGTTGTTGTTGTTTTATATCCCGACAGTGGTTTCCCCTCCCTCCTCTCCCCCCAGGCCCTGCCTCCCACCTCCCCTCTGTCCACCCCCATCCCCTCCTCCTTCATTTCTCTTCAAAACAGGTTAGGCCTCCCATAGATATCAACCAAATTATGGTATATCAAGTTTCAATAAGACTAGGCTACCCCTGCCTCATATTAAGGTTGACGGGGCAACTCAATATGAGGAAAAGGGTCCCGAAAGCCTGCAGAAGAGTCAGAGGCAGCCCCTGCTCCCACTGTTAGGAGTCTCACAAGACCAAGCTACACAACTGTGAAAAATAATCCTAAAAAAATTCCGTCATTGCTTGGATGCCTGATCCCGTGACTGGTGGCACAGATAGCCGGTGCAATACTTGATCACATGCACGGTTTAACTGCCCACATGCTGTAAAGCACTGGGGATATACCTATAACAGCAGAAGCATTGTAGGCTAAGATTAAACCCATCTGAGCTCTGATTGGCTGGAAGTTATAACCTCAGATGTCTCTTCTGCAAAGAGAGGGCCGGGGAGCAGGGAAAGCTGCAGATCACGAGATCAAGGACAGCATACACTGATTCTGGAAAGTATGCTGCAAGAGGCAAAGGCAGACGAGTTCAGTGATCCGTGAGCGCACGGGAACAGGATGGGCAGTGGCAACGCCTACGTGATCCAGTTAACATTCTTGACCTTAAAACGTCCTCTAGAGCTCATTCTCTCTGTCGTAGACACAAACCGAGGACTTAACGGTGTTTAAAGGCCCAAGGAATAAAATGATGTTTCCTGAGAGGTGTGGAGCTGTATGGGTGTGCAGGTCCAGTGTGACGAACTTTGCCCAAGCTCATTGCTGGGGGGCTCAGAACACACACTGCCTGTTGGACTTAAATATGCATTTACAAGCACTCCACTAATATATGTTTGCAAACAGATACATTGTGTAACAACATTCTCTGCTTCGTATAAACAGCAAAACCACGCTTTCCAGATGACACCTGCCCCCGGGGCCCCATCCTCTCTATTCCCACGGATCTCCTAACAGCTGTGAACATACCTTGTCCTGGGAGAAGGGAAGGGACTTCAATTGCAAATAAACTTAGTCCGTTTTCATACCTATAATCCACACCCAGTTACCACCTCCTCATCTGGTAACTGGCTAAAAGCTATGGAGTAGGCAGGAAATGACTCTTTAGTGTGATGTGCATTTTTTTTTTTTTTAAAGAAAGGTCACTGGTACCCAACGCCAGAGGACTAATCACCTACATCAGACTTCCTACAACTGGGTAAGGTCTCCACCATGCTGTGAGAGGGCCAAGAATGAGTTCCTCCTTCCTAAACTCTCATGTACCCGGAAGTGGATGCGAGCTTCCCGTTCTCCGTTCACCCTTCACGAGGCAGCTGCCTCCTGCACCTGGATTTCTGAGAAATATATTCTGAGAAATAGTTTCACTTGATACAAAAAAAAAAAAAACCAAAAACAAAAAAAACAGTAAGGACCCGCCCTTTTGCAGAAAGTTCTAACAAATGAGATCTTGGTTGGGTTATGAGGGTGATGATGAGCCAAACACTTGTAAGATTGTAAGATTCTTGTGCAAGAAGTCTAGCTGGAATTCTGTAGATGGACAGTAAAAGGCCTGCCTAGTGCTTCATGGTCCACCTGGCCTGTTTCAGGGATAGGGTATCTTGCACATGTATAAAGCACATCTTTTTGGTCCCAGAAGTTGTAAGCACACTGTACTCTGAATGTACTTCATCACAAGTCGGTTGTTTCATTAGGAAGAGCCCTATTACAGAACCACAAAAGCATGAGGCAGTATAGCCTAGTAGTTAGGGATGACTCATGTGAGAAAGCTCTCACCTGAGGCTCAAATATACACAGGCGTACCATTATGCACATGCAGGTATGTAAGTGCACAATGTATGTGTACACATATGTAATCGTAGACTAGGCAGTTGAAAAGTTTCTAGGAACTGTCTTTCCATCTCTGGTTTGAAGTACTGGGATTAAGAACATACTACAAATGAGGTTTTTATGTGGGTTCTGGGGATTTGAACTCATGTCCTCAGGCTTGCATGTCAGGCACTTTTACCTACAGACAGACCTCACAGCCTTGTACTATTTTTCAGCTGTTTATAAACTTGGACACATGCTTTAAAGTTTCTGGGTCTCATTTTTTCTGCAATTGTAAAACAGGAATAAGATCGCTTAGGTCACTGGCTTGGTGTATTTAGGAAGATAATGTACAAAACCGACTCCACATCACAAGCAGCACAGAAAACAAAATGACATACACCGGGGACTCATCAGAGGACAAATTCTCTGAACAACTATGGCCTGTCACAATCCCTGGGCAAACTGCTTCTGGTCAGAGACAATGGGACAACCCACGCTTTGAGTCTATATACTTTTGACAGGACTGATTTATTGTGGCTTAGACAGAGCTTTGACAGATGGGAGTCAGCTGATTCCCCACAATCCAGTCCAACAGGAGCCCCAATCTGAAAATAGAGACAACCTGGAACAGGCAGTAAGGACACAGCTGCAAATAAAGGACAAACCAGTCACATCAAGGACTCACTTTCAGGAGCATGGGAGTTTTCAGAAAGGGGACAGGCAGCCTGACATTCCTCAAGAGTCCCCGAAGGCACTGCTGCATTATAAACTGGTCTAGTGAGCCATGTGGACCATTAAAGTGTGCCTCTGTCTTGCAGGAAAACATCATGTATGCACACCAAACGAAAAGGCAGGGAACTAATTTCTCTACCACCAGGCAAGCACTACCCGCTCCCCCCCCAAACAAAACAAAACAAAACAAAAAACCAAAAACAACCAAAACATTTCAGTGCTGCAAGCCAGAAGAAGGTCTTCAGTTGCATGGAAGATCCTCTTGTGTAAAACAGTTTCCAAAGAGCTGGACCAGTGAAGTGTCATATTTATAAAGCGAAAACATCACGGTAAATCACTATACAAATTCACCACCACCACCCGCAAAAGACAGTGGCTACGTAGCTTTGGTACCAAGAATCAAGGCCAACTTGCCTGCAAGACTTTAATGAATGACACGCTATCCTGTGGACGGCCCCTTCCGGCTCCATTCGTGAAGGGCTGCAGTGCAAATGGCAGATAAAAATCCAACACCAAGCGAGGCTTCCCACTAATGCTCAATGGCGATGGTTTGTGGGAAATCCTGTTCCCCTCTGCACTTGAGATTCCTTGACGGTACAAGAGGGAGGCTGGACTCTATAGTCTTCAAGGTCCCTCCAGACTGGATGCTGTGGGGTGAAGTTACCTCACCCAGCTGGTTGGTACCCAGAAAGTGTCCTTGCTCAGCGTGTCTATGACAGCTCTGAGCTGGCTGCAGACACTCTGCAGGTCCTGCCTCACAAGCACAGTGTCTATCAGGTGCCCATAGTGCTGATCGATGAAGGCAGCAGAGGCGGCCATCTCCCGCTGCTGTTCATCCTGCGAGGAGAGAGACAGTATATGGTCTGGGGGATGTTCCCATCAGAACCCGTCACTGTTTAATGGCAGATGCCTGTGTCCTGTGGATAACCTTAACTGTAAACACGAGAGTGGAGTGTGGCAGCAGCACACCACACGGAAGGAAATCAATCCTTAGCGGTACACACAATCCTTAACTTGCAAGATAGCCACTAAAGATCTATGAACTGAGAGCCATGGTTTCAGGATGCTTGGTTATATCTGTGTGTCTATGCCAGCATTATAGTCCTGGCCCAAAATATTTCCAAAGAGATATGAAGCTGGATGTGATGGTGCATACCAGTAACCCCAGCACCTGGAAGGCTAAGGCAGGAGGGACATGAGTTCCAGGACAGCCTGGGCTACAAAGTGAATCCAGCCTAGGCTATAAAGAAAAAAAAAAAAAAAAAAAAAAAAGGTGGGGCTGGGGAGATGTATTGATTACTGGTGAGGCCAGGGATCAATTCTTAACATCACAAAAAGAGGGGCTGAAATGATGGTTCATTAGGTTAAAGTGTCTGCTGTGCAAGGATGAGGACTCAAGGTCAGATTCCCAGCAGTCACATTTAAGCTAGGTGGGTGTACATTTACAGCTCCAGCATGGGGGCAGAGTAGTGTAGGGCAGGGATAGGTGAATCCCAGGGGCTTGCTGGCCAGTCAGTCTAGCCAAAATGGCAAGCCCAAGATTCAGTGAGAGATCCTGCCTCAAAAATGAGGTGGAGAATTGATAGAGGAAAACACCTGACAGCAACCCCTGGCCTACACATACATGCAAGCACATACCCATGCACGTATCCATACACACGGACCCATGCACGTATCTATGCAGGCATGCTCCTGGTAAAGGACACCCAGAGCTGACCTTTGACTACCACCCTCACATATGTGTACATGCAAACATATACCCTGCATACACAGTCTGCACATACACACACACATGTGTGTGTGCAACACTTGGGTTTGATTCAACAGCGGGGTATGTGCTGTCCCTTCACATAGGGAGCCTCTGACAACCTCCAGTTCCCTTTTAAGAAGGACATTAACATGAGGATGTAGGGGGTGCTGAGTCCAAGCAAAGCCACCCTGCCTGGATCAAAAGGCATGGTCCCATCCCTTGGAAAAAGATGGCCGTGTGACCCTCTTTTCTAAGTCTTGTAAAAGGAAGGGAAAGTTGGCCTCATGCAGAAGCTATGGCCTCTGTCCCTCTTCCTTGGAGCCCCCATAGTCAGCTAAGTGCAACTCCTTCAAAGGAGAAACAAGCAACTTTGAACTTACAAGTGAAGCTGCTGTGTCCTCAGAGTCTGGGGACACTGGCGGCGTCTTCCTTTTCTCCTGAATTGCAGGCTTCACAAATATAACATAGGGCTTAAACTCAGGGGTCCTCAGGTGTCTTAGTGCCTAAAAAATGTTCCAGAAAATTATGCACATTTTGCAACCTGTTTATCACAACACACACATTCTGAATGCCCAGTCTTCCTGGGCTCCTGCCTTCAATGACATCAGTCCTGGTCACATCAGTCCCGAGGCGATGGACTTTCACTGGGCAAAACTAACTGAAGCCTCTCACCCTTCACTTGGACACCGAACTCCTCTGGACCAGGCAGGCTACTTGAAGAGAAAGGAAAAATCCAGAGACTCATCTCAGAGTCTCTCCTAGCTGGGACTCTCCAACTCAATCAACCTCCTCCTTGGGCTCTTTTGTATCTACCTGCCCACAGCCGAGCCAAGGACCCTGGGGCTCAGCGGGCTGTATTTCAGTCATCTTCCATCAGTCTGCCTACACTGTGTGTGACTGGGCTGTTCCATTGGGCACTGTTCCACAGGCCACCTTCTGATATTCAAAGAAGCAAAGGTTTGCAAAGTAAATGAAGCTAGGACCTGTGGGGTCACTGGAAATTTGTGTCTTTCTCTTTTCCATGCAAATCACACTGCTAACAGAATGTGCAGTGTAAAGGTCTCCACTTGTAAATACTGGTATCGAATTTCTATGCGCTTCTTGCATACATACACACAAAATCAATAAAATCACCTTTTAAAAAAAAAAATCTTTGAGGGAATGGGTGTGGTGGCGCATGCCTTTAATCTCCACACTTGGGAGACAGAGCCAGATCTCTGAGTTCAAGGCCAATTTGGTTTACAAAGCAAGTTCCAAGGCAGCCAGAGCTACACAGAGAAAAGGGGGGGGGGGGGCAAACAAACAAAAAACCTCTTGGAGGTGCTGGAGAGATAACTCAGCATTTAAGAGCATTGGCTGCTCTTCCAGAGAACCCAGTTTCAATTTCCCAGCACCCACAATCTGGCTCACAATGTCTGGGGTTCCTATGTCTCCTTTGGGCCTCCACAGGCACTGTATACAAGTAGTACACAAACATAGGCAGGCAAAACGCTCAGACATATAAAAGCAATAAAACAAGTTTTTTTTTTTTTTTAAATCTTTGAAATTTAGATTTTAATTGCTTTAAAAGATTTTATTTTTATGTGGATGAATGTTTTGCCTGTGCAAGCCTTGTGCCCTTGAAGGCCCGAGAGGGGGTTGGATCCCCTAGGACTGGAGTTACAGATGATTTGTGAGCCACCCAGTGTGGAAGCAGGGAACTGAGCTCTGACCTTCTGCAAGAGTGAGCAGTGTGTCTTAGCTGCTGACCCATCTCTCCAGCCCCTAGGCTGTGGCTTTCAACTACCAACTCTCAGGAAGTCCAAATAAGCGAGGCGTTCGCTTCTAGGCAAAATGTGCTTTTGGAAATGTTTCAAGCCGATTCAGGTAAAAGAAAGCTCACAGTTGATACCCTAGTATCAAAGCTATGCTCCTGTAGTAGGGAAAAAAAAAATCCTGGTGTTGAGTTCAAAGCATGGGAATTTTTCTGAAAGACAAGGTCAAGAAGGTGACCAGACCCCTGAGGAGCCGACAGAATGCCAGCCGTGAGGAACACGGGGACTAGCTTTGAAGCTCTGTGAAGCAACCCAACTCTTCCCTGCAAAGCCATCTCAAGATGCTGGTCTGTGGCCTTCCTCTGGCCTCCCCTTCATTGCACATACTTGTTCCAGTTGTGGAGGCAGGAGACTGACGAGGAAGGAGAGCAGCAGCAGCCCGGCCTGGGTATACACACTAATAATTTTCTATCCTGTTACAATCGGTCAGATAGCGCCGGAGATTTTTTAAAAATTGCACCTATGTGTGTACTTGTGTGTGGATGTGCATATTTGAGTGCAGTGTCTACAGCGTCCAGAAAAGGGCATTGGGTTCTCAGAACTGGAGTTGCAGGTTGTTGTGAGCCACTTGACATGGGTTCTAGGAACTGAACTCAGGTCCTCTGGAAGACCAGCAAGCACTCTGAACCACTAAGCCCTCTCCATAGCTCACCCCCACCCTTTTTAGACATGTACTTACTTTGTAGCCTAGGCTGACTTCAAACTCACAATCAGCTTGCCTCAGCCTCCCCAGTTCTGGGACTATATATGCCACCATGCCTGGATTGCTAGTCTACTGTATGATTTGCCTCATGTAGGGGTTATTGTCCTGGATCTCAAAGAGTCCCTGGGCTCTCTCAAATTAATCCTGTACGTGAGATTAGCAGGGCATGTTTGTAGCTCTAAAGATTTCATCCAATTCTCAAGGAGAGGACCAAGCATGCTTAACATCAGGGCTCTGAGATAAACATCCTTAGGGCAATCTCATGTTGTATAGAAGTGGTACCCCAACCCCCAGGTTCCATAGACTCGCATGCCCAGATGATCAAGGAACTCACTTCTGGTTCTACATCCACCAAACAAACTTTGTTTTTTGCCATAACAGCCTGAATGGCCTCCAGGCTGGTCCCATAGAGATTCTCCTTATATTCACCATGTTCCAGGAACCTAAAACACCATCAAAGAGGAGAAAACCTCAGTTTCTGAGAAGCCCCAACTTCACAAAAATCAGAAAAGGGGATACCCCAATATGACCTCTTGCCCACTTCCTCCTTCCCCTGTCCTTCCGAGAAGCTCACCCGTGACCCATGGGATCAAGTATTGATACAATACTGATACAATACTGGACAGTCACAGAGACACTCAGTTATCAGAGGGTGTGCTAGCTCATGAAGCAACCCACTTGTTGTGATGTATGTCGGCCTCAAATGCTTGCTTGGAGACAAAATGATACTCCACCCCTTCTCTCTCATGGCTCTTCGGGGCCTGGTGGTGTCTTTTAAAGAAAGAAGGATTGTTGGGCCAAGAAGAACAGCACGCTGTGCCTTACCCGGAGCATCTATGCATGAATCAGAACTTCCATTCATCGTGTGTCCCCAAACGGTACAACTCTTTGATACCAGCAAAGAAGCCCCACCCACCCCTTTTAAAGACAAGATCTCAAATAGTTCAGTCTGGCCTGAACTCACTACATAGCTGAGAACGACTTGAACTTCTGCTTCTACTGCCTCTACCTCCTAGGTTACCTCCTAGCAAGCTCTCTACAAACTGAGCCTCAACCCTAGACCCCAAAGAATACCATTTGGAATCTGGGGAACCCAAGGCCCAGATTAGCACCCAAACATGGTTAGCACCCAAAACCCAGCCATTCAGAGCCAAGGACAATCTTGTGGTTCTGTGTCAAGCACAGGTTTCTTGCTGCTCCACTGGGCTGCCTTCTTGATGCTGGGGCTTTGAAATAATCACTGAAAGGCCCTAGTTTCCTGCTTTTAGTTTGGATTTTCTCATCTGAGAGCAAAAGAGTACAAACACATTAGATCCAGCTTGTGTGTGTATGTGTGTGTGTGTGTGTGTGTGTGTGTGTGTGTACGTGCGCATGTGCTTGCACAAATGCAGAGGCATGCCCATGCTTACATACTTGCATCTGTGGAGGACAAAGGTCAACCTTGAATGTCATTCCCCAGATGCCTTCCAGGGTCTCTCAGTTGACCTGGAATTCACCGATTCTGTTGGCCTTCTGAGTATCGGAAGCACCCGCCTGTCTCCGCCTCCCCAGTACTAACTTGCTCACTTTTTATGTGAGCGCTGGAACCAGACTCAGGTGCTTGTGCTTTCTCTGAAATTGCTCTCCCAGCTGAGCCACCTCCCAGGCCTGGGCTGTCCATTCTTTGTGCGGTTAATTCTCTACTGAGAAGAGACGCCATGCAGACACGTGGCCCCCTTACTGCGCAGATGGGTTTCAGCAGCACCAGCCCTCGGACATGTTTCTAAAATGCAGCCTCCCTACTGATGTCCACAGTGGAATCCTCATACATGTCTGTGCCAATCAGGTTTTCACAGAATGAGAGGGACATATGAGAGCAACATGTAGCTTTTTCTAAAAAGTACAGGAACTTTGAAGAGTTGTCTAGCTGTCAGACTGGCCCTAGGACACCCTGTTTCCATGCAGCATCAGGCCAATCCTCCAAAGAGTTGCTAAGAGCCCTTTCTAATGTCATTGGCTTCAGACTTTTATTTCTCTGATGGTTTGATGTTAAACATTGTCACGAGCCCACAAGAGCCTCCTGATCTGTCCAACCTCTACTATGGCTCTGCCTCCTGGCTCAATGTCCACACCAAGGTACCAGTCCTTAGCACAGCTACCGTGGGTCACGCCTTCAACCCTTGGCACATGTTGCTCCCTGTGTATTGCAAACACTTCCTTTCTTCTCCACCTGGAAGACTTCTATTTATACTTCGACATAAAAGTCACTGCCTCCAGGAAGCCTTCCCTGACTTCTTGCTGTGGGTCCTTAGAAACAGGCAGGCATGAATTGAGTATAGGCTTCGCACTCAGAGACAGAAATGTATGTGAGCAATTCCTGACATCCTGCTTCATCTAACTGAGACCTAAAGGCTGGGACCTCCCAAGTCCTCAGGGCTGTGCTTCCAGAGTGGCCTCACAGCCCCACCACCTCCCCCAAGTCTCTTCAGACTAAGCTCTAGAAGATGATTCTGATGGCCATGGGCCATTGACCCAGGGATCCAGGAAGAACAATGAGGTCTAAGAAAGGCACTGTAGCTGCCCTTCCCCAGAACTTTCTGGAAAAGATCATTCCTGCCCCACAACATTCCCACTCTGTGGCCACCAGACACACACATTGTATCACTAAGGGCCTGAGGGCCAGGGAATGAAGAAAGGCACACAGTGAGAGACAGGACAGGGTTGGGGGTATATGGGAGGTGAGCAGAGTATGTGGCCATGTTGCTCTCCACTAAGGAATGACCTGGAGTCAGCTGCCTGGGCTCCAAGCCTGGCTCAACCCCTTTTCCCACTATGTGATACTAGGCTAGTTACTTACCTTCTCTGAGCCTTGAGGTCTCCCTCCTCAGTATGGAATGGTGACAGTACCTCTTCTCTGGGGTACTAGGAGGGGCAGCCAAGTTTCAACATATAAGAGCTTAGTACCTGGCTCTCCTCTCCTCCAGAGCCAGGCTCTTGGCATCCCATTGCCTTGGGGATGAGGTCCCTAAGGAGTGTTCCAAGCCACCTAGCGAAGCTAGCATCCAGCTACAGCAATACCTCCCGTCCCAGCAGAGTACCTGACAATACCTCCCGACACTAGCTCTGTGGCTTCTGTGGTCCGTGTGATCCTATCCAGCCTCGGTGTGCTCTGGACTCATCTCCCTCCCCAGTCAGACATCAGGCAGGTGGTGATCTAGCCATCTCAGAGGGTCTTAGTGGGTCACTGAGCATCTGTCTCTTCCCATCATTCCTAGGTCCCACCATACGCACATAGCAGGCAATGTCTGGTGGACGCTCACATCCAAAGTACCAAAGAGGTCATGATGAACATGAATAATCCAGAAAACACTCATGGGGGCACGGGCAAAGGCATGGGTGTGCGTGCAAGCGCACGCACGTATACGTACACACACACACACACCCTCTCAAGCCCTCTTACGTGGAATAGCAACACCAAAATGCTGAGGGTCTTCGGCCACCACCCTTTGCTTCAACTCGTGGAGGTGGGCTCCCAGAGACCCTAGAACAAAGGACAGGTTGACTCAGTCCCCACTGAATTCCTGAGGAAGCCAGACCACCTAGAAACTCAGGATGTCACCTACCAATGAGAACCACCAGGCGGGGCGCTCCCCGGGCTGGTATTGGTACCTGGCCACTTCCTCGTAGGTCAGCAGCACCTGAGACTCAGCTCCTACAGGGACCTTTGCTTCCTGCGAGCCATCCAGCCTCTCTCTGCAGCCCAGCCGGAAGCTTCTCCGAAGGCCAGCTGGCAGTGGGGGTTGGAGGGGGGAATAGTCAAAAAGACAAGATAGCATTGGTCCTGGGATTCCCCCAATAAAGACTTTCTCCAGTAAGCTGGGCCTGGAGATAGGGCCGGGTGCCTGGCTGGCCAGCCTCCTGACCTGGATGGTCAACTCAGGAAGCATGCTGACGTAAAGAATGAGCAGTCCCTACATCCAAAGACTGGAGTTCTAAGTCACTGTTTTCCTTGGTGTTTGGCTGACCTTGGGTTAAGTCTTTTCATCTCTCTGAGCCTCAACTTGCTTGTCTGTAAAATGGGAGCTCAATGTACAAGTGGATGGTTCCAGGCTGGATCCCAGACCAGGGGAAATGCCCCTGAAGGATGCAATTGGGACAACTGGTGACATTTTAATAACCACATATAAAACAATAGACTTGTATGCAAAGGAAATGCCCAGGACTTGATTGCTATCCTGAAGTCGTGTCACAGGATGTCCTTGTCCTTAGGAAATATGTACTGAGGCATTTAGGAATAAAGGAACAGGATGTGTACATTAACTCCCATGTGACAGGCAGCAGAAAAGGAAATGAGAAAGCATCGGTATTCCCAAGCATCCAGGAGTTCTCTGATTCTGCGAGTTTGAAATCACATCTAAATAAACACTGGGAGACATGTGCCCGTCTTCTATGATGTTTTATGGGGAAAACAGAAACTCCATCACTGTGTGCTGGGGAGGTTCACACTGAATAAACTCCAATTAAGATGATGAAGATAAAATTAGTGTCAACACAGAGCTCTGTGGCTCTCTCCAGCTCCACAGCTGGGCGGGGCTTGGGCCTGAGTTGGACGGAGCCCTCTGCTAGCTGAAGGTTTGCAAGGAGATCAACCCCCCTCCCCCAAAGCTCAGCAGCCCTTGATGGATTCCAGGGCTTGGATCTCAGGTTCTGGAGCCTGGGTCCATGCGTGGCCTGGGAGGGAGGCCAGAGAGAGCCCGCTACTCACCCACATAGTGTCCTTTGAAATTCCCATCACAGTCACAGGTCTCTGGAAACCAAAGAGAAAGAGGGGTGAGTCATGTTGGATACATCTCAAGCCCAAAGGGACCCAGCCCACTAGGTAACCAGGCGAGCCCTCTGGGATGATAATCTGGGGAAGCTCTAGGGAATTCAGAAGTTCTGTTTTGCTCCATTCTCCAAGGGCCCATCAACTTTTCCAGCCCTTGGTGGGGATTCTGGACCAGGAAGCCCCCTCCCAGTCTCTCTGGGTTCCAAATGGGACACAGGAATAAGATGGAAGGCCTCAACCCTCAGCCCTGTCATCCTGTTTCCTGACTCTTACCTAGCCCTGGGGTCCCTTCCCTTAAAGCCAGACACACGGGGAGGGAGAGGCTCTACGGCTCTGAAGCTCATTCCCACCTCACACATCTGGGCACAGACACCCAGGTGTGGGGAGGAAATCCAGCCCCCTCAGCCCCAGATGCTCCACAGAAACGGGGCATCACTCATGTGCACGGGAGACACACACCAGGCCTACCTTTGTCACAAGGCTGATCATCTGCAGTTTGCATAAAAGACAGATGGGACAGCGTTAGTGCAGGGAATCAGGAAGCCCTGCGGCCGAGAGGCAGCTACAGCCTCAGCAGCCTGAGGAGATCTCCATCTGCCCCGTTCCCCTGCTCCAACGAGCCTATGATCTGAGCGGCGGTGTGTCATTAAACCCCCAGCCCTGTTCTAATTATTCTTCCTGTGTGCGGCTCATTAGCAGCCAGAGAGAGCTAGCGCATGGTCAGTAGAAGTGGCCACCAGGCTGATTTACTCAGCAGCCCTCCTCAGATGAACTGCAAGCCTGGAAATATGGCCATTGGTGATGGCCGACGGAGTGGAGGTAACAGTCCCACACTGTTCCTTCTTTCCTAGAGTTTAAGACCTTCTTGGAAAATGCAGGTGCCTGAGCAGGCCCCTCACTCAGGTATGAGCCAACAGCAACAGAGGGTAGATTCTAGGAGAGCCCTTCTATGTGAGGGACTCTAATCTGAGATCTGCTCACCCATGAGCCTCCATGTTTCCGTGTGGGAACTGAGGATGCCAGCCTACCCACTTCACAGGGCTATGGTGACCCAAGGCAAGACAGAGCTTACATCTCAGCATAGAGCACCTTGTGTGTATGAGGCCCTGGGACTGGTCCTGCTACTACCAAACAATAATTTTTAAAACTTCAAATAGAAGGCAAAGCAGTAGGCAAGCCTGTTTTCAAGGCCAGGCACTGTACAGAGACAAATATCAGATAAACTCTGGCTACCCAGCTAACTCTGTTTCAGCAAAGAATTTCTTAACATGCTTCTAATACTAGAAAGCCCTAGAAAGCAGGTTGTGTGGATTTCAAATTCAAGTCTACTGAGTGTCCTCTCAGTTGGAACCTCTCAGAGAGGTGCGAGGACCAAGCTTTTGGCTTCTCTGAACCACACTGGAGAGAACTGTCGTGGACCACAGAGGATTGTCCAATCTGTGGCCTAAGGTTTGGGGAAGGATACATGCATTGGAATGACATAAAAACAAACCATTATCTACAAAGTTCATATTTGAGAACCAGACAATTGAGTTACAAAAAAGAAAGTCACAAAAAAAAAAAAAAAAATCCTAATGGTTTAAGGAACTTTCCAATTTTATGCTGGGGGACATCATAGCTATCTTAGGATGCATAAGGCCGTTCATGGACACCCCTCATTCCCACTCCACGTCTGCAAATTTTAATATTCATGTTCAAGGCGTTCCTTGGGAAGCTAACAAGAGCTGAGCATCTTCTTCCAAACACAAACACAAACACCCGCAGAGGTTTGCAGACCAGGTTTGTGCAGTGTTACCATGTCCTCCACAGATCCCCATGTAGAAGTCCTTCTCCAGGACAGTTCCCCTCCCATCCCGCCCTCTGCTTCTTCCCACCTTCTCCTTCTGGAGGTCTACAAGCTCAGTCTGGGCCTCTGATGCCCCTCCCGCCAACTCAACGTAGGTGTCTTCCCCCCCTTCCCCCACCTGTCAGTCTACTCACAGGGGGGCTTTTTGAAGTTCTGGGGGCTTGGTAAGGTGCCAGTGGTTCTCCGGTAGCTCAGCCGCCTGCAGGGACACAAACGGACATCATCGGCTAGGTCAGAGAACCAGCTGAAGGGAGCCTTCTAGAAACCTGGGGAAATCAAGGCCCAAATCAAAACCTCAGCAATGCCAAGGACCTCTTGCTACACAGTGAGTTCTGGGTAGGGAAGGGGGACACTTTTACAGACCAGCTTATAAGGAGGAAAAACCGAGTCTCCTGCCCTGCAGCAGGCTTCCCAAGACAGTCACACAATGGAACGCTGGCTGGTGCCCCAAGTTACGCTACCATACCTGAGGCAGGGGGTTCTTCTCTACCCCAACCCTGCCTCCCCATCTCTGAGGAAACTCAGGACTCTCAGGAATGGCTATTGGTCAGAAGTGACCATGCTGTAACATCCACCACATACACTCATTGTAAGGTGTGGCCTTCCTCAGCAGTATCCAATATGGTTGTCAATATGCCCTGGTCTCCTAGTTCAACCAGCACCCTGGGGCTCCTGCAGCATCTGGATTCTGCACTTCAAATAGAGACAAGAGTCTGGGGAGATAGCTTGGCTGGAAAAGTGCACAGGTACACACATGCACACATGCACACAATAAATAAAAATAAAATACAGATAAGAGACCACTCCCACCTCTTCTAAGACAGTGAGGCCTGCAAAGCCAAAATCACAGATGGGACCCAGGGTCCCTGAGGAAACACCAGCAATCCTCAGATCTCAGACTCCCCTGGGACACCAGCCTAGAGTCCACAGCAAGAGGAACGAGGTGAACCACCCATTACATTCTGCTACCATTGAGGTCTGCCAACCACCACTGCCTTCTGTACATTAAGGGATGTGCTGAGAGCCCACAACCCATAGGGGAGGTGGCACAGTCCTATCTGACCCCTGCTACACCCCAGAATTTACCTTTTAGGAAATCTTGCCTAAGAAAATGTGAACTCTGAAGACCCTTCCATGTGCATAATCAGTTATGTACACAATCATTACAGCAACCAGTAAAAGAAAAACCCTGAAGCCCACCCAAGGGGGCGCCACAGGGAAGTGCTCAGGCACGACCCTGCCTCTGTTGAAGCCTTCGGTACACGCCTGGACAAGGGCATATGCTCCTGGGAGGAAATCACAAAGAAAACGTCCCTCACATCAGCTATCTTTACAGTGTGTGTTGGAAGAAGGCCTGGTTATTCCTTTGCACTGTGAGCTCCTTCAGAGCACAGCAAGGGTTCACAGCAGGGCTAGGATGCTGTGCTAACACAAGTGCCAAGTACGCTGGCTTGCACCTGTGATCCCAGCACTCAAGAGGCTGAGACAGAAGGATGGCCGTGAGTTCAAGGTCAGCCTAGACTACAGAGCAACACCTAGCCTCAAAACAATACTACTAATAATAATAATAACAATAACAACAGCAACAATAATAAATGAATAAAAATGGCACGGGGCTGGGGAGATGATGGTTCAGTGATTAAGATCACTGGCTGCTCTTCCAGAGGACCCAGGTTTGCTTCCCATCACCCACATGGCAGCTCACAACAACCTGTATCTCCAGTTCTGGGAGATCCAATGCCCCCTTCTGACATCCCCAGACACCGCAAGCACTTGGTACACATAGCATACATCCAGACACATTCATACACATAAAATAAATAATTTTTGAAAGACATATAACACACACCAAACTGATCCTAATAAGTCTTGGCAGCTTATGATCAAGTGTACACGTCTAACGAAATGTTACATAAGCATTAAGATTATAAATGATGATTATGTGAACTTGGGAAATGCTAATGTCAAAGTCTCAAGTTAAGAAAGTTTCTTTGTATGCAACACACACCAAGAAAGCACAGGGGGCACATACACTGTGCTCTTTGGACACAGGCAAGACTTCGGGCAATATTCCCTTCCTAGTCTCCGTCTTCTGAATGCTTAACAACCTTTCTGTTATTTATATTATAAGGCAGCATTGGTCCTGTGACCATGAGCTCCACATCTGCAGACCTGACCAACTACAGCTTGAAAACAGTTGTGAAAAACAAACAAGCAAACAATTTGTGCCTACACCGAGTGTGTACTGACTCTCTTCTCTTTGTTCCTACACAATACAGTGGGTCAACCTGTCACAGGGCACTTACACTGAGTGAGTATCTTAGTGACGTTTTTATCACTGTGGTAAGATGTTATGACCAAGGCCACTTATAGCCATCATGGTGAGGAACATGGTGGCTGGCAGGCAAGCAGGCAGGCAGGCAGGCAGGCAGGCAGGCAGGGTGTCAGAGCAGTGCTGAGGACTCATATCTCAATCCACAAGCACAAAGCAGAGAAAACTAACTTGGAATGGTGCTGGCTTTTGAAACCTCACAGCCCACCCCGGTGACACACCTCCTCCAAAAAGCCTACACCTTCTAATCCTTTCCAGACAGTTCCACCAAATGAAGACCAAGCATTCAAATACATGAGCCTATAGGGACCACTGGCAACCAAACCACCACAATAGAGCATCCTAAATCATCCAAAGAAGAGTCACAACAGCAAGAGGATATGGGAGATGGAGGGGTAACATGCAACGCAGCACCGTACTATGCAAGGTCCTTAAGCACCTACTGATTTTGGAATCTAGAAGGTTCCAGAAGCAATCCTAAAGTATACTAAGGGACAACTGTATACATTAACTTAGTTCAAAGTGCAGCTGGGCTTGATGGAAGGGAGGTTCAAGCAGAAGGATTGCAAGTCAATGCTAGCCTGGACTACAGGATGAGTTCAAGGCCAGCCTAGGCAACTTAGTAAGACCCTGTCTCAAAAAATAAAAATGAAACAGAAGGCTAGGAGCTGGAAGCTGAGAGCTAGAGAGCCTGCCTAGCCAGGTTCTTGATTTAGATTCCCCAATAGTGAAAAAAAAAAAGTAAATGTCCATACATTTATTTGTCAACCGTCCATCTCACTGGCCATAGGGCCAGACCCCACACACAGACACAGGAAAAACTGTACTTACCTCAGTGGGCTCCCCATGACAGAGGTGGCAGAGACCTTAGGGGTTTCCATGTACCTGGACCACCAGCCACCCCATTACAGTAGTACCCCAATCCTACCTCTCCTGGAACTGCTTGGAGGGGATGAGGCCAGCTCGAAGGTTGGTGTCTCCCACTCTCTTGGCCTGCCACCAGGTGGGGTCATCTTGGCTCACAACCTCCAGGACCTGCCTCCGCTGGAAGGGCAGGCCAGCCTCCTGGCAGGGGATAGCACGGTCCTCCCGAGGGTCATAGTGGAAGAGGGCACGCATGAATACCTGGATGGCAAAGGCTGCAGTGAGCGGACCCTTCTATACAAGGGCGTAGGCCACGCAATGACAGTGGCCATTCACAGTGAGAAAACACATGAGGTCCCAAGAGTAGAAAGCTAGTTAGAGACAGCTTGCATTTGTTTCCTAGTGTTCTTCCTTCACAGGGGATGTTCGAGTCAGGAAATCCATGGGTAATGGGGCAATGAGTGGCTGGGACATGGCTCTGGGATACAGTGTGCTCTTCAAGCATCCCAGAGACCCTGGGTCCAGCTCCAGCCCCAACACCAAAACCAAACAAACAGTAGGCAAAGGCATCGAACGCAAGCCTGACAACCTGAGTTCAGGCCCCCAGTTTCCTTCCTCCGTTGGAGAAAACTAATGCCTACAACTAGCCCTTGGCCTCTATGTGTACTCCGTGGCATGTACACATGTGCATGGGAATGTGCATATGTGCACGTGCGCACACACACACACACATACAGTTAATTAAAATGGATGTGAAAAAAAGAAAATATATAGAAAACCCCCACATCTGACTTTCTCTGTGCAACCAAAGCATCACCCTGTGGACCTGATCCGTCCTGCTTAGAGCCTCGGCTATACTAAGTTAACAACGAATCCTGGAGACAAAAAGCAAAGGCAGGCACAATTTGTAACTGCTATTGTTTTTACTGCATGATGAGGCGGCCCTGAGCCAGAGGTTACCCTGGACCTTCTTTCAAGTATTCAGCGCAGGGTGGCAAGGCTGGGGTTGTCCCTTCCACCTCGATGAGAAGTACAAAACTCATTCTGTTTCCCTTTTTGCTTTATGTCCAAGAACCTGAAGTCCAAATTCAGTATGAAATGAAACTGACACCATCCTCACTATGCTCTGATTCTTTTTTAAAAATTATTTTTATTTCATGCCCATTGGTGTCTTTGCCTGCATGTATGTCTATGTGAGGGTGTGAGCTGCCATGTAGGTGCTGGAAATCGAACCAGGGTCCTTTGGAACAACAGTCAGTGCTGAACCATCTCCCAAGCCCCTCCCCTGGGATTCTTAATCATCTCCTACCTGGGCTTACACAACATGCTCGCTCTGCGCCTCCCTGCCCCTAGCTTCCACCCATTCCCCTTTCCTCCAGGGGCTACACGGAGAGCTTTCTGAAAGCACTTGTGGTTGGATCAATCCTTTCCCTGTGGAACAAACGGGAACACCCCTAACCTCTCACCAAGGCAGGAGAGATGGCTCAGCAGTTAAAGGTGCTTGCTGTCTGCCACACCTGATGATCTGAGTTCAATCTCCAAAACCCACATGGTAAAAGGAGCAAACTGACCCTTGCCATTTCTCTCCATCCTCTATGTGTGTGCTGTGATGCACAACCCTGAAACAGCCAATAAACAGGCCTTCTCACCACGATGGGGCTGTCCCATCGAACCCCCAGAGAGGTCAGGTCAAAGCATCTGTTAGGTAGGGGCTTGGAGGCCCGTGGTGGGAAGCACGTTTGGGGTGATCTGAGAGTGCAGTAGGGCTTGAGGATCAGGTGGGAGGGGTGTCGCTGAGGATGTGGGGATGACCTGACCTCCCTCCAACCCCCAGCTTTGGGTATCCTCCCATCCCCAGAACTGTACCACTTAAATGCTGGCTGACTGACGTCCACGGCTAGCACCTGCAGCCCTTTGCCTAAGGACCTACTTCCTGTGGCTGCTGAGTCTGCCGGACTCTAATCGAGCAGCCAGGAACTACAAAAGAACAAAGCTCCCCAGGCCTGGTAGGAGCTGACGCACATGTCTCCCCAGCTCTTGGCTGGGAAGAACAACACACATGTTCTGATCCCAAAAGCCGATTCAGGATTAAGCACCAGGCACCGTCGTGGGTGGTGGCTTCTGGGTAGCATGCTCTCTGTGGGGCTGCCTGCCTTTCCCTCCCCTCCCTACCCATGCAGCCTGGGGTCGCTTTCCCCTAAATAAATTGTCTGCCTTCAAACCCTTCTGCCAGCCAGGGACACCCAAACTAGACAAGGACGGTGTTGAGCACTTCACAGCTGAGCCCACATCCCCAGCAGTACCCCTCTCACCCGAGCCTCAAGTGCTACTGGACTCTCAGATCACCCCAATCGTGCTTCCCTCCACAGGCCTCCAAGCCCCTGTCTAACAGATACCTTGACCTGACCTCTCTGAAGCTCCAACCTTACCTCCCTCCAACCCCCAGCACCCAATCCATTTGCCTTTGAGCTGGCTCTGGCCCTATAGACTCTTCCAGGATCACGCGCCACACAGCAATGAACCACTTGTTCCACGGTCTCCCTTCCCACAGTCAGAACCCTATGGTAGAGAACCCAGCACAGAGAGGTCACCACCAAAGATAGGCACAGCAAACAGTCAAGCGAATAGCAGCTACTACACTAGTCCAGAATTCACATCCTCAAGCACCTTCTCTTCTACTTCAATTACAGTAAGCTTGGTTTTTGTTAGCATGCCATGTAAAATCCCGTTTCCAAACAGCAGGGTACAATGAGTCACTTAGGACTGTTGAAGTCCTTGGCTGCAGACAGGTGACTAGATGCACAAGCTGTTCAGATGACTTTGCCCAAAGGCAGGCAAGGTTCAGAACACCCACCCTGCCCCAGCAGAGAAGGCTTCAGGGGTACCTTGCTCTCTTTGAAGCGGTCTTCCTCCTGGGTGGCAGGGATGATCTTGAGGGTGATGGAGCCTTGGGATTGGGCCTGTAGGGAGAGGGAACAGAGGCTCAGGGCTTTTCAGCCCAGTTCTGTGAGTTCCGAAATCACTTCCTTTCTTCCAGGCCTAATAATGGATGGGTGCTCAGAATGAGAGGCAGACGGGCAGCTTTCACTCCTCCGCCCTGGTGGAATTCACTAGGAAGAAATCGAGTATTGCAGCTGGAGAGATGGCTCAGCGGTTAAGAACACTGACTGCCCGTCCAAAGGACCTTAGTTCAATTCCCAGCAACCACTCAGTGGCTGTGTAAGTGCAGTTCCAGGGACCCAACACCTTCACACAGACATACATATAGGCAAAACACCAATGCACATAAAATAAATCATACACACACACACACATATGCATATACATAACAAGTATCGGCCTATGATAGTTAATATTGACTGTCAGGGGTGGAGCAAGTAAGAAATAAACACACTGCCTTTTCATGGGACAGAGAGGATGGTGATCTCAGGCAGAATCAGACAGGCATACATTGATTTCCAGTTCCCCACAGCTCCAGACCTCAGGGACCCTACTTATTTTATATATATGAGTACACTGTAGCTGTCTTCAGACACACCAGAAGAGGGCATCGGATCCCATTACAGATGGCTGTGAGCCACCATGTGGTTGCTGGGAATTGAACTCAAGACCTCTGGAAGAGCAGTTAGTGTTCTTAACCACTGAGCCATCTCCCCAGCCCCCTTAATTAATTAATTAATTAATTAATTAATTTTTATTAAATTATTTAATTTTTTATGTATATGAGAGTTTTGCCTGCATGTCTATCTATATACCATTTGTATGTCTGGTGCCTGTGCAGGCCAGAAGAGGGCATCAGACCACCTGGGACTGAAGTTATAGACAGTTGTCAGCTGTCATGTGGTTGCTGGGAATTGAACCTGGGTCCTCTGGGAGAGAAGCCGATGCTCTTAATCACTGAGCCATCTCTCCTGCCCCTCTGGGGCTATTTAATAACCTACTTCAGTCTACTTATCCTAGTCCTGCCTGATTAGTACTTCCATCTTGGTCCTACTCCTCTAGAGAGCTCTGATCTTAAGCCACTCCCAGCTTTCTAGGAGGCTTCCTTCCATTCAGAGCCCTACACGTCTGTATCAAAGCCCAGGAGGGAGAACAGGATTACTCTCCCAAGGACACAGAAGTTCACTCTAAATATGAGGGGTTTGGTGTCCACCACCAGGAGCCCTGGATGCTCACAAAGGGCCAGCTACACCTGTATCCCCCCACCCACCCCATGCAGGTGCCGAAGGACAGCCTGTCTACCACCCCCACAACCATCAGAGGTTAGCAAAGTCAGTGGAAGATACCCAAGAGTGAGCCTGTCACAGCTGCAGAGGCGCTCGCCACTATCTAAATGTTGCCTCATCTGCCCCAGAACAGACTACCACGTGTTTTTGTTTTTGTCCCCTAATCTTCTCACTGTTATAAAGTACTTTATCCTTTTTCCATGCTAACAACAACCAGGCACAAGTTGAAAAGCCCTTTCTCTCCCCAGATTGCCTAGAAGGAGACTGAAAGTCAGCCGGCTAAGATAAACCCAAGACTTGAAACGGTTTCCAGGCAAAAGAGCCAAGATGAAGGAAGAGGAAGAGCACACTGAGGAGAAGAGCAGAGAAAGAGAAGGGGGGGGGGACAGAGAAGAGAGAGAGAGAGATATGCAGGTGAACTGGAAACCATTTTGGTTGCCCCATCCTCACACAAACTAGGGAGTGGTGGCAGGTCTGCCCTGGCTCTGGACAGCTCCCTGCTCTGGGTCTCTGAAGACCTCTCTCCCTGCAGGTATGCTATACAGACCAGAATTTGGCTGATCTCATCTGGACGCTTGTGCAGGACGGTGATCCCATTCACCTCTCGCAGCTCGTCACCAACATGGACCAGACCTAGGAGACATGGAGATGGAGGTCAGCACTAGAATGGCCCTGACACTGGACTTCCTGCCTCTGGGCACTAGCAAGTCATTGCAAGGCAGATTCAGGTCTAAAGATGGGGATGGCTGACAGACACTCAGCACTGAATTCAAACCATTGTCGGGGAGGTCCCCATGTGAAGGCACATCTGAGAGCCAGCCGCCTACAGCAGTCCTGCTGAAGCAGCCACACGGTCAGGAGTAACAGAGCCAGCAAGCACACATAGATGCCTCAGCATAGAAAGCTGCGTTTCTTCTAGCACATCTGTGCTTGGGGTGTGTGTGTGTGTGTGTGTGTGTGTGTGTGTGTGTGTATCCATCCATCTATCTATGTATCTACCCATCTATGTTTCTATCTATACATCTACCTAGCTACCTATCATCTTGGTGAGTGTGTATGTATGTTATGTATGTATATATGCATCTATCTACCCATCTATCTATCTACCCATCTATCTACCCATCTATCTACCTATCTATCTATCTATCTATCTATCTATCTATCTATCTATCTATCTATCGACTCAGGTTGCCTAGCTGACCCCAAACTCACTCTGTAGCAGAGGATGACTTTGAACCTCTGATCCTCCGACATCCACCTACTGAGTGCTGGGATTACAGGTGTGCACGCACCATCACACCTGGTTTTATGCAGTGCTGCAGATGGAACCCAGGGCTCCATGCACTCTAGACGAGCCTCCTACCAAGCTGTGCACCCAAGCTAGCTTTATTCATTTACTTTAACAGGCTTTTGCTATGTTACCCAGGCTGGTCTTAATCTCTTGTATGCAAGGAATCATCCTTTTTGAACATCCCTTTTCCCAGGCAGCTGAGACTAGAGGCACAAGTGCCAACACATGTAGCCCTTAGCCACTACTTTAATGACAAGTGTCCTGACATAATTTGGCCTTTCTTTGTTGCTCTGAGCGGGCAGATTTCTGAATCGGTCTACCAGATGTTACTGATACGCTCATTAGTGTTTGGGAAGTAAGGTCTAGTTCCCCAGACCTGGAGGAGAACATGCCCCTCCACCGAGAGCCCCGCCTACCAGATTTCCCATGTACTAATGACTACCAACTTGTTTTCCACCCAGACTAATCTGGGTCATGAACATACTCCTGTTCACAGCAGTTTCACAAGGTGATGAGGTTACTGGAGGTGACAAGGATCATCCCCATCCCAGCTAGGAATCTCCAGCTAAGCCTATCTCCAAGCTTAAGGGTTATAATCTTCTGCCAAATGTCTGAGCTCTTTCCTGATCACCCATGAGAACTCCAAGCCTATTAGGCTTCAATTAGATTCCTATTGACCTTGGGACCTTGAGAATCCCATCCACAAATCCCCAAAGCGAAGCAAATCCTACACAGGTTACCCTAGAGGTGGAGGGTAGAGAGCTACGGTCCCAGCCAGGCTGGCATCCCATCATTCCACAGGCTCCACTCACCACTCCGATCTGCTGCACCCCCTCGCATGATCCTGGCCACCACGACAGCCCCCGAATGCTCATCTCTTCGGATCGTGGCACCCTGAATGAGAGACCAGAACAGACAGGCTCTAGCAAGGTAGCCTCTACTTAACTTACAGTTTTCTTCATTCTTCCCTCTGATACAGCAGAAGGTGAATCCTTGGTGACCTTCCCAGTGCTGAGAACACCATAAAACTGGGGGTGGAGGATAAGCAAAAATCCACATTTTACAGTTCACAGAGCACAATGCCATGATCCACTCTGCCCAAGGGACCAGGCCTCCTGTGTTGGGTGTGGTGGCACATGCCTGCAACCCAAGCGCTCAGGAGGCGGAGAATGGAGAATAAGCTCAAGGTCATCCTCAGCTACATACTGAGTTTGAAGCTAGCCTGGGCTATTTGAGACTCCATCTCAAAAAAGAATAATCATTAAATACAGCTAGTGAGATGGCTCAGCTGATAAAGGCATCTTCTACCAAGTCTAAGTTCAAATCCCCAGGACACACTCTGCTAAAAGAGAATCAATTCCCATAAGTTGTCCTCTGATGTCATACCTGTGCTGTGGCAACACGCACACATACACACACACACACACACACACATACACACATACACAAAATAAATGCAATTAAAAATTCTATATAAATAAATAATACATGAAGGACTGGGTATCAGAGAAGCTAAACATCTTCAAAGACATCCTCATGGAAATGGGAGGGGGAACTTTTGATGATGCTAAACCCAGTGTTTCCTGTCTCATCACAGCCCTTGTCACTTGCAAAGACATTTAATGAGGACAGTATGTGCTAGCAAATTCTCAACCTGCCTCGAGCCAATCCCAGTGTTCCCGGGCCTTCTGTTACTGCCAACAGGAACCCATTATGCCCCCACCAGAGCATCAGGACCAGGATTTGGCCCATGAAACACAAAGAGATGGTTTCACGGATTCAAAAAAAAACAACACTAATGCGCTCCCAATTTCTTGTACCAGGCATGTACCAAGCCCACGTCAGCACAGCTACGAGGGGGGAGGGGAGCCAAGTGCAGACCCCAAGATTGATACCCAACTCAGCCACTGACTAGAAATCATGTGGCCTTAGCAAGAGAGTCCCCTTGTGCCCTGAGCCTGCCTTCTCTAGGATGAGAAAGAGCATTTAACTTGAAAGGTTGTTACAAGGGTCTCATAAGGGAAATGCATGCGGCATGTAAACACTAAGTGTCCAATAAATGTTTGTCATGTGTTACTGGTGACTCGTGCAAACATTTCACACTTGTCATTACAGAGGTCATGTCGTCCTCAGCACAGAAGATACAGTCTGCTGACTACAGAGGCTGCCCACTTGCCCCCTGGCCTCCAAAGTCCCTACATCACTATACATCATATATTCCTCTCTGGACCAATGCGACCCCTAACATTGTGAGTGCACAGGAAGGATCCCAGGCTGTATGCCAACTCTACAGCACAGGTGAGGATGCATCTTCATCTGTTGGGAGACATGGTTCACCCGTCACAAGGCAACTGGGGGAAACTGGAACCAGAGAATGCCAGCTCTGAGGTTCTCCAAGGCAAGTACTAAATTCTTTGGACATCCTCCACTTCTTTCCATCCGATAAATAAATTCCCTCTCTGCCCATTCCATCACCGTTGAAAGCAACACAAAACCAGCGTTTATCTGTTAGCCTCTAGGAGAGCGGCCATGCCTGCACTGCCACGCTAGAACAGCAAACTTTGTCTACAAAGGACGGCGTATGCACTGCAGGCTTCGAGGTGGGGCTCAGGTCTCGGCTGTAATTACTCAGTTCTTCACAACAAAGGAATAAATAGCATGACCTTGCTTTTAAAAAAAACAACAGAGACTGGAGAGATGGCTCAGTGGTTAGGCTGACTGCTCTTGCAGAAGTCCTGAGTTCAATTCCCAACAACCACATGCTGGCTCACAACCATCTGTTAATGCGATCCGATGCCTCTTCTGGTGTGTCTGAAGACAACTGCAGTGTACTCATATAAAATACATAAATAAATAGTTTAAAAAAAACATTAAGCTGTAGGCTACATTTAGCCCTTGGATAGAGTCTATTAACTTTGATCATGGTCACCCTAAACAGCCACAAAGGTTTTTTTGCTGCACAAAATGGCTTAGCCATAACTGAGACTTGTTTCTACTCGGGAAAAGAGTGTTCTGGCACAGTGGCTGTCATTCACTGTGAATTCGGATAGGGTGCCTTCCTGGTTTTCTGGGTTGGGGGTAAGGTGTAGAGGAATGTGGGGGAGAGAAAGGCACATACCAGGGGTTCCTTATTCTTCACCAAGCGAACAATCTTCACCGATTCCTCTTCAAAATCCTCATCGATATTATCGGGCAGAGGGGGCAGAACAGGATCAAAATTCTTCTGTGCAACCGTGTCGTGTACCATGAGCACAGCCTGCCGGGAAAGCCAGAGAAAAGGGCTGGCTCTGTGCCCTCACAAAGTTAGCGGTCCTTGGCTGGGCAGGGGTAGAGAGGGGGCTCGTATCTCCTGCCCAAGAAGCGCCCCCCTCCCCGGGACATCTCTCAAGATCCTTCACACAGAAGCCTCTGCCTCTGCACCTCAGGACTCCATCTCCACCCCCGTCCCAGGAGACACAGCTGCGTGGGTGTGCAGGGACTGTGGCGTGACTACCCTGAGGTGGGGGGTGGACAGCAGCTGCAGCAGCTCCCGCTCATCACTGTGCACGGAGGCGGCCTGCAGCTCCTCCATCACCTGTAAGAGAAGGAGACAGGAGGCTGGGGTGCTCCTTGAGGGAGCCTGCTGGAATCCCTGGGAGGAAAGCCCTCTTCCCTGGGCCTCAGACACAAGGATCCTCTCAGGAATAGATGCAGCACCCAGAAACATGTCGCACTGGCCACTCCAAGACTGGGGGAGGCTCTGGGGAAATCAAACCAGAGCCATATATGTGCAAAGGGTATACCTTCTGTGCACTGTGGCTTTATATGGGTCTTTTCAACAAACTGGATGTCATGAGCACTTTAATTTTGCTATTTAAGGATGAGGCCCAGAGACATTACTAATCTTACCCAGGATCACAAAGCTCATAGCAAGAATTTAAACCCAGCCTTGTCTGGCTGAACAGTCTGTGCCTCTGACTCTAGGCTATTCCACAGATGAGGAAATTGGGGCCGAGAGGTTGGGTGGACTTCTTTAAGGTCACACAGCTAGAGGCAAACTTGGCAGTGCAGAGTCTGGGTGATGTAACCCTCTCCAAATGATCATACTGTAGAGGAAGCAGCAAGGTACAGGGTCTGCCACAGACTATACCCCGCCCCCAAGGGCCATCCTCTGGCCCGAGGCTCTCTGGGAAAGAGCCCAGCTAACTAGTTGAATATAAGGTGATCTGTATAGGAGTCAGACTAAGTCAGCTACTGGGACAACTAAACCAAACCCCACAAGGACTAGGTCTGTGAGGAGTCAAGAAACCAGAGCCAATCAGCAGGGACACACCGTGAGTCCCTTGAATTCGGGACTTCACGCCAGCCTCTCGAAGCCCAGACACAAGGCACTATTTGACCTATTACTGTCACCATTTCTTGGAACAGGTGGAGAGCTGCTGATCGGATCCAAGGCTCTCATTTTACAGCTGAGGGAACAGGTTTGCTCCAGAACACATGGTCAGCAGGAATCACTATGTCTCCTGGCTCAGGCTAAGGCTAAGAAGGCCCTCCTTGATGCCAGAAGGTTCAGGAAAGACTACAGAGGACTGAACTAAAACACACACACACACATACACACACACACACACATACATACACACACACACACACACACACACACACTCTAAAGGAGGAAGAGGGAAGCAACCCCTCCCTTTTCATCCTCAGCCTCCCAATCTCTGATGTCCCCAGTTAGGCAGTGGTTACTAGGTGAGTTAGAGCCTTTTCTGAGCTCCACCATAAGTCAAAACATTAAAATCAGGGACTTACATCTTCAGCGAGGGCCATGGCGCTGTGCAAGACTGGGGTCGGACTCTGCCTCTCATAATAGCGGAGTTTCTCATGAATCTGCAAAGACACTTGATTTCTGCTTTACCCTGAATACCACACACTGGCACCCGGGGTTGTGGTGACACCTAGGGCCACAGGCTGGGTCCCCTCCATAACAGCATATTTGGAAAGCCCTGCCTAATGAGTTAAAAACCTTCCTGGGGCAGGGGAGCGACTGGGATGGCACAGGAAGAGCCTCCCTTGGGGATGGGGGAAGGCTGAGGCAGGGGAGTTCACCTTCATTAAATAACTGAGGCTCTTCTCACTGAAGACATCCCTCAGGAAGCCCATCTCCTCCCTGTGGTTGGAGTCAGGCCTGAGCTGAGAGGTGAGGAGTGCCAGGGTCTCATGCAAACCTGAGGGAGAGGCCAGAAAAACAAGGTCCAGCAACAGTGGAACTTCCTGTCCTTGAGAAGTCTCGAAGACAACATTCCCATCCTGCTTAATACAGAGCGCCCCGCAGGCTCAGGTCTGCAGAGTAGGCCAGCAGCAGAGCGTTCAGAGGCAACATCACAGCATGGGTCCTGCTTAGGGTTTGGTTTCCCCTAATCCTGGGAGGCCCGGCAGGTGCATCGCAGGTTGAGGACACTCACCCGAGTCTTCAGACAGTACTGGCATGCCTGTGCCCAGCAGGTCCCCAGCTGTCCCTATAGTTTGTGTGGGTGGGAGAGGAGTCTCTCAGCAATGAGCACGCATCACGGGATATGCTTCTGACCTCTGTGAGGACAGAAGAAATAAGAATGGGGGGAACAGTCATTTTTGGGGGAGGGAGCAAGACTTGTTGGGTGCCCCTAATACGATAAAGATGCTGCTCTTTTCTGACTATGCATAAAACCTTAAAGGATGAACACTAATGCTCCCATTTGAAACAGAGGCTGGGGGTCCCTAAGTAACTTTTGAACCAGAACAGGTACTCAGATCACTTCTTCCAGCCTGACCTTGCCAGTGCCAAAAGTCCCCCTGCCTTGTGCAGGATGCTCTCAGCCGCAGCTCAGCCCTCCCTACTGCTGCTACCATTCCAAGAGTGCTTGCTCAAATCTCAATATCCCTTCAACAAGTACCTGGTTAAGGCCTACAAGAGCTCCCACCCACTCCACCCCGACCCCACCTCCAGCCCCCAACCCAAAGAAAGCCTCCAGTCTGAAGGCAGAGAAGAAGTGAGAGCGGAGTTTCTGTTCTACCAGAAGCAGGTACACTATCTCAAGAGCCCCCCCCCCCCCCCCGCTCCCCAGCTGCTCTGTAGCACGTGGACCTCAAAAAGTCCTCCTTCAGAGAGGGACAAGGACTCATGATTCATTCATTCGGCAGACATGGAGCCAGCCCGTTGCGTGGAGCACCAGACACACCGAAGGCAGAAGAATGGTACCCGGCCCCCGCCCCCACTCCAGGCTCACCCCTTGGCGGCTTCCAGCTGCGCCCCCCAACTGTCCCCCGACTACCCCCACACACACTCCTGGCTCCAGCTGCTTTCCGAGAGAAGCTGGAGGAAAAACCCCCGAGGTGGGGGGAGCTGGGCGGGCGGTATCGTGGGATGCAGAGCGGCGGGAAGGAGCAGGGTGCACGGGATGTGCGGGCACCGAGCAGTAAAAGGGGACCGCGGGCCAGGAACCGAGCCCCCGCCGGGGAGGGTGGGCCGCGAGGCAGTGGCACACCCAAGGGGCGGGTCTCCGCTCCCCCTCCCTCCTCGCACCAGGTCCCTTGTGTGCCACGCGCCGCTTCTTACCTCGTCGCGCCAGGATCTGGGATCGGTGACCCGGAGCCGCGCGGGAGCCACCAGCCTCTACCGCCGCTGGCTCCGCCTCTGCCGGCCCCTCCCTGCCGCGGCGCGCGGGGTCGGGGCAGCGCGCACGGCGGGGGCGCGGCGCGGGCCCGGAGGGGAGGAGCGTGGCCCCGCAGGCCCCCCTCGCAGCCCCCGCCCCGCGCACCGGCTCCCCGTGGACACCTGCTCCGCCGAGAATCCGATTTTGCAAACATTGATTGAGAGCCCCGCAAGTGCCAGGCACTGTGCCAGGGGCTGGAGCTTCAAAGCCAATCGAGGAAGAGAGGCTGCACTGGGTCATTAGCAAGCCGAGCAGGGGGCGGGGCGGGGCGGGGGGGGGCGGGTGTGCAGCGGGCAGCAGCCTGGCCAAGCCGTGGCAACAATGCTACGTGCTGCGAAAGATTTATCGGTGCACGCTGCCCTGGGGACGGGGAGGCGTGAGGGAGGAGAAGTACGCCTGGGAAGAAGGCAGCTGGATTCTGCCTGGGTGGGAGGGGGTAGGGCCGAATGAGAGGGGGAAAAAAAAGACTCTAGTGTCCCCGGCTTCATCGAGGCGGGGGTGGGGGAGTGGGGGGGGGGGTTGGGGAGGCTCCGAAATATCTGGCTTCTATTGTGCTCCCTCTACCCCCATATACTCCTAGGATTACCGATTATTAGCCCCAGATATAGAGGCAAAATTATTTCCTCGCTTCAGTTGAGGAAACTGATGTGCATGCAGGAAGCAGTAGAAAGGTACCGCTGTATGATTGAGCAGGGGCTGGGGATCTTAAGAGGATGATAAGTGGTCTGGTGGGTGTGTCCCCTCCCTTCAAATACAACATCAAAGAACATCACAGAGCATTCTAAGCTGGTTAAGACACACATGTCCCGGAGAGCTAGGCAGTAGACAGCCTTTGCAGTTTGCAATGGACAGGCAGGCTGTAAGAGGGCAGCAAATGTCACCAAGAAATTTCCCCTCAACCCTCAAGTTTCAGCTACTTCAGTGTTCCTCAGAGTGTGTCTATGAGTCACCGGAGGCTTGTAGGGCAAGTAGTATCGGTCTGCATTTCTGACAGGCCCCCAGTGACATGGGTAGACAGACAGGCTGCATTTAGAGTAGAGAAAAACTAAGAAACAGATTGCCTTGGTTAGGTTTTCTGCTGCTGCGTTGAAACACCATGACCAGAAGGCAAGTTGGGGAGGAAAGGGTTTATTTGGCTTCCCCTTCCAGGTTCCATCTTTGGAGGAAGTCAGGACAGGAATTCAAGCAGGGATGGAACCTGGAGGCAGGAGCTGATGAAGAGGCCATGGAGGGTGCTGCTTATTGGCTTGCTTCCCGTGGCTTGCTCAGCCTGCTTTTTTATAGAACCCAGGACCACCAGCCCAGGGATGGCACCACCCACCATGGGCGGGACCCTCCCCCCTTGATCAGTAATTGAGATCTTTACAGCTGGATCTCATGGAGGCTTTTCCTCAACTGAGGCTCCTTTCTCTGTGCTGACTCTGGCTTGTGTCAAGTTAGCACACAAAAGCAGCCTGTACATGGTTTTTTCGTTTGTTTTTAGTTTTATTTTTGGTCTTGAAACAGGATCTTACTCTCTAGACCAGGCTGGCCAGGAACTCACAGAGATCCACCTGCCTCTGCCTCTGCCTCTGCCTCTGCCTTCTGAATGCTAGGATTACAGGCCCGTGCTACCACACCTGACCACAGAAGTGCTTTTACTGGTAGTGCGTAAGCTTTGAAATTTTTGAAAAGCCAGGTGATGTTTTCTTTGCTAGAGCACCATAAAAGGATGTTCAATGGTTTGTACATGGTGTGTGAGTGTGTGAGTGTGAGTGTGAGAGTGTGAGTGTGTGAGAGTGTGTGAGAGTGTGTGTGAGAGTGTGAGTGTGTGTGTGTGAGAGTGTTGTGTGTGAGAGTATGTGTGAGTGTGTGAGAGTGAGTGTGTGTGAGAGTGTGTGTGAGAGTATGAGTGTGTGTGGAGTGTGTGAGAGTGTGACTGTGTGTTGTGAGTATATGAGAGTGTGAGTGTGTATGTGTGAATGTGTGTGAGTGTGTGAGTGTGTGAGAGTGTGAGTGTGTGTGAGAGTGTGTGTGTGAGAGTGAGTGTGTGTGAGTGTGTGAGAGTATGATGTGTGTGTGAGTGTGTGAGAGTGTGACTGTGTGTGTGAGTATATGAGAGTGTGAGTGTGTATGTGTGAATGTGTGAGTGTGTGAGTGTGTGAGAGTGTGAGTGTGTGTGAGAGTGTGTGTGTGAGAGTGTGTGTGTGAGAGTGTGAGTGTGTGTGTGTGAGAGTGTTGTGTGTGAGAGTATGTGTGAGTGTGTGAGAGTGTGAGTGTGTGTGAGAGTGTGAGTGTGTGTATGAGTGTGTGAGAGTGTGACTGTGTGTGTGAGTATATGAGAGTGTGAGTGTGTATGTGTGAATGTGTGTGAGTGTGTGAGTGTGTGAGAGTGTGAGTGTGTGTGAGAGTGTGTGTGTGTGTGAGTGTGTGAGAGTGTGAGTGTGTGTGTGTGAGAGTGTTGTGTGTGAGAGTATGTGTGAGTGTGTGAGAGTGTGAGTGTGTGTGTGAGTGTGTGAGAGTGTGACTGTGTGTGTGTGAGTATATGAGAGTGTGAGTGTGTATGTGTGAATGTGTGTGAGTGTGTGAGAGTGTGAGTGTGTGTGAGAGTGTGTGTGTGTGAGAGTGTGAGTGTGTGAGAGTGTGAGTGTGTGTGTGTGAGAGTGTTGTGTGTGAGAGTGTGAGTATGTATGTGTGAGGATGTGAGTGTGTGTGTGTGTGTGTGTGTGAGTGTGTATGTAGAGAGAGAGAGAGAACTCAGTCCCTACTTCACACAATATATAAAATTAAATTTTTAAAAGATACCATAAATCTAATTAAGTTAATAGAACTCCTAGGAGGAAACACTATATTTAAATACTGGAATAGGCATAGATTTATTAGAAAAGATTAAAAAACAACTACATAAATGACTGCATAAAAATCTAAACTGTGGGGCTAGAGAGATGGCTCAGTGGTTAAGAGCGCTGGGTCCTCTTGTAGAGGGCCAAGGTTCTCTGTTCCCAGCACCATGTCAGACCACTGAACAGCCTGTAACTCCAACCCCAGGGGAATATGAGGCCTCTATCCTCAGTAGACACCTACACTCACACAAACGTGTGCGTGCACACACACACACACTTAAAAATAAGTCTTTATAAAAAATAACAACAACAAAAAAACAATTATTAAGAAATTAAACGTCTGCCGGGCGGTGGTGGCACACGCCTTTAATCCCAGCACTTGGGAGGCAGAGGCAGGCGGATTTCTGAGTTCGAGGACAGCCTGGTTTACAGAATGAGTTCCAGGGCAGCCTGGGCTATCCAGAGAAACCCTGTCTCAAAAAAAAAACAAGGAAAAAAAAAAAGAAATTAAACGTCTGAAACCAGTCATAGTGGCTCATACCTGCAGTATCAACACTCTGGGTGCTGGGGAGATAGCTCAGTCACTAAAGTGCTTGTTTGCTTGTTGTGAAGGCATAAAGACCTGTGTTTGAGCCCCAGCAACCACATGCAAAAGTTGGGCATGGTGGTACTTGTAGCCCCAGACTTGGGGAGGCAGAGAAGAGATGGGCAGGTCCCTTATCTCACAGGCCAGACCGCCTATCCATAGCCTATCCCAATTGGTGAGCCCCAGGTCCCAGCAAGGGAACAAGATGGACAGCTCCCGAAGAACAACACTAAGGTTGATTTCCAGCACCCACACTTGTACACACACACACATGCACACACACACCCTCATATGAATACACACACTCTCACATGCACACACACACACACATGCAACACACACATGCACACACACACATGCACATACACACCCTCACATGAATACACACACTCTCACATACACACACATGCACACACACACACACCCTCACATGAATACACACACTCTCACATGCACACACACATACACACACATGCACACGCACACACACACACCCTCACATGAATACACACACTCTCACATGCACACACACATACAAACACACATACACACACACACACACACACACACACACACACACACACGAAAGAAAAGCCACATGCTGGGAAGAAATATTATCTGATGAAGGACTTTTGCCCAAAATAAAAAACTCCTGCCATTCAATAATAAAAAAGACAAGCAGCCAAAAAAAAAAAATTGGACAAAGATACAAGCATACATTCCACTAAAGAGGATACACAAATAACATATTGCCACATGAGTAAATGCTCACCCAACATCATTTGTCATCGTGGAAATGCAAATTAAAACCTGTCAGTTCCTGCTGCCATAACAAAAATACCACAGGCTGGGTACTTGATAAATAATAGAAATATATTGCTTAAAAGCTGGAAAGTCCAAGATCAGAGCACAGCCGGATTATGGCTGTGGCAATGTGTAAGCTTCCCGCATGCATCAAAAGAAGCTAGAGGGACAGAAAGGCATGGAAGGAGCCAGGAAGACTGGGGTGCTGCTCATCCCTGAATGTCCCCCAAGTACACTAATGCCTGTCAGTGAGTGAATGGACAAACTGAGATGTACATGTGAGCAATGGTGTCCAAGGTTGTTTTACTGTTTCTATGATAAAAATACTCTGACAAAAGCAATGTAGGGGTTTATTCCAGCTCAGATTCAAGGACATCATAACAGGGGATTCACAGCAACAGGGACTTGGAGCAACTGTCCTGTCTGAGAAATGAGGCAGTGGATGATGAGTACATGCCTCTGCCGCATTCCTTTTCTTGGTTTATACAGTCCGGGATCCCAGGCAGAGAAGGGTGCCACTTGCAGTGGGCATAGCTCCTGTAATAAACTCAATAAAGATAAGTCCCCACAAATATGCCCAAAGAATTTCCCCAGACCAGGCTATGTGGCATATGTCTGTAATTCCAGCACCTGGGAGACTGAGTCTATAGGATGAGGAATTCAAGGATATCAGGAGTGAGTGGGAGAGGGCTGGAGAGATGGCTCAGCAGTTCAGAGTGTTTGTACTTTATCATGAGGTCCAAAGTTCAAATCCCAACACCCACACTGAGTGGCTTAAAATACATGTGACTCTATCTCCACTCGATCCAACATCCTACTCTGGCCTCCAAGGGTATACAACACACGTAAGTACACATACACTCACACAGACACACACATGTGCATGCTCACACACACATAAACAATAAAAAATAAAACAATCTTTAAAAAGATAAAATAAAGTTTCATATGTATGTATGTATGTATGTATATATGTATGTATGTATCCTATAGTACAGGAGTTTGGGGGTTTTGGTTTGTTTTGGGGGGTGTTTTGGTTTTGCTTTTTCAAGCAAGCAGGTTAGAGGGAATGGTAAATAGAGGAAGAAGGAAATTTGAGTGGCTGAGAGTTCAGAGTGAGGGTGCTGGGCAGAGAGTCCCACCACAGACAGGTGGTGCAAGGGCAGCGGCGACCAAAATGGTGTGACTGGGAGGCCATGGTGTGACTGGGAGGCCATGGTGTGATTCGCCCAGCCAGAGCTAAGATGCTTGATGCAGAGACCACAGCAGAGGAACTCGCACGCTGGAAGAAGGAAGGACAAAGAGATCTATTTGTGCAGGAGAGAGTGTAGGAAGCCTAATCCAGAAAAGATGGATGCCAGCAATCCGGGAAGAGGGGGCAGAGACTCTGCCTCCGGCTACAGTGCTCCTGGCTGTGCATGGCGCTCAGCCCAGGCTCCAAGGGAACAAGGAACAATTCCAAGAGAGGAAATGGGCTCCATCCCAGAAGGGCATCTCCAGCGAGGTGAGTCAAGGAGGAGAAAGAGAAACTTCTCAGTCCCATTTATGTCTCAGTGAGAAGTGAGTGGCAATGTAGCTCAGTGGTAGAGCACCTGCCTAGCATATGCCAGGCCCCTGCATCACAGTAAAAAATATATATAAAAATAAAGAAATAAAAAATTTAGTATTTAGAACTCAAATACAGCTGGCAGTGGGGGGCATGCCTTTAATCCCAGCACTTGGGAGACAGAAGCAGGTAGATCTCTGAATTCAAGGCCAGTCTGATCTACAGAATGAGTTCTAGGACAGCCGGGTCTACACAGAGAAACCCTGTCTCAGAGAGAGAGCCGGGGTAGGGGGGAGAAAAAGGAGAGAGATGGGGAGGAAGGAAAAAGAAGAGGAGGAGAGGGGGAGGAGAACAGCAACAACCACTCAAATGTGCACATAGAAAAGTACCTAAGCCAAATTCTCAGAGCGCTGAAAATCAGAACACCTGTGCAATCCACACCCTGATGGAGAAGTAAATATTAGCAGCTCCCAGAATCCCCTGCAGACCTCTAGCCCACAGCTTCTAAGTTTCCACTTTATGGCTTAATAATACAGTATGCATATTACCATGCACTGGGATTCAGTCTGGTCAGATTTAGACAGGAATAAATAGACTCAGAATATGCTTCATTCACCATTATCTTCAGTTTTTTGTTTACAGTGTATCCTTTCTGTCCAGGGACATATTTTTTTTACAATGTATCAGAGCTGTTAAGAGATGTGTGTTTTTGACATCTCCCACTCTGCGCCTCCTTCTGTGTCATCTTTTGATGGGCAGTTTTTTATTTAAATGTAGTAAATCAGAATTTTCCTTTGTGCTCTTTATTTTTTGAATCTCAACTATTCCTTCCCAGGGTTGGGAGCAGATAGAGTGCTTGCCTGGCATACACAAAGCCCTCCGTTTGATTCACAGCACCACATACACCAGGCTCTGGGGCAGCACCTGAGCAGTAAAGACAGATCCATAAGAAGTTCAATATAATTCTCAGCTACATATGAGTTCAAGGCCAGCCTGGGCTACATGAGACCCTCAAAACTAAAAGGAAATAGGAGCTGAGGAGAGGATAAAGCACTTCACACACAAAATGAGAACTAGAGTTAGGGTGTTCAGAACTCACAGAAAGCCAGGTGCAGTGTATGTGTGGGGGGGGAAGGTCTGAGATTCCCATGCTCCAGTGGCTGTGTGGGAGGCAGAGACAGGAGAATCCCCGAAAACTTGAGAGTCAGCTAGCCTTGCACATACTGTTAAAGTAACTTTTATTTGTCAGATGTAATTGTCACCTCCAAGACTTACTGCCTCTGTCTGATAACCTAGGTCTAGACCTGGAAGCTTCTAGCTTCTGTATAATCTAATCTAGCCCTAGAATGTTTTCAGCCTCTGAGATTTACTGCTGAGTAAGCTCACCCTTTCTTGTTCTTTCTGAACTCTGGTGTGTGGTTCAACGCAGCTGTTCTGACTCAGACTCCTCTCCAAGCTGACTGATTCAATCTGGCTTCTCTCTCAGCCTCTAATCGAATTGCTCTGCTTGGCCTCAAACTAACTCTAGCAATCTGTTATAATCTTCTGGCTCCTTCTCATTCTCTGGCTCATTCTGTCTTCACCAGTGTACAGCTTGTTCTCTCTTCAGTCTGCCTCTATAAAACTCCTGTTAAAACTGCCTGCCTCTCTGTCTCTCTGCACTGCTATGGCCCCAAGTAGCTTCCCTTTCTTGTCTCTTCTCCTAAGAGTTGGGCATATCCTATTCTGTCAAATCTTTCTCTGATTTGTTACTTTGTCTGCCACTCAATTAGACACCACATGTGTGTCTATTTCAAACACGTGTGCTTCCTTCTACAAACTAACTTTACCTTCATTGTTTGGGATTAAATGTGTGGGCTAAAGGCTGAGCCACACCCTAACTAGAAACAGTTTTGTTTTGTTTTGTTTTTTCAGTAAATAACACAGTATGATCAAATATCCTTCAACTTTATGCAGTTGGGAACAATAAAGCCAACCTGTTCAAATAAGACAGAAGACAAGGACTGGTACTACAGGTTTTCCTTTGGCCTCCATATGTGTGTCATGGCTTGTGAATGCTCAGGAATGGGCGTGCACGCACACACAAATGTTTTATCTGTTTTGTTTTGTTGTCAACTTGGCACAAGCTAGAGTCATTTGGGAAGAGGGAATCTCAATTGAGAAAAATGCCCCTACCAGACTGGCCTGTGGACAAGCCTGTGGGACATTTTATTGATTGATGATGGTTATAAGCGGTCCAGTCCCTTGTGAGCTGTGCCATCACTGGAAAGGTGGTCCTGGATGCTATTAAAAAAAAAAAAAAAAAGTAAGCTGAGCTCAATCATGCTGAGGTGGCACATGCCTCAAGTCCCAGCACTCAGATGGCAGAGGCAGGTGGGTCTCTGAGTTTAAAGCCAGCCTGGTCTACAGAGTGAGTTGTAGGACAGTCAGGGCTACACAGAGAAACCCTGACTCGGAAAAAAAAAAGGCAGGCTGAGCAAGCCATAAAGAACAAGCCGATAAAAAGTATTCTTCCATGGCCTCTGTTTTAGTTCCTGCCTCCAGGCTCCTAGGAGCCTTGAGTTTCCGCTCTGACTTCCCTTCATGATAGACTGTAAGCTGCCCTTTCCCCTCCAAGTTGCTTTTGGTCATGGTGTTTATCCCAGCAATAGAAACCCAAATTAAGACACTTCAGAGAACCCAGATTTGGTACCCAGAATCCAAATCAGGTATCTCAGAACCACCTATAATTCCAGCTCTAGGGGACCAAACATCCCCTGGCCTCCATGGGCATCTACACACATATGATGCACAAAAACTCATGCAGGCACACACATACATACACATACATTTTTTAAATGAATAAAATCTTTAGAAAAAAGCACACATAAATGCATAAAGAATGCATGCCACAGAACTTTCGGGTCACGATTTATCTATCTTCTGTCATTCCAGTTCTCTAGTGAAGTATACAGGAGCCAAGCTTGTCCTTTCCCCCACTTTTCATGCCCCTCTTTGATCTCATTAAAGAACTTCATTCTATTTACAGACACCAATCTGGCTTCTTCTGAAAGGTCTTTCCTCTCATTAGGACTTCTGCCCTTCTCCTAATCTCTTCCAAGATGATCCATTGGACTCTGAGATATTTCTTCCCTTGTTTTTCAAATCTGCTGTCAATTTTTTTCTCTCCAGTCCCTGCCAAAACTTCCGAGCTGGAATTCTGCCCCTGCACACTCAGCGAGGAGTCCCTGTGCTGAGATTCTCCCTGCTGTTTTCAATATCTGCAGTCCCTGAGAGTCTGTTGCTACTGCCCACCGTCTCAGCGTGTCCTTGCCGTACCATCTGGTGTCCGCTGGATTTGGTAATCTTGGATCATATACTAGGTCGTATTTGAAAAAAAAAATTCATTTGTCAAACATAATTTGAGGCTTAGATCGATGCTAATTTCCTCCAGGAAGGATTTCTCACTGGTGCCCTGCAGTGCTTGGGGGGAAGACGGGAAGGATCTAGGCTTGGAACTAATTCCAGGTCAAAGCTTAAAGTTTTAGGGCCTGTGAGGTGACTCAGAAGGTTAAAAGTGTTTGCCTTGCAATCCTGATAACTGGAGTCCAATCTCCAGAACCCATGGTGAAAAGAGAGAACTGACCCCAAAACGTTGTCTTTGTATCATGACACACACACACATACACACGTGTGCCCCATGGCATGTGCACACCTACATACATAGATATATGGACACACACCTCACATACACAGTAATAATAATACCTTTATTAATATAAATTTTATTTAATTTATTAATCATTTAAAAATAATTTATTATTATTATTATTATTATTATTGAAAAGAGAAAACTTTCCCCAGGAAACCTGCATGACAGGGGTTGAATGGAAGTCCACAGTAGCCTGGGATGTTTGTAACACTGAGTCCCTGCCCTTGGGAGCTTTAGATTCCTAGCCCTTGGCCTTCCCTGCATCGGCTGAAGTCTTTCTCTTCTTCAGCACTGCAGGCTGAAGCTGGGGCCTAGTGCCTGCTCAGCAAACACGTCGCCACTGTAGCTGTGTCTTCTGCATTCGTGAGAACTCTCGAGCACATGCTCCTGCCAGGCTGGGCTCATTTTCTGCAGCAGACCATGGCCACCTGGTAACCCCACCCCCACCCCGCTGTCCCTCATTCTTGGATGCTTGAAATTTTTAAATAATAACATAATCGGTCAATCTTTTCCTTTGTGGTCTTTGTTTCAGCAGATTTATATTTTAGAATTATTTGGGGTTTACAGAGAAGTTTCAAGACAACACAGAAAGTTCCTAAATACCCTTCGCTGTTTGTTCTACTGTTAGCATCTTACGTAAACCTGGATGTGTTGTCAAAGCCAAGACATTAACCTTGGTACACTACTACTAACTAGACTACAGATTTTATGTTATTATTTTGCAAGTCTCTACACTAATAACTTTTCTGTATCCTTGGAATCCAATCCAAGGTACCACGTGCCATCTGGCTGGGTTAATGTTCTTAAGGAGATTTTTAAATATGCAGTCATCTCTCAGTATCCACGGAGCGTTGATTCTAGTACACCTCCCCCAGATTAGAAAACATGAATGTTCAAGTCCCTTCTATGAAATAGCATTGTATTTGCCTTAATTTGTCCACATCTCATCCCTCGATGGCTTCAAATACCTAATACAAAGAAAACATTGAATCAATAGCTGTTCTTCTGTAAGCTTAGAAAATAATGACAAATTCATTAGAGACACAACCATCATAAGTCTGAAAAGGCAGGGCTAGTGGCATAGGTCCTTATCAAAGCTATTTGGAAGGCTGAGGCAGAAGGCTTGTGATTTCAAGGCCTATTTGGATATAGAGTGGGTTCAAGGTCAGTCTGGGTGGCTTACAAGGCAGAGTCCAAAAAAAGATAAAATGAGGGTCAGGAGTATAACTCAGTGATAGAAGCACTTAGCTCACATGTTCAGGATGTAAGTTTGATCTCTGGCAACACACACACACACACACACACACACACACACACACACAAAGGTGTAGGGACCAATGCCTACTCCCAAGTGCCTGAGAGTTGCTGAGGATCTGTCTATGAAGTGCTGGGCCAACCGCAGGGTCTGTCCATGTCACTCTGTCCATATGCTTGTATTACTTAGCATGTAGCAAATTCAAAGTTTGCTTTTCTTATATTTTTTAGCTGTGAGCCTAGCCTTTAACGGCTGAGCCATCTCTCCAGCCCTTGCTTTTCTAAAGATCTCTGAATTTTATTTTATTTTTTAACTGGGGCTAGAGAGATGGTTCAGCATGCTGCTCTTGCAAAGGGTCCGGTTCAGTTCCCAGCACCCACATGGCAGCTCACAACCTCCTATAGCTCCAGTTCCAGGGGACCCAACACCCCTTTCTGGCCTCCTTGGACATCAGGCATGTATGTGGTACATAGGGAAACACTCTTACATTCAAAATTAAAAAAAAAATCCCCTTAAAATTTTTAATCTTTGGTACATCTCTCTCTGTGTATGTGTGTGTTTGCTGATGATCAGACTTAGGTCCTGCACATGTTGGGTAAATTCTCTGCCACTGGATTATACCTCTAATGGTCATGCCATAGTTTGCATGTCAGAGGACAGCTCTGTGGGCTCAGTTCTCTCCCCCACTCTATGTGACTTCCAAGGATCCGACTCAAATCCTCAGGCTTGCATGGCCAATGCCTTCACCCTCGGAGCCATCTTGCCAGCATCTAGCTTCCTGAACCCCGCCCCCAAATATTCTCCATCTAAGTTTGTTTGAATTGCAGATGCAGAATCCACCAGTATGAGCTAATGGCTTCTCTCTCAGCCAGCCCTTGTCTCTCAGCCAGCCCCTGAACGAGGTGGGCTTTCTGCTCTGCCATGGCCGCCCTCCCCACTGTTACCAAGGCAATTCTATTCCTCAGCCTGAAAACTGTTAGAAGAGTCGACACAGAAACTTTAAAAGACTCTCAGATTTGTTTGTAGCGCCAGTTAAAACACAATTCTCACCTGCCAGGGATGGGGAAGCTGGTACAGAGGACGGAGTGAGAGACACATCACACCTGTGTGGGCTCTGCTGCACTGCAACATTCAAAGAGCTGAACACGCAGGAGTCTCTTCCCACAGGGTATCTGCTGCAGGCCTGGTAGCTGTCTGGGACAGACTGACAGACTCCTTCAGGGTTAATGGCTTCCGGTCTCATAGATCACAGTCTTTGCTGACAAAGCACCTTCCCACTCCTGATGTGCTCTTCCATAGGACAGAGCCTGCTGGGTGGGTAATTTTTTGGCCTCTCTCCAAGCTGTGGATGACTTGACTGATGACTGGGGTCAGGGAGGAGGATGGACTAGGCATATGACACTGAGCCTCCTTGTTCGTTTTCCTGGAGCCTGCCCACTGTGGTACACTCTCAGCTTTGCTGTACCACAGCACTCGGTGTGTGCGCTGGGAGATTCACCAGGGCTTAGAAAGAGGAACGGAGCCACACTTAGAAGCATAGGCTTTCCCTCCTGAGGATCTGGATGTGATTTACAGCACTCACTACCATCTGTAACTTCAGCACCAGGGGAACCCAACGCCTTCTCCAGGACTGCTCAGGCCCTACACCAACATGGTGCACACTCAGGCAAAATACCCATATAAGCAATTGAAAGATAAAAAGTGAGGACTGGAGAGATGGCTCAATGGTTAAGAGCATTGACTGCTCTTATTGACTGCTCTTCCACAGATCCTGAGTTCAAGTCCCAGCAACTACATGGTGGCTCACAACCATCTGTAATGGGATCTGATGCCCTCTTTTTGACTATGCAGGCATGCATGCAGACAGAGTACTCATACATAAATAAATAAGTCTTTTTATTTGTTTATTTTTTGGTTATTCAAAATTGGGCTTCTCTGTGTAGCTCTGGCTGTCCTGGAACTCACTCTGTAGACCAGATTGGCCTCAAACTCACAGAGATCCATCTGCTTCTGCCTCCCAAGTGCTGGGATTAAGGGTGTGAATCTTTTGACATAACTTGAAGTAGAAACTTAACGGTTCTTTGGAAAGTCAGTTGGATAGTGTTTTGCTGGGGAAGACTCATGAAGGAACATTTAGCTGAAGCAGATACAGGTGAAAGGATCTTCTGCTAAAGCAAGCAGGTGAAAGGACATGATGAAAGTTTCTTTCCTAACAACATGCATGTATCAGTCTGCCTTACATTGCGGAGTTGAGCTGCATTTGTGGGGACTCCATAGAGAGAAACGCACCAAAAACCTTCTGGTGATGTGCTGCAGTTTGTCGCCTCTTCCTAGGACTTGGGCTGATTGGCAGAGTGATGTCAGCTGAGATAGATGCACAAGCTGAGGCAAGACCTGTGGAGGACACATGATGTTTGGAGGGAGTATAAATAGGACTCAGTGGACAGTGATAGAGGCTGAGCTTGGCTTGCTGGTAGAGCTAGCTGTGCAACGCTTGTGGGTTTCTTGTCTTTGCTGATCTTCGCTTCCCTGAGAGAGGCACAGCCGAGAACTCTCCTGGTGTCCCTCCTGGTCCCTCCTGCTGGTCCAGCCACTGCTGCTGATTCCTGTTTGCTATCTGACTCTACTGACCTGGACTGCTGGTGTATCCGTGAAGCGTTTGCGAGTAGATGGAGCTGCCAATGCTGATCTGTGAACTGAACTACTGATTTCTAAACAACACAGACAGGAGTTGCTCCAAAGAGCCTTTCTAAACAGGTCCACTTCCCCCAGATCATTTCTTTTCCACTACCTCTGGTGGTGGTGAGCTACAAGGGGGGGTTAAAGTGTTTAAGAACCATTATTAAAGCCAGGCAGTGGTGGCACGTGGGAGGCAGAGACAGGCAGATTTCTGAGTTCAAGGCCAGCCTGGTCTACAGAGTGAGTTCCAGGACAGCCAGGGCTACACAGAGAAACCCTGTCTCAAAAAAAAAAACAAACCAGAACCATCATTAAAAATAGGTGTTTGGGAAAAAAAAATAAAGTTACAATAACTGACTTTCCAAAGAAACCAGAAGTTTCCTTTTCAGTTCACACTCGCTAACTGTGATACAGACATGTCCTCTGCACACACTTACACACAGTAAATAAACAAACAAAGGGGTGGCTATCTGTGCTGGAGAGATAGCTCAGTGATTAGAGCACTTTCTGTTCTTGCAAAGGAATCAAGTTTCCCAGCACCACATCAGGCTGGCACCATAACAGCCTATAACTCCAGTAACCAGGGACTATGATACCCTCTGGCCTCTGAAACTCACACAGACAAATACACTCATGCACATAATGTTGAAGATTAAATACATTTTTATTTTATGTATATGGGTGTTGTGCCATCATATGTGTATGTATGTATGTATATATGTAAGTATGTACATTATGTGTGTGCCTGGCATTCGTGAAGGCAGAAGAGAGCATCAGATCCCCTGACACTGGAGTTAACAGACGGTTGCAAAGCACCATTTGGATGCTGGGAATCAACTGCTCAATGCTCTTAATCTATGAGCCATATCTGTAACCTCTAGAAGATCTGTTTTTAACAGGGTCCTCCAGGTCAGCTCCTGGGCTAGGTGTAAGGCAGGGAGAGAGGAGGCCATGGATGTCCAAATATGCAGGAAGAGAGTGTGGAGGACAAGCCTCAGACCCAATGTTCCATTTGTATAAGGAAGCATTTGGTAACATCTCCTGTACTCCCTGAAACGACAATCATAAATAATATGCCTGTCCATATGCTTAATTTTTTAAATATTATGATATCCCAGCTATGCTAGGGGAAGAAATAAAAAGAAAACAATGCATTACTAAAAAGCACATATTTCAAAATGTCAGGAGCCAGGCCCTACAGCCCCAAAGATCTAATGAAGTGTCAAGTACTTGCCCTGCCTATGATGAATAAGTCAGACACTAAGAACAAGAGATGTTTAGAAATAAAGACATGCAGAAATATACTATGCAAAGATAGAGTAGATAATACTTTTTAAGTGTGTGTGTGTGTGTGTGTGTTTCAAACTGAAAAAAAAAAACAAAACAAAACACCCTACTTTTCTTGGGCAATTTATGCACAGGAAAAGGACTCATGTTCTGGGCTGAGGTCAGTAGGATTTCACGATCAGATATTCAGTAAACAGCAGCAATGCCTGCCAGTCACTGTGTAATCAAGCCATGCGCCCTCCTGCTGGAGAGATGGCTCTGTGCACAAAGGCACTTGCAGCCAAACAATATGACCGGTGGTATATGCCAGGAGCCCACGTGGTGGAAAGAGAGAACTGGATCCTGCAAGTTGCCCTCTGCCCTCCATAGCATGCCATGACATGCAAGTGCTCATACGCATTTATACATGAGAATGAGTAAATGTGATGCCTATGCCTTCTGTTACCAGAGCCACAAGCATCAACCCCCCTCCCACAACAATACAGCCTTAACAACTCCTACCCCACCCCAGGGGTAGAAAGAAAACATACCAAAATATTAAGAGTGATTTTCTAAGGCAGAAGGTGAATTACTAGTAACACCTCAATCTTTGCCTTCCCTTCTTTCTTACATATCTGTTTAGTATAAACTTTTGCTTAGACCCGATTCTGACTTCGCAAACCTGAAAGACAGCTATTTTGGAAAATGGCTCAGAGCTCCCTCTAGCGTGCGTGTTTGTTCTGTTCCTTTGAAGGAATAAGCAAGTCTGTGAAGAGGAAACAAGCCACTGACTAACTTTTGCAAGTGCCCAGCCACACACAAAGCCCACAGTTCAGGGGACCCGCCTTTCAAAGCAGCTGGCCCTAGGCTCCCGCTGAGCTCAGCGCCGCCCTGCCTGCGCCGCCGCCCGGTGGCCAATGGCGGTACTGCATCCCAGACAGTGAGATGCTGATCCGAAGGCCTGCATCATTGGTTTTTCAATTTTTTACCCCTGTTCACTTCAGCAATGTGAAGAAGCTTTAAGATCTCAGATCTCTCTCTCTCTCCTCTCTCTCTCTCTCTCTCTCTCTCTCTCTCTCTCTCTCTCTCTCTCTCTCTCTCTCTCTCTTGTCTCTCTCTCTCTCTGTCTCTCTCTCTCCCTCTCTCTCAAAATAATGGCTCATATGCATCTGAAACAAATTCACACGTTTAACATAAACAAGGGCCGACAAGATGGCTCAGAGGGTAAAAGGTTCTTGCCACACAAGCCTGGTGACCTCAGTTGGATTCCTGGATTCCATGAAAAGGTTGAAGGTGGACTCTACAAAGTAGTCCTCTGAAAATATAATTTTAAATTTTTAATAAACTAAAAATAGAGTGCTGGAGAGGTGGCTCAGCGGTTAAGAGCACAGGTCGTTCTTCCAGGACCCTGGTTCCACATAGCCACCTATAATTTCAGCCTCAGGAAATCCAGCGCCCTTTTCTGGCCACTGTGAGAACTGCACACACATAATGCACAGATGTACGCAGGCAAAACATTCATGCACATAAAAAATAAATAAAATGAAAAAAATAAGCTTAAATTAAAATGCTAAAAATAGGGAAATAGTTTTAAACAAAATTTCAGTGATTTTCTAGTCAACAAATATGCTTCCATTTTTAGTACTTTAATACTCAGACCCAAGGGCAGATCAAAAAACTAATAACTTCCCCACTAGTGAAGTATCTGGGGATATCAGCAATAACTGCTCCAGAGTTTTTACGTGATTCTTATAGTAACAGTATCCGGTTATGCACACCTCTGGGAATTCTTAATAGAAGGCAAAACAATATATCAGAGGTTCCCAAAGGCCATGATACAAGTTTTTCCCATCAGAGCCTGAGACTCCTGAATTACACCGTCAAGTCACAGATTAAGGCTAAGTAGGGGCTGGAATTTGGATGGGTCTGCAGGCTGTGGTAACTGGCACTGGGTAACAGAGGGAACAGAGTAAAGAAAAAAAGCAGAAGGACCTCCAAGGCGGAGCAGGACACAGTGACCCGCCCCCACCCCTCCCTTCCTGGTTCCACCCTGGCAGAAGCTCGGAAGAGAACTCGGAAGAGTTCCCCATTGCAGGCATCTGCAGTGTCCAGCACCCAGCATGAGGCTTCTGGTGCTGCTGTGGGGCTGCCTGGTGCTCCCAGGTGAGGGGGGCACGGAGGTGGCAGGGATGGAGGGGCGTACAGATGCAGTCTTGAGTTCACTCTTGTGGTCTGTAGTTACTCTTTCCCTCCACACCATGAGGAGATGGGGGTGGTGGTGGAATAGCTCCCTATTTCACTCCAGACAACCCATCTTCAGTCCAGCAGCCCTGAGCCCAGCACTTGCTGCTTTTGTGCTCGGACCCAGGGTCTTCCTCCCTTGGGTTCCCTGGCTCTGCAGATGTACATGGGGCAGAGCCTCTCTGACCTTGGGGCAGATTACCTTTTAATTTTATTAGTGTGTGTGTGTGTGTGTGTGTGTGTGTGTGTTTGTGTAAGAGAGAAAGAAGAGGAGGGAGAGAGGGAGTGTGTGTGTGTGTGAAAGGTCAGAGTACAAATTTTTGGGTTCTCTCCTTCCACTTAGGGGGGTCGAAATCAGGTTATTGGGTTTTCACTGAAAGAGCTGTTACTGCTGAGCGTGTGTGTGTGTGTGTGTGTGTGTGTGTGAGAGAGAGAGAGAGAGAGAGAGAGAGAGAGAGAGAGAGAGAGAGAGAGGTTGAACTGTAACCGACTGTCACCCACAGGGAAGCTCTCTTTACTTTTGTAATTTTTATCTTTTCTTTCTTTTTGGCAATGCTTGGAGGAGGGGTGGAACCTTGGCCCTGAAACATGGTAAATGAGTGCTTTGCCACTAAGCTATATCCCATTTTATACTTCAGAAAGACTGGCCTTGAACTTGCTCTGATTCTACGTAGCTGGGATCTTAAGAGTGCCCACCGGGCTGGGCTCATCAGAATGCATCTTAGAAGAGACATAAGTTGTTCAATTGGGCATATTTGCTTGGTTTTCCCTTAATAATATATAAAATTAACTCATACTGTTTTTAAGGCTTTTTGTTCCCTGTGCTTATTGTGTGTACGCACACATAGAGCGTGCATTCACACATGAGTGCTGTAGGACCCTTGAGGAGGGTCAGTGGATAACTTTTGGGAGTCTGTTCTCTCCTTCTGGAGGTTTGAACTCAGGCTTAGCAGCAAGCACCTCTACCCCTTGAGCCATCTGGCCAGCCTGGCTTGTGTCTCTCAAATGACATGTTTGTTCTAAGGTTCCCCAAGGAAGGGAAAACCCCAGGTTTTATGGGGTTCCCAAGATGTTCTAACAGGAAGGCCACCTTCCTCCCCATGAGATGGGAACGTCTGTTCTTGGCCTGGTGCTTGGATCCATGGAAATCCCATCTCCCTTTCACACTGCATTTTCAGGTTACGAAGCCCTGAAGGGCCCAAAGGAGATCAGTGGGTTTGAAGGTGACACCGTGTCCCTGGAGTGTACCTATGAGGAGAAGATGAAGAAGTACAGGAAGTATTGGTGCCGGCGGGGTGGCATTGTGTTGCCCCGCTGCAGTAATATTGTCTACACAAGTCAGGACCAGGAGGTGACTCAAGGCATGATGTCCATCCGAGACAGCCCCCAAGAGCTCTCGATGACCGTGACCATGAGGGACCTTACCCTGAAGGATTCAGGGAAGTACTGGTGTGGGATTGACAGACTGGGCCTCGATGAGTCTTTTGAGGTCACGCTCATTGTCTTTCCAGGTAATGAACAACTCTCTTCCCTGTGCCTAGGAGGTGGGGTAGGGGGGGTGGGGGGCAGGGTATAGATGCAAGAGCATCTGAATCACAGCTTCAGTTTCCCCATTACAGAAGGAGGCAGTCTTGGTACCAGCCGCAGTGCCAACCTCACAAGGCCTCTCCAGGACTTGGGGAGTCAGTAGGGACACCTGCTGAGCACTGGGGACAACTTAGGAAGCCTCAGTGTGCCTCTGTTCTGGCAAGTCTGGCTGTTAGGTTCTCATAGATCAAAAAGGAGCTATACTTGTCATTCTTGGCCTACACATATTAAGGGAGACTACCATGGGATGGGGACAAGATGACCATCACAGGGGACAAGGAAGGATCTGCATGTCCCTGAGTCACAAAGATTCCCATAGCCTCCCGAGGCCAGGCCAGCTATGGCTGCACCCCAGGTCCGGCCCACAGTGCCCCTAACCGCGCGCTGGCATCACCATGCTGACGGTCTCTGCACACTGTTTTCACTTTCTATACCCTGGGGGAATCCAGGAAAAGGACAAGAGGGGGCCAGGGTACAGGCAGCCCAGTCTCGAGTCTGTGAGAGCTAGGTAGCTCTCCATATGACCACTTCACAAATGGGGCATGGAGATGCCAAGACTCTCAGCTTCTGACCTAAGGTTAAGGAAGCAGAGTAGGCAGGATTCGAACCCAGATCACTGCCACCTTGACCTCTGTTCAAACAGATGGGCCCAGGGCCCAGGACCCATTCTAAGCCCAGGTCTGTCCTCAGAGCCGGTTCTCTGTCACCAGTGGGTCTCTGTTACAATGCATGAAAATAGAAGCAAACTGGACAGTGACGGTAATATCAAAGCCTCATGGAGACAGGGCGTGGCTCAAGGGGAGAGCATTACCTGGCGTGTGTGAGACCCAGGGTTCCATTCCTAATGCTGTAACAATAAAGCAACACCAATCATTGGACTCTGTTATCTGAAAGGTTCTCCCATTAACTCCGGCCCTCATCGGTGCAAAACTGTCTAATTTTGATTAGCACTGTCTTTATTTGATTTTTTTTTTTTTGTCTATTTTATCTTTTAGATAGATGGTTTGATTAGCACTGTCTTTATTTTTTATTCATTTTACCTTTTAGACACAGTGTCTCACTATGTAGCCCTGGCTGGGCTAGATCTACAGAGATCTACCTGTCTCTGCCTCCTGAGTGCTGGGACACAGATCCTACGCCACCACACCCCACTTAGTGCTCTCTGGCTTTGAGATTCTTGTGTCTGTCCTTGCCCTCAGCGCTCAGTCACATCTCTGTGTGTGATCCCAGTGTCGGAGCTGGCTAGCTTCTAATGACAGTTTATACTAACAATGATGAGGGCTGTGTAGGTGGCTGCCCCACAGCCCCTGGGGACACTGGCTTGCTGGAGCCAAACCGGGGAAGGAGTGTTTTCCTAAAGCAGACACAGGTGAAAGGTTAAGGCAAACTCGTGAAGGAACATTTCACTGAAGCAGACACAGGTGATTTCACTGAAGCAGACACAGGTGATTTCACTGAAGCAGACACAGGTGAAAGCGTGTTCTGTTTTAGCAAGCATGGGAAAGGACAGAGATGAAGGATTCTTCAATAGCTAATGACACTGGGATCTGTACTGTTTATGGGTTTCTATTTCAGCAGCACGATTTCTACCTGCCAGTCATTTAACAACTAGCTCCCAGATTTCCTGAAAAGTTAACAGTCCAGAGTGAAGTGGCTGCTTTCAGAGCCAAGTGAGGCTGAGCACACATACAATCCCTTCCTCTGTCCCTTATCCTCTGAGGCCCAGGCACACCTTAGAACAGAGACTAGACAGCAAGCTCGGAATGACAGGCTGGGAGTGGTCAGAGAGACTCGGGGATGCTGGCCCATGAGAAATCCCAGCCGCTGTAGGAGACCCTGCAAAATCATAGTCTAGTCAAAGTGGGTACTCGCTCCCCTGGAGGCAAGCACAGGATATTGGGATACACAAAGTAAAAGGTGAATTCTTCCATATTCCTGGGGCTTAACTTTTGAGCTGATGATGGAAAACAGGGTGGGGTAAGGGATGGGGGACAGGTTTTAGGCAGAGATGTAAGAGAACAGTTTCACAGGGAGACAACATGGCAAAGGCACAGCGGTAGAAAGGATGACCCTGAACGCAGGGCGTCTCTGAGTGGCTCGGTGACTTCCACATGGGGAAACAGGTAACTTTGACAAGATGACTTGAAGTCTGAGTCTCAAAGGCCTTGAGAGACACACTAAGTAAGCAGGTGGCCTTCCAGCTCACGGCTGTTGGGGGATACTGACTGCTCCCGAGCAAGAGGTGACCGTGCAAAGGAGCATGAAGGGAGCAGGCCAGGGCAAGGGACACACAATGTTCCAATGAAAGACCGGTGTGGACAGCAGGTGGGGAAGAGCTGGGAACCACTGGGACTCGCCAGTATGGCTTCTGATTAGTTGGGAAGAGTCAAGGATGGCACTTCTGCTGAGGGGGTGGGGGGAAGCTGCCCACTATAGCAATGTCTGCCTCCCCTGAGAGCAGCCTCTCCCTTTCCTCTAGGAAAAAGGGGCAGTCCTGTCCCTGCTGGCACCTGCTGTCCTTCTTCTTCCCCATCCCCCTCCTTCCAGCCTCTTACACCTACTCGGAGCCTGCAGCCCAAGGCAAAAGCCTGGCAGACTCAGCTCCCAGAACTGAGTGAGTCAATGCCTTTTCCTGCCCCTCCCCCATTCCAGAAAATACACAGCAAAGGCCACCCAGATGTTCCCCAAAACCAAGCTACAATGCTCGGGTCAAATGGGAAGTGAGCCCAAAGCTCTTCCTCTACAATCTGGGTGAGCCAGACCTTGGCCTCATCTTTGCCACCTTTCCCTGCCGAGTCTTTGGCAGCTGAAGGAGGTCAGGTCTTGCTGAAGAATAAACGTCAGAAGGCCTGTGCTGGGCCTCATGGAGGGCTTGCTCTTTGGTCAGAGAGGAAGTGACCCTGGCCTGGACTAAGATATGATCAGGGAGGTGTCTATGGAGTGGTGTAGAACAGGGTCTTGGGGGTAGGGTCCTCTCAATGACAAGTAGCTTATGCATAGATGTGCCTGGCCTGGGTCTTCTTGCTCAAAGGGGCCTTGCCTAGGCCTCTGCTTGCCTCCTGGGGAGGGTTTTAGTTGAGGATGTTCTGAGATTGGGAAGGTTCATGTTCAAAGGTCAGTCTGGGAGGGACTAAGGGTCAGGGAAAGCGCTGAAGCATTGCTTTTGGACTTGTAGCTTCTCCTGGTCTCCACCCGACAGTCGTCACGGCCAAACAGGGGAAGACAGGGATCAAAGCCCCTGTATTCACCGAGGGGGCCCCAGCCTGGTCTACAGGAACCTCCCAGGGTCCCTCAGGAATCTCTCCATATGCTGGGAGCTCTCCTCACACAGCGACCCCAACCCGATCTGCAGGAACCTCCCAGGTTCCCCCAGGACTCTCTCCATATGCAGGGAGGTCTCCTCACACAGCGACCTCTCCTCATGCAGGGAGCTCCCGCCCAGTCATCTGGCTGCCCCTCACCACACCAAAGGACTCCAGGGCTGCAGCCAACAGCGTCTCCAAGCCCAGGTGAGTCTCCAGGGGACCCAAGGTCATTCTCTTCCCTCTACACAGACACGACCTCTTGTCCTGGCCATCGCCTCTGGCTCAGAGGGCAGATTTCAGACCCCATTTCCATCCTGAGGACTCATAAACAGCAGCCCTACTGCCCTGGACATACAGGGCCATCTGAGGTGAAGGGGCCACCTCGGTCCCCTAGCTCACCTATCTTCCTGTTCAAGCCACGCCAGCTCCAGTGTTTCCCTGTCTACTTTGTCCTGAGTCCTGTGCTACATGAGTGTCTTCACACAGCTGGATCCCAGCCACCAGCAAAGGGTTCTGGAGCTCTATCTAACTCCCAGCTCCTGGCTTGTAGGTCACTGCTAGCAGGTTCAGACCAGGCTGAAAGTGTCCCGTGGGGCTGGGGTCTTTTGTACCCCAGGCATAACACACAGTGATAGGCTCTGAGACACTGGGCCCTGGTGCCTTCTGTTCTCCTTGGGAAACTAGGGACCTGACTGGACTCAGAATCAGAGCATTGTGCTGCCATCTGCCAGGTGCTGGCGACACCCGCCCACGGGCCAGTGAGTCTCCCTACTTCTTGCCAGACCTTCTGTGCAGGTCTGTAATTCCAACTACTCAGAAGGCTTGGATAAGAAGATAACAAGTTCAAGGCCAGGCTGGGTAACTTTATGAGACCTTGTCTAAAAATAAGAAAATAGGGCCAGGCTGGCAGGGCACTTGCCATGCAAGCCTGGTGATCTGAGTTCAATCCCCAGACCCCACAAAAGGGCAGAGGAAGAAAATGGACTGCCCAAAGTCATTCTCTAACCTCAGGATGTGCTCCCTGGCACGCTCTCCCTTCCCCAACCATACACTCCATACTAGAACTAATAATTTTTTATTTAAAGGAAGAAGGCTAGAGAAAAGGCTCAATCGCAGAGTGCCTGCCTAATACGTATGAGATCCTAGGCTCAATTCCAACACCCCAGTTTGCCCAGCATAACATGGGACCATTTCTGCTTAGCAAACTCTATAATTTAGCAGCAAATATAGCTAGGTACTGTACTAAGATTCATTTTTAGTGAGAGGAGAACTTAGTTTGAGATAGGTCTCTTTTGTAGCTCAGGCTGTCCTCCAGCTCCCTATGTAGCCAAGGATGACCCTTAACTCCCAACCTGCCTGCCTTCACTTCCCAAACGCAAGGATTACAGTCAGGAATAACCTTGCCTGGCTTTGTACTAAGAACCTCAAACTTCCCAACACGTTTGGTCCTCACATCCCTGCTTCACAGGAGGTGGCACTGGTGGTCTGGAAGGGTTAAGTCACCTGTCCCTTAAGTGTTAAGACCAGGGTTTGAACCCAGGAAGCCTGGATTTGGGGTCTGAGTACCCTGGCAGTCTTAGCCTGGTTGACTTAGATTCCAGGTTGACTTTCTCAGCTTATACGTGGGATTCAAGGATGTAAGTAGCTGGTCTGGTAACACACAACCAACAGGCTCCTTCCGTCTCTCCTCCAGTGTGTCCATCCCAACGGTCCGCATGATGGCCCCAGTCCTGGTACTCTTGTCTCTGCTGCTGGCTGCAGGACTAATTGCCTTTGGCAGCCACATGCTCCGGTGGAGAAAGAAAGGTAAGTGATTGAGGGGGAGAGGGGAGGGGGAGGCTCATGTACACCTGTGCTATGACATCACCCTCGGTAAGACAAGCAGACTTGAGGGGGTCTGACAGCCTTACTGTTCACTGGGCATAGTGGTGGACACCTTTAATTTCAGCATTGGGGAGGCAGAGGCAGGTGGATTTCTGAGTTCGAGGCCAGTCTGGTCTACAGAGTGAGTTCCAGGACAGCCAGGGCTATACGAGAAAACCCTGTCTTGAAAAACTAAACCAAACAAACAAACAAAAAACCAACCTAGCTGTGAGAAGCCAGCACTGGGAAGAACAATTAAAATGGGGAGTGGGAGTTTCCTGATATGAAAGTTAAAAGAAAATGCCTTCCTAGCACTTGGGAGGGGGAGGCAGGAAGGTCAGGCCCTTAAGACCAGTCTTGTATACATAGTGAGTACAATACTAGCCTTGAATATCTGAGACTCTAAATAATTAAAGGAAGGAAGGAAGAAAACAAGAAGCAAACAGAACAAAAGAGCTAGCAAAGTTAATTTTAACAAAACAGTTTAATTCAATATACCTGTCATGTCAATTCAACATGGAACTAATATTCAGACATTAAAGAGGACTGGAGAGATGGCTCAGCGGTTAAGAGCACTGGCTGCTCTTCCTGGGGTCCTGAGTTCAATTCCTAACAAACACATGGTGGCTCACAACCATCTGTAATGAGATCTGGTGCTCTTTTCTGGCCTACAGGCATGCTTGTAGGCAGAACACTGTATATGTGGTAGTGGCGGTGGTGGTGGCGGTGGTGGTGGTCATGATGATGATAATAACATTCATGAAAGCCGGACATTGCAGTTGTAAGCCTGTGGTCTCAGCTACCCAGACGGAGGCAGGAGGAGCAGTTGAGTTAGGAACTTGAGAGCAAGCAGCCTGAGCAATACAGCCAGACCCCATCTCAAAACCTCAACGGAACTTGAGGATCACACCCTACATTCTTTTTCTCATGTTGAGCCTTTGGAAGCTTAGGTATAATTGCAAGTGACCACATTGCGGTGCTGGGTGACAAGTGTGGCCTCTGAGCTGGTTGGCACAGGCCAAGGAGATCCGTGTGGGTTGGCTGTTTCTTTGGTCTTCTGAAAAGATACATCGTGGTGAGACCAAAACTGCCTGCCTCATGGCTAGGAAGTAAAAAGAAAACAGAGCCCCACAGCCCTTTCAAAGACACACCCCAATAGCCCAAAGACACACCCCAATAGCCCAAAGACCTCCCCTAGATGCCACCTCTTACAAGTTTTACCACTTCTCAACAGTGCCATGTTAGGGACCAAGCATCCAATGGGACAGTTAAGATCCAAGCTGTCGATGTCCCCTGTACATGTTCAGATTCAAGAGGTGAACACAGTTTCCTCGATCACATTCTAGCTCACACAGATCCCAAAGGCCGGCTCCTTCCTACAGGGCTGAGTTAGGGTTCCTCGCTTCAGGGCTTCCCAGCTCTCTCTGGGAAGCCCTCAAACACCAGTGACATGAATCTGTGCATTCTGGGAAGGACTTAAGTTCTTCCTGTCCTCAAGGGTTTCTTTCTGGGTCTCTTTCAGTTTGGCTGGCCACAAAGACACAGAAAAACGAGAAGGTCTACCTTGAAACCTCGGTAAGAACCCAGGAAGCCAAAGTCTGAGATCAACCCATCTGGGACTGAGGTCAGACTCCGAGGCCCATCTCTGTGCCCACTCAGAGGCAGAGCTTGCTCCCAGCCTTGAAGGAATCTGTGGGAGCCTCAGGAGTCTACTTTTAGGGTGTGAGCTACATTCAGTATCCATCATCAGCCCTGCTTCCCATCTGGTGTCAGGCAGGGGCACAGAGAACTATGTGGGCATCTTTCCATCTGGCTATAACCTCTTCCCAGCCCATTTAGAATCCGGGGACATCAACAGTGGAACAAGAAGGGACCTGTGGATCCTGGGTCTGGCGTTGATGTCAACTTTGAGCCCCTCGCACCTGACAGCAGGGTTAGAGATTCAATCTCCCAAGTTCTACTTCCAACCCAACATTTCAGGTCTGGAGCTAGGAACCCCACAACACATCAGAGTTCAAGAGTCCCTCAAACATGACTCCAGTGTATGTTTACAAAAGAAACTAAAGCCCAGAGAGTATGATGGTCTGACCCAAACTCACACAGCAGCACTCGGATTTCTCAATTCTTTTTAAATATTTGTTTTATGTGTATGAGCGTTCTGCCTGCATGTGTGTCTCCGTACCACATTTGTGCCCGGTGTCCATGGAGGCCAGAAAACTGTGTGGGTCCGCTGGAACTGGAGTCACAGACAGTTGTAAGCCATCATGCAGGTGCTGGGAACCAAACCCAGTGAGCCATCTCTCCAGCCCCAGATTTCTCTATCCTTATCACTTAGAACATTGTTTCTGGTCCTCCAGTGGTCCTGAGACTATGCTGGCTTAGCTGATCAAGGACCCAGTTTTCAGTGGTATCCTCAAGGAGCCTGGGGGAATGAGGGACAGTACAGAGATTCCTGTGCTGTCTTCCTGGGGAACCAAGCTGCCCCAGGCTACCCTTTGCTGACCTCCGAAGGAAGAAAGGAATTTCCCAGGCCAGTGCCCACCCCACCCCGCCACGTGCAGATAGCTGCAGAATTGTATTCATGTAACAAAAATCCCATCTCGCCTTGCCTGATGGCCCTACCCCAGATCCCCTCAGTTACTTCCCACTCTTACTCTACTCCCGCAAACATGGAGTCAGGAAAGTGGAGGCTATCATTGTCTTTCCTGGCGCCACTAAGGACAAAAGGCTCCAGCCAAACCTCCGAAGGGAAGGCCGGGTGGGAACAGGTTCTTCCTTGATTTTGGAAGCAGCTGTTTTTGTCTCAGGAAGTGGGACAAGGCCAACAATGACTAAGGGGAGTGAGGGAAAAGTCATGCGGTGGGAGGGCAGGGTGTGCAGTGTGTAGGACCGCCACCATAGATCACCTTCTGAGCCCAACCTTCTGGCTGTATGTTGGGAAAGGGGCTCATCAGGAAAGGACTCCGGGAGCCAGCCACAGTGGGGGCTGTCTCCCCACTGCAACTCCTCTGGGCAGGGCTGCTTCCAACCTGGGACACCTGAGCTCCCCCTGCAGAGGTAGATAGGGACAAGAAAGAGACCCGGGCAGTGAGCAGAGGGTCACTGAGTAGCAGCCCCTTTCAGTGGAAGGATAGAAATGGGTTTCTCAAAGGTCAGAGGCCACATCACCAGAACATAGCCAGCGGAGGATGCGTGCTTTGCTCGATTTACTTCCCATTTGGCATTCTCCAGTCTTTGGCAGAGGCTGAGGGAAGAATAGGAGGGGTTGGGGATTTTCTTTGCACACATTTGCATCAAAGAAGGAAGGGGACACTAGTCCTGTAAGAGAGCCAAAGGAACTAGACATGCATGGTGGCCCACACCTGACATCCTGCACTCGGGAGACTGAGGAGGAAGGATTGCTATTCAAGGCAAGCCTGGGGTACTCATGACCAAGACACAGGTAGCAGGGGGCAGTGTGTGCTTGGTCCCTTGTCCTTCCTATCAGGACAGGCATTATTATTTCCTGCATTGTGTAAACACAGCAGTAGAGACACAGAGAAGGAATTCTATGTCCACAAGTAACCCAGCCTGAGAAAATCAGAACTAGACCAAACTCTCCAAGGTCTGTGAGGCTGCATAGCCCATATTGAAGTGCAAGGGTTGGAGCAATCCAGCCATCTGCTGATCCCCCAGACTCCAGAAAAGGGACCAGCCTTCATCCCTAAGTATGGGATAGCCACAGAGCAAATGTCTCCTGTGCTGTTTGTATTTGGTGAATCTTTAAGGCCCATAAAAAAAGAGCAGACAGCCTGCTGTTCTCTCTGGTTACAAGCAAAGAAATAATGCGATTAAAACAAACCATTCCAGAAACTTGTTCACCGGATCGGGGAGATGCTGCCTGGAGACTTGGGGACTGAATGTAGCTCACTTGGTAGCATGCTTGCACGAAGCAAGTCAGTAGCAACTGGGTGTGGTGGCGCACAATCTGTAACATTAACACTCAACAAAGTAGAGACAGGAGGACAGGAAGTAAGTTCAAAGTCATTCTCAGCTACATGAGTTCAAGGCCAGCCTAGTCTACACAGCCAGTTCCAAGTCAGTCAGGGTTATATATTGAGGCCTTGCCTTTTAAAATTAATGTTATCTGGATATTATGACCCTGAGGAAAAAAAACATGTATTCTCATTTTATGGCCGAGGAAACTAAGCTCCTGAGAGTTTGAAGCTTGCCAAGGGAACACCCACATATACGATATTGTGTGACCACAGAACTGCGTCCGTTCTCTCTGGCTACTCCAGACTTGACTCTAGACCGTCTATTCGGCCAAGAACGGCCTGTTCTGAGTTCTGATCAAATCTCTCTTACAGCTGCCGGGGAACGGCTGGACCCCTGAAGACTTGATGATAGACCTTGCCGTGTCTCCCGAACTTCTCAGAAACCCCTCCCTTCTGCCGTGCCTTCTCTTGAGACACAGAACCTCAGCCAGGTGTGGGCAGAAGGGCTCTGAAAGCCATGACGTCTGACACCTCTGCGATAGCGAGGACAAGGCGGGGAGGGCTCTTTCCTCAGCATCCCCTTCCCCAGAAGCTAACCTCCCACATTGGTCCACCTAGTCTATCAAAGCCATCCGCCTTCGCCATTTCGTCAACCTCCAAGTTTCAAGGTTTCCTTTTCCATGTTCAGAAAACCCTTTAATAGCGTACTAGGTGTCCTTTTAAACAACTCCCAGCTGAGTCAGGCATGGTGGCCTATGCTTGTAATGTTTGGGAGTTTGTGGTCCCAGGGAGGAGCTGGGGGATGGTAAGCCAAGCTACCTGGTGAGATCTTGTCTCAAAAAGCTTACACCACACAGAGATGAGACGGGGCTGGGGAGGCTCTGCAGCGCCCCTTGCGGATGACACTAGAAAAGCTAGCCTCACTGTCACCTCTCCAGTCTACAGAGGAAGAGGCAGCCGGTTCCCTGGACGCCGAGGAGGACGTCATGGCATCCCCTCCCCTGCAGATGTCTACGGAGGAACTGGCCTTCTCCGAGTTCATCTCTGTGTAACTGCAGAATGCCCCATGGTCGGTCAGGCACTGTGAAGCTGAACGGCTGAGTTCGCATGGATTCTCTGGCTCTACTCACAGCCCACGGCTCTGTCCACCTTCCTTCCGCCTCCCTTCCATGCCCCAGAAGGAGAAGTGTCTATGGACCCTGGAGCCCAGGATGGTACTTAACAATTCCAGTCAGAGACTGGAACCTCCCCGCATATCCTAATCCCTGGGAAGAATTAATGGGTGCGGGCCTTCAGCAGAGCCTGGCAAGGCTCCACAGATGAGTGCTGAGTTTGTATGTGTTCCAGGAAATCCCCTGGGCACGGGTACCCAGCAATAGTCCTGCCTCCCATCCTCCGCAGATCCCACCTTCACCTCTCTCCAATTCTCCTACATCAGGTGCTGTGGAGGAGACATCATATGTGTGTCTAAGAAACACCTGCATCCTGGCTCTTTAGAAAATAATTAAAACAAAATTCTGCAGACCCATCAAGACTCACCCAAACAATCTCTAGGGCAGGGCCCGGGACTCCATAGTTCTGACAAGTGACTCAGCGATTCCAACACTTAGGCCTGATGGATCCTCAGCCCCTTTTAGCTAGAGTCTTCCTTCCTTCCTTCCTTCCTTCCTTCCTTCCTTCCTTCCTTCCTTCCTTCTTTCTTCCCTCCCTCCCTCCCTTCCTCCCTCCTTCCCTCCCTCTCTTCCTTCACTGTGGGAAGACCTATATGCTCCCTAGACCTGTGATTATGACACCATGGTCCCAGCAGGAGCTTCCTGATGTCTCGCTGGTCAGGCACACTATGGTGACAGCCAGTCCAAGGCAGCCAGGGATCGGCTGTCTTCCCATTCTCCTTCCCCAAGGCCCTATATCCCTTGCTTTGGGAAGACATTGGAGGAAGACTCCTTATCATCCCTGTCCAGAAGGGTTACTCCTCCATGGGGTCTGGAGGCTGGGGGAGAGGAGGAGGAGGAAACCAGAATGGGCAGGAAGGAGGGAGGGGACGGAAAGACATTAGACTCTACTTGCTAGAGGAGAACACTAAATCCAGGCCTGCTGAGTGAGAGAAAGGCAGACTGGCTCAACTATTTTTTTTTCCTTTTTCTATTTTGTTTTGAAAAATAAGATGTTGGGAAGGGAGGTGTTCGGAATATAAAACAGAAATATAGGGAGAATACGAAAGGGAGGGGCGATGTTTTAGGGTCATATATAGTCTCAGTAAGCTCTGTTGACAGCTCTAACTGAGCTTGCAGGGTCCTCCCCTCGCCTTCTTGTATTTGCAGATGCTCAGTTTACAGAGGGATCATCTCGCTGTGCACTGCGCACTGAAAATCCAACGCTCTCTTCATAAGCATCCCTCCATGCTCTACAGACTTTGTACAATAAACTTTCTCAACTGTGTAGTATTTCAGCAACTGGTTTGCCTCTGTTTACCAAACCAGTTCTCTGCCACTAGCTGTGTTAAATTTGCAGGGTGAATCTTTATGTAGGGGCTTTAACTGCTATTGGAAATCTCTAGAAGGATTTGCATGCATGGAAATATGGTCCCGAAGAAGAGAATGTTTCTTCTTTTCATAACCTTTCCCCAGTCCCTTTGCTTCTCCTCTGGCCTCCCCTTCCTCTCATCTCCTGGAGGGATGACCTGCTAGGTAAAGTGTTTGGTGTGTAAGCAAGAGGACCTGAATTCAGGTCCCTCAGAAAAGCATCCTTGCATGTCTGTAGCCCCAGTACTAGAGTGGAGGGAGGATGCTGAGTCCCAGCACACGTTAGCTAAAACATCAATCTCTAGATTCAGTAAAAGACCATCTCAAAACTAGAGGAAGACACCGATGTAGACCTATGGGCTATGAAGGGTCACATAGGCAAGAGCGTACACACACACACACAGGGAGAGAGACAGAGACAGAGACAGAGACAGAGAGATGGGGGGAGAGAGAGACTGTATCTCCAAGAACACAGACCATGAATACATTAACACATTAAAGATTAGGATAAGCAGTGCCCTCAGGCAGTCAAACAGCAGGGTACACTCAAAAAAGTTCAAACTTCACTCAGACTTTCAAACCTGACAGAGTAGCACACACCTGAAATCCCAATATTTAGGAGGCTGTGGTAGAAGAATTCCAAGTTCTAAGCTACTCTGCTGCATGATGAGACACTGCCTCAAAACACAACATAAATTATAACTTGATGGTGTTTAAGAGGAACCGAGGGGGCTGGAGAGATGGCTCAGTGGTTAAGAGCACTGACTGCTCTTCCAGAGGTCCTGAGTTCAATTCCCAGCAACCATATGGTGGCTCACAACCATCTGTAATGGAATCTGATGCCCTCTTCTGATGTGTCTGAAGACAGTGACAGTGTTCTCACATACATAAAGATTTTAAAATTAAAAAAAGAAAAAAAGAGTAACAGGTAGATGAGAATCCCCTCAACTGTAAAATGGCATACTTGCTAGCTGTCAAATTTTTAAATTGTATTTTAAAAAGCTAAATTTAAAACAAGCAAACAAAAACTAACAAGGAAAAAGATCAGGGGTCATGGCACATGCCTTTAATCCTATGATGTAGAAGCAGGTGGATCTCTGTGAGTTAGAGGTCAGCCTGGTCTACAGAGTGAGTTCTAGGACAGCCAGGGCTGTGTAAAGATCCTGTCTCAAAAAGGGGGGGGAGGGAGAGGATAATAACTTACTTCAGATTATCTGTCTTTGATTTAGGAAACTATTTTGAGGCAGATTGGAAGCTAAAAAGAAGTTCTATTCATCCCAAAAGTGTAGGGGTATTGTGTGTGTGGGGGGGGAGATTAACAGTGTCTGGCAAACCTGGTCCCACATTTGTGTCACCTGGGGAGCTTCTTAAACAAACCACCCCCCCAGAGTCCATGCTCAGCGGCACAGAGATCTGCTGCTTGCTGCTCACTCATCCAGAGCACAGAGGAAGACTACATTTTCCAGCCTTCCATTCCATCCTGGGGCTGGGGACTAGGTTCTGCTGTACAGGTGGCCTCAGAGAATCTGCGGTGCTAATGGTGGGTGACGTGTCACCATCCCTCCTGAAGAACTCCAGGTGGGGAGGAATGTGGATCCCCTGAACCACATACACTCTGGGTTTGGGGGTGGTTGTTCTGGGGATCAAAAGACTAATGTTTTGGTGTCTTCTCCTGCCCTGGGGCAAGCACCTAGACCCCATGAGCATTCTCACTGAGAGACTGTGGTACTTGTACAGAGCATAGGGCCAAGGTCTTGGGAGGTAGGGGCATCTGCTGAAGGCTATACAAGTCCCAGGCGGAGTCATGTAGATTGATCATGAAGTCCCTGAGTCCATGGTCCCCCTGATGTTCACCAGCTCCCAGACATAAGCACTTAGAAGGAGCCTCATCTGCACATAGGAGGAGGAAGTCACCATAGTAGACACACAGATGCATGTCAGTCCATCTTCCATTCTGGAATAATGTATGCTGTATTTTCTTTCTTTCTTTTTTTTTTTTTTTTTTTTTTGTATGCTGTATTTTCTAACCCTAGTCTTCTCCCAAAACCATCTCCTCAAGCCCAACCAAAGACACACAGAGCCAGAAACACTTGCTGTCACATTTAATCAAAGGAAAAGAAAGAAAACACAAAAAGTAGATGGCTGGGGGTGGGGGGGAAACAGAGGGACAGCAACGGGCTAGGACTGAGTGTGGACCATGGCGGGGGGAGCGGCAGGGTCCTCCTTCTCCTGAGGTCCCCAAATACAAGAGGCCATGGTGGGTGGGAGGGAGGAGAGTCACACAGCTAGCTTGGTGGGCACAAACATGTTCTAACCCAGCCCTGTGCCAGGTGAGCTGAGGAGGCTCACAGCCTCTGTTCCCTCCAGGCCAGTGCTTGGATGGGTTGTAGAGCCGGGCTCGATGGGAGAGAGAGGTAGGAGGCTGTTCAGAGACGAGGGGCCCTTGTACATTACTAGAAAGGAGAATGTTGGGATTGAAACCACACTGGATATCCAGGGAAGAACTACTACCAACTCTCCAGCATGGTGCCCGACAGATCTCTATCAGAGGCCATGGTCTTTCGGTTGGGGGGCTTTGTGGGTTAGTCAAGGGGGATCAGGGGCTGTCATAAATGCTTCTCTGACCCTGTGCTCATCCTCCAGGGGAAGAAAGAAGCAGGGCAGTTCCCCTTCGGCTAAGTAAGGGTCAGGGTCACAGCAAGATATTGAACTAAAGGAAAGGACATTGATTGACTAAAGGAACACCACGTAGGTGATAGCAGAGCTATGCAAATGAGCAGCGGGCAGGCCCACCTCTAGTCTCGTCTGCACATCTGATGCCAATGCAAATGAGATTCCTAATATAATAAATATATTTCTAGCATTTGTAATAAATATTCTGTCTATTCTCCCTCCCTCCCCTTCCCTAGGAAATGGGCACACAGTGGTTCAGGGACAAGCTTGGGCTGACAGTGCAGCAAAGACTGACGCTCAGGAGAACTGGGAGGCACAGGGTGGAGGTGCCAGGGGGTCTCCTGTGAGGACATGGGGCCCCTCAAGAATGAGGAATGAAATGTCTCCAGATGTCAAGAATGGGGTTCTTAGAAGGATTATCCTAATTTACAAAATCACCCTCCCCAAGGGCTAAAGGCTGGTAGTTAGGATAAGGGAAGATGGGAAAGTGGAGGAAGATCTGGGCTCTGGAGTCTGGAATGGGGGTTTGTAAGAAATGGTGGAGTTGAGGGGAACCCATAAGGGGACCTCAAAGAGCCACCTCTAAGAGAAGGCAATCCTCTGCCTCCGCTCAAACTAAACCAAATGTGTGTATATGCATGTGCAACAAACACAAACACACACCAAGGCCAGAAACACAGACCAGCACCACAGCAGGCAGAGCCACAGGCTGCCCACCCGCAGTGCCAATGGCACCCCCGGAGTTGTGTGGCAAATGCCACTAAAGCTAATCTGTTTCCAAGCCCCGACTCACAGTCTCCCCACCCCTCCTAAGCCCTGATGTCAGCGGGTCACCTAGATCCACCCAGAGAAAAGCCTGGAGTGAATGGAGCCTGCCGTGGGCTGTGGAGCCTGGGGTACTTTTTGGTCCCAACAATAGGGGGTTCAGCTTCCTGGGCCCTATTCCCAACCTGGGCTAAGCCTACTGCCACCGGCCAGCTGTAAGTTTGAGGGGCAGGGCTTACAAAAGAGGGACACATTGAGAAAGTCTGTGGAGAGACTTTGGCAGTGAGAAGCTTGGTATAAGGAAGGGACCAGACTATGTTTGCTCCTCAGGGAGCTGAGGCGTGCACCACCAGCTGCAGCAATCGGCTCATGACAAGGTACCCCCAGCCTCTACAATGGCCCAGACTGGCACCATTACCTGGGTCTGCCTAGCTACCAGTGGTCTGAGTACCTGGCCATGTAAAAACAGCCCAAAGCTGTTTCTAGGACTATAGTAAGGGGTGGGAGGAGCCAGGGAACAGGGTGGTTGTAGCCAGTCCAGAGGAGAAGAGGCTGGCAGGGTCACAGACCTACTGACCACAAGACCCCAAGCAGCTCTGCTCTTCCCTGGACTAAGAATTACAAAAGTGATCTGAGACGCTCCTGGACACAGCATGGTCCTTAGAAAGGGATGTCTGGTGGCCAGTAGACATGGGGAGTGGGCAGCACCTGGGTACAGAGGTACCCCATGAACACCTACCTCCCTGGCAGTGCACACCTCTATACCGAAGCCAGCCCCTGCTGGGAACTGTGGTCCAGGAAAAACCAGAGATGGGGGATGAAGACCATTGCAGGATGGGGGAGGATCACAGGTGGAGAGGAAGTCGGATTCCCGACCAGGCAGTAACAAGGTCCAGAGCAAGATTCAGTACACCCAGCTCACAGGCACCCACTGGGGCTCCGTGCGAAGCTTCTCCATGGCAGTCTGGAGCTCACGGAAGGTCCTCTCCAGGTTGCTGTTGACCAGGCTGAGGTCGAAGTAATGCCCATAGCCCCTCTGGATGCGGCTGCTCTCCTCCACTGTCCGCCTCAGATCTGCCTCCTGTGCCACACAAGGGGCTTTGGTCAGCGCCTCCAACTCAGCCCCATCATTAGAGGGATCTACAACCTGCCTACCTCACCCCAACGTTCAGTCACAGTGACACAGATCCCCTGTACCCCGGCCCCCAACTGTGCTCCTGCATCAACCCTGGGTGGATGGAAGTGAGAGAAGGAGGGAAGGAGGGAGGATGGGGAGGATGGGGGAGGAGGCTAGAAGGAAGGAAATATAATGTTGTAAATGACAAGTTGGGCACTAACCATTTGGCCACCCACAGGCTCTTCACCACAGCTCCATAAGGGAGGGTCAACTATCTCCCCCTAATCACACAAAGCTCGATACTAAGAGGTCACAGTGAGTCGATGGTTCCACAGGAATCTGTCTGCCTCTGGTCATCGATCCCTTCAGTCTGAACAAGCCCCTTTCCGTAGCTATGAGGTGGCATCAGAACTTACCAGGTACCAAGACAATCCCACGAGAGAACAAGTTAATTCCCACCCCAGATGTAAGGAAGCTCTCTGGGAAGGAACTGGACCACTGACTTAATGAAGCTGAGGTTAGCTGTGTCCCAGAGGCCCTAGCTGTATTTGTTGCCAGGGCCATGGTGGCCAAGGTCATCAGAAGATGGAAGCCCAATCTAGGCTTGGAGCAGAGGCGCCTGGAGCTCAGAGCTTGGCAAGCCCTACTCTTGGGGGAATGTTGTGTCAAGGCCCAAGTTTTTCCTCCAGAAACTTCCCCTGGCCATCTCTGTCCCCTAGATCTTCCACTGGCTTTCTAGGACTTCCCCTAGCCAGCACTCTCTCTGTAGAGTGCACCACATAGTAGTAGCCTGAAGGCAGCTCTGTGTCCCTGGCTCCATCTGAATCTTTGGGCACCGTGTTCTCTCGGCCGTTCCTTTTCACACGTACGAATCATTGCCCAAAGTCCTACCTCTCTTGAGCTCCACCACCCCAGGCCACCAGCAAACCCTTTCCCAGCAGCTCCGAGCCCCTCACCGTCAGCTGCTTAGTGACACGCCGCTCTCCAGTGCAGCCCGGTTCATGGCCCGCAGAGTCTCATAGTCAGGAGCCTCAATAAACACCACGTAAGGGACAAACTCAGCTGTCCTCAGGACCTTCACTGCCTGCAGGGAAAGAGGGTGGGCGCACATCTTCACGTGTGCTGGGAACAGGAAGGATGTGTGGGTGACCGAGTGGGCGCCTGAGAGTGGATGCTTGGGCTGCCTGGGGTTCTGGGACCTACGTCCTGAGAATAGTAAGTGGCTGGCAGGAGGCAGCTGTGTGACCTACTAAAGGAGATCTAGGTGCCCTGGGAAGTGACAGGAAAAGGAAGGGCTAGAAGTACCTGCGGGTTGACATCCAGCACGCACACCTTGCCAGAGGCAACAACGCCCCGGATGGAGTCGATCCGTGTGCCATATAGGTTGCCCTCATACTCGCCATGCTCCAGGTAGCGCCCGGCACGGATGTCAGCCTCCATCTCCCCACGAGACACAAAGCTGTAGCCCTGCCCCTCCCGTTCTGAGTCCTTGGGCCTCCGGGATGTGTCTGGAGAGGGCAGGCAGGACTAATTAGTGAGGCAAGCCACCTTACCTAAAGCAGGCACCTGTGGGTTCCACGGGGGTTGCGTGATCTCGGCCCTAAAGGGATAGCCTCCAGGAATGCCCCCCCACCCCGACCTCCTGCGGTCCCATCACCGGGAAGCCCTATCTGCCGGAAGACCACATACAGTACGACCCTGTTTCACCAGACCCGAGGTAGACACTCACTTTAAAAACAACAACAACAAAACAAACAAAAAACTTTGTGGAACTAAAAAACTGAGAAAAGAAATCCTGATATAAAACCAGTCCCTTCACCTTATCCCGAGTCTGCAGTTCCGTCATCCACCCACAGAGGGCGCACACTACACACCCGAGGGAATCACCTGACCTGGTGTTCCTCAAGATGCTCTCAGTGCTGCTCAGCACCCCTCCTCGACCATTCCCTCCGCCCCACCCCGGACACATCCACCCTCGCACCTCCCACTCCACGGGCCCCACTCACAGGGCACTGTGGTGCCGTAGCGGTCCGGATCCCACAGAATGAGTTTATTTTTCAGGCTGCGCCGACCCACACCCTGCGCGCCAATCAGCACCAGGGTTTTCCTGCGGAATGGGGGCATGCGGGCCACCTCCTCGTAAATGAGCAGCTCGTGCCGGTCAAACTCTGGGGACAGAGAGATGGAGCTGCTCACCAGGCTGCCCCGTGTGAGAGGGAAGGGACTCTCAGAATGCATCAAGGGTAAAAGCGGCCAGAGAATCAGGAAGGAACTGGGCAGGTCTAGGAGCGAGGCTGGCAGTATGTGAGGCAGAGTAAACTCACGAGTCACATGTTAGACAACTGGGGCAAGAATTAATACCCACCTGCATTCTTGGTGGTCAAATACATCATTCGCTTCTTTTTCTTTCCTGAAAGGCTGCCACATAGGGTCCCTGGCCACAAGGAAATAAGTAAGCAAGCAAGCTGGGCCATGCCAGGTCTTAAACCGGGGCCTGAGGTAAAGGAGAGGACTCCTACCTGAGGTCGGGGTCAGTTCCAGGTCCCGCTTGACAAATGCTTTCCGCTTCTCCTCCAACAGCTGGCTGGGGATGAGCCCGGCACTACCCCCTTCTACATGGCATGCCTGAAATGTCACATGCGAAAGACCTACCTGAGTAAAAGGCCCCTTCCCTAAACCATACTTGGAGACGGCTCAGGAGTGCCTCAGGCTCACCTGCCACCAATTGGCATCATCTTGGTTTACAATCTGGAGCAAGTCCCCGGCATTAAAGCGCAGGCCTGCCTCCTTGCAGGGAATCAGACTGTCCCGGGCAGGGTCATAATCGAAGTGGCATTTAACAAATACCTGAGGCCAGGGATTTGGAAAGAGTCACCGAAAGGAACAGATCACAGCCACCCCCTCCCGGCCACTCCCCCTCCCTGGAGCGGTGATACCTCCAGGCCTGCCTACCCTGCCTTGCTGGTACTCTCCTTGGCAATTGGAACTAAGAGATTCAGATTGAGCGATTGGGAAACTACCCAAGGCTGGGTCAGGCCTGGGAAGGGGGGAAGGAAGCCAGCCTCATGTAGGGGTCACCTAATCCTGCATTCTTCCTTCCACCCTCCAGGAGGACAGAGCTCTCAGAGTTCAAAAGCGAAGGAGGAAGTGAACAGCGCCCCAATGCACCAATGAGGAAGCAGCTACCAGGGCAGGTGAGAACCCCATCTTACACAGGTGTGCGGGCTGAGCTCTTGCACACACACACACACAAGGTGCAAAGACCACAGTGATCTGCATCTCTTTGCACACTCAGGACACTCAACACAATCTCTTGCACACTCAGGTAGAACCTCCTAATCACAGAAGCTCACATCCCTTGCACATGTGCATGAATGCCTACATGTAAGACAGGTTAATATGTGCCTATGTGTCACTTGGAGGCTGTGTGGCATAATGAGTGGCGCCTGCCTGGAGCTCCTGCTGTCTCTTTTTCCCTTAGGTGAATAGTGAGAGACCTGAGAGCTTCGGTTAAGAGGCTCAGCCATCCCTCCAGCTGCGTGGGGCCGTCCCTTGGACCTGAGCTGGGTGGGGTTCAGGCAGAGGCCTACCTGTCGGGGCAGGTGTGGTTCCTGGTAGCTGGGCAAGATCTTGAGGATGACACTGCCGCTGGCGCTGCGCAGGAGCTCCTGCAGTGCCCGGGGATCGCTGCCCACTGGCTGCCCATTCACTTCCTTGATGATGTCACCAACGTGCAGCAGACCTTGCTGAGCCACCATGCCCCCATGCAGAATGCGGGCAATCACCAGCTCGCCACCCTCCACTCGGAATGTCACACCCTGAAGGATCAAAGTGCAAAGTAAGGCTAGCTCTGTCTTCAAATGGGGCTCCCAGTGGCCCTCCCATTCCTGCTCCCACCCTCATCTCCACTCAAAAAGTCTTCTACTGTTGTCTCAAGTCTTACAGACACAGCCTGGAGAGGATCCTGAGGGAGAATGGGTGTGTGTGTGTGTGTGTGTGTGTGTGTGTGTGTGTGTGTGGTGTGGTGTGTGTGTACATTTATGTGTGTATAGTATATGTATGTGTGTAGTGTGTATTTATGGGGTGTGTGTGTATGGTATGTATATATGTGTCTCCATATGTATAGTGTGTGTATGTGTGTGCATGTGTATATATGGTGTGTGTATACTTTATGTGTGTGGTGTGTGTAGTGTGTGTATATATTTGTGTGTGTATGGTGTATATGTGTGTGCAGTGTGCATATATGATGTATGTGTGTAGTGTATATTTATGGTGTGTGTATGTGTGTGTATGGTATGTGTATACTGTGTGTCTCCACATGTATAGTGTGTGTATGTGTAGTGTGTATTTATGGTGTGTGTATGGTATGTGTGTATGGTATATGTATAGTGTGTGTATATGTGTGTGTATACAGTGTGTGTGTATGGTGTGTGTATATATTTGTGTGTGTGTGTAGTAGTATGTGTGTATGGTATATGTATAGTGTATATGTCCATATGTATAGTGTGTGTATGTATGGTGTGTGTCTGTGTACAGTGTGTGTGTGTGGTATGTGTATATATTTATGTATGTGTGGTGTGTGTGTATAGCGTGCATTTATGGTGTGTGTATGGTATGTGTATAGTGTGTGTGTGTGTGCATATGTATAGTGTGCATATGTGTATGTATGGTGTGTGTATGTGTGTGTGTGTATGGGGTGTGTGTATGCTGCATGCTCCTAAGTCCTGCAGGTGCTCTCTAGAGCCATCCTGGGCCTAGTCTTCATCTTTAACTCCCACCGCCCTTTCTCCTTTCCCATGCGTGATTCTCGGTGCCCTCTCCCGCACAAGCCTCCGGCCCTCACCAGATGTTCTCCTGCAGTCTTTCGGATGCCCACCATGCGCACCGCATCAGGAGGTACTGGCTGGTTGCTGAATGTGGGATCCAGACCTGGGCTGGGGGGTGGTGTCTCATAGGTCTTTGAGGCCACTGAGTCATGTGTCTCCAGGAGGGACTAAAGAGGGACAGGAAGAAAAGGGACAATGTGGAAATGCCCAGTGCTCAGCTTCCGGACCAGGTTCCAACTAGGAAGCCGCCCACCCCATCCCACCCCACCCCCAGCAGCCAGCAGCCTGGAACCTGGAAGTGGGGCTCCTGGAGGATGCGAGCCAGCTCCGCAGCGGTGCTGCTCTGTTCTGCCAGCTCTGCCAGGTCCCGAAGGATTTCCTGCACCAGCTCCAAGTTGTTATCCCGAACGGCCTCCAACTTTGTCTCCTCCAGCCGCTCGTGGGCCTGGGGTGTGGAAGCAGTGCAGATAAAGCCACCCAGGAGTCCCTGAATGCCACACAGAACTCCTCTGCTCCAAGTCCCCAATCCCTACTCACAACATCAATCTGGGTCCTGCATCAACTATTGCAAGACATAAACACACACACACACACACACACACTCAAAGTCCTGTGTACTTTGTTTTCCTTTCTCCAACAAGTGACTATTAAGACTCAGTTTATGGACAGGACAATCCAAAGACAGACTTCTATTTCCATGCTCTTGACGTACAGTGTCACCAAAGATCATCAAATGTCCCCATCTCCTGAGATAATGTAAGTCCACGTGGTCACCATCATGGTTGGATGAGACCTTAAGCACCCTGTAGCTCAAGATCAGAAAGCCGTGGAGGTAAAGTAACTTTCCCAAGGTCATAGACTTGAACCGGGGTCTCCAGGCTCAGTGCTTCTTATGTGGAAGAGATAAGATGCGCATGTGTAGGTGCGTGTTGTAACATGCACATGGAGGTCAGAGGATAATTTCCTGGCGTCAGGTAAAGGCACTTGACATGAAGGCCTGGAAACCGGAGTTTGTTCCCTGGAACCCACATAAAGGTGGGAAGAGAGACAAGAACTGACTCCACAGAATTATCCTATAACATACACACCACATGTACACATCTTGCGTGCTTCATAATACTTTTTAAAATATATATATATATCCTTTAAAGAAACCTGTACGTGAAGCCAGAAGAAAGCCTTGCATCTACGTGTTGCTACGCTCCAGAACAAGGATATCTGAAAGGGATAAAGATCCCATTCCCAGCTGATAGGGGAGGTCACACTGGGAAACGCAGCAGTGCCATTCTGAGATCTAAAGGGACACAAAGTCTTCCCTGATGTTCATGGGAAAGATAGCCACAGGCACAAGTCACTTCACCCCAGAGTACATGAGCCCCTTCGCTCCATAAACCACTGTGCCATTAACACACAAAAAAGTGTAACGTAATTATATATGGTAATATTACCTAATAATCCATGCTCAGTGTTCATCACTGTCTTAAAAGGATCCTTTATAATTTAATTTTTCTGATCCAAGACCCTACTAAGGGTCATATGCTGCTTTTGGTCATTGGGTATGTTTCTTCTTCTTCTTCTTCTTTTTTTTTTTAAGAATTATTCATTTATTTTATGTATATGAGAGCACACTGTAGCTGTCTTCACACACAATAGAACAGGGCATCGGATCCCATTACAGATGGTTATGGGCCACCATGTGGTTGCTGGGAATTGAACTCGGGACCTCTGGAAGAGCAGTCAGTGCTCTTAACCACTGAGCAATCTTTCCAGTCCAGTGTTTATTCTTCTTTAATCTAGAACATCTCAATGGTTTTCAGACTTTTAAAGAGTCTGGGCAGTGGTTCTCAGTGGGCCACAGCTGGATTCATCTGATTTTTTTTTTTTATTAGTTAGACTTGGTTAAGCATCTGGCAGGATGTGTGTTCCAACTGTGTCTCTCCTATGCTTTAAGGCTGTGTGACTGTCCTGGTCCCCAATGATCCTTCCCCACGGGATCTGGCATCCACTCATGACCCTTCCTGACTCTGTTATCCTCTTCAAAGCTGCTCAGCACAGAGTACCTGCCAACCTTCCACATTTTGATTGGCATTCTCCTGGGAGAGAGAGAGCTTTCCTGGGGCTGGGAGCTAGCTCAGACTAAAGCCCTCTTCACTCAGACATAAGGACTTGAGTTCGGATCCTCAGAACCCATGTGCATGCTGGGCTGGCAGCAGATGGCCTGTCATCCAGTCATAAGAGACAAGGGCTCCTCAGAATAAACTGGCCAGAGAAGACACACAGGTGAAGGAGGTCTAGGTTTGCTTGAGAGACCCTCCCTACCTCGGTGAGTAATGGGGGGCAGTGGAAGAGGACTCCTAACCTCAACCTTGGGGCTCCCATATATGTGTATATGCACCTACCCACACATGTGTGCCCACAAACATGTTAACCATGTAGACACACACACATAGAGAGAGAGAGAGAGAGAGAGAGTTTTCCCTCCTCCCTCCCTCCAACCCTGTCTCTTCCTTTCTGAGTATTGTCATTGAACATTTTTTTGGCCCACTGATAGTTTTACTTAAATACAACCCTTCTCACTTGTCTCATGTTGTCTTAAGGCAGTTTGTATGTTATGTGGCAGAGCTAAAAGGTTGTGAAAGATTTTATATAGCCTGAAAAACCTAAACTACTATCTATACCTTAGCAGAAAGATTGGGTGACTTAAAAAGTGTTTTATTCATGGATGTATGTGTGTGTATCCATGTATATGATAATGGACTCCATTTTATTTTATACATTTTTCGTATCTTATGTATCTGCGTGTTTTGCCAGCATGTATGTCTTTGCACCTCACAAAAGCAGGGCCTCAGGTCAGAAGGTGGCATTAGATCTCCTCCTGGCTCTGGAATTACAGTTGTGAGCTGCCACATGTGTGCTGGGAATCAAACCCGGGTCCTCTAGAAGAGCAGCCAGCGCTCTGACCAGCTCCCCAGCCCTGCATTATGGATTTTGATCATATTCGCTCATTACCACCCTATCTTCTTCCCACTCCCAGGAATCCCCTCCTCTTCCCAACTGGTTCCCGCTACTCCACGTATTGTTCAGTTTGTTTGTTGAGTCAGGGAGTTCAGTCAGGACTGCTTGGAGCAGTGGTTCTCAGCCTTCCTAATGCTGTGACCCTCTTACACGATTCCTCACGTTGTGTGCCCCACCCTGCCTCTAGCCATAAAATCATTTTTGTTGCTATTGTTATGAATTGTAATATAAATATCTGGTATGCAGGATTTTATCTGCTATGCAACCCTCAAAGGGGTTTCGGCCCACGGGATGGCTTAGAGGCTCATGGGTGAGGTCATTTACAGGAGCATGGGGGCCTTTCCCAGTGCCTACCACTGAAGAAAATCCCCCTCAGCAATCATCGGCCTAGAGACGCCTTCAGATCCTGGGGAAGGAGAGTCATGAGTCGTCTCTCCTCCCATCCCCTACCCCACCACCTCCTTGATTTTTTACTCAGTGGGTTTTATGTCTTTCTATCAATATCTCTCTTGGTTGTCTTGGGTTTGGGTTTGGGTTTGGGCTTTGGCTAGCTGTTTTGGAGAAAGGGTCTTGCTATGTATACCAGACTGTTCTCAAACGCCAATATTCCTGCCTCAGCCTCCCAAGTGCCGGATCACAGGTGTGGGCCGCGAAGCTAAGTCCAGCTTCATCCTCACTGTCTCCTTCTCTCCAAGGGTAGCATCCAAACCTGTGTCTTGTTGACAGGAGTCCACCCATCTGAGAGCTCCCTCTTCCACCATGATATATGCTCACCTAACACCTTCCCTAACCCAGGTCAGGGACCAGCACTTCTCCAGGGAACAGAGTCCTTTGTCTGAGGAACAGAATTCAGAGACCAAGACTGGCTCTCAGCCCTTGCTGTTTCTTGTGTACTGTTTATTTTAAACTGAATTTTATTACCTCACTGTGTGTGTGTGGTGAGTGTGTGTGTGTGTGTTGGTTCGAGTCTGCCACAGCACACATGTGGCGGTCAGAGGACAACCTCATGGAGTCAGATCTCTCCTTCCACATTTCCATGGGTTTCAGAGTTCAAACTCAGGTCAGCCAGTTCACATGGTCAGCACTTTACCCCTAAGCTATCTCACTGGTCTCTGTGTGCCATTTCCGTAGAAGTCAATATTGATGGTTTCCATTAAATAACTCTCCAGGAAGTCCTTATCTTTCTCCACTCCGTATCCCCACCTCTTCTTTTCTAACTGTAACAACCACTGAACTTTTTGCTCTGCCCTTCATCCACTAAGTGAGAGACTATATCATCTAGAGCTCCCTTTGGTGTTTTGGGGGAGTGTCTTGTTTGTTTCTTTTGGGTTTTTTTTTTAAACAAGGTCTTGTTTTGGATACCAGGCTGTCCTTGAATGCATAGAGACCGGCCTACATAGGCCTCCTGACAGCTCTCTGTCCTTACAAGATTGGCATGTCCAAGAAGGATTCACGAGTGGGAATGTTCTCCGTGTTGTCTATCATGGAAGCCACTAGCCATATGCGGTGGTGAACATTGAGCATATGGCTGCGGATCTGAGAAACTCAAAATTTTCTGTTTTGTTTTATTTTTGGAGACAGGGTTTCTCCCTGTAGCCCTGGCTGTCCTGCAACTCGATCTGTAGACCAGGCTGGCCTCAAACTCAGAGATCTATTTTCTCTGCCTCCAGAATGCTGGGATTTTTTTTTTAATGCAAGCATTTGACTTTAAGCATTATCTTGGTGCATTTTGATTGCTATAACCAAAACAAACCTGAGGCTGAGGGCTGGGAGCTTAGCTCAGTAACAGAACCACACATGCTTGGAACGTGCAAGGCCCTGGGTTCAGACCCCAGCACCATCAAAAATAACAACATCAACAACAAAACCACCTTGATATTAAGTAATGTAGAAACAATAGAATGTTATTTCTTGGGCTGGAGAGACGGCTCAGATGGTTAAGAACGTTAGCTGCTCTTACAAAATGATCCTGGTTCAATTCCTAGCATCCACATGGCAGCTCACAACTCCAGTTCCAGGGGATCTGACATCCTCACACAAACATACATGCAGGCAGAACATCAGTGTACACAAAATAAAAATAAGTAAGACGTTTTTTAAAAGTTCTTTCTTACAGTCTTGCAGGCCGAATGTTAGAGTCGGCTCTGCTCAGTGTCTGAAGAGGCTTCCTGACTACGGCCTCATGGGAGGTCAGAAGGCTTTAAAAAGAACCACACTATTTCTTTCCAGCAGCGTGTAAAGTTGCTAATTTCATTGAGAAGGGCTCCACCCTCATGAGCCAACTACCCCCTAAAAGATACACTGTAATACTATTGCAGTAAAGGCTACCTGGAGTTTAGAGAAGACGGGACATTCAAATCCTGCATCCCACGTATAGTCGGAACACTGTACAAAAGTTCCTTGAATTAATACCATTTCTGTACAATCAGCAACACTTAGTATCTAGATAGTTGCATCCACTGTCCCTTAACTTTAGGTTGTGTTTTTCCCCCTTTATTTTAATTTGTACACTGACATAGCTCAATTTTAAACCTACACTAAAGACTAAACTCAGAGTTTCAGTTCCATCCCATTATACCCTGTTCACATACATACACACACACACACACACACACCAGGAATCCAGAAGAAATCATTTCGTCAGTTTAGGAATTACACTGTTTCCACAAGACTAAAATGCCAATTTATTTATTTCTCCTTCTTTTATTCTCTTTCTGCTTTCACTTTTTGTTTGTTTGGGGTTTTATTTTTAGATCTTAGTCATTTTTATTTTTCCTGTATAGGTATTTTGCCTGTACGTCTGTGCGCCATGTACCTGCTGTGCCCATAGAGACCAGAAGAGGGCATCAGATGCCCTGCAACTGTGGTTAAGATGGTTGTGGGCCACAGTGTAGTTTGCTGGGACTAAACCTGGGACAGCTGGAAGACCAGCCAGTGCTCTTAACTGCTGAGCCATCTCTCCAGCCCTTTGTGTTTGGGCTTTTCCGTGTCTTTGTTTGAGACAGGGTCTCACTATGTAGCCAAGGCTGGCCTGAACTCACTATGTGAACTCAGAAATCTGCCTGCCTCTGCCTCCCAAGTGCTGGGACTAAAGGCATACGCCACCGGTGCCCAGCTGGAATGTTTCTTAACCATCTCTGAATATTTAGGTTTCTTTCTAATATTTTACTATTATAGTAAGACTGTGGTAAATAACCATGGCACAGTGCTCTCTATCCGTAGAGTCCTACGTACACTGCTGGTAGTCTGGCTGGGTCAAGCAGATGTCTTGGATACCCTGGAGCTGCGGCCAACCTCCTCTCCCACCAGCATCCCAAAGCTCCTCCCGTACTGATGAAGCTTCTGAGTGCCTGCCAGTCACTCCCATAGGAAACGATCTGTCAGTGGGGCTTAATTTGCATTTTACTTATTATGGGTGCAGCCAAGCATCTCTTCGTATGTTTAAAGACCATCTGTGTATTTTCTGGTGTGAACTGTCTGTTCATGTCTTTTGCCAAATTTTTCTATTTGATTTTTTTTTCCCTTTTCCCATTTTTAAATGTTCTCTCTATATTGAGAAGATTAGCCCTTTATTTGTGACATCTTTTGCAAATCGTTTTCCTCTAGCTTGTCATTTGTCTTTGGATCCCGCCTATGGTAGCATTGCCTTGCAAAAAAATATGTTTAATAGGGCTGAATTCATTAATCTTTCATGCATCTGAATTTTGAGGTTGGGAGGGGTGATTTCCCATACACAGATTTTTTTTTTCTCTTTTCTAGGATATATAGTTTCACACTTAAATCTCTGATCTGCTTGAAGATTATTCTGATGTATAGCATGAATTGTAGATCTACTTTGATATTTTCAAAAATGGCCGTCAGGATTCCTTAATGCTATTTATTAAAACTACACAGTAGGAGACTGGGGGATGGCTGTCAGTAAAGATCCTACTGTGCAAGCATCAGGACCTGAATTCAGATGCCCAAGACTAATGTTAAAAGGTGGGAATGGGGCATGTGCCTGTGATACTGGCATGCACGGGGTGGGCGGATGAGCTGGGGTGGGAGCGGGGCTGGGGGCTGGGGGTGGGGATGAGGCAGTAACAAGAGAATTCACAGATTCCTGAGGCTCACTGGCTAGCCAGCCTGGTCAAACTGATGAGCCTTGGTATCTGTGAGAGACTGTCTAAAAAAGCAAGGGCTGGAGAGATGGCTCAGCAGTTAAGAGCACTGGCTGCTCCTGCAGAAGACCCAGGTTTGGTTCCCAGCACCCACGTGGTGGCTCATGAGTACTCGTAAATGCGGTTTGATAAGGTCCCAGTACTTTCTTCTTCTGGCTCCTTGGGCACCAGGAACATGTTGCATGTACATATATGCAGGCACTCACACGTGTGCATAAAATAAATGCACCTTTAAAAATGTAAAAGTGGAGAAATATATTAGACATCAACCTCCAGGCTTCACACCTGTGTCTAAAGTCACACACAAAGTTCGTACACCACACACACAAACACCACAATACACACATAACACCTACGTAGATTATTGTTTCATTTTAGGTGTGATAATAGTGATGTCATTGCTTTTTATAAAAAAAAACAAATATCTTCAGATGGGCATGTGGGCACGTGCCTTTAATCCCAGCACTTGGGAGACAGAGGCAGGTGGATCTCAGTGACTTCAAGGCCAGCCTGGTCTACACAGCAAGTTTCAGGACAGCCAAGGGTACCCAGAGAAACCATGTCTTGAAAAAGTAAATAAATAAAACGAAAGAAAAAAGAATCCTTGTCTTTGATGTACATGTGGAAAGGCCCAGAGTTAAAGCTGGCTAAGGAGGTGGTTTGCTTCAGGAGAGAGAGAAGCAGGTGGAGAGGGGTGAATGAAGTCAATGAGATACCCCATGCTGAAGTGGACTGGGTGGCGGGACTGATGGACGATGGCTCTGAACAAAATTAAAAAAAAAAAAAAAAAGCAAAAAACCTCCACAATGTTTTTTAAGCCCAAAAGATGAGGAAGTTCTGTTTGTCTGTCTGTTTGTTTGTTTGTTTTAGGGGTAAGGCTCCCAATATATTGCCATGCTGGTCTCATACTCTTCCACTCATGAGCCCCTCCCACCCCAGTTTCCTAAGAGCTGGGATCACAGGCATGCATGAGCCAGCCACCAAACCCAGCTTCATACGGGAATATTTTATTTTTTTATTACATTTACTTATTTTATTACATTTTACTTATTGGTAGTGGGGAGCATGCTACAGAGTGCACGCAGAGGCCAGAGGACAATTTACTGGAGTCAGCTCTCTGAAATGAGACTTTAATAACATCTCATAGAAGAGATACAGAGAGGAGTGAAGGAGACAGACACAATGCCTGGCGACCGACAAGGCTGCAAAGCTCCTTCCCCGTTCTCTTCCCCAAACAGGGACAGGGAACAGTGTCAGACATGACCACCTGAAAGGTGACCACCTTCCTCTTGGCTTAACAATGTTCCTATTAAAGGGGTGTGGGCCATTGAAGGGACATAGGGGACATGCAGGGACAGAAACAAGCCTGTAAAGGGTGAACACTCCCAGAGTCCATGGAGCCTGAGAGTGACAGCTTCCCTGGCTCTGGGTCACCTCTCTGCCCAAGACCAATGCTGGGAATATAGACGCTCAAATCCTGAGCTGCAAGAAAGAGCAAATGCATTTAGGCGCCTGGGATGTGGTCATGAGAGAATGAACATGTATGAGTGTGTGTGTGTGTATGTGTGTGTGTATCACGTATATATGATATATGTCATATATATCACACATATATCACATACATATGTATATATAAAATCTACCGGTTTTGTTCCTTTAGATAACTCAGACTAATACAATGACCCCTCACCCCATCAAGGGCTGTTCCATCTCTATCCCTATGGCTTCTGCCTGGAATCTTACCCATAGACAGTCCCAAGATCAACATCTGCAACCCAGAGACAACTCTGACTACAGAACCTTTAAACACAAAGCAAGCTGAAAAGCAGCTGGCCCTCCAGCGCTGAACCCTCTCAGCCTCTGTCCCAGTCGCCAACAAACTTCTGGAGGCCTTAGGAACAAACTCAGGGTTGGCTTCACAGTGCTGAGTTCCTGAAGTCTTCGCAATTGGTTACACACAGTGGTTTGGAAGTTAATCGATGTCCTCTGTCTAACCACAGGTCCCACCCGCCATATCTCCACTGCCCACAGCCATGATTCCCTGGCTTCCTATTTAAATTATATTCCATTTGTATGGATTCTACACATTCCTAAAGTAAATAGAATTTGTAGCCATTTTTACCTTTAGAAAAATAAAATCATACTACATATGTAAAATCCTAGGGGCCCGGCTTAGGGGTTGTTCGTTTGTCTTTCACTTAGTACGAAAATTTACTTACTGAGTGAAAATTTATTTTTATCTACTACTTTTTACTCAGTATGTTTTACTGACTTATTTAATTTATGTGTATTAGAATTTTGTCTTCATGTACGTATGTGTACCATGTGTGTGCCTAAGGCAGCCAGATAAAATGTTGGGTACCCTGAAACTGGAGTTACAAGTGATTGTAAACTGTCATGTGGGTTCTCGGGACCAAACTAGGGTCCTCTGGCAGAGCAGCAAGTGCTCTTAACTGCTGAGCCACCTCTTTCCCCAAAATATTCTTATTTTCTGTAGACGTGGTTGATGTACACGACACCCTGGAGCTGGGACCCAGGAGAGTGATTTGAGTGTCTGTGGTAACCACCTTTCATTTTGATCTCAAAATCATGCTCAACATGGACTGGTATGTAGCTCAGGTGGTAGAGTGTTTGCCTGGCATACAGGAAGCCGTGGGGATCCCAGCATCTCACATAACAAGGCCTGGGGTGCATGCCTATAATCCCACCACTGGGAAGGTCAAAATAGGAACTCAAAGTCATTCTCTGCTATGTACTGAATTCAAGGTCAGCCTAGGCTGCATAAGACATGCACACACACACACCCTCCATGCATCCAACTCCTGAGCCAGCGCCAACAGCAGGCTGCAGCCACAGAACTGCCACAGTCATCTCTCCACGAAGCTCTTCCCCCACCCTCTTGCTCCAAGTGTTCTGATCTTGGCAAAGGACAGAATTCTCCTTTGAACTCTGGGGCTAGTAATTAAATTCAAGAACTGAAGCCAATGCCAGGAAGCCATGTTCCAGAACTTCAATCAGGCTTTAGCAACCATGACTTGGCTACTGGGACTTTAGCAAATGTCACGCAAGCAAGCAGAGGCTTGGCAGTAGCTGCGATCTGGGACTTGTCTTCCCTTGCTGGAGAAACCATGTTTCTCCAAGAAGATGTGGCCAACCTCTGAGAGGCTAAGAAACTATATGGAGTGAGAGCCAATCATCTCTGACACTGCAGTCTTCCGAGCTGAGACAGCAGATGTGGGTGAGGCCATCTTGGACCACCCAGCTCACCCAGATGAACAAGCCTAGGCTAGAAAAGCCACCCAACTTGCCCACAAAACCATGAGAACTAAACCACAGCACAGCAGGCGGTTTGAGATGTGGCAAAAGCTAACTGATTTTCGGGTATCCCACTGCCACACCCCCACCACACACCCTTGTCAAGGCTTCCCTGTGCCCTCACTGTCTGAGAGGCCGGGCTTGCTCTGCCAGCTCGTCTACTGCAGCCTAACCACAGAACAAAACTTTCTGAGGAACTTCAGGCTGACAGCTAAGACCTCACCATAACTACACTTCCACGCCCGCTTGATTCTCTTACTGAGCAGGTGCAGCTCTCCTCATTTCTCAGAAGAAACAACCGATGCCCACAGAGATCAAAAGACATACCATACCGTTAGGGTCTGAACCTGAAATGTTCTACATGGACTCATGTTATTGAAAGCTTGTCCCCTAACTGGCGGCATTATGTAAGAGGGTTATGGAGCCTTTAGGAGGAAGACCTATCTGGCAGAAATAAGACACTAAGAACAGTCCATTGAAAGTTACAGCCCAGGCTAGGCAGTGGTGGCACAGGCAGGATCCCAGAGGCAAGCAGATCTCTGTGAGTTCAAGGCCAACCTGGTCTATAGAGCCAGTTCCAGGACAGCCAGGGCTACATCTCAGAAAAACCAAAAAGAAAGAAACAAAGTTACAGCCCAGCTCATAGTTCCAGCTGTTCTCTGGTTCTTGGTACACAGTGATGTAATGAGCCTCCATCACCTACTCCCCCCCCTGCGAGGATGGACTACTCTGAAACCACGACTCAGAATAAGTCCTTTCTCCGTTAAGATATCGTGTTGTGGAAACCCAAAAGCCTGTGTGTGTGTGTGTGCGTACGTGTGTGTGTGTGTGTGTGTGTGTGTGTGTGTGTGTGTGCATGTGTGTGGGGGTTGGGGGTATGTCTCCTGATTTCAACCACTGTTCTTTGTTCTCCAATATGTTCACTGGCTCAATACTGTCTTCCCAGGCCTCCCTGCAGGCCGGTGAGCCTGCTGCTAGCAACCTTCCTGATTTCTAAATGCCATTCGCCTTAATTCCCCACCTCAGCCTTGGTGGCTGTTGAAGCACCTGTTGCTGGATCCATGTCAGCCCTCCCAGATGTCAGCCACCTGCCAGCGTCGCCACCTGCTCTCTACAGCCAACCTATGGATTCATGAGCTGCTTGCCCTCAGAACCTTTCACTCTCTGGGTTCACTCTCTCAGGTACCCCTATCCCCTATCCTTGGCCCCAGCTCTACCCATCCCAAACCCTCCCATGTGTCTCCCATATCTTCAGAGACAAGAGTCAAGTCCACCTCCTCAAAAGCAAACGGAGGAGGCAGGTAACTAACTACTGCAAACAGTTTAACCTGGACCTACTGGGGGCTCCTAGCTACCTCTTCAGGAGAACCAAGATTTTACAGCTAAATATTTAATTACCGTGTTTTGTCTGTTGGTTCACAAATATCTATGGCTATATAGTCAATAAAACTGCTAAGAAGTAGGTCCCAGTGTCCCAATCAAGCCCATGTTGGAAAGTGGAGAGACTGTAATGACTTTTGATGAGCAGTCAAGTTCTGATGCGAAGAGTCACCCATACAGAGGTGGGAGGGGTTTACCACTCTGAAGTCCTTCTTGAAGATTCTGCTTCTGTTTCAGAACCAGATGAGAGAAGTCACCGGATGCCCTCAGCAAACTAACATAACCTCTCAGTGTTGAACAAATGTCTTCAGTATCTTCTGTAGAGTTCTACACACTGAGTACCATGCCCAGAATTTTCTGGAAGGACAATCTGACCAGCTTATCCCCCAAACATTTCTAGAGAAGGGACTTTGCTTACAGTCCAATCCAGTACATTGGTAACTTGTCAACTAGGCTGTATGTGAGCTTCTGGGACTGAGGAGGCACTGTGGGACCCAGGAAGAGGAAGGCAGACTTGGGAGCTATCAGAACAAATTATCTCCAGTTCATGTGCTGTTATCTTGGTGCTGTGCCAGGTTGAGGTGGTTTGAATGGAATGGTCCCCATAGGCCCACAGGGAGTGGCACTGTTAGGAGGTATGCCTTGTTGGAGTTGGTGTGGCTTTGTTGGAGGAGGTGTGTAACTAGAGAGAGGTCTTTGAGGTCTCTGAAGTTCTCTCTGCTGCCTGAGGATCAAGATGTAGAACTCTCAGCATCTTCTCCAGCACTGTGTCTGCATTCACAGGGCCATGTTTCCCCACCATGAAGATAATGAACTAAACCTCTGAACTATATGCCAGTCCCAAGTAAATGTTTTCTTTATAAGAGTTGCGGTGGTCGAGCCAGGCGGTGGTGGCGCACGCCTTTAATCCCAGCACTTGGGAGGCAGAGGCAGGCAGATTTCTGAGTTCGAGTCTAGCCTGGTCTACAGAGTGAGTTCCAGGACAGAAACCCTGTCTCAAAAAAAAAAAAAAAAAAAAAAAAAAGAGTTGCGGTGGTCATGGTGACTCTTCACAGCAATAGAAACCCTAAGACACTGGTGTATGCTGGGTGTCCAGTAGATAGCTGTTAAAAAGATGAGTGGAAGAAAGAGTGAATGAATGAGTGATGAATGAATGAATGAAAATGTGTTACAGAGCTAGCAATCCCTCTTTGGAGATCTTGAGCATGGCTACTGGGGAGGAGTGTTACTCAGAAAGCGACACTTTGAAATGAGCTGAGTACCACCTACCCCTGACCCTGTGACCCATAGAAGATATGTTCTAACACATACAGCTCTGAATTCAGCTTCAGAAGGTTACAGATGTTGAGGTTCAAAAATTCATGCGTTCAGCACTTCCAATGCCAAGTCCACTCCAGAGAACCTTCACCCTTGTGCATACACACATGGATATAAGGACTTCACAACAGTGCTGTCCTTCACAGGGGAAAACCGGCACTACCACCCTCATCTCCCAGAGGGGAGCTACCAAACTGTACTCAGCACCAGTCAGAATTGTGCCCAACAGTTCAGGGGAGTCCCGATATCTTTATCTGTACTTGGATCAATAACTTCCCTCCCTACACGGACTAGAAATCTCAAGGACAGAAGCAGATTATAATACCATTCCATTTATGGGAAATTTAAAGACATGTATAAAAGAGAATATTATTAGTGGCTAAACCCATATATAGACAAGGAAAGCAAGCATCCTGGGAAATGATATCACGCGTGTTTACTCTTGGGGAGGGAAAGCAGTAGGAATGAGGGAGAGGAAAGGATGAGCTGTAACATACAGCATCTTTATTTCTTCAAAGGAAAGGGAACGAGCCGGAGGGGGCTCAGCAGTTAACAGCATTTCTTGCTTCTGCAGAGGGACCTGACTTCTGTTCCCAGCACCTATGTCAGATGGTTCACAGCTCCTGTAACTCTAGCCCCGGGCAATCTAATGCCCTCTTCTGGCCTCTATGGACACCCAAGCACACATAACATATATTCACATGGACAAACACACATACACATAAACAGTATATATATATATATATATATATATATACTGACTTTAAATAATAAATACATGGATGAATAAATACATGGATGAATGAATGGTGTTCTCTTCAATGGCCAAGGAAGGCAAAAGGCAGCCTACCTTTCTCTTGCTCCCTCCACTCAATGTTACACACACACACACACACACACACGCTTCAAAACAAAGCATAAAAGCCCAAAGAAAGAGTGTGAGTATTAACATCATGGAAATGATGTTCAAGAAGTGGTTACATTATTTTCCCCAATCTTTTCTATTTATTCACTCAGTAAATACCACTTATGAGCCAAACACTGTTTCAGGCTCAGGAGACACGGTGGTCATCCAGGCAGACAAACCTTCCCGCCAGAATGGAGCTTATGTGCTCAACATTTGAAACACAAGTAAGACAGTCTCGCTGTGTTGCCCAGGCTGGCCCTGCATTGGACTCAAGCAATCCTCCTGCCTCAGACCCCAGAAGCTAGCACTATGGGCATGCCTGGATTCTGGCTTTAAATAATAAATACATGAATGAATGAATGAATGAATGATGGTGTTCTTTCTCTTGTCCCTCCACTTAATGTTTTCTTTTCCCCAGAATTTCTCAGGCTTTTTGATCATCTGTTCTTCTCTGTGTTTTGCTTCTTCTTTGCTTTGAGTGGTTTCTGGAGACAGTATTTCATGTAGCCTATTTTGACCTCCAACTCTCTGAGGCTGACCTTGAACTCCTGATGTCCCTGACTCTACCACCTTAAGTGCTGAGATTAAATAGATATGTCATCATACTTGGCTCTTGTTCTGTTCTTTGAGACAAGGTGTTACTATGTAGCTCAGGCTATCAAACTCATAATCCTCCTGCCTCAGCTTCCCTCATGCTGGACAACAGTGTAGGCTGGGGGTGTGCCTGGAACACAGGAGTTCTCTCCCTCCAGCAGGACCTAACGCCCATTCCCTACACCACGGCTACCACCACGACAGAGTCCCCACCAGGCCCTACAGGAAACCTACCACTTGGGGCTAGACAGGCGGCTCCATTGGTAAAGCGTACAACTGTACAAGTATGAGGTCCTGAGCTTGGCTCTCCAGCACCCAGGTAAAAAGCCAGCCAGTGAGATTTACATCTGTAATCTCGTTGCTGGGGAAGCGCAGAAGGAAGGGTCCCTGTGTTTGCCGTTGAAGATGATACCCAATTTCAATCTCTGGGTTACACACATACAAAAACATATGCATGCACGCATGCGCGCGTGCACACAGAGGAGTGTACACACATTGTATATACACACATGTACACACACACATGCAGTTACACACACATAAACATATGCATGCATGTGTACACAGAGGAGTGTACACACAAATGTGTATACACACATATGTACACACACAGAGGGGGAAATAAAAACAAAGAGACCCCACCACCCTCTATGCTCTCTCTCCAAGCTATAAGCCACCCCACTACTCACTCCTGAAGACCCTGCTGGCTAACTGCCTTACCCTTGTTCCCACAAGACTAAATCTTGCCTTAGTCTCCTTCCCTGTCATTGCTTCAGATGCCCAGGTGTGTGTAGCCATGTCCGCTTACCACAGTCTAATCCTCCAGGACACCCCTGAACACAGACCCTCTGTAGCAGCCACACCCTGTCTGGTCGAGCCATCTCCCAGAACTGTGCTCCTAGGAAATATTTTACTTCCTACCTTCCTCTCCCTGACCTTGGCCATCTCTTCCATCTCTACCCACCATCTCTACACACACTTCCCAGTTATCTCGAAATCTCAAAGGGACCCCCGTCCCATCCTTCCCTGGATTTTCCCCTGCCTCTTTACCTCCTCCTCCTCCCAACCTGGTTCCCGGAAGCCACGCCTTAGGCTTCCTTCTCGGATCCACCCATATGTGGAGCCTAGATCAAAGTCACCTTCTTCCTCTTCTTTGCCTACGGATTAAGTTGTCCCTTCCTGAGAAATCGGTGCCTGCCACGGACTGTCCGAGCCCTGGTTCACCAGATCCTCTCCCTTCAATGACTGTTCCAACTTTGCTTCTGATCCCCAGCTCAAGCCCTGACCCTAGAATCCCAGGAGAGAAATGCTTGCCTTTCCTCAGATTTCCCAGGGGTCAGCCTGACTTCCCAGCAGCCTCCGGCCCAGCCTATGAGCACCTCCTTCCCCACAGAAGATGATCTTGCTACTGTTGTGCTTTCCCTCTCTGCTAAAGCCAACACCAGCCTCTCCTGCTTAGAGTGAAACCTTGGGTGCCCCAGGGTGTCCCACTCCATCCCAAACACAAGTTTTACCTCTCTATGGAGATTGGTCCCATCTCAGTGTCTGGTGCCTCTTAGCAATCTTAGCTCTAACTACCACGTGATCTCTATCTGGTCTCTGAAACCTTTCCTGCAATCCTCCATGTGGCTGTGGGGAGGGCCGGGGGGAGCTCCTATAAACACCTATGTCACGTCCCTTCCTGCCTAAAATGTACAGAGCTTGCTTGATGCTTGAGGTGGATGTTTGAGCCCCTAGGCTCCATCCCCAGTGGCCTCTACAGCCTCTTCACAGCTCAGCATCCTTGTCTAGCACCTGATGCTCCAGCTTCTCACGCCTAACTACCTCTCACTCTGAGGTTTCTGCCCAAGCTCTTCCTGTGGCCCCAGATGCCCGCCCTCTGCATCTACCACACTCACACTAGCCCTTCCCCCAACAAGGCCTCCTCTGCACCCCTCCCCAGAGGCTCGGGCGCATACCTGTCCCTGTGCACCCAAGCCTGCCTGTGTCTGCTCCTAAAATGCCACTACAAAATCTTTATAATGTTCTCTTCTTACTGAGCCTGCCTCCCACCTGACACACACGCACAAACACCCAAAGGCAGAGAAGTGGGCAGGACCAATCTGGAGATTCCAACACACAGGGATGCTCTTCTCTCCCATCAGGTGTTCCACCTCCCCCTCTCACCAGCCAGGTGCAGCGAGATGCAGCCAATGCTCCTCTACCTGCTCCCTCAGGTCCATCACCCACGCACGATACCCTTCCATACCCTCTCAGGTGGCTTCTGCCACATGCTCCATTCCTAGAATCCCCTGAGGTTCCCAGGTACATCGCCCACCTCCCTGATACACCATACCTTGGCCAGGGATCTGACTATCGGACTTTCCATTATGCCTCGAAGGAAGATCAGGTCCAGTTCGGCAGCCCCAGTGGCATTGGGCAGGGATCCCAGGTTGTCCAAGACTTGCTGCATAGCTGGGGGAGAGGCGGTGACATGCTGAGTACCAGCTGGGCACAGAAGACCAAAACCCAGCACAGACCCTGCCCCCCTCATCCCCACAGAAGTCACCCAACAGCACTCTCTACTGTCCCCTCATAAACACCTAGGCCCTTGCATGCCTCAGGCATTGATCCTAGGGACAGGTGGCAGTTTTCTTGATCTGCCTTTTCCACCATAGCAATGCCCTCCTGGAAAGGTAGGGGGCTACCAGCAACAGGAATCAGACCGACCAGGGAGCAGGTCCCATCCCAGAGTCTGCTCAGCACCAAAGAAGCAGATTCCCCACTCAACATCTCCATGGGTGATGGGTAGAAGCCAGATTTGGCCACCTGTAGCTAGCAGGCTCAGGGGAAAGGCAGAGTGTGACCCTGAGTCCAAGCGGGCAGCCATGCAGAAGGCCAGGACCAATGCTACACCGGTCCAAGCTGTATACCACTAGCTTAGAGTGATTCTGCAGAACTCACTGACTCCCCCCCACACACCCTCAGTCTTTCCCTCCCACTCTGACAGACAGCCTTTAGAAATGAATGCATGACAAAAAGTCAAAACCAGCTGGGCGGTGGTGACCCACGCCTTTAATCCAGCACTCAGGAGGCAGAGGCAGGTGGATCTCTGAGTTTGAGGCCAGCCTAGTCTACAGAGTGAGTTTCAGGACAGGTGGGGTTGCCCAGAGAACCCCTGTCTTCAAAACAAAACAAAAAAAAAAGCCAAAACGGAAGCCTGGAATACTAGCAGGGACTGGAGCAACAAGCACCCTGGTTTCTGGGATGGCTTTGGGTACCAAGGGCAGAGGTCAAAAGTCACATCACCCCAGGGATGAGCACACTCAGCCTGAGATGAAACATAACCAAGGACATCAGTACATCTGACACTGTCCCCTGAGACAGGGTGGAGGCTGCCTTCACTCCTGGGTTAAGGTGGGAGGGAGCTCCAGGGGGTGGGAGGAAGGAGACAAGGAGTGTGCCCAGCTGGGAGCAAAGATGGGCAGGGGTATCATTACTCTGCCACCCACGCCTACATCTGCATAAGAGCGGCCTAATCCTGGAGGAGGGGAGAGGGGGGAAACAGGCAGAGCTCCCCTCTTCCAAAGAGTGAGGGTGGGCAGAAGGGGGCCCTAAAACTGGAGCTTGGAGAAAATGGCTTAGGGCTCCTGAGCCCCCATTTCTTTCCTACTCCTCCTCCCCACCTTTTAACAGCCTGGCTTTCCAGACCCCTCCTCCCGGCCTGGGCGTTGCAAGGACTTGAGACTTACAAGGTCCCTCTTCGGCTCTTAATGTCCCAAGTCAGGAGCCCTTCCCGTTCTGCCAAATGTCCGCAGTCGCGGGTCCCACTCACAGACTCCCCTAGACAACCAGCTCTTGGGTTTTGGTGACTGAGCCAAGTGGGAACCTCTGCCAGATCCGCTCCCCTGACAAGCTGGGCGTCCTGATCTTCTCTACGGGCGCCGCTGCCCAGGTGCCCTAGAGCCCACTATGGGAGGGTCAGTTAAAGGTTGAGTACCCCTCCCCTGCCTCTCCACCCCACCTCTTCCTACCTTCCCTGCGGAGCTCTGCTTCTTCAGAGGAGCCCAGGGAAATCCCCTCCAAGGAAGCCTCACTGCCTGGGCTGCAGGCCATGGCGACCCCTTTGGCAACCCTAGAACAGTCTTCCGCGAGGTCGGCGCCTTCCCAGCCAGACGCGGGCTGAGCTAAAGAAGGCGGGACTCCTGGAGCGCTGCAGGATCAGCCAATAGCAGGGCTCCGCCTCCCGGGCCGCCTTGTTGATTGGCCAAAGCCCGCCTGCTGGTGAGGAGGGGGCGGTAATGGGTGGGAGGAGGGCGGTGGCAGGAGATAGTCATACTAAACTGGCCTGATCCTTGTCACTTAGTGCCGATGCAGGTAGGGAGGTGGCTATGAGGTCGGGTTTGAGGGAAGTAAGGGACTTGAGTAAATCCCTGTAGATTGGGACTTCCCTCTCAGCCCGTGCAGAAATCCCAGGTAGCGGGCAGAGCTTGGTTCCCATTTTGCTCCCGTATCTCTTTTATAGATGTCCCTTCTCTACTTCACCTGATGCTAACCTCTCTCTCTTCTCTCTCTCTCTCTCTTCTCTCTCTCTCTCTCTCTCTCTCTCTCTCTCTCTCTCTCTCTCTCTCTCTCTCTCTCTCACCCCAGCCCTCTCCAGGCTGGTTTATTTACAATAACCCCCTCAACCAAAGAAAACCCTCAAGAACAGCTCTAGGGCCTTCTCCCTGGTAGGTGTAGTAATACCATTTTGACAAAATGCCAACCACTGGAGCACAGTGGGGTCAGGGATGGGAGGAAAGACTGGATGGTGATATATCCACAGAGCAGTAAAGGCCACGGCTCTCCAACCTATCTCAACAATAGCTTCTCCCTTTTGCCAACATTATCCATCAGGTGAGGGTTGGTGCCCTGGAGCAAGCCAGGCACCTAGGAAAGTGAGGGTGGGGGCAGGTAAGAGTCCATTTATGCAGCAAGAATAAAAGTGGGCAAGAAGAAGCTACCCAGGCCCTGTACCCCCATGTGTACCCCATGTGTACCCATGAGGCCAATACTGGGGCACTGCTGCTGCTGTTGCTGCCACCTCCAGTCAGCCATTCCCAGAGGAGTGTCACCATGTCGCCTTGCACCCCTGGTTGCCATGGCAGCAGGCGGGGATTACACATTAGGACAGTAACCAGGGATGGCAGAGATATTTAAAGGGACAGCTCCATCAGAAAGGAGGTCCACATTCTCACCTTGATTCATGGAAAGAAATGAGCGAGCAAGCAGTCTGAAGGAAGAGGAAACAAAGAAACAAAGGGCTGGAAGTGAGCACAGGATGTCTAAACTCATTGCCTGTGTGTGACATCACACATGGTTCCCAAACTCTCCTTAACTAAAACAAGGACCATTTGGATCCATGGGGAAGGGATGCAGAAGGAACTGGCTAGTTTCACCTTTGCAGAGCCCAAAGCAGAAGTGTCCTGGTGGAAAAAAAAGAGGGGACAGTGAAGGGGGAGCCCGACCTCAGACAAGCGGCACAGCTGTCTCTTGCTCAAACCCATGGAAAGTATAGCAAGCACCAGATGATAACGGCAAGCAAGCAGCAGGAAGAGAAAGCCACTGGGCCTGGCTTGAGTATTTGAAACCTCAAAGCCCACCCACAGTGACGAACTTCCTCCAGCAAGGCCACACCTACTCCAACAAGTAATAGTGCCACACTCCTCATGAGCCTATGGGGTCATTGTCATTCAAACCACCACAGACAATATGCACTCTTAGATTCTGAAGCTGAGAAGTCGGCAGAGGGCTGGTTCAGGAAAGGGAGCACAAGTTATTTCTTTCTTTGGACATGGAAGCAGAGAGCAGCCCACGGCACTGCATCTAGGGGAATAGGGCCCCAGGAGGCATTTGAAAAAGCAAACCACACACATAGGTATGGGTTCCCTGCCCTGTGAGCCCCTACCAGAAGACCTGCAGCTAGGAAGTGTCTTCCTGTGCAGCCCTGCTGGTCACTGTTAATAGGTTTACTGAGCAGCCCCAGATGAGAAACCTTTTAATCACAGGCTCAGGGATGGGTCTCAACTCCTAAGCAGCTTAGAGTGGGGTACCTGATCAGTGGAGTGGGGGAGAGGCCACAGGGCAAGAGAAAAATCATGATCCCTCCAAGAAACAGGGGGACACTGTGAGCCATGGAAAAGGAGCCTTTCTTGGGGGACAAAGGAGTCAGAGCTTAAGTTCTGGCTGGCACACAGCAATGCTCATTTTCTCAGAGGGTAGAGACAAGAATGCATCTAATGTGGGAACCTGGAATGTCTTGCAGAGGGTGAAGCAGGGCCCATTGTGAATAATTCAGGTCTCTCAGGGCATCTCATAGCTGTAGCCAGAACCCTTTCAGAGCCTCTGGACATGGGACCTAACCTGGTAGGTCTCAGGAAACACTCAAGGACCCAGGAACCACTGGGGTGGGGTGCAGACTTTGAGGCATGTATGAAGGTGTGTGTCTGTGAAGAGGGCCCACTGCTGCCATCAGAGTCTGGGAGACCTAGGAGCAAAGTCAAAGCCATCCATCCCATCCTGCTGCCTCACCTAAGAGGAAACAAGTCAGAGATGACTGGCTTATAGGTCAATGCCATAAAAAACAGCAGTGGTGGTGTCTGCTGCTGCGGCCATTCCTGTCCAGCTGCAGTGTGCACCATCTCTGGGACAAGTATCCTGAGCCTCGGGCAGGTGAGTCATGCTACAATATACAGCACTACTGGAGCAAGCTCATGTCTTCCCAGCTCTATCCTACCCCAGTGGGGAGGCAGCCTGAATGACCAAAGGACCACGTGTGGTGTGGCATGGGAGAGATGAACAGGTATTGCTATATCCACCCCCTGATCTTAGCCCAGCCCCCTTGGAACTACTGAGGCAGGCTGACAGCTTTCACCTCTTCTTACCAGACTCGGAGTTCGTGGCAGCAACCGGCATGGTGAATGGAGTCAGTGAGGGTTCTGAAGTCAGTCTCCTAGAGGAGGAGAGAGAAGGCTGAGAAGGCACAGGGCAAACTCAAGGAGTGAGAGACTCAGAAGGGTATTGACACTCTTCAGGAACTGCCACAAGGTAGGAAGGTAGCATTGCCCAGTAATGGGAACTTGAGTCACAAGAGTGACCCCAAGTGCTCTGGAAAGCAAGAAGGGCAAATAGTATGCCCCTTCTCAGAGGTAGGGAAGACAGAGAGGATCAGAGAGGTTAATCAATTTCCTCAAGGCCCCAAAGCTGGTAGGAGAGCTTCAGTAAAAACCTAGGTTTCGTGACTCAAAAAGTAAAAAGCACATCTCTTTTTTCTTTCTTTTTTTTTTTTTTTTATTTTAGTTAGTTTGTTGTTTGCTTTGTTTTTAGAGACAAGATTTCTCTGTGTAGCCCTGGCTGTCCTGGAATTCACCCTGTAAACCAGGCTAGCATAGAACTCTGAAGAGATCCGCTTGCCTCTGCCTCCCGAGTGCTGGGATTAAAGGTGTGTGTCACCACTATCCCCAAAATAAGTATTTCTCCTTGGGCATGATAATGCCCACCTGTGCTATAGTACCAGCCACTCAAGCCAAGGCAGAAAGGGACTCCTGAGCCCATATCAGCCTGGGAAACATACAGAGAACTCATCTCAAAACCTAACAAACAAAACCTAATATTCTGGTTCTTTAAGTAGAAGGAGAATTATGTATGAGTCCTGAATATGAGCAAACATTGGAAAGTTTCCCAGGCCCATAAACTCCATGAGGACAGCAATGAAGTCCGTTACTCGCCTCAGGGCCCCAGGCCTAGAGACTTCAGGTGCCCCACAAACACTGGTGTCTAGCTGACAGAAATGACATTTCCTTTCCCACTGCCATGCGTTTTCTCTCTCTCTCTCTCTCTCTCTCTCTCTCTCTCTCTCTCTCTCTCTCTCTCCTAGACTTGGGACAGGGAGAAGTGGAGAGCAGTAGGCAGAAACAGGCATGGAGTTTGCAGTCCTGATGCCCATCTCAGGGTCTTCCAAGCTGAGATTGACTCCTTCATCCTCCCTGGAAAGGAGAACAGGGTGACCCACCACTCTCTCTCCCCTTGCCTTCCTGGGCATGTGCTACTGGATAAACCCCTAATTCCCCAGTTGCCATGACAACAGGAGGCAATGGCTTTCAGCAAGGGTGGGGGAGTAGGGGAAAGCAGCTGGCAGTGCCCGCTTTAAGACTAAATGCCTTTTGCATCCCCCCCTTGGAGGGAGGGGAGCCATGGGGCCACTCCATCCTCCCAGCCTTTCCCCTCTCCAATCCAAATAATTCTCAGAGTAACTACTGGTTTTAATAAAAATTCTCTCTCTCTCTCTCTCTCTCTCTCTCTCTCTCTCTCTCTCTCTCTCTCTCTTTCTCTGGCCTAAGATAATGACAGCTCTGGAAACCAAATGACAAAGGTGAGGTGAACGGTTCCCTTTCCTCCTGGATATTTTCCAGAAGAATCGAACTTGCAGAGAGAGATGAGGAGGACCCCTTTCATGCTAGCACCACTGGTTAAGAGAAATGTCCAGGTTCCACTGTGCCAGCCAGTGTCCCCTCTGCCAACTCTCCTGTCCTTATTCCTAGAAAGCAGGGGGCAGCTTCTCGGGCCTTGGGCCATGCTCCCTACTAGAGGTGCTTGCTGTGGGTTCCTCTTTTCCTGGAGCAGGAAAAAACGGGCAAGAGCCAGGGAGGATCCTGTATGAAACCCTAGGCCCAGGAGTTGTGCCCAGTGAGCCTGGGTTTGCTCCCTGAGGAGTTGGTTCCCACGGCATCGGCTCGCTCTGCCCCACCCCCATCCAAGCCTCTGAGAGGGCGGGGCCGCCTGTGCCCACAGGAGAACGGCAGTGCCAGGCAAGCTAGCCTGGTTGCGTGCCAAGGTCCCCGGGCCCAGTCATCACGGAACCAGCATCACGGTGTCCAAAAGCCTAAACCTAAGGCCTTTCCACTCCCACCTCCACACGCACATCTGCCACCAAGCTATCCAACCCCATCCCCTCCGGGTGTGTAGGTGAAGCCCGCCAGCTTCAAAGGGAGAGGTTTCCTCCAACCTCCCACCCACCCCGCTCCATCCGTACAGACTCAGAGAGGTGCGAAAGAGGAACGCCTGACAAAGGCACTTTGGAGCCGGACAGGGTTATGGGGAGGACTGTACATAACTGAGGGCTGGAGGATGGGATCTAGGGAGCCGGCGGACGTGCCCGCACTCACAATCAGACTGCCCCCGCCCCTCCAATTCAGTCCTAACCCGCTGGGCGCTAGGACCTAGGAAGGAGGGGGCGTGTTGCGAACCATCAAAGAAGGCTCTTTGCTAGCGCGCCCGCCGAGACTAGGGGATGAGGTCACTGAATGATTGCCTCTCCCCCCCCCCCCCCACTTCATTCCCCACTATCCCCTTAGTTGACCTAACTTTCTGACCCTGGCTCCTTGCTTCTGGCGCTGATTCCTTCTGAAACCCCCACGCCTTAAACCCTGGCTCCGAGACCCTGCAACCTCCTGTCCCTGGCACTCTAGGTTAGCAGAACGCCTCTCTCCAAGACCCTCTCTCTGGAAAGACTGAGGTGTTGGCCTCTTGGGGTGCAGGGTGCCAAGGGACCCAGTACAATCTCAGTCTAGCTCCCCCAGGGCCGGAAGCGCCAGCAGCACGACTCTTACGTAATGCCGGGATCCGAAGGTTCCCCCCCCAACCCAACACAGACCCTGGAGAGGCCGCGCAAATACCTGTGCTCCGCTCAGCTCAGCATCTCTGTGTCCAGTGTCCCTCTGGAGCCCTCATCACTGGCATAGGAACCAGCATCCCTGGGATGAGGGGTTCAGTTCTTCCCACCGGCATCATACACAGAGAGCAGAGTGCTGCAGCTGTAGAGGGAGGGGGCGACTTGGGGAAGGGGCCCGGGAGTTTGGACCTGGAGAATAGGATCCCTAAGTGCGGTGCTAGGTCGAAAAGGAGGCAAGGGTTCTGAGGTGGGTGCTGGCCCAGGGGCCTAGGAATACCTACCTGCGTTTTGGGGAGCCCCTAGCTTGGGGCGATTCCGCGCAGCCGGGCGCTCCGCGGTTATTGCTTGTCAATCGCTAGCCGGGCTCTTAAAGAGGCAAGACCTCCTAGGAGCGAAGGGGCGGAGACAGAAAGGCGAGGGCTGGGACACGGAAGGGACGCGGCAACCTAACGTCCACTGTAAAGTAATCTCCCGGCAGCAGGCAGGTGGGCGGGGAGGTGGTGGTTAGCTGGCACCGCAAAGCCCACGGCCCCCCAACTCTGAGAAGGACCAACGTGTGTTACTTGGCGCCTGGGAATTCTTTAAAGGGGCGATGATGTTTAAATTAAAAGAAAGGAGGAAAAACTGAGCCTGATGGGATCACCCCCTTAATGGGACCACTTTGTCCTGCGTTCCAGTCCCGTGCACGCTTCGTCTGTCTTTTCCTAACACAGTTTGGAAAAGCAATGGGACATCAGGACCCTAACTCTCAGGGGCTCAGCCTGAGGGTGGCGTTATACATTCAGAAGGCACGTACCTGCTTCCAAGAAAATTTGAAGAAAAACAGAAATGTTAAGAGAGCGAGACTGTGGTTTTTTTCATGAAAGGGACCGAGATCCTAATTTTAGCCTGGACGCAGGAAGTTGATCCTTGCCTCTGACCATGGCATAAGGGCAGAAGAAACTCTCTCCCTCCTAAATCCCATTTCAACAAGTAGTGGTGGTGGCGTCTGGTTCCTTTGGTGGTTAGAACGTGCAGGAGGCCCTAGGTTTTATCTCCGGCAGCAAGACGAAGAAAGCAAAGGGTTAAGCCCGCTAGCCCGCCTTGCTCAGTCTCTGGCTCCTCCCAAACCTGCTAGTAAAAGATACTGCACAGCCTCAGACTATTGGTGGCTGCAGTGTGGAAAACAGCCTTCATTCACTCTGTGCAAGCCGGGACCTTCCCTGACTTGGGTGCTCCCCCAACCCCTCCGCTGCCTTATGGAATATGCGCTCGGTGGGGAGCGGGGCATTTATATCTTTCTTGATAACTGGGCTCCTAAGATCAGAAATGTATTGCATCCTGGAAACTTGCTTGGAAATCTCGAAAGTGAGTTAGCTTGAATTCATCCCAGCCGACTTTGTTCGCAAAGGGTAGTAGTTGGGAATAGGTGTAAGGAAAAGCCAGCGTTGGGTCAAAGTACTCGACCCCACTTATTCCTGAGAGAAGAGAAAGTTTTGTAGCGACCCCAGATGGTGGTGGTTGGAACTACAGGCTTCTGTCTGACGAAAAAGGCTTCCCAACTAGATCTTCGTAATTAAACTCAGGGCAAGAGGTCTCCTTCCCATTGTGAAGACTCTCTCAGATCTTACCGAGTCACCTCTGCTTAGGGAATCTGTTTGCACTTAGTTGGGACGGGGAGAGAAATCGTGATTCCTCCCAAAACTATTAATTACTTCTCGAACATGCAAATATTACCACCCTCCCCCAAAGCAATTCACAGCAAACTTATCCCATTCAGGATCCCAAGGACACGGTGGGATTCGAGTTCTAATCCACCTAGTGTAGTCTGAGTCACCATTCTTACAGTCTGACCCCCCACATAAGCACACACACCATACATTTGATTGATAGTTTCCTACAATAGTCCTGTGAGATTAGTGGACGGAAACATTTATCAATAAAAACTACTATGCCCCTGTTTGTTCAAGATGATGTACCAGTTTCTGTGACACTGCAATAGCCAAGGCACCTAACATCCTGGGGTGAAGGTTGGGGAGAGATGTGTCACAGGGATGAAGAAATGCTATTTTAGTGGTATGGTTAAATGTCTTAAGAAGATATGCTCCAAGGCACATTGCTCGAGGCTGAGCACAGAGCCATCCCCACCCAGCTTAGGTCTCTGGAGTCTGCTGATCTTCTCCCTGTAGTCCTAGGAGCTGCAGTGCCCCTGGGAAGAATGCTTGCCCCACCCCCATGCTGGGCCTGTATTACACCTGTCTTTCTGAAAGGCCACAAGGGTGCAGGCAGGGCTTTCCTTCAATACTTTTTTTTCCTGTGGTGGGTGTTCAGACTGCAGCTTTGAGAATCAAGACAAAAAGAGAAAAACAACACAATAAAACCAGCAGGAGCCCAATCTATTTAACCACACTCATGGACACACACACACACACACACACACACACACACACACACACACGGGCAGCCCCCCAAAGCTTGTTCTGAAAACTTTTCTATTTGCTATATCACTCTGGAAAAAGAAGTTTGGAGACATCGGTGTAAAAAAAAAGAAGCAAAGAAACAAAGAAAGAAACAGAAAAAGAAAGAAGGAAAGAAAAAAGAAAGAGAAAGAAACAAAGAAAAAGAAAAGAAGAAAGAAAGAAAGAAAGGAAAGAAGGAAGGAAGGAAGAAGGAAGGAAGGAAGGAAGGAAGGGAGGGAGGGAGGGAGGGAGGGAGGGAGGGAGGGAGGAGAGGAAGGAAGGAAGGAAGGAAGGAAGGAAAGGGCTGGAGACATAGCTCAGCGGTTAAGAGCACTGGCTGCTTGCTCTTCCAGAGGTCCTGAGTTCAATTCCCAGCACCTGCCTATAACTGTAGTTCTATGGGATCTGCTGTCCTCTTTCAGTATGTATGGCCTGAAGAATTACATTAGGCAAAACATTCATATACATAAAATTTTAAAAATCTTTTAAAAATAAATAAATAGGAAAGGGGTGATTTTCTTATGAATTATTGTAGCTGAACTACTGAACTGACTTCTGTGTGTTTAGAAGTAATTCACATATACACAGAACTTAAAGCATTATTTTGAAACTATAAAATTCCAATGTGTTTCTCCATAGTGCAAAGAACTGCCTTGCACAGTCCTGGGTGCACCCCTACATGGGAGATATTATGTCCCCATCCCCTATCTGAGCCTCAATACAACAAACAACCTGACAGGTAGCTTTGTTCCGTGCTCAAAGCCATACCAAGATGTTCTGGCCTAAAAGCTGATTCACCATCCAAGGTTATCACACACAACCCTGCCCTGTTCTCAGACTGCTTACCCAGAAGACCCAGACTCCCCTGTGAAGCACCCTCCTTGTCCCCTCATTTCACCCCATCCCTGGACCAGCACCCACTATTCTCTCTGTCCCCTGGTTCCACTCTTCCTTATCGGGGTGGGAAGTTGTAACAACGGTTCTGTTGAAATCTTAAACATGTGTGTGCATGCTCAGCCCGTTGTGGGACCTTGCTGAGCCTCAGTTTCCCCATCTGTGCACAGGCACACAGAAAATGATCCTTAAATACAGCCCCTTCGAGAAGTTCGAAAACTCTGGTTAGGTGCCAGGGGCACTAGTGGGTGGTTCGTCTCTTTCTCAGGCCAGCAGATGTGCCCTGACTGAGCCCAGGTCCTCGGGGTCCACCCAAGGACTTCTGAAGTGAGCCGCCTGAAGAGCATGTCCTCATCTGACCACCCACATGCCTTTGAGAGGAACCTTGCTTGGCCCTGTCTGTGCCACCCACTTCTCTCCTCTCCTTCCTTCAGTGCCCCAGCTTAAAGAAATAAACTGGAAACAGTTTGTTCTCTTTTTTGCTGAAGTTCAGGGCCTCAGCACAGCTGAAACTATTCCTATACTTTCCTAGGCTCCATGGAGGTCCTTTTACTAACTCATCTTAATCCTTTATTAATTGGCACCAGACATGGGATTGGAAACAGTTTAGCAGTTCTTTCCTTCCTTTTCTTCTTAGAGATACTGTCTCACTAACTTTCCCAGGCTGGCCCTGAACTCACAATCCTCCTGCCTCAGCCTCTCCAGTGCTGGGACTGCAGACATGCTGTTGCACACCCACCACACCTGGCTGGTTAGCAATGCTCGGCAGTAGCTGGAAGGGATGTCCAAAGGCTAGGACCTTCAGGTTTGCAAGACCACTAACATCCCCCATCACAGGAGAATTGGTCCATGACTCATCAGTAACAGGGAAGGCTAGGAAACCAAAACGTCTAGTCTAGTCATTTAAAAAAAAAAAAAAATTTAAAAAACCCTTTTCCACAGACAAGAGATAGCCTCTTAGCAAATATTTCTTGAAACATTAATTACTCTGTTCCTTAAATACCTATTCCCAGTAGAGTGTGGAGTTCTTTGAGGACAGTGACAATGTCACTGAGCTGTGGCTCCCGTGCTCAGAGCGGAGCCTTCCATCAAAGCCAGTGCTTAGTAAACACCGGTGCGGAATCTCTGAGAATAGGGCCACATGACTATTTTACAGAGTTCCCGGGAACGGGGTTTAGATGAGTGTCTCCCAGAGAATGTGGATTAAAGGCCTCAGAGTGACAGCACTGGGGGGCAGTGAGACCTTCAGAGACTAGGTCTGCCCGGAAGGGAAAACCACAGGAAATGTAAACACATGCTCCGGTAAGGATACAGGTCAGGATGCATAAAGCCCTGGGTTCAGTCTTGACTAAGGGAATGGGAAGAACATAGCAGCTGGACTAAGCAGCAGATTCCTGTCATGCCAACACTCAGAAGGCTGAGGGACAGCACTTGGGAGACAGAGGCAGGCGGATTTCTGAGTTCGAGGTCAGCCTGGTGAGTGAGTTCCAGGATAGCCAGGGCTACACAGAGAAACTGTCTTGAAAAGCAAAAAAAAAAAAAAAGAAGAAGAAGAAGAAGAGAAGAAGCTGAGGGACACAGAAGGATTGAAGCAAGCTCAAGGCCAGCCCAGGCTACTGGGCTATCTAGTGAGATCTTGTCTTAAATCAAAGCAAACTAATAATAAAGTAAAAAAGGGTGGGAAATCAGGCATGGTGGTGCGCACTGTAATCCCAGAACTAAGAAGGCAGAGGCGGGCAGATCTTTGTAACTTCAAAGCCAGCCTAGTCTACATAGTGAGTTGCAGGATAGCCAGGAGTATGTAGGGAGAGCATGTCTCGAAAGGATGGAGGTGGGAGGGCTGAAGAGACTGCTTGGTGGTTAAGAACACTGATGTTCTGACAGAGGACCCAGGTTCAGTTCCCAGCAGTCAAGTTCAGTGGCTCATGATTGTCTTTAACTCTAGCTCTAGGGGACGCCATCTTTTGGTCCCTCAGGCAACTATATTCATGTGCACATAGCTACACACACACACACACACACACACACACACACACACACACTTTAAAAATCAAAACTTTTTCATGGAAGAATTTGAACTGAAAGCATGGCTCAGTCCTTTTTGTGCACATAAGAGGATCTGAGTTCTATCCCAGGTATGCATGTAAAAAACAGATCCTGGGGCACGTGCCTGTAAATCCCGGCTCTGAGGCCCTGGGGGTAGAGACAGAAGGATCCCTAGGGCTCACTGTCCAGACAGTCTAGCCAGTGCAAACCACCTCAGGCAAAAAAGAAAAGTTTCTTGATCATCTCTGGGGCAATTTGTAAGGGAGACACCTCAGTTTAGAGCCAAAACCCCTCAGGGGCATCCTCTGGGCTTCTCTTCCCATTAAGCCTTCACCCAGCTTCAGCATTTTCCCATAACTGAGGACATCACACTCAGAAAATCAAAGTAACTTGTCCATGGACTGCAAGAGGCTATGCCAAGCTTGGAAACCAGGTCTGTCCTGGCACCAAAGCCCCTATCTCACCTCCCAGAGCTAAATGGGGAAAGTTCCTGAGAAACAACCAGGAGGGAAGAAGCATAGGAAAGAGGAGGGGTTAAAAGCCATGTAAACCATAAGCCTGCTGGACAAGGACAGTTGCTGAGTGAGGGACAGAAAGGGTGATGGAGGGACAGACAGACAGACAGACAGACAGGCATGTAACTAGTGGGGTCAGGGCATTTCCGAGAGACCAGATTTCTTCTGATAAAAAGCTGCCCTGACTTCAGCTTTGTGCCCCTATACCCTTGGGAGGATCTTGTAATTTCTCTAAACTAGCATCCTTCCCCATAAAGAGTTAATAAGTGCCCCCTAGATAACACTAGAGATTTCACAACAGACTGGGGTGCCAGGCCTGGAACCAAGCACAACACTAATGAGCAGTTATTGGTAAATGACTACATATTCATACAGCTATTGTAATTGATAATGATACCGGGCATAAGTCCCTTGATTCTAGAACCAGCCCAGTTGGCCATGAAGATTAAACATGACAAGTCCACCCGCTTAACATCCAAGGGCATCATTTTTAAATCACAACCTTCCTCTCCTGGTCTCAAAGGTTTATTTATGTCCACATCCTAATCCAGAGCTCATTCAGACCGGCTTCACAGGTTCTCACTGTGCTAAGCCGTTCTGATATTGTTCCAAAGTCCCAAGTTTCTTCTGAGAATCAAGTTGAACTCCTAATTGAGAGCATCTGTAAAACAAACAAACCAACAAATAAATAAATAAATAAATAAAAATGTTACATACTTTTGTCTGTTTGTTTTCGAGACAGGGTTTCTCTGTGTAGCCCTGGCTGTCCTGGAAACTAACTCTGTAGACCAGGCTGGCCTTGAACTCAGAAATCTGCCTGCCTCTGCCTCCCAAGTGCTGGGATTAAAGGCGTGTGCCACCACCACCTGGCTGAGTTACATACTTTTAATATACATGACATGAAGTAAGAGCTTCTATTCCAAACAGAAGAAATTGGGTGTAACACAGAAAGATTGGATCAAAGCAAGACCAAAACCCAGCAGAGTAAACTCCTGTTTATGTCCCTACACGTTAGGCATCTGGGGCTCACAAGGTACCACCTGGACTCACACAACCCTGTCCCTCCAGCTCTGCCACCTGAAGCACACCTTGCCTCTGGCTAGCTCTACTCCATGCCTGAAGCTTTCCTCTAGCCAGAAATGAGAATGACTGAGTCCCTGCACTGTCATCCCTACACCGTCAGTGGGGATAGTTCTTGAAATGAGTAGAAGAGAAAAGAACAGCCAAAGAGTCCGAGATTTGAACAGATTTCCTAGATTTCCATAGGGGACATATCACGGAAGCTCTGTGGTCATGAGGGTGGAGTTCAGGGTTGAGTACTAGGCTTGCCTCAATTTGGGATACATAATAGCTCATTTCAAATGGAGTGGTGAAGTGTCTCTTAATCCTAGCATTTAGGAAGCAGAGGCAAGAAGATCCACTCAAATTTATCATTGGCTACATAGTGGGTTTGAGGCCAGCCTCATGACCCTATTTCAACACACACACACACACACACACACAGTCATGCAGGATGGTGGTGGTGCACACACCTTTAATCCCAGCACTCAGGAGACAGAGGCAAGCAGATCTCTGTGAGTTCGAGGCCAGCCTGATCTACAGAGTGAGTTCCAGGACAGCCAGGGCTACACAGAGAAACCCTGACTTGAAAAACAAAACAAATCATAACTTGTTAGCATGTGGGGTATGTTGGCCCCCTAAACAGCTCCTCTGGCCTATGTTATGAAATTTTATCCTGAAATCTTCTTTATTTTTCTAGATTTTTGCCACCTAGGAATGCGGTTCTGGCCTCATGGAGCTCCTGAGCTGTGGCTCTCACATTGATGATACTGGCCCTAGGTTCTCGCTCCTCTGAGAACAGGATTTACTGGGGACAGGGTGAAGATCAGCGTCGACAAGAAGAGAGGTGCACACGCACAGAGGGGCTCGTGACGCCCACTGCTCACTCTGTGCCAGAGCTACAGTGCTGAGCTACATGATCAGACCAATCTTGGCATCACTGTCAGGCTGGAAGGGTCAGGAGCTCCATTTTACCTGAGACTACGGGGGCTCACTGGGAAGTGAAGTCCCGTGACCAAGTTCACACAGCCAAGACAGAATTCATACAGTCCCTCCCTGGGAGTCAGGTGGTCACGGGGGAGCATGCCATGTTTCACAATTTGGTCTGGACAAGCAGCAGAGTGGAACAGACAGAGGAAGATGCCCAGCTCACACCGGGGATCACAGTCTGATCCCCAACGTGTGAGTGTACCACTTAAGAAGCAAAAAGTTTATCGGGTCACTCCCAGAAGCTCCACATGGCTGGGACAGGCAGAGCAAGAGATGACAATCCCACAGCTCCTCTCATCCTAGATTCCAGAGCAGACATACTAGGCCTCCTCAGCAACCCTGCAGGAAGAGTCCCCTTAGCTCAGAGGGATGAGGGTGGTGTCTCTCCAGCACTGGCCTCTGCTGACCCCAGAAATAGCCCTGCCCCCTCACAATCCCAGAGACAACCCTTCCCCCAGATCTGTGTGTGATCTTGGAACAAAAATTTACCTGACCGCAGGAGCCTCCTACCTCTCTGGGCCACTGGAAGACACTGTGCCCTAGTCGAGACAGTCCATTGGCCATGTACTTCCACCCCCAAACTCTCTCTGTTCCCAATTCCTGGGACATGACACAGGAGAAAGCAACATGGGGTGGGGCCTTAGAGGGCCAGGGTCATGGATCCATAGAAATATAAATGGCCTCTGACATCCCAGCCAGAGACCTTTTGCTTTGCTGCTCTGCATCTGCCCAGTACGATGGTAATGTCTAGAGGCTAAGTGTGGGATGAACCCCTGTCATTTGTGCTCTTAAAGAACTTGGGGATAGAGACTGACACCAAGGGCCTCTCCACATGCCCACTGAGGGCATGAAAAAATGAAGCCATTCTTTTGGCCAGGACAGCTGCCGTAGAGAGCTTCCTACCCCTGATTGAGGTGGTGCAGATGAGGGGAAGAGGCTAAGAGAGATTTCAGGGATTCAGGGGTTCAAAGGAAATGTCCTATCTGGGGTATCATAGTCTATGATATGGGGGGGTGGTTCTGTGCATGAATGGGGATGGAGGAATCGCTGGACTGGCTCTCCAGTGTGCAACTATGTCATTCATTTAAAGTGTTTCTAAGAGCCAGGTATGGGTCTGAGTGGGCGGCAGTACCACAGCAAATGGAAAGTCCACAAAGAGCCCACCTGTGGCGTGGCGTCAGGAGGGAGGGCTGGGAAGAGACTCAGACAAGTAACTACAAAAATGTATTATAGATACAGCAAGAAGTGGGCATGGCAGGGGCAGAGGAAGAGAAGGATGGGTGGCAGCTTTAAATATGGGTGTCAAGGTTAGACCCATTTAGAGTGTTGAACTGAGGCTTGAAGCTGAGCTGGCCCCGCTGACATCTGGAGAAGCAGGCTTCCAGGTAGATAGCAGCGTGTCTAGAGTTTTTGAGGACTGAATAGGGAGGTGGGAAAGGCTGAAGTGGGGTGAACAAGGAATTTGCAAGAAAAAAATCTGTGAGGAACCTGACTGGCGACTCTAAATCGTGCATCCGTTGCTCAGCGCGTGGCTCCTGTCCATTTTTTTTTTTTTTTTTCGCTTCACGAATTTGCGTGTCATCCTTGCGCAGGGGCCATGCTAATCTTCTCTGTATCGTTCCAATTTTAGTATATGTGCTGCCGAAGCGAGCACGCTCCTGTCCATTTTTACCTCCGTGCTTTGACGATATCCCAGTGCACGTCTAGGCATGCCCTAATCTCCCTGGAAACCAGAATGTTCCTTGAGGTGCCTGAGCACCGATGTGTGCTGAGGCCGCTACATCTCCTGGTCTTAGCTCTGCCACACACCAGGCTTTCTCAGTAGACTCAGTGCAGGCACAGGTAGGTCTCACTCCCAGGCCACCTCCCTTCTAGGTAGGGATCACCTGACCATGCCGTCTGTCTCGTCCCCACCAGACCTTGGCTCTGCCCTGCGCGTGCGCACTGGCTCTGGGTTGCCTAGCGGCGCTCCTGGTGCCACCCAATGGCGCCCTGGAGGACGAGATCCACCTGCAGCCGATTCCCGAGACAAGGGCAGCCAGTTGGTTTGCAAGCTTTGGCCAGATCAACAAGTACATGGAGAAGCTCTTCGGCAGCGGGTGGGACTGATGGAGGAATGGGGGGAGGGGAGTAATCTGGCACCTCCACTTATTTCCCGGCCTCATGATCTCTGCAATGACGTGTCCCCTAGTTCGAAGAAATCCAAAAGCCACAAGAAATTCTCCAACACCACCAAATCTACCCCATCGAACACCACAGAACGTCCTCACTTGAGTGTCACAAACCCCCTACAGAAGAACATCAACAAACCCCCAACTCAAGAACCCCGCGGACGCCTGTCATTAGCCTCCTCCCCTGACTCCAGGTAGGCAAGGCTGGTGCAGCCAGCAGAGGCCTCCATCCATATCCTTGGGTAAGTGGAAGAAGAGAGAGGGGAAAGCCCCGGTCACTTGAAAGGGGTATGCGGGGTGGGGGGTGGGTGGGGGGTGGAGGCGTCTCTGCAGGCTGGACCTTGACTCCCAGAGGTCTAACCTGAATCTGACTACCCACAGATCGCTTTAGCTGATGAGCTGTGCCTCTGTTCCTCCCTACCCATGCAGCACGAACAAGAAACAGCAATAGCGGGACTGACAAGATGACTCAGTGGTAAGGGCACTTGCCACTAAGCTTGTTGGCCAGAATTCCATCCCCAGTCTCATAAGACGGAAGAAAGGACACGTGTACCATGGCTTGCGTGTGCACACACGTCATGCAGACACACAACAACAATAAAGAAATGGATAGATACGTTTTAAACAAGAATCTCTATTGCTTCCGTGACTTCTGTGGCGGGAAGGGCCTGTCCTCCAGTGAGGAAGGCACCCTGTCATTCCTCTTGTAGAACAAATAGATCTCAGCCTAGGTTTTTTCCCCTGCATCTCTCTGCAACCTCCTCACCGATCTTCCAACACCTCACCCGGGATCTACTGCTTCCAGGGTGACCAGCTGTGACGCAGAGAGACAAAGATGGAAGAGTTGGTTCTAGAAATTTCAAAATAGGGGCTTCAGCCAGACCTGCTCCCTGCCAAGGTTTACCGAAGAGCAGGACAGACTGAAATGCCAGTCTAGCCTATGGAAGTGGCAGAAAATCAAACACAGGGGAGTGGGTGGGGGGCGGGGTTGTCCCTCCTACCTTGGGTTCACAGTCCCTGGAAGTGGGAAGACATGGTAGTGTCTGTTCCTGAAGCCTGGCCATCAAGAACACAGCACACACTTGTCCCTGTCACCCAGCCATCAAACCCAGGTGTGTGTGGTACAGCTTCCTAGTTCCTGCCTCTATGGGTGTTGAACTTTCCTCATTAGAACCCATCTCAGGCTGAAGAGGTGGCTCAGGCTTAAGAGCTCTAATTGTAGCTGGGTAGTGGTGGCGCACGCGTTTAATCCCAGGACTTGGGAGGCAGAGGCAGGTGGATTTCTGAGTTTGAGGCCAGCCTGGTCTACAGAGTGAGTTCCAAGACAGCCCGGGCTACACAGAGAAACCCTGTCTCAAAAAAACAAAAAACAAAAAACAAAACCAAAAAAAAGATCTCTGACTGCTCTTCCAGAGAATCCAGAGATTCCAAGCACCTACACAGGGTCTCACAACCATCTGTAACTCTAGTTCCAGGAGATCTGAAACCCTCTTCTGGCCTCTGAAGACACCAGGCAGACATGTAGTGCAGGCAAAAACACCCATACATATAAAATGTAAATAGAAACCGTCATCTAAGCTACCAGGGAAGGCTTTGGGACACCAGGCTCCAATACTGGAATTCAAACCATTCTCTTGCTGAAACCTCCTACATCCCTAAGTTTCTGCATACCCTTGGACTTAAAGAATCAACTTGAGCCAAGCGTTTGCAGTATAGCTGCATCTTTAGGGCAGGTTCTGCTATCTGGTCATTCACACTCAACATATAGGAGTACAAAGTCATTGTCATCAAGGCTAAATGCTGAGCCCAGCACCAACCCTACCAACCCTGGCCCTTAAAACCCAGCCTGTGGCAGAGATGAGAGAACCCATTCAGGGAATGTCTGTCTTACCTTCCCCATGACTATCCATATCCACAAAGTTCCCAGAAAGGGGGGTCCAGCTCATTCTCTTTCACTTTACACACACACAAACAAACACACACACACAGCATCCCCACCTACTCTACTCAGAATACCTGGTATGGATAGATAGTCTACAGGAATTCCTCACGTCGTACCTGAGTCTTCCTTCCCTGCCCCAAGAATCAAAGATTGACACATGGAAGTCGTCAGAACAGTGGGGGCACATTCCCCTACAGCAGTAGCTAAATTTCATTCTTAGTCCGGCAATTCACTACCTCTCAGAACAGCCCAGTCTCTCTAGAGTCCTAGAGAACAGTTCTGAGACTCACAGCAGACAATTGGCTGACCTCCCGCAAACACTAAGCCTCTGAGCCCCTGCCCCATTCCAAGACCACTCTGAAATAAATGATCCCTCTCCCACTGCCCAGGTTATAGGAAGCAATCTTGGTACATTTGGGAACAGGGCTGGCCTCAAGTTGAGGAGTTTGGATGGTTTAGGGGTACTGGGATGGGAGACTGTGACATCACAGACCTTTGTGAGGGGAATCTCACTTCTCTCTAGACCACAATTTGCCCCTCTCTGAAAGGGATGAGCTGAGCCCGAGCCCCTACATACACTCGGGGATTATCGTAACTCTCCTAACCCCTAGTCCCCCTTCCCCACCTCCTTGACTGTGAACTTTACCTGCTCCTGTCTCTATAGGTGTACACACACACACAAGCTATAATTTTAATTTGCTTTATTTAGTTTGCAAGAGAGCAGGTAGTTACAAGAATGCGGGGAGAGAGCTGGACCTGTACTGTCCTGCGACCATGGGCAGGAGACAGGAGGGGCACTTCAAGTCCATTGGGCTGGGCACCCTGTGAGGAAAGAAGAGAACCCTGAGGAAAGACAGTCCTTGAACCCTGAGACTTTGTTTTCTTTCCCCCTCCTCTGGATCCCTCCTTTCCAGACCTACTTTCAGCTCCAGGATGCAGAGCAGGGAATCAAACCAACAGGGGGGCTGGTGCATGGGGAGAGCTGCATTCCAGGAAGTCCACCTGTGTTCTCCTCGGCTCTCTTCCCGTACCTGGGGAGGAAGACAGCTGGGATAAGTATAGTTCCCAGGTGTCAGTCACCTGCTTTGTATCCCCCACTTAGACACTTTCCTGCCCACAGCACATGGACCGAAGCCACTTGGTAGATTTTCTCAGAGCAGGCATAGAAGGGACTGGAAGAGGGGCTAGGGTTAGGAATCTCTCTCTCTCTCTCTCTCTCTCTCTCTCTCTCTCTCTCTCTCTCTCTCTCACACACACACAACACACACACACAGAGAGAGAGAGAGAGAGAGAGAGAGAGAGAGAGAGACAGACAGACAGACAGACAGACAGACAGACAGACAGACACAGACACAGCCCTACCTAGGCCTGGTCAGTGTGTTGATGTATCTGCGAAGCTGAGTTTCATATTGAGCCATCTGCTCTGGTGTAGCATAGTCCCCTGGGTACATCGGCTCCAGTGGGGCTCCCCAGGCACCCTGCAGGGGCTGCAGCAGCAGAGCCACCCAAGTGGATACGAGAAACAGGGAGAGGCAGCAGTATGCGACAGCCATCTAATGAACAAGGAATCGTGGGAGCAGAACACAGCCCATCAGCAGATCCTTCTGTGTCCAAGGCCTACATGTGCAGCCACAGCCCATCCACCACACATTTCTTCAAGCCACGCCTGGGGACAAGGGCAGATGCAGGAGCCACCAGCATCTACCTTCCTTCTCTAGAAAACAAGGACACCTCCACACACATACCCTCAAGCCAGCTAGAGGACCCGTGCCTTGGCAACATAGAAAAACATAGCAGAAGAACTGGGTATGGGGACTGGATACACATGATAGCTCTGAGGATGCAGGAAAGGGCAGGGCTGGTGGGAACCACAGGGTGGGGGACACAGAATTAACTTGTAAAGCAAAGGGACAGAAGTCTATGACACCATGGGTCCTGCTTTTGACTAACAGGTTTGTCCAGATGCAGAGAGAGACCCAAGGAGGACCCTAGGTCTCTTGAGGGCTCTAGCCCTACAAAACACCAATTCCAACCCTCCATCATCAGCCTCAACCCAGGGAGTCCCCAGAGGCAGGACAGGATGAGGTAGCTCACTTACCCTGTATCCTGAGCAAATGAGTGTTGGGCCCAGACACCTATCTCCTGCTGGACTGGTCTCCCTGCTCATGGCTGTGCCCCTTTATAGTCCTCAGCACCCCCAGAGTCCCCGCCTCCTGTCAACCTTTCTCACTGCCAGCCTTCACCCCCCCCCTTTTGCTCTCTCCCTGGTATCTAAAACACAGGCACTGCAGCCAAAATAGGAAGGCACCTGCCAGTGTTTTAGGTGTCAGAGTAGCACAGAATAAAAAGCTGGACCGTGACAAAGGTCTCCTGTGGGGTTCATATCCAGCTTTGGACACCAGACAGACCTGATTCACAAATGACAGGATCCTGACATGGTAACTCATGGTTCTAGTCGCTGGCCTCAGGACACCCTCCCCAGAGATAACCCCAGTCCCCAGTGGCTTTCCTCAGGGTATGGATTGAAAGCTGAATGAAGCTCTAGGCTTTACTTCTATCGTGAAGGATGGAAGTCGGGCCTTCGATCTAGTGTACAGCTAGGTCAAGGAACAGACAGAGAAGGTGTCTCAGATCCTCAAGCCACTTGGAAGGGAGTGGAGAAATCCATCTGATGCGTGCATAGAATGCCAACTGAGATCCTGTGGGCCAGAGTTCAGAGGACCCAGGGTTCGTGGGGAAAGGACAGTTCCTGGTAGCTGTTTCCTTTCCCAGCACAGAGCTCTGTCCCAGGGGAGTGCTAAAAACCAGCATCACTTATAAGCTTCAAGATGCCAAAAAAAAAAAAAAAAAAACCCTCCATGCTGTCGTCCCACTGAACCCCTACAAGGGACCCTATTTGACATACAAAAAAGGGGGGAAGGCTCGCGGAGGAGGGAACGCTTGTCCGAGACTCACAGTCAGCCTTCAGTTTCTCCCCTGAGAGATTCTTCTGGTGCCAGGGCACACCAGGAGACGCCACTGCCCTTTTATGTTCAGTTGCCTTTTCCCAGACGGACCTCCACCCTGCTCAAGCCAAGCCCAGTCACTGGCTCTGTTTATTTTGATGCCTGTGAAGGGAGCACGGGCCTCTCTCTCCTGAGGTTCTGCTCTCAAGACTGAACAGCGTCACCGCGGGTCCTGGGAAGGCAGGAAGTGATGAGAGGGGAGAAGATGACAGCAGGCATCTATCGTGGTGAGGTTAGAGGTCAGATAGGCCTAGGCCCAATTGCTGTCCCTGCCACTGCCCGCCGGTCCTGGGAGCATAATCCAGTTAGAGCTTCTGGGGTTCGATTTCAACTGGGCTCATTGCGCCCACTCCGAGACAGGGAAAATCAAGGAGCCTGTTCCTCTCAGTTCTCATTTAAGGTAGCAAGAAGAGCACCAACCGCTCAAAATAAATAGAGTTCATTTCTTAGCGAGCCTGGACCCTTCTCCGGGCTTGGGTTTCCCACTATGCAAAACCAGTGGCGAGTTTCGATTCGAGCCTCCGCTCTGGCCCCGAGCGACCACGGCCGCCACCAGGGGGCCTGGCTCCTGCGCCGGTTTTAAGGATCCGGGTTTCCAGGAACCCTGAACCTTGTGTTCTGGCCTCTACTGCAGGTAAAGGACCCTCACCAAACAGACTGTATCCGGGGACTGAGTCTGGTGTGGGAACTATTTACAGTTTGCCACGCAAGTCAACCAGCTTTGCTTGGTCCCAAGAAATCACAGCTGCTCCTCAAATGTCAACTAAATAGATTATTGCAATGACAGATTCCAGGGTCTTTGCAGGGGAAGTAATGACAATCCAGGAGGAAGTAGTACCAGTACCTTCTAAATATTATGGTCACATCTGGAACACAGAGATAGCTCCTGCTGGCCTTTGTGGGTTCCTGTAGCGCTTGCATAGAGCTTCCAGGAAGACACACATGCTCACCTGCAGACTGACCAAGACGCTAGTGGCATCTTACTCTCTCAAGAGCACGTGGCATCATCATCCACGTGCTCTCTGACCAAGGAAGACGGCTACGGGCCAATGTGATAATGAGGATAGGAGAACAGTCCAGAAACATGAGGGTGAATGAAGGAGGTGAAGGAACGAAGTGCAAAGGTCCCACATACAACCTACAGGACAGGCGTTTGACCAGCATCCTGTCCTTCATGACACCCTGTCCTGGTCTCTTATCTCAGCCTCTGCTGCTCTCAGAGCACAGGCCAGGAAGAAGTCACTTGCAGCACACGGTTTTGTTTGATTTTGTTTAGTAATGTGTGTGGTGTTGAGGGTGGTGAGTATGTGGAGGGGGATGGATATGGGTATGTGTATGTGTGGGTATGTATACATATAGGTGTGTGTGAGTGTATGCACATGTACACACCTCAGGTGACATTCCTCAAACACTGTCCACTTTGTTTTCTGAGTCAGGGTCTCTCACTGGGACCTGGGATTCACACAGAGGCTGAACGGCTGGCCAGTGAGCTCCAGGGATCCACCCATCTCCACAGCTCTTACGCTGGGATCACACTCATGTACCACTGTGACTACCTGCCTGCACGAGTGCTGTATGGATCTGCCCGGGTCTTTACACGAATGGAAAGTACTGTACCAACTGAGCCATCTTTCTGGTCCCCTGCTTTGTAATGTTTGAGGTGCATACTACTACATAATTCAAGATAGCCTTGAAAGTTGTGATCCTCCTGCCTCAGTCTCCCAATGTGTCATCATGCCCAATTTGCACATATGTCTTAGGGATGTCAGAAGGAAATGAGGAAGAGGGCATTCTTCAAAGAGCTCAAAGGCAAAGAAGGAGTCTCAGGCAGCTTTTTATTTACTTTCTTTTAAAGATGAGGTCACTAAAAGAGGGAAGAAGCAAATACAGCCATCCTTCACCTAGGATATATTTCAGATCCTTCCCCAAAAGATCCCTCATAGGGATCCCTTAGGGCTGACAAGAAGCTCAGCAGGACCCAACTTAAATCCCCAAAACCCACAGCAGAAGGAAAGAACCAACTTCTTTTTTTTTTAGTTTTTTCGAGACAGGGTTTCTCTGTGTAGCCCTGGCTGTCCTGGAACTCACTCTGTAGACCAGGCTGGCCTAGAACTCAGAAATCCACCTGCCTCTGCCTCCCAAGTGCTAGGATTAAAGGCGTGAGCCACCACTGCCCAGCAAGAACCAACTTCTAAAAGTTGACCTTGTACCTTCACATGAGTACCATGTTACACACGTGCGCACGTGCATACAAACACACACACACACACACAACCAAATCAATATCGTAGTACTATGCTGTGTGTGAAATAATTAGCTAAAGATCTAACACATAAAGAAGTGCTGTTTGGGATTGGAGAGATGGCTCAGTGGTTAAGAGCACTGATTCTTCTTCCTGAGGTCCTGAGTTCAATTCCCAGCAACCACATGGTGGCTCACAACCATCTCTAATGGGATCTGGGATCCGATGCCCTCTTCTGGTGTGTCTGGTGTGTACTCATATACATAAAATAAATAAAATCTTTGAAGAAGAGGAAAAAGAAGAAGGAGGAGGAGGAGAAGAAGAAGAACTATTTGAACCAGGCATGGTGGTGCACATCTTTAATCCCAGCACTTAGAAAGCAGATGGATCTCTGCTGGTTCGAGGCCAGCCTGGTCTACCCAGTGAGTTCCAGGACAGTCAGGGCTATATAGAGCTCTAGTCAGGGTTATATAGAGCTCTGTCTCAAAACAAAACTGATATCTGAGGCTTGCTGCCTGACAGTGCAGGCTTGACAACTTGAGTTTGATCCCTTGGGGCCCATGTAAAGGTTGAATAGGGAAGTGACTACTCTAAGTGGTCCTTCTTTTAACTCCACAGCTGTGACAGTCACATTTTACACATTAAAAATCAATATCATTTTTAAGAAGAAGAACGTTTTGCAAAGGTAATCATTGTCACTGTCTCTGTTAACTATTATCATATCTAAGTTTCTTCCTGGCTTCTATATTGATTAAGTTGGCCAGGCCCAGATTACACACCTGCTCAAAATGTCCCCGAGGAAACCAGAAGTGAAGTCACCTCACTAAGAGTTAACTAAACAGGACACTTTATACAAACTGTCTGTGGCCATGTATATGTCTCTCCAGGTCCCTTCTGCATTAGCTTTGAACTGGCCCCAGCTTCCCAGACAGACCAGCAGACAGGGGACCACAGACACCAGCATCCAGACACGGAGTCTTCACTGCTTAACCATACAAGCAGTCACTGCAAGCTTGGAGCAGTAGAGAAACACAGGACTAGAAAGGGAGGTCTCGGGTAATGGGGATGCTGGAAGGGAAGATAACAGAGAGACTAACTCCAACAAAGGGGAGCCAGGAATGGCTTCTAGGGGGCGACCATAATGCAAGAGGGGCTTTCCAGGCAGGAGAGAAAGAAAGCAATGCACATAAGCCCCATGGAGTCCAGAATCCATGCAGTCTATGATATATGTTAGGCCCTGGGATTGCTTCTTCATCCTCTCCCTGTGAAGGTAAAAGGCAGCCCCAGAAGGTAGATGTGGGGTGTCATGGTCCCCTATACAGAAAGTGTTATACCAGAGGCCACTCTCCTTCCAGGGCCAGCAGGCTGAAGGAGTCCTGCATGTCTCTCCCATCCACACAGTGATACCAATCCAGCCTTCCTGGATGACACCATTTCTGTGGATCTGTAACCTTGGCTTCAACATGGTACTTCCTCCCTCCTCCTCTAACCTCCCCCCCCAGCCAGGATGGGTAACATATGCCCCCCTCCAGCACCAACCCCTTCAAAACCTAGGAAAACAAGACAGAGTGATGGGCACACTTCATAGCGAACAGGGAAGCAGCCAGCGAGAGCACTGGGTGGCCAGAGAGGGCAGAAAATTCCAGTTAATGGGCCAACTAATGGGCTTCTTGCAGTGAGATATCCGGGGACTCAGGTTAGCCTACAGTTTAAACACCCAGACACTTTAGACCTCCGTGTTTAATGGGGAGAGAGGAATTGGAGGGTGTCCCCACAATCATAGCTGTCGAGCCTGCATTCAGCAATAATTCCCCCTGCTGCTGAGAGGATGGAGACCTCCACACTCCCGCTGCTCCTCCTGCTCAAGGGAAGTGACTTATCTACCTTTTAGTGCACCCTATCGCCTCTCCAAGGTCACTTCCTCCAGGGTCTCGTCCTAGATCCCATCCTCCTGTTCTCCATGGCTGCTCAGGGCAGCTCCCCAGGGAGTGGTAACTAGCCTTCTCCTGGATGCTCTCCTGGACCTCAAACTCTCTCCATCCGCATCCTTTCTGTCTCCCCGACCTCTCCTCCCGTTCAGAATCTACTGCACCCACTCTCCTAGGCTCCCTTCTCCAGAGTGCCTTCCCAGGTTCTTTCAGAGCCTTCAGTTGAGATGAAGTGTGCATCTCCCGCCATGCCTCCTCCTTGTCCTCAGAGTCTTTTTTTTTTTTTTCCTTAGCCACCTGTCTTTCCTGGGGCTCAAGACACCTTACATACCACTGATGCCATCTCCGCAAAAGTGAAAGGGACAGATAGAGAAACACATGAATATTTTCTGTGAAGTTTGCTTTTTATTTGGGGACAGGGAAATGAACACACACAGCTCTCCAGCCTGGGGGTCCGGGACACCACACATGAAGTGCCCTCTTCTTAAACCAAACATGCAAGTGAAGTCGGTGTAGTTAGCACGCATATCGCAGGAGGCTTTGTGGGGTCTTCACCACTGGTCCAAATCTTCGGGCCTGCAGGAGGAAAAGGAAATAAATTGAATGAGGGGCAGGGTTTTAAGTGATGGGGCCAGGCCACACGCCAGGGCATGCGTGGTGAGGGATGTTTTCTACCGAGACCTGAAGGGGAGGTTCTCGCTGTCGTCTGTGAAGAGCAGTTTGGAGAACAGAGCTGCGGGGACGTCTCTTTTCCCATACCTGAGGGCGGGACCACAAAGGGGCGTGGTCAGGCCTCCTGGTGGAGCCAGGGAGAGGGAGCAACCCCCGAGGCTAGGGTCCACCCGCCTGCCCCTTCCAGCGCTCACCGCTGCCGGGTGACCAGGTTGAGGTAGTGGCGCAGAGAGGCGTAGTAGCGGCTCAGCTCCTCTGGGGAGGCGTCTTCGCCCGGAGCCTCCGGTTTGGCGGGGTAGGCGTCCACCAGTGCTCCCAGGCAGGCGAGCAGGACTAGCAGCACTGAGACCATGACTAGCCAAGGCCTGCGCACCGCCACCATCTAGGAGGAGAGCATTGGTGGGTGGGCCATCCTGAGCCTCGATCCTCCACGGCGGGAGGCTGCGGCTGCTGTCGGGCCCATGTCTCAGTGATCTGTTTGTCCCAACCACAAGACTCACCTAGTCTTCTCCCGCCTTGCACCATCTCTAGCCTCAGTTTCCCCATCTGTCAGACAGCTGTAAGTCCTGCCTGCCTCCCCACTTCCGCTGATACCCAAAGAGGGGTAGATAAGGGAAGAAAGCTGCAATGACACCCGGGTTCCCCACTGGCTTCTTCTCGAGCTCACCTCAGATAGTCCCTTGCCCTCCCAGCTCGCAACCACTCAGTCTCAGTTTCCAGCAACCCGACCTCGGTTTCCCCACAAAATATCACAATATCAGACCATTCCTGAACCCGGGTCACTCACAGCCGCTACAGCTCCCGAAGACCAGCAGGAGGAGATGGAAGGCAGGAAAGGTTCGAAGGCTGGACAGCTACTGATCCCTGTGGCCTCTGCTCAGAGCTTCCTTGCTTCCTTGCGGGGCTTATATCCCACTTGGAAAGGGAGGGGGGAGTCCAGGGGAGGGGAGCCAGCAGGGAGGGCTTGTCTCCGTCTCCTCCCTCCCTCCACCCATGCCAATTGCTGACTTTACACCCAGCCAGTACGTGCTGTCTCTCCACCTCAGCAGGAGCTGAGGGGGCTGGCAGTCCCGTCTTCAGACTTGGGGTCCTTCTGGAAGGGTGCCTTGCCTGAATCCGGTGTTCACTCTACGGCTGCCAGAAGGAACTGAATCTAGAGTTTGGATCTAGACTAACAGGGCAAAACCAGGAATGAGATTCCATCTTCCTTAGCCTGGTCATAGAAGGGGATGGCGAAAGGGAAATGCTGTTTCTTCAGCCTGTGCCACCTGTGATAGCTCCTTTCAGGATGCAACCCTGTATGCTTTTGTTTGGAGAAGGCCTGGAGGGAAGCTGAAGGCAGGCATAGGAGCATGTGTCCCCGCCTCCCAACCTGATAACGATGTTTTGAGGATAAGGCCTCACTGGATGGACATTCCGTTGTGTCCTTTCTCCATTGAAACAGAAACAGGGAGAGGTTAAAAAACAAAACAAAAACAAAAAAAAAACTAGTTCCCTTCACAGAAACAGCTTCATCAGCTGCTTGTATATTTCAGCCTAGAACAGACAGACTCAGGACCAGCCAGCTACACAGCCCTGACAGAATCAGAATCCCTTCTCCGACCAAAAGACCTTCAGAACATAGGTGTCTTCTGCAGCTGAGTGATGCCAAGGTGGCCTGGTGCACTGCACTGTTTAAGCTCACTACAGTCATCTCTGGACTCTGGGGCCCATGAGGGAAGGCCTGTAGAAGAGGGGCAACCACTAACGATTAGTAAGCATTTATTTTGTGCTGTGTAACACATCAATTCCTGCACAATATTCAGAGTGCCCTATCTTACTAGTGAGGAAACAGAAGTTCTGAGGGGTCATCCATGGCTCACACAGGATGAGGGCAGACAAACTTGGGGAACAGCCTTCTCAGTGCTGACAGTGGACAGGCATGGCACCCCAAAGCTCAGATGTTACACATGGGAGTAGGAGTGGACGCTGTCTGGAGCCACTCTGATTGGCTGAGAGGGGGAAGGACCCCAGCCCCATGGGGGAAGAGACCCATCAGACCCACCTGCTTTATCAAGAAGAGAGGACCATAGGGAAGTATTCTGTAAAACCCTTCCTAGGTCCTTCTCCCAGCTCTGCCAGAGTCTCCACCACTTCCAGACTATGGAAACAGGAAGAGCCATCTTGCCCAGACCCCTAGTTCTGGGCCAGCCCTTCCACTTTCCAGGACAGATGGCCATGGGTGTTATTTTTAGAACTCACCTGAGATGGACCATGCAGGGTTTCTTCAATCACCGTTTTTATGGGTTTAGTCACCTGCACTTCTCCGGAAATGGATCCTTATCAGCCAGCCAGGTCCCACGGAGGGCCCTGTAACAGAAGTACCAGGGTATCCTGCTGAGCATGGAAGTGGAAGAGATCAGGACAAGAGGACACGTACCCCAGCCTTGGAGAAAAGAGAAACACAGTTCTTCTTAGGGAGCCTGTATCTGGGGGGTCAAGGCACAGCCTTGTCCTCAACTTAGGAGATCCACATCCTTGGGGACTCCCAGTCTTAAAAGACCCCAGAACAGTTACAGAGAGGCCAACCAGTGTTCTGTTTGGAGAGGAGATAACAGAAGTACAGGAATTCTAGTCCTCTAGGGAAAGCCAAAGGCCATAGGACAACACGGCAGGTGCTCGGGAGAGGACAACCTGGGTGCTGGCTAGGGCGGATATGATCACAGAGGCCGGAGCCTAGATAGACAAGGACACTATAGGCTACAAGGGACAGGAGATGGGAATGGACATTTATTCATCAGTCCCTGAAGGGCCAGCTATGGTGGTGAGGGGGTTGCAGGTACACCAACCCCAGAGAGAGACAAAGGAGCTCAGTGAGAGGGACACAGGATCGGCCATGCCTGGATGCCCCTCCCCAGCCCGGCCTTAGGGAACACAAGGGTCAAGGAAAGAAGAAGAAGAGAAAGGATGGAGATGCTAGAGGATATAGGGACCTACATTCAGTATAGAAGATCAAGCTGAACCCAAGGGGGTCCCTCAGTGTGAACCAGAAGCCAGCCTCCCCATCCTCACAAACCCCCTCTGCACATCTTGGCATTCCCTCCAATTCCATGCCCCAATTACAGGGCAAGCTTCCTATTCATTAATCACCACCCCCGCATCAAAGACTTAATTAACCGTTGATTAGTGGGGAGGATGTCTCGATCAATAGGCTTGGCTGGCCCCACTGAGTGCCCTCCTCCTCATCGACCCGTGACTCAGCCTCCACGAGACAAGTCTGCAAACTGGGCGCTGTGAGGGGAAACTTCCAAAACAATTGTGACTGTGCACTTGAGACCAGGACCAGCCTCCAACTTGTCCTTGAAGGATACAGAGACAGAACTGCTGGGATCCCATAGCTCTTAATCCTCAGAGGACATAATAAGACCAACCCAGGTCAGGGAGGTTAGAGACCTGGACCTCAGAAAACCACTTGCCTTGTCTAGTAATTTCAAGTCCACTCATCCTAAGTGACTTAGCCTTCTGTAACATATCAGTGGTCACCCGAACCCAGTATCTGCAACAGGAACCTTTGATACACAAGACATTGCCAATGACTCCTCCCCAAGCAAAGTCACAGGCAGGAAAGAATCATTCCTTACAGACAGGGGTGGTGCACAACCTCTAATCCCATCACTAGAGAGACCTCAAGTTCTAGAGCCAGCCTGGACTACATAATGTCACTTTGCTTCAGAGCAAAACAACAACAAGGAGGGGGGATGTAGCTCAGGTCTAGTTCTTACTTAGCATGCACAGATCTCTGAGATTGATCCCCAGCACTAGTGGGGATCCCCACCACACATCTAGAACCCCAGTACTCCAGATGTAGAAGCAAAATCAAAAGTTCAACATGTATCTTTGGCTATATCAAGAGCTTGAGGCTATCCCAGGATACGTGAGACTATCTTAATTATGGTCACTATTGCATGATGAAACACCATGACCTAAGCAAGTATGGGAGGAAAGGCTCTGTTTGGCTTGTACTTCCACATCACTGTTTGTCCTCAAAGGACGTCAGGACAGGAAATGAAGTCGAGCAAGAACCTGGGAGCAGGAACTGATGCAGAGGCCGTGAAGGGGCGCTGCTGTGTACTGGCTTGCTCCTCGTGGCTAACTCCTCCTGCTTTATTATAGGACCCAGGACCACCAGCCCAGGGATAGCACCACCCACAATGGGCTGGGCCCTCCTCCATCAATCACTAATTAAGAAAATGGGCTACAGATGTAACTTATGGAGACATTTTCTCAATTGGGCTTCCTTCCTTTCAGATGACTCTAGCTTGTGTAATGTTGACATAAACTAGCCAGGATAGAGACCCTGTCTAGAAAGAATGAAAGACCAGAGAGGTATGGGGAGGAAAGAAAAAGAAATCGGTAAAATAGCTCAGCAGGTAAAGGTACTTGCCACCAACCCTGGCGACCAGAATTCAACCCAAGCAGACTTAGTCGAGGCGTGATCTGGTTGATCATAATCTCAATTCCAATTCTTCAAGAAGGTCCAAAGACAGCCCTGTTGCCTGAGGGGACAGGCTGGTTCTCAGGAGATGGTGACTCAAGCTCCAGGGTACAAGCCTCACCCTGTGGCTGACTGCCCTCATCTAGGAGTGATCCAGCAAGGCTCTGCTGTTCCTGGAACCCAAGGTAATGGCAGGTTTGGAACCTCTGCTTATTTCTGTGTCTTCCGTTTAAGGGGATGAGATAAATCTATAGACAGTCCCTGAGCGCTTAACATGTCTATGCAGAGTTGGACAGGAATCTTCCCAACGTAAAAACCAGAGATACTGAATGAAAACATCGATTCCAGAGAGGGATGGGTGGTTTTTAACGAGGTGGTTTCTAATAACCTATTCAAATTTTTTCTAAGGAAAAGCAGAAATGAGAGTGTGTGAGACGGTTCATCTGGTACAGGCCCTGGCCCTGCAGGCCTGAGCTCCATCCCTCAAACCTATATAAAGGTGGAAGAATCAACTCCACAAAGCTGTCCTCTAACTACATGTGTACTGGGGCACATGTATACACACACACACACATACACACACACACACACACACCACATTAATAATAAATAAAAGTTAAAAAAGAAAATAGAGCAACAGAAATACATTTGGCCTGTGTTTTGTTTGTTTGTTTGCTTGCTTGCTTACTTACTTTGTTTTTATACTGGATTTTATTATGTAGTCCTGGATAGCCCAGATCTCACAATGTAGATCAGGCTGGACTTGAAATCATCCAAATCCACCTGTCTCTACCTCCCAAGTGCTGGAATGGAAAGTGTGTACCACCCACCACACTCAGCAAACGTCTTATTTTTAAAAAGCAGGATTTAATTCAATTTTCATTTCTTCTATTAAAAACCCTATGTGTTAAACACAGCTGGAACCTGGGACCTCTGCATGGAGACTCTCTGTGAGTTTCACACGATGGTTGGTGGATTTCTGCTAAAGAGACTTAGTCAACATGCTCTTTTCCCAGAGATCCCAGGTCAAGTGGCTGTATGTAGCTCTTAGAGATAGCATTAAAGATGGCCTGGTAACATTGGTCAGACTGACCGTGTCGTCCCTGAATGATGTGTAGCAGTCATCAATGCCAGCCAGCCACCCAACAGCAGCAGCTTCTTGGGCATGGCAGCTGAGACAATGCCTGTGTCCCTGGGGCCAGAGATGAATCCCACCAGAAGAGAGCCACAGCAGCCTGTCACCAGCATGGTCAGCGTGAGGTTTAGCCATCTTGTTGCTCTGGCAGCCTCTCGCAGAGATAATGAAGAGCTTGACAGAGATATGGCACCTCAGATGGCAGTGACAACCCTTCTTGGAACACTTAACATCCAGACCAATGTGACCATTGTAGTCCCCAACAGTGACAAAAGTCTTGAGCCTGTGCACCGATGAGCCGGAGTCTGCCTCCACACTGCCATGATAGCAGAACCTCATCTCATCCCTGAGGGATGTTGCTAGGAGAAGACAATGGCCTCAGACTCCTCGATGGACAGGGAGAACAAATGGATCTCCTCCAGGGGCTTGATCTTCATGTCGTTAACCAGGCGGCCCAGCTTGGTGATGAAGATCCATTCCTTCTCTTCAGTTTGCCTTATGGTTTTTAGTTGTTGTTGTTGTTTTCAAGACAGGGTTTCTTGGGGCTGGAGAGATGGCCCAGCGGTTGGGAGCATTGACTGCTCTTCCAGAGGTCCTGAGTTCAATTCCCAGCAACCACATGGTGGCTCACAACCATCTAGAATGGGATCTGATGCCGTCTTCTGGTGTGTCTGAAGACAGCTACAGTGTACTCATATACATAAAAATAAATAAATCTTTAAAAAAAAAAAAAAACAAAGACAGAGTTTCTCTGTGTAGCCCTGGCTGTCCTAGAACTAGCTCTGTAGACCAGGCCAGCCCTGAGCCCACAGAGATATGCTCACCTCTGCCTCCTGGGTGCTGTGATTAAAGGCATATGCCCAGCCCTTGTTTTCAGTTTTACCTTCACCAGCCTGCTAGCCTCAGCTCCAGAGGCTCCTGACGCCCCCGTGACGTCACTGCAACCTCCCAATCTGGCTTCTCATCCGCCAGGTCCTCCTGGGCACACTGCACGGCCGCCACCCTGCATTTGGTGTTTTCCTGTGAAAGAGACAATATCTTTTTTTTTTAATTTTACCTTTTTTCTTTTTAAGATTTAGAGCAGGACACATGCCACAGCTCACATGGGGAGGTCAGAGGGGTTGGTTAGCTCCATCCGCCTTGTTCTGAGCAGAATCTCTCTTGTTGCTGCTATGACATGTGCATGTGAGTTTCGGGCCAGTTCTCCTGTCTGAACCTCCCATCTTGCTGTAGGGAAATGCTACTAGATTTGCAGATGTGTGCCTCTGGATTTTGGTGAATGTTCCAGGGATTGAACTCAGGTTGTCAGACTTTCATGCTGAACCCTCTCCTTGGCCGAAATACAACTTAATGCTAAGTTTGTATGTTTTCCCAATAGGATGAGCTTTTCCTATGTTGTAAAGTCACTTCCTTAGCTGTAAGGAAGATTCAATTAGAAAGAATTATCCCTGCTTAATAACTATTTACTAAGCAAATTACTAGACTGCATAGTGATTAAGTAATTGCTACTAAGTAAATTATTAAATTAATAGTGGAATTCATCTTCCTGGACAAACATTGAAAGCTATTTATGAAACGTGGCAAAGCTGCACAGGAATTACCATTGTGCCTACGATCTCTAGTCTTCTGAACTGAAGGTTAAATGGACAGATGATGCTACAAAAATAAAATCGGTTGTCAAAATTGACGGAAGCAGTCAGCTTTCTTAGCAACAGCACTCCTGGTAGTTCTCCTAAACCTGGAAGTTACTCGCTCTGGAAAACAACAATTAGTTTCTTATAAAATAGTTAATGCACACTTTATAAAAATGGATGTGAACTGTTTTAGTTTTCTCTGCTAGAAGATTTTTAAAATCATAGCTAAAAATTTGGAATTGATCACAATCTTTCCACGGTGAATTCGCAGCAGGCAAGAGACTCATATGAAGTGGGAATTTCGGGAAACACGTTATGCCATATGGTTTGATGGGACACACAGGTCAGAGGATGTTTTGCTGAAGCAGACATGTAAGAGGAAGCATGATGTTTGGAAAGAATATGAAGCCGGGCGGTGGTGGCGCACGCCTTTAATCCCAGCACTTGGGAGGCAGAGACAGGCGGATTTCTGAGTTCGAGGCCAGCCTGGTCTACAGAGTGAGTTCCAGGACAGCCAGGGCTACACAGAGAAACCCTGTCTCGAAAAACCAAAAAAAAAAAAAAAAAAAAAAAAAAAAAAAGAATATGAATACGACCCCACAGACAGCAGAAGGAGGCTCTGGAATTGGTTTGCCTTGCCCAGTTCATCACTGATCTTTGCTTGCTGTGAATTGTAGAGAATAACTCACCAAAAAACCTCTCGTGGTATTTCAGCAGCTTCTCGCCGCATCCGTGGACTCGGACTGCTGAGTGAACTGGACTGCAGAATAGCCCTAAAGAAGTATTTCCATACAGGTCTACAATCCCCATTTCCTATTAACCTTTCTTTTCCACTACCTCTGCTGGGTGGTGGCTAGAAGGGAGGTTGAAGCCTTTAAGAACCCTTATTATAGTAGGTTTTGAAAAATCAAAGCCAACACTCATTCATTCATCAAATTAAAAACAAATGTTTACTGCAGTTTTCAGTTTGGGAGGAACTTATTTTATCTCTTCCAAATGTGGGCCTGGAGAGATAGGTCAGTGATGAAGACCACTTGCTGCTTTCACAGAAGACCTGGGTTTGAGTCCCAGCACCCTCGTGGTGGCTCACAACCATCCATACTCCAGTTCTAGGGAATCCCCCACCCTTTCCCGACCTCTGTGGTCAATGGCAAGTATGTGGCGCGCATACATACATACATACATATGTACACACGTACATACATGTGTGTGTGCAGGCAAAAGACCCATACACATTTTTTTTTAAATCTAATAAAATGAATAAATAAATCTTCCAAAAGAAACTCCATTTTGGGGGGCACCTCTAGATCTAGCCAAAAAAAAAAAAAAAAAATAGAATTTCTCCCTACTAGTAAAAGGAAGAACACTAGCTTGTTCCTATGATTTGATTTACTGGGTTGTTATTGATATTAGAAATGATGAAATACAACAAACTCCTGGACACAGCTGTCACTGCTGGAGCTGCTTATCTCTCCTGTCACAGCATAGTCTGTCCTGATGACCGCTTGTCCTACAGTATGGGACCTAGCCATACCTGTCAAACGCACAAAGTCCTATTTACAAGAGTCACCTGAGGAACTCACATTCCAGATGCTATAACCTACGGTCAACGCTGTACCACACTCGGACACTGCCGACCCAGGAACATCTGCTGAACTGACTTCCTTTCTCCCTTTTTCTATCTCTTTCTTCCTCTTTTCTTCCTTTCTTTGTTTCTTTCTTCCTTTCTTTCAGCTAGGGTTTCACTGCGTAGATCAGGCTAGTCTCCAGTCTAGAGAGGGCACCAGCCTCTGTCTCGAGACTGATCAGGTTAAAGGCATGCACCCCCAGGCTCAGCTTCAGTTGACTCTTATTAGGGACACACAAACATTTTGAGCTAACCAGTTTTCTGTAAATTATACGAAAACCAACAGCTGCCAATGACTTCAGTGTTCCTGGTGTTTCCATTAAATAATTAATAATAATAATAATAAAATGCTAGAGTTAAAAGGGAGGGCACTGTGGGTGGAAACGTGAAACTAGGAACTCTAAAACACACTGAATTTGCTGAAAATAGGGGTTATGTGACTTAGAAAAGGATTCCTGTTGTTGTTTTAAAGAGTATAGAGGGCCGACAAGATGGTTTAGCAGGAAAAGGTGCCTGCAGCCAAGCCTGATAGCCTGAGTTTGATCTTCCAGACTCCCAGGGTAGAAGGAGAAAACCAACTCCTGTAAGTTGTCCTCTGACCTTCAAATGCACAATGTAACACATGCACACGATACAGACACACACACACACTCATGCATGCATGCACGCACACATAGATAACTTTTAAAAACTAGATCATGGGGCATCATGAAAGCATCCTTGGCTTCCACACACACAAACTGCAACTGCTCAGCCAACAGAAGAGACTGCGAGTGACGTTCTAAGGAAAATAGAAGCCACGCCTATGTTGAAGAGTCTAAGAGGCCGATTGACTGATTATGTGAACTGGAGTTCCCAGGAAAAAGCCACACCTCGGCTAAGAGTTGCACAGGGCTGACGAGTCGATGGGGAGTTGTGGATGGCTCCACCAATGTGTTTGAAAACGGCCTTGACGTGTGACTTTCCTTTATTAACCAACCACAGAAATGTCCCAAAGCCACATCCATGTAGGAACACATTATTTGGGGCAACCTAAATCCACACGCGTGCTGGGGCCACGGGCACCCCTGCTTCACAGGAGTAAATCATGTCTTTCGCCTGCGAGGTGATGCTTCACGGCTACAGAGCTAGAACACTTTAGAGCCACAGTCAAAATGAGCTTGGTCTAATTTCACTCCCCTGGGTTGCTCACCCTGTATCTGACCTATCACTCTAACATCAGGTAAAACCATGGATGTATTCATTTATTTCTTTATGCACAGGGTCTCACTATGTAGCCTTGGCTGGCTGGAACCTCATCATGCAGAGCAGGCTGTCTCAGACTTGCTGAGATCCGTCTGGCCCCGCCTAGCACTGGGATTGAAGGTGTGTGCCACCATGCCAGAGGGCAGATGCTGTCTTATTTATTTCTTTGTTTTGTTTTCACAGTGCAAGGCCAGAGCCCAGGCCCTGAGGAATGCTAGACAAATGTTTGACTGCTGAGCCAAGCACCAGCTCCAAGAGATGCCATCTTTTTAAAAAGCAACAGGAAAGGGGTGGTGGAGACTGGGGAGATGGCTCATCTGTTAAGAGCATCTGCTGCTCTTGCAGAGGACCCAGGTTCAGTTCTCAGCACCCACATAGCTTTTCACAACTCCACCTCCAGGGGATCTGACACTCTCTTCTGACATCCTCAGACACCACATGTATGTGGCATACATTCAAACAAACGCACACATAAATAAAATAAAGATATGCCATTAAGATGAGGCTGGAGAGAGGCTCAGTGATTACGAACACTTGTGATTTCCAGCAACCACAAGTGGCTTATCACCACTTGGAACTTATTAGTCATGCACACAGTACATATTCATACATACACATGTACATGCCATCAAAGCACTCATACACACAAAAATAAATAAAGTTTTAAAACTTTTTAAAAAAGAGATTAGGCCTAGTAGCACATGCCTATGATCTCTGGCACTTGGGAGGCAGAGGCAGGAGGATTACTGAAAGTTAAGGCTAGCCTGGTCTACATAGTGAGGTCCAGGCTATCAAGGGTTTCATAAGGCCCCCTGATCTGACATGATGAGGAATCACATCTAGGAAGATGCTGCAATGATGACTACTGACAGAGCTGCTGTAATACTCTTGCCAATGATGTTGAGGGGCAGGGGTGGGGCCGGGGTGGAGGCGGGGGCGGGGCGGGGGCTGCAAACAGGATGACTATTCAAGAAAAATACTTCTGCACCTTCTAAAATGAAACATACTCTGAGCTGTGTCGTCCACATATCTCCATGTGTCCATGGAGTGTCAGGAGACATTTTGCTGACCGCCTTGCTGAAGTGCAGACACGGGAGTTTCCAGCACCCCGACCTCTGGCCACATAATGCCATCAGCACAGAAATCAGATCAAGCCAGAGTGATGTGTTCTTCCCATCTCTACTCCTTTGTTTTCACAAGCCTGAGGGTTGTGCAAAGGACATGGACTGCAGGGTCTCACTGTTCTGGGTGTGAACTCACATACAATCATCACTGTGTGACTCTGGACAAATTGTCTAGCTTCTCTGAGCCTTGTCATTAAAAAAAAAAAAAAAAAAAAAAAAGATAAAACTGGTGCCTTGGGTTTCATTTTAACTATTAAAACAGTTGGTATATAATCGCCCTTCCTTGTCAAGCCGTGGTCTCCTTGTGAACAAGGCTGGAAGCTAATCCCAGCTCAGTGGGAAATGGCCGTTTGGCATACACAAGGCTCTGGGTTTGATTGTCAGTGCCATAAGGAAACAAAGCATGGTGACCCAGGCTGAGGCAGGATTGCAAGCTAAGGGTCAGCCTGGACTACATGGAGAAAGACTCTATCCGTAATAAAGAAAAGTGAGGTCTACCCAGGTTCCCTAGTTTTGTTTCCCAGAGCCTGCATTTGAGGGGACCCGTCTTTGTAACCCCTTCTTTATCTGTACCTCCGTCCCCTGCCTCTCCTCTCTTTCCACAGTCTCACAGACTCTCCCATAAACTCCTTCGTCCTTCACCTCAAGAGCAATCTCTCTTCTTCCCAGACTTCCACATCCAACCCGGGTGGTGGGCCCAGCCGTGCACTCCCACCCAGGGGTCACTAGCATCCTCCATCTGTCATGTGGTGTAGCTTGCTCTGTGGCCTTTGCCGGAAGCTCGGACAGGACAGGTGTGATGAAGCAGCCTGACTCATTTACTAGTTCGCTCGTTAGCAGCTTCATTAGTTCTGAGGGCTCTGCGGAAGGAAAGCCATTAGTGTGACTCACTCTGTGCCATCCATCAGACAAGAGGGTGGAAATTGACAGCCAAGAGAGGAGAAAACAAGAAAATGACCCAACTCCCGCCCTCCTGCCGCCTCCCAGGAAGAGCAAGGCTGGGACAGCTCCATGGAAACCGTCAGCCTGGGGCTCCCCATACACTGCCCCAGCTAAGAGACATCCTGTGACCTATTCTGATGCTTCCTCCTGTGACCTCTGACCTTTGGTGCCACTCATTCAAGGACTCTCTGGGTCTATCCTGTGCACTTTCCTCACCCTGTTCAGTCTCTGCAGTGCGCCGCTAGGGTCCCTAGGTCCTGCAGGTCAGTCCACAAACCATCTCTGCCACTCCCCAGGGGTCATCTTCCTGAGTTTCTGTGCCAGGTTTGAGCTATTCATGAAAGGTCTGAAAACTGATGCACCTGAGCACAAAGCCCGAGGACAGCCAGGCCACAGAAGCAGCCAGCAGACAATCCCTTAGGAAACCGCCATTTATAATTCATACTCACGTCCATTTTGTGTGTGTGTGTGTGTGTGTGTGTGTGTGTGTGTGTACTGTGTGTGTGTCTGTGTGCTATGTGTGTGCAAGTGCCCACAGAGACCAGAAGAAGTTCACCAGACCCTCCGGGACTGGAGTCACTGATGGCTGGGAATCTCCTGGCTTGGATGGTGGGAACTGAATTTAGGTCCTCTGGAAAAACAGCAAGAGCTCTGAACCACCGAGCCATCCAGCCTCTCCCCTCAACCCCTGCTTTTTTTTTTTTTTTTTTTTTTTTTTTCTGGTTTTTCGAGACAGGGTTTCTCTGTGTAGCCCTGGCTGTCCTGGAACTCACTCTGTAGACCAGGCTGGCCTCGAACTCAGAAATCCGCCTGCCTCTGCCTCCCAAGTGCTGGGATTAAAGGCGTGTGCCACCACCGCCCGGCTTTTTTTTCTTTTTTTTTTTTTTTTTTTTTTTTTGAGGCAGGGTATCCTAAGCTGGCCTTGAATGTCTTAAGTAGCTGATGATCTTGAACCCCTTCGTCCTGGTAGCTCACCTGTAATCCCAACACACATGAAGCCAATAAACACGGATAACTGAGCACTCAAGACCAGTCTTGGCTTCCCTAGGGAGTTCCGGCTCACACTCAGCAGCTAAGACACGTCCGTCCGTCAAGGCTCTTGCAGAGGACCCACGCTTGGTCAGCAGTAGCCGTGCTTGCTTAAGTTCCTTTCCATCCGCTGTGGTAGGTGTGATAGCGATGGGACAAGAAGGTGACACAGACAGGATGACCAGAATTTCTGTACCATAAGCTATCAAATAATAATGGGGCCTAAAGAGACCACTCGGCACCAAGGTCTTATACTGCTCTTACAGAAGCCCAAGTGCTGTTCCCAGCATCCATGTTGGGTAGCTCACAACCACCAATAACTCCAGCAGTAGATTTGATGCCTCTGGCCTCTGGGGTTACCTGATCTCCTATGAACATACCTGCCCCCCCCCATAATTAAAAATAATAAAAATAAAACTTTAAAATTTTGTTTTTATGTGTTAAAATACACTTCGCACAGCCTGAGTTTCCAGAAGCAGGCCACCCTGGAGGAGAGGGGAAGAGGGTTAGTGGATGAGACCCAGGACTAGAGAGGGAGCAGAAGACAAAGGAGAGCCTGGTGGAGCCAACAGTTTAATGTGGCGTAAGTTCATCCAAATGCTAGCTCCATAAATGTTTAAAAAACATTTTCAGTTTTTTATTGAAGACTAGTGTACACCCATTAAAAGACAAGGGCTGTAAATGTTTAGCTTGATGGCTTTTCATAAACTGAACACGTCCACAGAGCCAGCACCAAGCACAGGAAACAGTTCCCACTACAAGCCTCTTCTGCACCCTTCTTTACTTCTTCTCTGCCTACGGTACTGTTGTCTAGTGTATCAGTGGAGTAGCGTGCCAGTGTTTTTATAGGTCCAGATATTCGTTCCCATGTGCACGTGTGCGTGTGACATCTCTCCAGTCCCACCACCTTATTTTTTGAGATTGGGTCTGTTACTGAACCTGGAACTCACCAATCCTGCTAGCCTGGGCTGCCAGCCAGACACTCCTGTCCCGGGTTATAGATACTTGGAAGTGTCTTTCGGTGACTACGTGCACACGTTTTTGTGAATATATACAGCTGGGGATGGCTGTGCTGACTTATAAAATGGCTTATGTCACCCTGTGGCAGAAATGACAAGTTTTCCAAAGTAGCTGTGCAGGTTTCCACTTACAAGATTATTGTTGGCACGACTGAGGGTGGGGTGGAGACATCGGGACAGACACACTTTTAACCCCAGATCTCGGGAAGCAGAGGCAAGCAGATCTCTGTAAGTTAAAGGGTTAAAGGGCAATGTGGTCTACACAGTGAGATCCATGTAAGGCAGGACTACACAGGGAGACATTGTCTAAGACAAAGAAAAGAAAGAAAGAAAAGAAAGAGGGAGGGGCTGGTTGCTGGACTAGCAAGATGGCTCGGCAGGTGCAGGTACTTGCCACCAATCTTGATGACCTGAGTTCAATACCTGGGACTACATGATGGAAGAAGAAAAACATTTTACACACACACACACACACACACACACACGAGCACACAATTCTACACACATACACACACACACACACACACACACACGAGCACACAATTCTACACACACACACACATATACACACACATTCTACACACACATACACACACACATTCTACACACACACACATTCTACATACACATGCATGCACACAGTGACACATATACACACACACATTCTACACACACACATACACACACACATGGACACGCACATGCATGCACACAGTCACACATGCACACACATAATTTTAAATTTAATGAAACTCCACTTTATGGACATATTTAAGCTCTATGAGTGTCTCCATAGGGAACTCTCTAAAACTCTGCATATCCGCATACACTTGGACCAACACCCTCAGCCGTCTACATCACCCGTAATTGTGAATGGCAGGTAACAAGCATTTCCCCCCCCCCTCCCCGCTTTGGAGTGGAAGCCCACCTCTGAGAATGTTGGGTGGAAAAGAATGCACCGCAGGGACTGAAGTACAGGTTGACTGGGATGGAACCATTAACACATGCGTGTCAAGGCATGTGCTTGAGATGAAATGTGCTTGTGTGTGGGCAACCTGAGCACTTATAGACTGCAGGCCAAACCCACAGGGAAAGGATAGCCAAGGTTATCTGGACGTGTGACTGCACAGGACACAAGATGGGACAAGGGCAAACTAAGGAAAGATTAGCAAAGGTATGTGCAGCATTGGACCAAGCTGGCATTGCGAGCCTGATGCCTCCTCCATCACGATACATCTCACGGGCTTCTCCGCTAACTTCATCCTTACCTCAGATGTGTCGGTAAGTGATATCTAAAGAGAGATGAGGAGGGTGGCCCCAAGTCTGTAGCCTCCGGTGGCAGGCATGGTGAGGATGAAAGAAGCTGCGAGGGTCTGTGTTCCCTCCCAGGGCCTCTCCTGCCCTACATCGGCTGGGTACACTGGTAGCCCCCAGCTCTAGAGCCTGGTCTGTGTCTCAGGCACAGTGTGACACTGACTGACCTCTCACTTCAGAGGACTCTGGTCTGTGGGTGATTGGTCCTAGGAAAGGAGGGTGGAGGTCTGTCAGAGAGCTGTGAGCACGTCAGGCTAGCTGGACTCAGCTGTACAAGGAGTAAGCACTGGGCTGAAAGTCTCCAGGCCAAATTTAGCAGGGACAGTCAATCCTCCATATAAACACACTTTCTCCAGCTCAGGGTTGACATTAGCCAAAGACAACACACACACACACACTTTACACTTCTGTGCCTGTTGGCATACTTATGCCCTTGACATGACCCCCCAGCTCAGTTCCAGCCACCCCAGCCACACACACCCCCGGGGTCCAGCGGTGGTGGCTGCTACTGTCACCTGTCACCTGTCACACACACCCATACTCCCCCTTCCTGGTCTCCTGGGTCTCGATTTCCAGAGCCAGAGGCAGGACCCAAGTGGGTCGGTCGTAGGTGCCAGCCCTGGTTGAGCATCCGCAGACAGCTGGGCTGTTTGCCCAGCTAAGTGGCCTCTGTGTACCCAGCCCAGACGCTTGCCCTCACTTATCTCTGCAAACACCCAGGATCCGCCGGATCCTCCCGTGACGCCTCCATTAGGCCAGGGCATATCTGCCCATCTCTGATAAGGACCGGAGGGGCGGCAACTCTCGGCTCCCCTCCCTCCTGCCATCATCCCTGAATCCCAGAAGTGACAAGGTTGCTGACAGAGGTCCCAAGAGGAGAGGGGGATATAGAGAGAGGGTTCCAACACTGGAGTCAGGACCTCTCCTCTGGTCCCCAAGAAGCACTTGTCTGTCTCCTGCCCCTTGGGGTGATACCTGGGGCTTCTTGGAATTCCTAGACTCTGTCAGCCAGACACTGCCACTAACGGCCCACACCGATTGAGCTGAAGGAGGACGGAGGTGTGTCTGAGACAGACCTGCCATCTGATTTTCCCTGTCTTGATGTGAAGGCGTGGGCCCTGCCTCACAGGGCAGCTGCAGACTGGGAAGGTGAAGACCCTCCGCTGAGACAGCTGATCGTGGTCATGTGACCCTCGCTCCTTTTACAGATCCTGCACCTGCCTCATCTTAGTATGCCACCAAGTTAGTACCACCTCCTGGCTGCACAGATAGGGAAACCGATCCTAGGTTAGCCCCTAGGCTGTCTCTCTGTGCCCTCCTGTGAACTCTGTCTGGGTGTCAGACACATTACCTTGCCCCACACACCCACGTTACAGAAATCGATTTTTTCTAAGTCTAGACCAGGGCCTGAAGGCTCATTAAATCTCAATTTGCTCTTAATTAAATCCCGTCTGGTTGCAGAAGGGGAAAGAACCGACCAGGACTTTGTTTCCTTTCTGAACACGTAGAAGAAAGAGCACCATGACTTCTGTAATAAGAAAGGAGGAGTCCGTTCTAAATACAAAAACAATAAACAAATAAAACTTACAAATCTTCCTACATTTAAATATAATACTATATCATGGGGCATGGTGGCTTGACTTGTAATCCTAGACCTGGGAGTCTGAGGCAAGAGGATCAAAGTTCAGGTTTACTTAGACCACACAGCAAGTTCTAGAACCAGCGTAGGCTGCACACACTGGGACCCTTTCTAAAACTCAGTGCCCTTACGACCTGCTCCACATCTCAGCCCCTGTGCCCACTGGTGATATGTTCAGCCTCCTTCCAGGAAGGAGGGGTGGGGAAGGACCAGAGCCCCAACCAGAGCCCCAAGGGACTGCTGTCCAACAGGAAGGAGCAGAGCCAGGCCCAAACCTAGGGATGAGGGGAGGACCAGAGACTGAGGGTTTGCTAGGATTCCACGGCAGGGTGGCAGCACCCTACAACCCACAGAAGGAGAGGTGAGGGTCAGGCCCTCCCCTGAGATGAGTATTTAGGTATATGTTCAAGTGAGGGCATGGAGGTTCCTGAGAGGAATTGGTGCCCTTTCCTCCAGAGGTTCCCCCAGACCTGAGTTACCTGGAGTGCCCTGACCTGCTCACCAAAGTTCTGTACATGCCAGTTTACAGGAGTATCGTGTGTGTGTGCGTGTGTGTGTGTGTGTGTGTGTGTGTGTGTTTGTGTTTGTGTGTGTGTGTGTGTGGAGTGGATTGTGGTGTATGTGTGCTATGTGGTATTGTGGGTGTGTGTGTGTGTGTGTGCGCATGTGTAGTGTGTGTGTGTGTGTGTGTGTGTGTGTGTGTGTGTGGAGTGGATTGTGGTGTATGTGTGCTATGTGGTATTGTGGGTGTGTGTATGTGTGTGTATGTGTATGTGTATATGTGCCCCATAGCCTCACACCAGTCTGACCCTGAATCCTGCCTACAGCACACTAATCTTTAGCAAGCTGCTTGGTCTTTCTCTCTGGCCCTTGGGGGTTCAGCATCTGTAAATGTTGGAAGAAAGGGGCTGCCTTGAAAGGGCATTCAAAAAAAAAAAGAAAACAGAGTAAAAATGCACGAAAGTACCCAGCCAGGTGCGCTGGCTCACAGCCTAACCAGCATTTGGGAGCTGAGCATTGCCTGCATTCAGTCCTTACTTACCCCATGTCTACCCTTCGTGCTCCCTTTGTACAAGTCATGCTGTGTCCACATGTATACTTGTTTACACATACATATATATTGCATATATTTTATGTAGCTACAAGACAAGGATATGAACATAGTTGTTTTTCTCCTTCTAACTCCCGTGAATTTTGCAGTTTTTGTAAGGGATAAGGGAACTAGAATATAGCATATACTCTATGGTGAAAGTGTATGCTCCAATATGACACTCCATAGTTTCCATTCCAGATTGAGCTGTATAGTCTTTGGCTCTGGTTAATTTCAGTATGTGATTTATTTTTGAGACAGGGTCTCTCTATATAGCCCTGGCTGTCCTGGAACTTGCTTTATAGACCAGGCTGGCTTTGAACTCAGAGATCTGCCTGCCTCTGCCTCCCGAGTACTGAGATTGAGTGTGTGCCACCATGCCTGGCCTTTAACTTATTTTTTTTTTAACAGATCTTGAGTTTATTTGTAAAAACAGCATAGGACACTGGTCATCTGCAAATGGTATGTGGGTAGGTGTGTCACGGCAGTCCATCTGTCTTCACGTTGGCAGGAGCCTTTTCTATGGGGCTTTCACAGGGGTCTGGGCACCTCTGTGAGCCTGAGCTGGGGCTGAAGCCTGGGCCCTAGCTGGAGCTTTGGCCTCTCCCTTGGTTTGAACCTTGGGCTTTGGTTGGCAGAGCCTACGCCCCTTGACCATGTAGCTTCAAATCTGCTTCCCAAGCTTGGGGTGAGCGATGAAAGCCAGACGGCTGAGTTTGTGGCTGGGGCCCTTTGGCATCTTGGGCTTGGTGACCTGAGGCTTCACAAGGGCCTTGATGGCCTCTGCGCGCGCACTCACTGCCTTTGTACTGTTGGACTGCATCTTCCTCCGGCCTTTCTTGTTGTGCTTCTTGGCAAAGCGCTTGTTCCTCAGGAACTTGGGGTCAACCCCCTTAAGAGATTTGTGACCGGGGTTTCTTGATGCCATTTCTGTGCCATTTGCGGGACTGGCTGTGTGTGGTGTGGTTCTTGGACTTGGCCATGTCTGCACGGTAACTGGCAGCTTCCCTAACTTATTTTTTATAATAAATCTTCAAACACTTTAAGCTGAGTGGAGGCTATACTCAGGAGGTTTGGCCAGGAGGACTGGTAATTCAGAATCAGCCTTGGTTGGGTACGTAGTGATTTTGAGGCCAACCCGGCCTACCGTGAGATCTTGTCTTTAAAAATAATCTTTTACCTAAGACTTTAATGATGTCCTCACCAAGGTTGATGGTGAGGGCAGCCTGCACATCCTCCTTCAGCCTCTCTCTGCTCACCATGAACTCAAGCCCGTGTCTGAAAACTTCTTTTTTTCCATACTGTCTTCACGTTTCTATTGCTGAGAGAATGCACCATGACCAACTTGGGGAGGTAAGAGGTTTTTTTTTGTTGTTGTTGTTGTTGTTTTGTTGTTGTTTTTGTTTTTTCTTACATTTAACATCCCAGTCCATCACTGAGGGAAGTTGGGACAGGAACTCAAGCAGGGCAGGAACCTGGAGGCAGGAGCTGATGCAGAGGCCATGGTGCTGCTTACTGGCTATTCCTCATGGCTTGCTCAATTTGAATTCTTATACCATCCAGGACCACTGCCCAGGACCCCCCCCCCCCACAGGTCCTGCATCAATCATTAATCAAGAAAGTGACCCACTGGTCTGCCTGTAGGCCACTCTTATGGAAGAGTTTTCTCTATTAAGATTCTGTCTTTTTTATGATTAACTTATTTTCATTTTATATACATTGGTGTTTTGCCTGCATGCCTATCTGTGTGAGGGTGTTGGACTCCCTGGAACTGGGATTACAGACAGTTGTGAGCTGCCATGTGGGTGCTAGGAATGAACCTGGGTCCTTTGAAAGAGTAGCCAGTGCTCTTAACCATTGAGCCATCTCTCCAGCCACTAAGATTCCCTCCTAAAAGATATGTCTGGGTTTGTGTGAAGTTGACCAAAAAACAGAAACAAACCAACCAACAAACAAAAACCCCAAACCAACAAAAAAAAACAAAACAACAACAAACAAACAAACAAAAAAAAAAACAGCACACATCCTTAAGTACTGAATTTACACCCCCCACACACTGTTTTTCATGCGTTTTTCATGTGTTTTTCACATGTCACAGCTCTTCATATGTTTGCTGCAAACTCAGCTCGTTTCACTGTGTCTTGCATTTAATCCCAACACCAATCCTTCCAGGCCCCTGCAGAACAGAGCTCAAAGAGGTGAAGCGGCCAGCCTAAGATCCCATAACACAGAGAAGGCAATGCTAGCTCAGGCTAGTGCAACCCAGCCTTGCTAAGCCAGGCCACACTAGAGGAAGCCAGGTGCCAGCACATTCCGCAGCCTTTGTCAGGACCGGTCTTTTGGTGGTCAGCACAGAAATGGATGGTCTAGCCCAGAGCCAGATCTCCAATCGACAATATTCCTGGATGGTAATCTGCTCATGGGTTCTCGCCTTTACCTGTCAATCACACCCAGAGTCCCCTGAGAGGCGCTACCCCACCCCACTCCTCCTTTAATTACTCCTGGCTGTAATGAATGCCTGAGCCCCTGAGACCCAGGCTCCATCCTGAGCCTGTCTCCAGCTCTCTCCAATCCTGCCCTGCCTTCCCCTCCCCAGACTGGTTTATTTGGGTCCAGCCTCCATGCCTGTCCCGGTTTCCAAACCAGCTGCAGGTTTCTACCACAATGAACACCCTTGGGGCACAGAGACAGGGCACAGGGGATGCAGGCTGACACCAGACCAGAGAAGGCTTGGCCCAACGGAGTGGGGGGTGGGGTGGGGGATGTATCCAAGTCTCTCTCCACCCTGGGGATTGAGCCGGTCACTCACAAGCCCCTGCTTCACACTGACTGAAACTCTTTTTCTCTCGGTAAGCGACTCAGATATAGGCCAGATTAGACCAGATTGAAAGTAGATAAAGGCAGTTTTATTAGGAGGCAGGTCTCCGGTAGATTTACTGATCTCACAGGTGGAGGTAGGTGAAGTCACCCATCCAGGGTAAAGCAGAGGGGTTTTATAGAGCTTGTGCCAGCTAGGAGCTTGGATTGTGTCCATACATTGTCAGAAACTGAGCCCCTGGGCGGGCACTCTTGGGTGGGTGGTGGAAATGGGGAGATGAGGAGTGATGACTTGTTAGCCCAGAGTTTTCTCTGAGAGCTGGTGGAGCTTCTTCTGTGAGGGAGGGGTTGGGAGGGGGCAGCGCCCCCTCAGTTGGGAGGGGAAGGTGGGTGAGCAGGGGTTCCAGCCTAACACTGACCAGACTCAGGTTCATGAGAGATCAACACAGACCACCCCTCCCCCTCCCTGCACTCAGCAGTCCCCATCAACATGGGCTGCCTGTGTGCCCATCCCTGCTCCAGGGCCTGTCACAAGACAGTGTGTGACCCCAGAGCCCACCCAAGCAAACAACTCAATTTAATTTTTTTAAATGTTTTCACTTTTTATTCTTCAATTTATTCTGCAACCCCGGTCCTCACTAAGTAGCCGAGCTAGCCTTTGACTTCTGATTCCCCTGCCTCAGCCTCCTGAATCCTGGAATTAGCACTGAGTAGTGTAAATTTTATTTTTCTGAGGATGGATGTTTTGCCTGCATGTGCGTCTGTGCCATGTGCCTGCCTGGTCTCTGAGGAGATCAGAAGAGGTATCAGATCCCTGGAACTGGAGTTCTGATGTTTGTAAGACACCATGTGGGTGCTGGGAACCAAACTCAGGTCCTCTGCAAGAGCAGTGAGTGGCAAGCACTCTAACTTCTGAGCCATCTCTTCATCCCCTACCCCCCACCCCCACCTGTATCCCCATCCTCCACACCTCTACTTCCACTCTCCCTTTTACACTGTCGCTCCCCCCTGCACCCCAACCCTTACACACAGATTCTGTAGTTTAAATGGAGAAAGTGGATGTGAGACAGAGTCACAGCTTGGGTTGTGGGGCATGGAAAAGGGAAACTGGCCCAGCCTCCTCTTCTCCTCTGTCTCATGCTATTGAAGATTTTACAGCAGGTGTGTGTGGTGTAGTGTGTGTGTGTGTGTGTGTGTGTAGAGAGAGAGAGAGAAACAGACAGACAGACAGACGGACAGACGGACAGAGAGAAAAAGAGCGCTCACAGCTTGTAGGAGTCAGGCTTGGCAACAGTGTTTTTACCACTGAGCCGTGTCACTGACTCCAAGAAGTCAACTTTGAATCCTCAAACTTCAAGGCTGCTGCGATATTATTGGATCATCCATGCAGAGACCCGCCCATCACCTAAAACGTCACAGGAAAGACAAAGGGTAAGGAGTGGGCACCGGACACCCTGAGAGTCAGGAGAGACAGCGCCTGGATGGTGACAAGCGGGCACTGTCCAAAACTGCCAGCCCCACTAACTCAGGTAGGCTAAACCCCAGCATAGTACCCAGATTAGAGAGTCAGAGGTGGGGCAAACGGCTCAACTGGTGAACGCACTGGATGCCAAGCCTGAGGACCTGAGTTCGGTCCCCGGGATCCACACGGAGGAAGGACAGAGCCCACAAACCAGAGCTGTCCTCTGATCACACAAGGTCTGTGGTATACACGCGAGTCGGGTTGTGGGAGGGCCCATGGGCCTGGAACCCTGAGATTGAAGGTGTTTGGCCACGCCCCCAAAACCCAGGGCCCTGCTCCATTTGGCCTGTAACATTAGTCAAGTAGGACACAGGTAAGGGGCGGTGACTAAAAGCACTCTGCCTTGAGATTTGCATATTAATGAGGCTGGGGGACATAGCTAATTAAATTTTCTCCTCCCTAGCCCCGCCCCTTTTCAATCTTACATATAAGGGAGCTCCTCCTGGCATTGGGGGGGGGGCCAGGGCAGCGCACATCATCTTAGATTCAACAATCTCGGGGTGGGGAGGGGGGGCCGCCCGCGCGTGTTCCCACACAAGCGTGGGTGAATATACGCACATGAAATTAATAAATGCAATGAAGTCTATTTTAAGTTAAATAGAAAAATAAGTCAAACCATAGAAAAATAAGAAGAGGAAAAAAAAAAAAAACCCTCCAGCTGTTTTGGGAAGAGACCCTGACACACTCAAAAGTCACAGGCGAAACCACAGAGAAAAGCTAAGGGCCTGGTGCAGAGAAGCACGTAGTATAGGAAGAGCCAGAACTCCAGAGCCAACTGCTGCTGTCAGCCAGGCACTCCTGACCTCTCCTGATTCAATCGTTTATGACCCTGGAGAAAGACCTTGTTAGGAGACAGAGCCTCAAGTAGTCCAGGCTAGCTCAAACTCAATATATAGTAAAGGATAACCTTGAACTCCTGACACTTCAGCTTTTACCTCTGAAAAGCTCAGATTACATGTTTAGACCATGAAGCCCGCCTAGTAAGACTCTCTTCATTCTTTGTCCTCAATTTGGTTTTGATTTATTTATTTATTTTATTTTATTTTCCTTCTTTCTTTCTTTTTTTGTTTTTTTCCAGACAGAGTTTCTCTGTGTATCCCTGGCTGTCCTGGAACTCATTCTGTAGACCAGGCTGGCCTGGAACTCACAGAGATCTGCCTGCCTCTGCCTCTCCCAGGTGCTGGGATTAAAGGTTTGTGACACCATGCCTGGCCCTTATTTTTACTTTTAATTACACTATTTATTTGTGTGTGTTAGTGTATGTGCATGTCACAGTGTCCATGTGGAGGACAGAGAACATTTTGAGGAAGTCAGTTCTTTTATTCCACTGTGACCGTGCTGGGCACCCACTAGGCAGCAGGACTTTTACCCACTGAGCCATCTCACTGGCTGGAGACACTGTTGGTTTTGTTGTTGTTGTTGTTATTTGGTTGCTTGATTTTAAAATGCAGAAGAGACTGAAGAGCATTGCCATGAAGTGGCCTGAGCTACAAAGCAAGACCCTATTTCCAATTTTAAGAAATTTTAAAAAACAAAAATAAGAATGTCGAAGGAAACAGATCAAATGCAGTACATTTGTAGACTGTAAGTTTTGTTTAACACATTTTCAAGTTTTCCAGTAATTTTCCTAAATTACTTTTATAAGGAAAATGTATTTTATTTTTAAAAAGGAAGTAACCCTATTGTAACCATCCCAGCGGCCCGCCTTGGGTTCCTACACCATCTGCCTTCAAACGCCAGCTTCCCAAACTCCTACAGTGGTTTGTCACGTTGCTTTCAGGGTGCCCCATCCCCACTGACCCACAACCGGCCCCTGGCCACCGCACCCCACCTCACTCCACTTCGCTCAAGTCATCGCTCAGGTCCCCTCCTGGGCTGAGATCTGACCTTGTGCCCAGAAGAAGTAAGGAAATCAGAAAGCTCGATCCTCCTAATACAGACGAGGCGGTAGGCTCGGCCACGAGGGGCCCGGGGTCCAGCCAGGCATCCTTGCCCCAGCCTGGTCCCCAGTAGGGATCATTCCCACCGCGGATTCAGCGCTGTGCTCCTAAAGGAGTAAGCACCACCACGTCCTCGGATGGAGCCGCGAGTCGGTGTCCCCCTCTGGTGGCCATTACTTGTAACTACACACTGCTACATTCACCGAGTTCTTGAGTAGCATTGAATATTCATTTTAAGGACAAGTTCATAAGTCCTGACACTCCGCAGGCCTTCCCTTCACCCGTTCATTTCCCACGGAAATTTCTGAAACACCCACTAATTGACCATTTGTAACATTCTAACACAAAGACATACTTGAATTTGCCTGCAGCAGGTTACAATGGTGAACAAGAAGACAATGTCTCAAAAATAAGGTAGAAGGTGTTGGTGAGGACCAACGTCTAAGGTTATCTGTCCTCTGACCCCACACAAATGCCACTGCACTAGGGTGCCCAAACTCATGCATCTAACACACACATAGCCAAACACACCTCACGATTCAGTCATGGCTTACAGCTTCTTTAGGCGTTCCAAGGCTATAGTCATTCCAGGCCCCTCCCGTACCCTGGCTATTTGGCTTCCTCACCCTCCACCCCGGAAGACACTAGTGGGTGAATTCAAGGCCTCTTCTCAGCCACAGAAGCGTTCACACCATGGAGTGTTCCTTCCGTCTTAAGATGTTCCAACTATGGATTCTGAGTGATTCCTGGGAGATCTCCCAGTTCTGACATATTTCTAACTCCTGGTCCACCGTGGGCTGGTGTTTCTACAGTCCCTCTTGGCAGCTGATACTCTAGGGACACATTAAATGTGTATCCTCCATCACATGAAGTGAGCTTCAACTGTCAAATCCCAGGGACCTCTCCATATAGGTCCTTTCTCTTGAATGACAGGCCCCATTTCCAACCATCTTCTAGAAAACATCTCACGGGCATGTGTCTGAATCCAGCCTCATAGGAAGTCTCTAATGATAATGCCTGCTTCAAGGAGGCAGTGTGAATTTGTTAATGTCCAGCATGCCTGAAATACTGTGGTCAATCCCTAATACACATACATAAGCCACGTGCAATACACTTACAATCTTTTTTTTTTTTTTTTAGTAGGGTGTGTGTTCAAGACAGGGTTTCTCTGTGTAGCCATGGCTGTCCTAGAACTCACTCTTTAGACCAGGCTGGCCTCAAACTCATAGAGAGCCTCCTGCCTCTGCCTCACAAATCCTGGGATTAAAGGTGTGTGCCACCACTGCCGAGCACACACAATTTTAGCCCTTGTGAGGTGAAGGCAGGAGGTCAGAAGTTCAAGAGCAGGGCCAGCAAGATGCTTCAGTGAGTAAAGGCACTTGCCACCAAGCTGAAGACCTGAGTTGGATCCCCGGAATCAGCGTAGTAGAGAGAGCTGACTCCAGACAAGCTGTGTTCTGACCTTTGTGTGCTGCATGTGTGTGCTACAGCACTCCTGGGCATGCGTGCACAAACACATACCAAATAAAGAAATGTAAAAGCATTGTTTTTCAAAGGCATCCATGGCTACACTGTGAGTTTGAGGCTGGCCTGGATTACATGAGATTCTGTCAAATAAAAGAAGCAGAGAGAAGAAAGGAAAAAAAGAAAGAAAGAAAGAAAGAAAGAAAGAAAGAAAGAAGGGAGGGAGGGAGGGAGGGAGGGAGGGAAGGAGGGAGGGAGGGAGGGAGGGAGGGAGGAAAGAAAGTAAACACCTGGCAAATGTTTAAAATAGTGCCTGGGGGAGTTCCCTACTATTTTCCAGACAACAGATTTTCCCTAAGTTCCTTGATCCCCAGATTCTCTCTTCCACTTCCTCCTTCCTCTTCCTGCCCCCCATCCTTCTCTTTCTCCCCTTCTTCTTCCCACCCCCCTTCTAGCCATCAAAAAGTCTCAAAACTAAGGACACCACCACTTCTGATAATCTACCCACAGAACCCCAGGGTTGTAGGGAAAAGACAAAGCATTTAGCACCCCCTGCTGGATTATAGCGGTAGAACACTTGGAGCTGAAATTAAGACGTTATTTTCACGTATGTATGCGTGGCATTGAGGAAGTTTATGTGTGCCTTGGACATGCAGAAGCCTATAGAGTAAGCACTATTAGCGGCTGCCCCATCTCTCCAGTTCCCTGGAACTAAAACTGTTAAGTTCATAAACCTATTTGCTTTTTCATTGGATGTGTATTAGGTATTTGTGATTAGAATTTATGTGGATATTTTACCTTTAAATCCAGCACTTGTGAAGCTTAAGCAGGATTATCAAACACCACAAAACAACCTGGGACACATCAAGACCCTGTCTCAAAATTTTTTATTTGTTTTTTCATATATTTATGGCTTGAAGGGAAACTACACTTAGAAAAATAAAACTTGCATGTATCGGGTGTCTCCGTAACATATAGGAAAGCATTTGTTTTGTTTTGTTTTTTTCTATTTTGAAAATATACCAAGGGCTGGAGAGAGAGCTCAGTGGTAAAGAACACGGGCTGCTCTTCCACAGGACTGGGGTTCCATTCCCAGCACCTACATGGCAGCTCAGCACTGTCTGTAACTCTAGCCTTGGGGGCTGGTGCCCTTTCCTGGCCTCCAAGGGCACCAGACACATATGTGGAACACAGACATGCATGCAAGCAAAGTAGCCATACACACACAAAATAATTACTTTTAGAAAAGAAAATGCCCAAGCATAAGTAAGAAACTTACACTGTCCCAGATCCCTTCTGCCCATCACAAGTGTCAGCTCTTAAGCCAAAGAGACGTGCCTTTCTCTTCTCTCATACTCTTTCTCCTCGGAAGAGTTATTCTGAAGCAAACATGAGGCATGTTTTTAGTCTATTCACAAATACTCAGAATGGGTACTAAAAGACCCAGAGGGTGCTAGTGATGGCTCAGCGGTTAAGAACACTGGCTGCTCTTCAGAGGATCCGGATTCAATTCCCAGCACCCACATGGCAGCTCACAACCATCTGTAACTCCAGTTTCAGAAGATCTGGTACCCTCACACAAACATACATGCAGGCAAAACACCAATGCACATATGTTTATTGTTTGTTTTTTAATTAAGATACAGAAGCGTTTTAGAGATGACTTAGTTAGCAAAATGTTTCTTGCAGAATTAAAGGGATCTGAGTTTGGAACCCCTAAGAAGTCCCAGCATTGGGGGAGGGGTGAAGACAGCAAGATCCTAGGTTAAAGTGGAGAGAAGGGGGGATGACACTTGAGACCGTGTCTCAAAAATAACAACCAAAATAACAGGAAAGGGCTGGGGAAACCTCCACTCCTAGGGCTGAGGAGTCCGCTGTGGGAGACTTTTGCATGGTTGGAAAGTCAGGTCACTGTTCCCATACATTGTATTCATGTGATGGGGCTGGCCTTCCCTAAGTAAGAAGCAGTGGGAACATAGTGGCCCCAGGTCCATCAACTTGGTGTTAATCATTCACTAGGGTATACCTGGGTCCCATTGGCTGCCTAGGGACACAGCCCTCTGGGTGGGTGCCCAGCCAGTATCTGTCAGCTGCAATGGGTTAATGCTGACGACACTTCCTGAACTGAACGGGTGGGTGGGCACTCGGGAATCTCCTAGTCCCAAGAGGGAGGCAGCAGCCCTGTCTCCAGGGAGCTCCACAAAGATGGAGGGAATAAGATCAGGAGAAGGAAGAGATGCTTGGAGGGAGAGACCAGAGGGTGATCACTCAGATGCAGGAAAGCCAGTAGGGAGGGGCAGCTCAATGAAGGCTGGGGACCCTACAGTCAGGGAGGAGTTTTAGGGTGAAAGTTATAGCTCAAGGGATAGGCCCACTTCCTTTGGGGACTTTGAAAAGTGTATGTGGCAGAGGCTAGGCTGGCAGAGGCACAGTGACCTGGTCATACAGAGGAAAGAGAAAAACGGCTCTGGAGTGTTCACATCATGAATGTGTACGTGCATGCCTGTGTGTGTGTGTGTGTGTGTGTGTGTGTGTGTGTGTGAACACACGTGCCCGTGCCACACACAGAACTCCTCAGCCTTAGAGCATCGCCTGTCTGGTTTTCTAAGTTGGAGAATGGAAATAGCAATGAGGAAGACCCAAAGGTCAGGCTCTCCTCCCACTCAAGCCTCCCGGGCCAGCATGTGCGGGTGTGTTGAAGGGACAGTTTCCAGGAAAGGGTCAGCATGCTTACACAGCAGGCTCTGGAATGGTTTTTTTCTTTCGTGGATAGAGACCAGAATCTCTCACATACACCACAGAACTGCACCCCCAGTCCAGCATCCTGGAAACAGTCCAAAATACTCAGGTGGCCTCTTTTAGGTGGTACCCTGGAGAGCCTGGCCTGGGGGAAAAAATCCACACTAAGAGGTAGGTGTGGTGACACATGCCTGTGTTACCCAAACTCAAGATGCTAAGATGAGTTCCAAGCCAGCCTGGTATACAAAGCAAGGCACCTTTTCAAAACAGGCACTGGAACAGCGAGACAACAAAAACATTAGGGAAGATGTGATGGCCAGCATCTGAGCTGTGTGGCCTTGGCTAAGTCACCTTCCTTTTACAATGACAAAGTCCCATTTCCTCCTCTATAGCAACAGGGGACTAGACTGGATGGAATGTACTCAGGGCAGGACAGGATTAACAGGGGACATAAGGGGAGTTTTCACAGGCACATGCTGTCCTGCTCATCCCTGCTGATGAACCAGGGATCCTTTGTCTCATATCTAGTTATGGATTTCAAGGTCTAGGTCTGCAAATGGGGTGATTGATGTAACACCTCCCCTGGGATCACCCTGAAGATGATGGAAAGGGGTTTCACAGAGCTGGACATTCTGCCTGGAACATGTCACCTAGTACTAAAGTATTATTAGCACCTGTCACAAACTAACTTTCAAAGTTTTCGAGCCAGCAGGCCGGGCTCTTCCATCAGGGATGTAACAGATTTGTTTTGTTCTCTTCTTATTCTTAATCAATATTTTTCTGTCTCTGGCAAGAAACAGAAGCCTTCAAGTCACAAGCCTCAGAGGAACAGACTTTAGCTTCAGACAGTCTACAGCATTAACAAGAACAGAGGAGTATTTGAGGCTATGACAGCGTTCCTCGGAGTGGCTCCAGTAGCTGCCAATGACAAACCCTGGCTAACCTGATCATGAACTCAGACAAGATTTTCTTTTCTTAAGAAGACAGGGTTTAGGCCAGGTGATGGTGGTACACGCCTTCAATCCCAGCACTTGGGAGGCAAAGGCAGGTGATCTCTGAGTTCCAGGACAACCAGAGCTACAGAGAGAAACCCTGTTCCTTAAAAGATAAAGCGCTGGGTTTCCTTAGCTTAGGCTGGTCTTGAACTGATTATAAAGTCAAGGATGATCTTGATTCTGATCCTCCTGATTGTGCTTCAGGAATGTAGGCTTACAAGTACGCGGCCACCACATCCGGTTAATTTTGTTTTGTTTTGTCTTTTTTTTTTTTTTAGGTTTGCTGTTTTGTTCCTCGCTTTTTTGAGGCAGGATCATCTCTCTATAATATGTAGACCCTTAGCTGTCCTGGAACTCTCAACGTAGACCAGACCGACCTTGAATTTGGTGGATACCGGCCTGACTCTACCTCAGGAGGACTGGGGTTTATCTTTTGAGACAAGGCTTCTCTCCCCCCAACCCCCTATGTAACCTATGTTCTCCCGGAACTCCGGAACTCGAAGCAATCCTCCTGGCCCAACCTCCCAGGAGCTGAGAATACAGATATGTCGCACCAAGTCCTGCTTGACAACGGGACTTTGTATCCATATGCTACAGTGAGGAACACACACCCTGTGTTCAACTTTCCCAGACTCCTGTCAAGTCAAGTCACTTCCAAGACCCTGCAAATTTGCACTCACACCTGGGACATCTGAGCACTTTCTAGAATCAGCATTTTGGTAGCAGATCAAAGAGCTCCGCCACTCTAAATCTGACCTTCGTGACCCTCGCTAATGATTCCAGTACCCCCACACACAAGGGGCGGAGAAATCTAGAGGCGCCACCCTCCGGTCTGTGACTTGCCACACCCCAAACGCACCCAGAAGCCACTCTGGGCCTCCTATAGCGCCCCGCCCGGAGTCTGATCCAGCCCAGCTCAGCGGCAAGTTAAGAACCCCTAGTGCTGTGCGCTCCAGACCGACCGTCACCTGTGGGTGGGGGAACGAGTGGGTTTGGCTGTCGTCATGGCGACGGCGTGGGTGGCCACAGCCCTGCGGTCTGCTGCCGCCGCCAGAAGGCTGCGCAGCCCGGGAGGTCCCGGGGGCTCACGGAGACTGAGCGGTAGCGCGCGACGGCGCGGGGCGAGGAGCGCCAGCCCGGGACGCCGGCTCAGCACCGCCAGGGCTCAGGTAGAGGACGCCGAGGGCGCTAAGGGTCGTGTCCAGTCTCCTGCTGTCGAGGAGCCGTCCTGGACACCTCTTCCAACGCCCCTCGAATCTCCTGCGCCTCCCGCCAGCAGATCACTGGTGCAGCGGGACATCCAGGCCTTCCTGAATCAGTGTGGTGCCAGCCCGGGGGAGGCACGCCACTGGCTCACACAATTCCAGACCCGCTACCATTCGGTGGACAAGCCCTTCGCCGTCATGGAGGTAAGCCGATCCCGGTGTCGTCGGGCCACTGCAAGGAGATGGTGACTGTTCAATAGTACGTCGTAGGTCTTGGCATGCCTGCCTGTGAATCTGGAGCGCAGAGGTGCTGAGTTAGTGCTGGGGACCGGGCAAGCCCTGAGGCTACGGAAACCGCGCCTGGCGCTAAGGAAGCCCAGTCCTCCAGAAGTGATGTCTGAGAAAAGCTTCTCACTGTGGACGCAGTTAGGGGTTCAGTCGGCTGAACTGTCGCACTACCCCTCCCCCCAAGGTGTCCCAGAGTCCAAGGCCGCTGGGAGGAGCCGAGGGAGGAACATTAGTGCTAGATAAGGGGGTGGCTAAGACCCAGCGGGCAAAGGGCGGAGCAGTTGGCCAAAAGTGGGGCCCAGTGACCCCTGGGTAGAATGTGGTCACTGAGGGTCCTAAGGCCCAAATAGAGATTTAGAGCCAGTGTCGTGCCCCTGAACGTCCACTTCCACACAGGTAGATGAGGAGGTGTTCCGGTGCCGGCAGGCAGTATCCCGCCTGGCTTTCGCCCTAGCCTTCCTGCAACGCATGGACATGAAGCCGCTGGTAGTCCTGGGGCTGCCGGCCCCCACGGCACCTTCAGGCTGTCTTTCCTTCTGGGAAGCTAAGGCACAGCTTGCTCAGAGCTGCAAGGTGCTGGTGGATGAACTACGACATAACGCGGCTACTGCTGTGCCCTTTTTTGGCGGTGGATCAGTGCTGAGTGCTGCAGAGCCAGCTCCCCATGCCAGGTTAGTGTCAGCCCAGCCCGCCCTGGCATCCTTAGCGCGGACCACTCTGCTGGCCCTGCCCTGGTCCCGCTCGAGCACCACATCTGGCCCACAGCTACGGCGGCATCGTCGCGGTGGAGACAGACCTGTTACAGTGGTGCCTGGAGTCCAACAGCATCCCGATCCTGTGCCCCATTGGGGAAACGGCTGCACGCCGTTCGGTGCTTCTTGACTCGCTGGAGGTGACTGCGTCTCTGGCCAAGGCTCTGCGGCCCACCAAAATCATCTTCCTTAATAATTCAGGCGGCCTGCGGAATACCAGTCAGAAGGTGTGCCCCTCTCCTGTGTCACCTCATGACACTAGGCAAGACTGAGTCCCCTGCCCCGTGTCCCCAACATGACTCCATAGCAGACTACAGTTACTCTCAAGCCAATAGAGTAGGAAGAGCTAACAGAAGATCTTGGGGGGGGAGGGGGGCGTTGTTCCTCGGTGCCCAGATCTGAGCGCTTCCCAGCAGAGGAGATAAAAGTTAAATGGTCACAGACAGGTCCATAAGGCTGGGCCCCGTTCGGTCTGAGTGTGTCTCTGCTGGAGGCTCATCTTCTCCCTGGGACTTAGATCCTGAGCAATGTGAACCTGCCCGCCGACCTTGACCTGGTTACCAACGCTGAGTGGCTGAGCGTCAAAGAGCGGCAGCAGATTCGGCTCATCGTGGACGTGCTCAGCCGCCTGCCGCACTATTCCTCCGCAGTCATCACAGCCGCGAGCACGCTGCTCACGGAGCTCTTTAGTAACAAGGGTGAGATCTGTGAGAAGGTGGGCGAGGCTGAGTCCCTAGGGTGAGCACCTGCAGGGCCGGGCTGAGAGCCAGCAGGAGTGCCCCGCCCACCCCACCCCGCCCCCACCTCCGCTGAAAGCTTTAGGGAGAGGCCACACCGATGGCTTCTCGATGCTGTCGAAACCTGAGGGAGGCAAGAGAACTCAGACAACCGGGACTGGAGTAAGGAACTTGGGAACTAGGAAGACGGGCGGAAAGCGCCCCTAGCGGTGGACCTGACTCTGGCCCAACCTAAGCGCTCTCTCCAATCTCCCCAGGCTGTGGCACTCTGTTTAAAAATGCTGAGCGGATGCTGCGAGTACGTAGCCTGGACAGCCTGGACCAGGGTCGCCTAGTGAACCTAGTCAACGCCAGCTTCGGCAAGAAGCTCCGAGAAGACTATCTGGAGTCACTGCGCCCTCGGTTGCACTCGATCTATGTCTCTGAGGGGTGAGCCCCCAGGCCCCAGAGGGCAGGACCCAAGATTCTGAGTAGGGGCAGCTTTAGGGCAAGGAGAGGTCTTAACCTACCTCTCTCCCACTGTGCCAGGTACAACGCAGCAGCCATTCTGACGGTGGAGCCTGTACTAGGGGGCACTCCATATCTGGACAAATTCGTGGTGAGCTCCAGCCGCCAGGGCCAAGGTTCCGGACAGATGCTATGGGAATGCCTTCGGAGAGACCTGCAAACGTTGTTCTGGCGCTCACGGGTCACCAACCCTATCAATCCCTGGTAAGCCCAGCCAGCCATGCCCCGGGCTTCACCAACAGCGTAGCTGGGCATTTCCTCCTTTCCCTATCAGAGAAAGGCGCTCAGGAAGCAGAGACAGGTGGATCTCTGTGAGTTCAAGGCCGGCCTGGTTTACAAAGCTAGTCCTGGACAGTCAGAGCTACACAGAGAAACGCTGTCTCAAAAAAAAAAAAAAAAAAAAAAAACAAGCCGGGCAGTGGTGGCATACCCCTTTAATCCCAGCACTTGCGAGGCAGAGGCAGGCAGATTTCTGAGTTCGAGGCTAGCCTGGTCTACAGAGTGAGCTCCAGGACAGCCAGGGCTACACAGAGAAACCCTGTCTCGGAAAGAAAGAAAAAGAAAGAAAGAAAGAAAGAAAGAAAGAAAGAAAGAAAGAAAGAAAGAAAGAAAGAAAGAAAGAAAGAAAGAAAGAAAGAGTCTTCTTTAGAGTCAAGGTCTCCTTGACATTCTTCAATCTCACATTTCTGTGAAGCAAGTGACTTCCAATTAGGATTCTGATAAGCTTTGGGCTCTTCTCAGGCTTGGTTGCCAAACTCCTAACTCTAGGGCTAACTCTAGGGCTGTGTCTCTATGGAACATCCACCCCTTCCGTTCCACAACCACACCCTCAGCCTCCACTCACTAGAAAATGACAAAGGACCAGCTCCTTCACTACACCAAGTGGGGGGAAGGGGGAATGAGAGGACTCGTAAGCAGGAATGTCCCCAATCTCACCTTCCTACCTGTGGGATCCTGGCAAATTACTTAACTTGCCTGAACCTGCTGTTTGGGGAGATGGCAATATAGGCTTCATGAGCCAGTCGGGCTGCTACTCCTAGGATAAAATAACAGACATTTGGTCCTGGTGGGGCATGCAGTGAGCACCAGCCTTGTTCCAAAGCTGACCCCCTTTGCCTCCACACCCAGGTACTTCACGCATAGTGACGGCAGCTTTTCCAACAAACAGTGGATCTTCTTCTGGTTTGGACTGGCCGACATCCGGGACTCCTATGAACTAGTCAATCATGCCAAGGGGCTGCCGGACTCTTTCTGCAAGCCAGCTTCTGACCCAGGCAGCTGACCCATCATCACGGACCCTGTAAATCCTGGGACAGCCAGGAGGGACCAAAAGCCTGGGTGACCCCAGGCAGCTGAGAGGAGGAAGCTCCACCATGTCTGCTGAGGGACACTGGAGTAGGACAAACAGAAAGAGTGAAGCCAGCTAAGGACTCTGCTCCAAAGTCAAACCAGATGGCTTTCAATGTTCTGCCTGAGGAATGGGGCTGGGATTGCCTTCCAGGTGACCTTAAGGGCAGGCCAGTGTCCACAGCCTCTCTGCTGTCTTTAGGCTCCGTTGTCTTACATAGCATCTAAGCCTGGCTGATCTGCCACTCATTTGGGTCTCAAAATTCTTCAGGAGGCCTTGATTAAACCACAAATGCTCGTCTGAGTCAGTCACACTGGTCTTAAAGACAAACAAGAACAGTTTAATTACAGGAAGGACTTCTTCAGGGTATGGGGTGATCTTTTTTCAATCCCGGAGATATCACGTAGGGCCTGGGATAGTCTAGGCAAGTGCTGTACTACTGAGCTAAACCCCCAGTTGCTATTTTAAGATCTTTTTAAAGATAGTAATCCCCTGGGAACCAGTGCTTAAGGACCAGAGAGACCAGAGGACTCCTGGGTGGAGCTGGAAGGCCCTGAGGGTAAACATTCCTATTGTCTCCTCACCTGGGGATCAGCAACCCCTAGAGGGATTCTTCTACTCCTAGGTCAGGAATCCTCCTCTACAAACCATATAGTTGCTTGTCACTGTAGGCAGCAAAGGAGTGAGCACACACACACAGCCCATCAGGATGAAAATCCCAGCTAACAGCAATGGCATATTTACCTATAAGAACTCAGAGAAATCACAGGTTGGCCCTGGCCTATTAGCCCAGACTTTGCCATTCTCCCAAAGATTATATGTCATCTTTGTGAGACTGATAGACCCCAGGTAGGCAGGAAGCCAGCTTTTTCATGCAATGCTTTTTGAGTATTTTTTTCAAATGATTTTTTCTGTGTGTGTGTGTGTGTGTGTGTGTGTGTGTGTGTGTGCAGATGGGTACCCACAAAGAACCTAAGATCCCATGGAGCTGGAGGTACAGATGGTTGGGAACAACCAGGCATGGACGCTGGGAACCAAACTATGATTCTTCAAGGACAGCCAGTGTTCGTGAAAGGACAGTTACTGAGCCCTAAACATTTTCTTGATTTTATTATGGGAGATGGACAAATGGCCCAGTGGTTAAAAGTACTGGCTGCTCTTCCATAGGATCCAGACTTTAGTCCCAGCATCCACATGGTGGCTCACAATTGTCTGTAACTCCAGTTCCATGGGATCTGATGCCCTTTCCTGGCCTCAAAGGGTACCAGGCATGAACATGGTGTGAAGATGTATATGCAGGCAACATACGCATACACATTTAAAAACATGTTATTTGTGTGTGAGAGTGCATGGGAAAGCACGTATGAAAGCCAAAGGAGTATTAGATCTCTTGGAGCTGGAATTACAGGCATTTGTGAGTCACCTGATGTGAGTTTGAACTCTAGTCCTCATGACTGAATAAGTGCTCTTAACCACTCATCTCTCCAGCTCATCACACACACACACACACACACACACACACACACACACACACACACACACATTTTTGATATAGTGTGGCCCAGGCTGGCTTGAAATTCACTAAGTAGCTGATGACCTTGAATTTATCTTCCTGCCTTCACTTCCCTGAAGTGCTGACATTAGAGATGTGCCTCCCTGCGTGACTAGCCATCTAGCTTCAGCTGGGTTTGTCTGGTGTGAGGCAAGTTGCTTACCTTCTCCAAATCTCCCATCTTGTCATGTGCAATATGACATTAATTCTCTCCTAGCTGCCCTAGCCAAAGATTTCTAAAGACCTGCCCCTAAACAGGCAGAGAAGGGGAAATGGGGGGGAACAGAGGGAGAAACCAAAAGCATACACTTCAGTTGGACATAGAGACATGCCTGAGGGACCTCCAGGAAGTGCGGGCAGGGAAACAGGAGCTTGAGAGCAGGCTAGATTACAGAAGGGGATGCTGCCCCAAAAACAAAATAAATGCTGGGTGTGGTGGCACGAACCATTCACCTCAGCACTTGGAAACAGGCAGATGGGTCTCTGTGAGTTCCAGGCTACCCTGATCTATGGAGTGAGTTCCATGACAGGACAGCACAGAGAAACCCTGTCTCAAAAACCAAGACAAACCCTAAGAAAACCTAACTTACAGTAAGGATTCAGGATGTGACAGATCTTTCTTCAATGCTATCAATGGGACCTAGGGCCAGGACATTCTAGGCCTGTGCTCAACTAAGCCAACTCTAGCTGATGTTTTAAGTTTTTTTTTTTTTTAATTTAATTACTTATTCTTTGGGAAAGAAGTTAAGACAGGGTTTCTCTATGTATCCCTGGCTGTCCTGGAACTCATTCTGTAGACCAGGCTGGCCTCAAACTCACAGAGATGTGCCTCCCTCTGTTTCCCAAGTGCTGGGATTAATGACGTGTGATGCCGCACCCAGGAAGTGTGTGGTGGTTTTTTTTTTTTTAAAGATAGTTGAAGAACTGTGTGAACTCTTAGAACTGGGGTGGTGGAGGAATCATAGAAGGACCAGAATGGGGCTTAACCCAAGATGATCTTTCAAGAACCCCCAAATCAACCCCAGCCAACAGCAAAGAAGACAGACAGAAGCAAAGACACAATGTCTGTATAAAATGTTTATTTTTGGAGGACAGTGCGGTCTGGTGTTTGGGCGGGTGCTCCACCCAGCCAGTCAGCCAAAAAGCTGACAGCAGATGCAGTAGCAGCTGCCTGACAGGCCTGCTTCACCTTGCACATCCCAGAGCACACCAGGGCCCGCTCTCAACTCTAGAGCGAGAGTCAGAGAGCTGGGATTGTTTCTATCCCAGCAGATCCCCAAAGAGCCCACATGACCTGTGTAGCACCAGCCACTCTGCCCCTCCTTGCAGAGCTCCTTCTGTATGTGTGAGGACACACATATGCGAATGCAAACACTAGTCTGAAAACCACTGTTTAGTTTAGCTGCATCTGTCGGAACTTTCGCATTTGCTTACTTTCAAATCTTCCTCTGTCCCTGACTCCTACCAGCACCCCAGCTCTGCTTTACTCCTTTCTCAGGGACTCCTCCCTCCCTGGCCACGTGGGTGAGGAGTAGCTGGCCTCAGCTCTCCCCTAAAACAGGCAAGAAAAACAGCAACCACCCTAGGAGGATTTAGCACGAGGGCTCCCATCTTCCCAAGGTCTGAGCCACAAACCTGGGGGAAAAAAAACCCGTAACTATTAAAATCAAAAAACAAGAAAGTAAACAAACAAACCAAGAAGCATAAATAAACAGCAACTGGGACAGCAAGGAGGAAGGTAAGGTGGCCTTCAGTGGTAGCCCCCTGTGCCCAAATCAGGCTCTCCCTGTGTAACTCAGCCATCAGTAGCCAAGATGATGGCAGCCCCAAAAATCCCCACACTCTCGCCAAGTAGCTTCATCTGGTTCCAGAACTCGACACGCCGTGTGTTGTGCCAATAGGAGACATTGCCATCAATGAGCAGCATGACGGGAGGTAGCAACACAGCCAGGATCTGGGCGGCCAGGGTCACGTAGTAACCTGACAAGAAGGCCAGGGCCAGGACCCCATAGAGCACGAAGAACAGCTGGACCATCAGCTCTCCTCCTGGAAGATGGTTCAGGTATGCCAACCGGTCCTCCTTGCTATGCTGCAGCGAGTAGGCCTAGAGACACAGTATCCTTTAAGACTGTGCAGCAGATGAGTGCCTCCCTGAGGTGGTACCCACAAGTCAGCCCCTGTAAAGTGGACTTCGAAGTCCTTCCTCAGGATGGGGACTCTGAAAGTAGGGCCTGTCTCCCACTCTGATCATAGGGCCCCAAGAGGTAAGGCTGATCTCTACTCTCCTGGAAGCTTCTGAAGGAAGTGTATCCACAGTCAGACAGAGGCTTAACTTTTGAATCTACACACTGCGGAAGCCCACTTAGAAATCCACATAGGATCTAATTCCTGGCTCCTAGGATGAAGTCAAGAGCTTGAAGCCGATCTTTGTCCTCATCTACAATGGCCTTCCAGTGCACCAGGGAGATCTACCTGACTATCCTACATAACTCCCATCAGCTCTAGGTTAGGGCTGACTTGCACCATGCCTCTCCTTTGTCCCTCTCTCAGTCCTCCAGAGGCAATGAGAAAAATCACCACATCTTCTTTGCTGGATTCTCAAGATTGGGACTGAATGGTCAGTTCAACTTCATATCTAGCCGGTATCAATAATGTTGAAAGGAAGGACCCTCAGCCAGGTATCAGGTACCTGGAGGGCCCTTCAGAAGGAACCAGAAGCTGTCCAGGGCAATCTCTAGAAGCCACCAGAAATTATTCGCATGGCCTTGCTCTGCCCAATGGCCAGGATTCTGCCAGGCTTAAGCTCACGTCTCACGTTACTCCCATACAGTGTCTCCAATCAAGAGAAACCCAACGTACCACACAAATGAGGTAGATGCCCAGGAACACCTGGCCAGTGGACTGCAGAGAGCGGCTTCGGGGCTTTCGACGGTACAGCTCCCCAGCCCCGCTGGCCAGCACCAGAAAACCACCAATGATGGCAACTGTGCGGAATACATACGGACCTAAGGCCAGGGAAAAAGGAACCCTAGTCAAGAACTGCAATCATGTCTCTTGGTTGTCAAGAACACAGAACTGCCCACTTCTACACATCCCATTCTATCTGATGAACTCTCTTCCCTATTGCAAGTGTAGTCTGCAGAGAGAGAGAGAGATTTCTCTTTACAAGGCAAAGACTGAGGGCTGAGAAGGGATAAGAAAACTGTCCATGGTCCTACAGAAAGTGGCAGAACCCAGATGCCACAGGTAGCCACCACCTCCACCCCTAGTCTGAAATCTAATCCCAGCGTTCTTCCCTCTATGTAGTATAGACTCTATACCAAATAAAACAAGAATAACCAGCCAGGAGGTGGTGGTAGTAGCGTATGCCTTTAATACCAGCACTTGGGAGGCGAGGCAAACCTATCTCTATTTGAGTTTGAGCCACTGTGGTCTACAGAGCAAGTTCCAGAACAGTCAGGGTTATACAGAGAAATCCTGTCTAGAAACAAAATAAAACAAAACAAATAGCCCCACTATCCTCTAGCTGTTCACACACTGCCTCTCCTACTAGACTGACAGTCTGGTCTTTGAGGACACTGTCTCCAAGTCACCTTACCTCCAGGCTCCCGGTGGCCGGTGTAGCTTCTGCATTTGCAGGCACAAATTCTGCACTAGTATTAATCACATTTCATAAAACCTGATGGGTAGACCAGATATTCTCCAAGGTCCCTTTTGCTTTACGAGTCTAAGACTAATAAAGTAATGGTTTAAAGGATTTGGGGAGTCAGATAACTCTAGGTCACCTTCAATACATTGTGTCATGATTTTGGGAAAGCACATTTTCCATCTCTGGACCTCCATTTTCACACTCTACTAGGGAGGTCTGTGTGGTCTCTATGAGTCTGACACGTAATTAGATTTACTAGTTATTACTAATAACGCTCTCTAGTTATTAGTAATTAGTAATAATCTCCACAAAACTGCTACAAACTAGTACCCGTCTTCCCAGGCTTCACGTTTGGGAGTACCACACGAGACCACCACGTACACCAGGACCCTGCAGCTCCTTCCCCACAGCTAAATTTCTTCTAGAGTTCATGTGCTCACCTTTAGCCAGTCCCCGTAGTGGACATAGCCCCCGATGTAAGCGGCATAGGTGCTAATGGCTAGCTGGAGTGCGGCGCCCAACGCAAACCAACGCCGCTTCACTCCGAAGGACATAAAGCTAGCACACAACACAGCTGCCCCCATGTCGAAATATAGATAAGGCACTGGGATGTCGGGCTTCCTGTGAATCGAGTGTAGGAAACAAGGGGGACAGAATGAATGGAGAGTAAGTGTCTGGGGACCTCTGTAAGTTCCCCCAATCTCCACTGCTCCCCAGAAACCCGAGACCCTTCTCACTGGAGCTACCACATCAACTCTGGTCGCACAACCGAACCAAAGCATCTTCCAACCTGTTTGAATACCAATTCCTCCCAGTCTAAGTGTCTCGACTTCTGGGCCCCAACTTCCCCTAACATCACCGCACCCCAGTTCCTGGGACAGGCCGTACCGCCCCCCACCGCATTCGATGGCTTCGTGGATGCGCTCACCGGCGCGCCTCGGCCCTTTCAGCGTACAACATGAGTTGGCTGAAGCAGCCCCAAAAGGGGCAGCGCGTGAGCAGCACAGAACCCAGCTGCATGATCAGCTGCAGCATCCAGCGTCTCGAACCAATCTTCGAAGCCATCTTGGGAAAGGGCAGTCCGCTACGGCCTCAGCCGGGTCTGGGAGACCAGCACGGAGGATGATACAGGCAACTTCCGGTCCCTCACTGTTTTTCTTTTCGTCGGAAAACAAAGCTCTCGCTCTCTAGTTCCGGAGGGAAAATGTGTTCTGGAAGGAGTCGGCTTTTCTGAACTCTTCCAGTGGAGAGAACTCAGAGCTTCTCTTTGCACTTTCTTTCCCTTAAAAAAAGATTTGTTTAAGGGCTGGTGAGATGGCTCAGCAGTTAAGGACACTGCTGCTCTTCCAGAGCTCCTGAGTTCAATTCCCAGCAATCACAGGGTGGTTTACAACCGTCCATAAAGGGATCTAATGCCCTCTTCTGGCATGCCGGTGTACATACAGACAGAACACTCAAACATTAAAAACAAAACATAAAAGATTTGTTTATTTATGTATATGAATGATCTATTTACATGTATGCCTGCATAACAGAAAGGGGCATCAGATCCTAACATAGATGGTTGTGAGCCACTAAGGTTGCTCTGAAATAGAAGCCAGTGTTCTTCGTACTTTCAAAATGGGACAGGAGCAAGGATCATGGGGTTGAAATATCAGAAATCCTGGAACACAGCTTGATGTATGGAAGCAACCAATTCCGGATGTAACCAGACCTGGACTCCAATCGGAAAACCAATCCCGTGTCATCTAAATGGAGACTCAAGTGTGAAATGGGGATAATGACATTCCACCACATCAATGCTGAAAGACTTAGAAGTAACAAAGGTGGTATCGGCAGATAAGAAGGACCCAATAAAACCGTGTAATACATACACACAGGCCCGAGAGAATTCCCTGGCTTTGGCTGAACTTTTAAAGTAAGGAGATCTCTTGGCTCTAAGTCACCTGTTTGATCTTTTTTTTTTTTTTTCTATTTTTTCTCACCTGTTTGATCTTGATGCCTTTGTTTCCTGAGAGAAGAGAGAGAGAGACCTACACATTTATGACATCAAAATCAGACTATTTTTTCCAACTACAATATTCCCACTCTATCCCAAGCAACAATTAAGCAGCTTAACTTCAGTAGCCTTCAAGTGGCCTCCACTCCCCTATCCTCCAAGCATCTTTTGGGAGGAGGAGAAGAATGACTTGATTGTTCATATGATTTCTATGTAGCTCAGAATACCCTCCAACTTGTGATCCTCCTGCCTGCACCCCAAGGGTAGACTGTGAATATGCCTTACCATGACTAACCTTTCCTTATAATCAGCTCAGTACAAAGGCAATTATGTATTTACTATCAATAAATACACACACACCACACACACGCACACACACACATTGTGAATTCCATAAGTTCGAAGACAGTAATTTCCTGCTTATTTATAGCCGAAGGGCCAAGCATGTATTCAGGACTCATGTGCTGCACAGACAGATAAATGAACATATGGCATTGTCACTATGTCTTGTAGATCACAGTCAGCATTCAGCAAGTATCAAAGAAGCAAGAGGTATGGGCAGTATGCAGTTGCCACCACGAAGCTGTCCCCATCTGTATTTGGGGACACATACACACACCCTTTAATAGATTATCTCACCCTCTAACATTGAAGGTAAGACCCTGTGAGCACTCCAATGCCAATGGGCCATTTATTTTGGACCTGGTTTCAATTCTCTGGAAGGGACTCGTGTCCAAAACAGCCAGGGCTATACAGAGAAACCCTGTCTCAAAAAACCAACAACAACAACAACAACAAAAAAAAAAACCAAACAAACAAAAAAGAAAGATGGACAATAAAACTTTTACTTTTTTCTTTTCTTCTTTTTTGTTTGTTGGGTTTCTCAAGTCAGGGTTTCTCTGTGTAGCCCTAACTGTCCTGGAATTCACTCTGTAGACCAGCTGGCCTCCAACTCAGAGATCTGCCTGCCACATAGCTCTTCCTTTGTTTTTGAAGACGGGATTTTACTATGTAGCTTGGGTTAACCAGGAACTTGCTATATAGACCAGGCCAGTCTCCAACTTAGAGATCTGTGAAGTGGAAACCTAACTGGTACTTTGGAAAGTCAATTGGATGGTGTTTTTTGGGGCAAACACTTGAAGGAACATTTAGCTGAAGTGGACAAGGTGAAAGACTAAGGCAGACTTGTGAAGGAACTTTTTGCTGAAGCAGATATCAATGAAAGGATGTTCTGCTAAAGCAAGCACGCAAAAGGACATGATGAAAGTTTCTTTCCTAACCATACACATGTATCAGTCTGCCTTACATTGCGGAGTTGAACTGCATTTGTGGGGACTCCATAGAGAGAAACACACCAAAAATCTTCTGGTGGTGTGCTGCAGGTTTTGTTGTTGTTGTTGTTGCTTCTTCAGACTCAAGCTGATTGGCAGAGTGATGTCAGCTGAGACAGACATGTGGAGGACACATGATGTTTGAAGGGAGTATAAAAGGACTCGACAGACAGTGATGGAGGCTGAGCTTGGCTTGCTGGTACAGCTAGCTGTGTAACACTTGTGGGTCTCCAGTCTTCGATGATTTTTAATTCCCTGAGAGGCACAGCAAGATCTTCTCCTGGCATCCCTCCGGGTTGGGAGCTGGTCCTGGCTGAAAGTGGCTACCATCTTTGCAGCCATCTCAGGCCATATATTTGCAGGTTGATACTTTTCCACCCTGACAAGAGACTTGTTTTTCTAACATTATATTTTTGCAAGCAGCCCACAACAGCTGAGCACACTCTGGTAAACATCTTGTTTTTCTCAGACATATCCTGGACTTGTTTAGTGCCCCCCCCCCAGATGCAAGGCACATGTGGTATAGTGTCTCCAACTGCACTCCCCTGCTTGTGCTTATATACCCATAATTGCCTTTCAATAAAGGAGACCTGATCAGACGCCCTGTCTTGTCCCCATTCTTTGAGTCTCTTGCCCCTCCATCCCCACTCTCTCCCTTGCAGACCCCGGAGGTGACCCAGCCCGAGGGTTACCTCCGGGTCCTTCCTACTGACTGCCGAGGCTGAGGCCTAGCTATCTCAGCTAGGTAGTGCCACCACTGTTTTGTTTGCTATCCAGACTCTACCAAACCGGACTGCTGGTGTATCCATGAGGAGTCTGTGAGTGGGTCGAACTGCATTGCTGACCTGTGAACTGAACTGTTGATTTCAGACAACACAGACAGGAGTTGTTCCAAAGAACCTTTCTTTTTTTTTTTTTTTTTTTTTGGTTTTTCGAGACAGGGTTTCTCTGTATAGCTCTGGCTGTCCTGGAACTCACTCTGTAGACCAGGCTGGCCTCGAACTCAGAAATCCGACTGTCTCTGCCTCCCAAGTGCTGGGATTAAAGGCGTGCGCCACCACTGCCCGGCCAAAGAACCTTTCTAAATAGGGCCACTTCCCCTGTATCCTTTTTTCCCTCACTACCTCTGGTGGGTGGTGGGCTAAAAGGGAGGTTAAAGCATTTAAGAACTATCATTAAAAATTAAAGTCACAGATCTGCCTGCCTCTGCCTCCTGAGTGCTGGGATTAAAGTCACCAAGCCCATCTCATATTTCTTCTTCTTCTTCTTTTTTTTTTAAACAAAGACTAAGTATTTCAAATAACTAGGGAATGGGTTGTGTGGATACAAATTGGGTATGGAAAATAGACAAGGGATGAGAAAATGTCCAGGTTAAAGATTATTTTGGTCTAGCTTTATCAGTGGCGGCCACATATTTGCCATAATATAAGTCCACAGAATAGAATCACTTCTAACGAGTTATACTTTCCCATCTCTTCAGCTACACTGACTCACGCAGTGCTCTGATGCCTCGCTCTGAGGGGTTAGAAGGAACAGAACCTTTTCTCTTCATTTTTTTAGGTTTCTTCGAGACAAGGTTTTTCTGTGTAGTTGTGGCTGTTCTGGAACTCCCTCTGTAGATCAGGCTGTCCTGGAACTCAAGAGATCCACCTGCCTCTGCCTGGGATTAAAGACATGTACCATTCACATGTGTGGATTCCCCCCCCCCTTGGTTTTTGTTTGTTTGTTTGTTTGTTTAGACAAGGTTTCACTATGTAATCTTGGCTTGCCTGGAACTTACGAACTTACTCTGTAGACCAGGTTGGTCTCAAATTCATAGAGATCCACCTGCCACTGCCTCCCAAATGCTGGGATTATTTACATCCATAAGAGACCCTACAAGCTTACGTAGCAGTGGCCCACCCTTCCATCACAACCTTAGCAACCAATTTCAACAGTCTCCCTCAGCCATCAGCATGTGTGAGGAGAAACTTCTGGAAACCCAGAAGCTTTTCTGATACACACTCCACTCTGCCCTCTTCCCCTATAGACTAAGCGTAGGCTTGGGCTTCGGGCAGGTGTTAGCATAGTACTAGGTGAAGAGAAGGGGATAAATGGATTGCACATGTCTTGAGAAATCAGCACAGCATCAGCCCACCTCCTAGCCCATTCTGATATACAGAGTTGAGCCTCACAGACATCCAAAGAACTTTTTTTTCTCCCACATCTCCCTTGAACTTCCACAGCCCCACTCACCTCACCAGAGGCTCCTCAGCTCTTCCTTGGCTCCACCAAGACCCTGGAAAAACTTGTATTTGGCCAGGACCATAACCATTGTCACAGAGGCCAGCGTGGTACCTGTGATGGCCCAACATAGCCACTGTCTTATGCAGAGCAATGCTGCCACACTGCTCAGCATACCCTGAAGGTCCAGTGCATGCTAAGCTCCCCAGGCCAGACAGGTGTAAGCACCTCAGCTTTCCAAAGACCCACTGCAGGCAATTGTATAGGGGGACTGGCTAGTAGAAACCATGTGTCTGCCCCTTTGTATTTGAGGTGCTGTAGCCAATTAACCAAAAGAGACAAATTACTGCCCATAAGGCCACAGAGGCCCTGGCTTCCAGTGTGCTGTTGTTGCTCCCAGCCAGAGAGGACTTTCAAACCTGATGTGACAGCCGGGGTGGTTCCTACTGCAACTAGTCCCATTGAGAACCAGTAAAGGTGGAAGAGCTACGAGCCTGCTACAGTCCGATTCGGGCAGCTAGTTGTGACTCGGGCTAAGCTGTCTCAAGCTCCCACAGTGCTACTAGGTGCAAAGGTTCAGGTGGTGAGCAGTTGTGGAAAAGATTCATAGTAGAAATCCCAGAGCAGCCGAAAAACTCTAAGGCGGGAGGGCCAGTTGGTTGTAGAGAGAGATCTAGCAGCTCCAGGAAACTTGGATTGTCCAAAACCCCATTAGCCAGATTCCACAGGATACTGGGGGAAAGCGGCAGCTTGTAGAGCCCCCAGGGTTACTGGAAATGCCAAGTGGCAGGTGGCTAAGGTTACTGTGGTTCGGCTCTAGGAACTGGATTCACAGCATAAAGGGAAGCAGAGCAGGTTGAGGCTCCCATAGTCCACTATACTGCTTGGCACACACTGCTGTCAAACTCCAAAGGAAGGTTAAGCCCACTATTATGGTGTGGTCATTGTGAACAAGGAGTGGCTGCACCTGGCCCGTTCCTGTCCAGTGAGAGATTCATCTGAAGATGGCACTGGAGACTAGAGGATAGGGAGACCCTCATGCTTCAATTCCTCCTGGCAAGACTAACTTTAAGCAGGACACAGTGGGCCTAGCACTGGGAGCCTGAAGCAGGACAATCTCCCTGAGTTCTAAGCTAGTCTAGGCTATTGATCATGACTCTTTCACAAATAAGGGCTGGTGAGCAGTTGGTAGAATGACTGCCTAGCAGGCACAGGACCCTGAGTTCAAACTCCAGTACCACATAAATTAGGCATGGCTGCACAGGCCTGTAATCCTGGCCTTTGGAGACATAGAGGAAGGAGATCAGAGGGTCAAAGGTTATTCTCCCATATATGGTGAGTTCAAGGCCATGTACAAACCCAAGATATATGAGACCCTGCACTAAAAAAAAAATAAAAATAAAAATAAAAAAAATTCCATCCCCAATGAAGATGCTGCTGTCCTGATCCCCACAGCTGTTTCACTTTCTCTTAGCACTATCAAGATGAAAAGCAGTAGGGATGGGGGCCACTGAAGAGACAGCTCAGTGGTTAAGAGCACTTGTTGCTCTTGCAGAGACTGTGGTTCCCAGAATCACATTAGGCAGGTAAAAACTAGCTGTTACCGCAGTCCAGGAGATCCAATGATCTCCCCTGGCCTCTAAGTGCCCCTGTATGGAACACCATATTATGGGTTCTGTGTTTTGGGTGTCCAAATTCAGCTGCACCTCACACTTAAACAGCATGCACTTCAGCCATCTCCAAAGCCCCAGTTTTCTTTTCTTTTTTTTTTTTTTTTAAGAGACAGGGTTTCGCCGGGCGGTGGTGGCGCACGCCTTTAATCCCAGCACTTGGGAGGCAGAGGCAGGCAGATTTCTGAGTTCGAGGCCAGCCTGGTCTACCGAGCGAGTTCCAGGACTGCCCGGACTACACAGAGAAACCCTGTCTCGAAAACACCAAAAAAAAAAAAAAAAAAAAAAGAGAGACAGGGTTTCTCTGTATAGCCCTGGCTGTCCTGGAACTCACTCTGTAGACCAGGCTGGCCTTGAACTCAAAAATCCGCCTGCCCCTGCCTCCCAAGTGCTGGGACTAAAGGTGTGCGCCACCACTGCCTGGCTCCCAATTTTTTTTACGGTAATGTCACTATATATTAAGAGTTTGTCAGCTGGGCAATGGTGGCACATGCCTTTAATTTCAGCACTTCGGAGGCAGAGACAAGCAGACCTGAGTTCCAGGCAAGTCTGGTCTATAGAGCAAGTTGCAGGACAGCCAGGGCTGTAAACAGTAAAACTCTGTCTTGAAAAAAAAAGCAAAACAAAATGAAGGGGTGTTGTCCTGTAGGTCTTGTCTCCAGTATTTAGAAAGCAGGGGCAGGGATATCTGGAGTTCAAGGTCAGCCTGGTTCATGTGAGAACCTGTCTCATAAAATAAAGACAGCTCTCTTCTTCCAATGGGTTCCAGAGATCAAACTCAGGCTGCCTGATTCTACAAAGTTTATCCCTGACTTCTACGCTCAAGTTGTAACACGTGTGCTGTAGTACATATACCCACACTGTTGTGGATAGCCCCAGCCTTGTATTTTGATGCTAATTCCGCTTAGCTGTGAGGTCATTACACAGGTGAATTCAAGTGAATCTTCTGCCCGTCTTAATTTGTAAAATAAAGGCTGGAGCCAGTGATTGGGCAGAGGAAGGGGAGGTGGAGAAATAAAGGTTGGTGGGACGAGAGCAAGGAGGACAACTTGAGGACGACTGGAGGAAGATAATGGAGGAGGAAGACAATGGACTGGGGAGAAGAGAGGAGAGAGAAGACAACGGAGGATGACTGGAGGAAGACAATGGAGGAGGAAGATGATGAAGGCGAGGACCACTGGGAAGCAGGAGGTAGAAGGACAGACGCAGGGTCTGGAAAATCCTCAAGTTATAAGGGTCTCACAGCTGGGGAACAGAGTAATGTAGGGGTATCTGCCCAATCTAGGCTTACAGAATATATTCATAATTACTGAGTTGTGTTTTCATTGACCGGTCCTATTCGGGTTGGAGATTTAAATATCTCCCACTACACACACACACACACACACACACACACACACACACACAATAATAAAGCAAAATAATATTTTAAAATGTTTATCAAAATTGGAAATTATATTGACAGGGAACTAGTGTAAAAAATTCAGCTTTTTAACTTTTGTTTTGAAGTAACATTTCACTACAAATATGAAGCCCGGAATGACTTCAGACTCATGATCTTCCTGCCTCAGCTGGCTGAAACTGCAGTTATATGTCCCCATGCAGTGTTTAAAACTTTTCATGTTGTTCAACAGGTAGTCGTGAGCCACCATAAGAATGCTAGGAATTCAACCAGGGTCCTCTGGAAGAGTAGCCAGTGCTCTTAACTGCTGAACGATGTCTCCAGCTCTTAAGCTAGGTTACAATAGGCAGTTTAAAACATATTTGAAGCTGGGGTAAAGTTCATCCTAGCAGACATGAAACCCTGAGTTCAATCTGCTGCTGCTAAACAATTTTACAGAGAAAGATATAAAATTCCGTATTTAGAAAAACAAACTCAGCCAGGCAGTGGTGGTACACACCTTTAATCCCAGCACTTGGGAGGCAGAGGCAGGCCGATTTCTGAGTTCGAGGCCAGCCTGGTCTACAGAGTGAGTTCCAGGACAGCCAGGGCTACACAGAGAAACCCTGTCTGGGGGGAGGGGAGGCAGAGCACACCACTGAGTCATCAGGGATGGGTTCCATGGCTAAGGAAGGAGGGCCCTGGTTATGTCTCTTTTGACAGCGAAGGTGGCTGCATCTTCAGAAATGCAACAGGTAGGAAAATTACTTTAGACTCTAGAAAATCAGCCGGGCGGTGGTGGCGCACGCCTTTAGTCCCAGCACTTGGGAGGCAGCGGCAGGCGGATTTCTGAGTTCGAGGCCAGCCTGGTCTACAGAGTGAGTTCCAGGATAGTCAGGACTACACAGAGAAACCCTGTCTCGAAAAACCAAAAAAAAAAAGAAAACTCTAGAAAATCAATCTTTACGGCAAAGGACAGAATAGGTTTTAATACTTTGAGGTGACAAGTAAAGTTCTTGTATAAGCCACCACGTAAGGCTTTTGAGTTTGGTTAAAACACAATACAGCAGTATTGATCCCCTCTTGACTGGTAAGGTGCTATTATTGATCACTAATAAAATTCCTTACGTTCAGGCGGCACACTGGAATGTCAAGCTTGTTTGGTTTTGTTCTGTTTTTCAAGACAGTTTCTCTGTAGCCCTGGCTGAACGTAAAGGTGACCATTCACAAGCCTGATGACCTGAGTTCTAGCCCCAAGACCCACATTATGGAAAGAGAGAACCAAGTCCTACAAGCTGTCTTCTAATCCCCACATGTGCCCCCTCCCCCCAACACACACAAAAGTGTCAATGGAGGACTGGAAGATGGCTGAGCAGTTAAGAATACTTGCTACTCTTTCAGAGGACCCAAGTCGGTTCTCAGCATCCACAGAGGGTGGCTTACAAACACCTGTAACTCCCGTCTAGCTCCAGGAGATCTATTACCATCTCAGGTCTCATTAGGCCGACATACACTGTCTTTAAGTCAGGCCATGGTGGCATATACCTTTAATCTCAGTATTCAGGAGAATCAAACAGATCTGAGTTCAAGGCAAGCCTACAGAGCAAGCTCCTGGCAAGCCAGGTCTATATACAGAAACCCTGTCCATGTGGGGAGGAAATTCATGCCCCAAAACCAAGGAGACACAGTGAAGTTGCTTATACACACTTCACCAGACACAGCCCTCTGCATCAGATTCTTGAATACTTCAAAGTCCTTTCAACTTACAGGGCAACACTCGGTACTCTACCCCAAACCTAGCAAATAAAGCCGTGCACAGGGAGTCAGTTTGGAACTTCATAGTACAGCACAGGCCCATAGACTAACAAATGCTTGGGGACTACCCCAGTTCTGCATTATAGGCAGCTGAGACACTGTGGTCAAGTCATGGGCCTGAAAAGAATTAATGGGGGATGGCACACACATTATTTTTCAGATAATAAATTCTTTTCACAGGGACTTCAAAGAAAAAGGGAAAATCCATGAGGGAAGGGAAGGAGGGCAGGGATGTGAGCCTTCTATTCTGCCTGAACTATATTTGCCCCAACAGATCTTTTTTTTTTGGTTTTTCGAGACATGGTTTCTCTGTATAGTCCTGGCTGTCTTGGAACTCACTCTGTAGACCAGGCTGGCCTCAGAAATCCACCTGTCTCTGCCTCCCAAGTGCTGGGATTAAAGGCGTGTGCCACCACCACCCGGCTATGTTCCTAGCACTTAAATAACATAAACACATAAACAGCCCCCTCACACACACACACACACACTTTTTTTTTTTTTTTTTTTTTTTTTGGTTTTTTGGGTTTCTCTGTGTAGTCCTGGCTGTCCTGGAACTCACTCTGTAGACCAGGCTGGCCTCGAACTCAGAAATCCGCCTGCCTCTGCCCCCCCAAGTGCTGAGATTAAAGGTGTGCACCACCACTGCCCGGTACATTTTTAATACAAATAGTTGGTCTTATTTGTTCATTTGTTTTACCACCACCATCCTTTTTTTACAGTAGGGTCTCATCATATATTCCAGGCTGGCCTTGAACTCATGATTGTGCCTCAGCCTATCACATGCTGAATCAGTGATACATTATCATACCTGATTCTAAATGGAAGTTGAGTACCTAGCAGGCATTGAATTCACTTTCATCTCTCAATTTAAACACCCTAGGACTAAGCTCTTTTCACAGGTATTTATATCAAGAACATCTAAGCATTTATGCCAATTCTAGATGGGTATTTTCCGTGTTCAGAGCTGGCAAACGTCTTGGTAGATGTGTCTCTCCAATTACAAAGAATGGAACAAAAGAGTAAAGAATTGAGCCGGGCAGTGGTGGTGCACGCCTTTAATCCCAGCACTTGGGAGGTAGAGGCAGGCGGATTTCTGAGTTGGAGGCCAGCCTGGTCTACAGAGTGAGTTCCAGGACAGCCAGGGCTACACAGAGAAACCCTGTCTCGAAAAAACCAAAAAAAAAAAAAAAAAAAAAAAAAAAAATACAATAAATAAAAAAATAATAATAAATTAAAAAAAGGGGTAAGGAGTTGATTCTAACAGCATGCTTCTAAATCTTCGCCCTATGCCTCCCTCACCACACCAATGGCACCTCTGGGACGGCTTAAAGTTCTCTCCTCCTTTTAGAAACAAAGGAGCACCTACCCAGTTGACACTTTTCTCAGGCACAGACCTGCAGACTAAAGAAAAGAAGACCAAGATAGGTGCACTCAACGGTTATCAAGCCACCACTCCTTTTTTGGACCAGTTTTCCATTTTGAAACAGGACTGCCTATATAGCCCAGGCTAGCCTGTAACTCACTACACAGACAACCTGAATGGTCTTGAGCTCTCAATCCTCCTTTGTCAGCCACGTGAGCACTGATTATAGGTTCACACAACCATGTCCAATTACTTCACACCTCTAACTGTATTTCTTGGGCTCTCTGGATCTGACATGGTTGCTTCTTCCGTGAGGTCTACATTTCTGTGTGAATTAAATCAAAGACTGTTCTTTCAATCTGGCCAAGAGCAAGTGATAAGTGATGGACAGGTTCTCTTTTCAGTTGCTCTATAAATCCACTTACAATGAATGGAGCTCTACGAATCTATCTCTCTCTCTCTCTCTTTCTTTCTCTCTCTCTCTCTCAAACACACACACACACACACACACACCTAGAAACCCTGGGACCCTCCCTCTTTAAAACTTGTGTGTGTTCATGATCGTGCATGCTGCAGTCTGTATGTGGAGTTGGGCTTCCTCCCCTGTGTGCTCCAGGATTCAGACTGGGGTCAGCAGCAGCTTGTGCTCCTGCTCAGGCCCTAGCTGCTCGTTATGACACACCTTACCCAGCACCTCTGGATGACTTCTTGAGGGTAAGAAGACTGGATAAGAAAAGCAGGCAAGCTAAAGACAAAGGCTGAGCTGAGTAGACACACCATCCTCTACATTTCAGACCCCTCATTTGGGGTGCTAAAGTACGCACAAACCTGAGACAAGAGTGATGGTTAAAAAAAATTTGGGTTTTATTGTTTTTGCTAAACAATACTAAAAAAAAAGTTTTTTTTCCATTTTGAAGGCAGGGCTTGAATTATTTAATTTTGATCCATTTATTTAATTAAAAAAAAAAAAAAAAAAAAAAAAAAAAAGGAAGGGAAAGAGATCATGGCCAAAAAAAATTAGCCCCACCCTACTCCCAAAGCTCTAGCCAGTCACATGAGCATCACCCATGTCCCACTCAGTGCCTGATATTCAGGTGGTGGCACTCTGCCCCATGAGACTACCCTGGAGGTGCAGGGGCAACAAGTACCAGTTTCGGCTCTCAGCAGGTTAGTCAAACCAGGCAAACTGGTGGGCTAAAGTCCAGAAATTCTTTCCAGGTTTTCTGCCCATTGGCTGAGCACATACAAACTGTCATTAGCTTGTAAGATTTCAGGGGTAGGAGGGGGCAGAAGAGAAACTAGAGGTTATTCAAGCTTTTTCCTGGGCTAGAGGCTCTGGACATAGACTTAAGAAAGACTGGGGTAGATGGAGTCCAGGTTTCTTAGAAGAGAAAACCAGCCCGAAGGAGGAGGAGCTGAGATGTGCCATGCAAGCGAGGTCTTCCCGCAGAGGCACGGGGGAGGGGCGGCTGGCTCCCGAGTGGAGAGCGCTGAGAGTTCGTCTAGTACCATGAAGACAAAGGCAGAGGGAGTCCTGAGGTTGGGACCAAATGTGAGACAGGTACATACAGTTAAAGACCAGAAAGCCATCAGGACCCTCAAGGCCAAATCCCGTGTGCACACTGGCCCTGCAGGGCTGCAGGAGATCCTCGCTGTGAACTAAGTCAAGTTAACCGCCGGGCTCTGGGTGGCAGATAGGACAACACATTTTTGTTTTCACAGGGATGAGGTGGTAAGAGTGGCCATGATCTAGTAAAAAGAGACCTGCAAGAAGCAGAAAATACTTAGAGAACATTTTAATATATATTTCCATATATATATTTAAAGTTAAGAAAAATAAAACTAATTCAAGCCATGCCCTGTGCAAAAAAAAGAAAAAAAAAAAAAGTCAAAGAAAAAAAAATGAAAAATTCAAGTGAGACCTCTGTCTTCTGCTCTGGTCTCAACTTCAGAATCACAGTCAGCTTGTTACTTTTATTTTGGAAGAAAAGATGTAAAAGTTTCTTTCAATCATTCAGAAGGCAAGTATATCCACTTATAAAATCAGAATGGCAGAAAACAGACTAGGGAAGGAAAGTCACAGGTGAAGGGCAGAGTGAAAAGGAATTTGCAAAAAATAAAACTAACAAGATGACTGCTCCAGGGGACTGTGTAAAGGACATGGTGGGCCGAAGTCTGTTAGTCAAGTAATGATTCAACTTTAAATTATTCTCTTGTTCTTTTTTTTTTTTGTTGGGTGTTTGTTCAAGTCTAGGTTTTTTTTTTTTTTTGAAACACTGACCCTAATAAGAGTCAGCAAGAAATATAGGATCCCTTCCCTCCCCCGGCCTGCCTCCGCTGAAGCCACCACCACCATCTCTGTGGCTGGATGCTGGAAGAGTCCTCCATGTTTGTGGACTCAGGATGACAGCGCAGCCTCCTTCTGTGGTTGTTGGGCTTGTGAACGCTGCAGTATCTTTTGGCTTTCCACGTCTCTAAAATGTTTTTCAACCTGCAAGAGACCAAGTAGCCAAGTCAGAAATGGAGACAGGGCATGGTCTTCTTCACAATCTAAGCCAAGCTTCCCAAGCTTGGCTGTTCGGCTTGCTGTTATTCAATGCTCCCTGCACCCCACCCCAAACTGCAAGATAGACAGGAAAAACCTCTTATTTCAGCCACATGTGTGGAAACTAAGCTAAGACTGGCTTAATAGTGTAGCTATGAACTAATATGTAATACCACCAAAATTCCCCTTCCTTTCTAACAATGTATTGTGTCATTTTATTTTTAATTATTTGTAGTTGTGTATGTGCACAAGAGAGTGCAGGTGTCAGAAGCCTTGGGTCCACTGGAGTTTAGGATACAGAGAGTTGTGAGCTGCCTTACATAAATGCAGAGAACAGATTCAGGTCTTCTTCAAGAGCAGCAAGTACTCTTAACTGCTGAGTCATCTCTTCAAGCCCCTTCTTCCTATCTGACATAAATACAGAAGAAAAAGCTAGTGGGTAGGAAAATCAGTCCTATTACACTTTCTACATCCACAACAGTACAGGCCTGAGAGGTGGCTCGGCACTTAGGAGCACTTGTTCTTGTAGAGGACCTGGGTTCGATTCCCAGTACCCACATGGTAGCTCACAGCGAGCTGTAGCTCCAGTTCCACAGAGTCCCAGTGCCCTCTTCTGACCTCCACAGGCACCAGACACATACATGGTATACAGTCTCATATGCACAGATGGTTGGATGGATGGATGGATGGATGGATGCACATATGGTATGTATTTTGCATGTACATGCAAAACACAGCCATGAAGTAAATTTTAAAAACCACCAAAGAGACATAACAGTGGCCTTTCAATCATCAGAGATTAAAAGTCGTTTTTCTACAACTGTTATACTCTAAAGCAGAACGTACAGTTCTTTACCTATAATTAAGAATCTATCTGGTTCAGAGCCTATACTATTAAATGTGCTGTAATTCTACAATTATGTGGTGTAAGACACAGGGCTGACTGCTCACCCTAGGCCACACCACCAAGGTTTCTATCTCCACATCATCTAAGATGCAGCTGTGGAGCCTGCTCAGAGTCTGGTGAGCAAGGACAGCAGGCAACACTGCTAGGAGACATCTAGATGGCAGGAACACAAGTGTCCTGCTCTGACAAAGAAGGACCAAGGCCAAGGAATTCTCCCCTTCAAAAACTCCATGGTGGGCCGGGCGGTGGTGGTGCACGCCTTTAATCCCAGCACTTGGGAGGCAGAGGCAGGCGGATTTCTGAGTTTGAGGCTAGCCTGGTCTACAGAGTGAGTTCCAGGACAGCCCGGGCTACACAGAGAAACCCTGTCTCAAAAAACCAAAAAAAAAAAAAAAACAAACAAACAAAAAAAAACCTCTATGGCTCCTTTACTTACTATTTTGCGTACATGGCTCAGTGCACTCCCCTCTTTGCCTTTACAATTTTCCACTTGATATGGGGGTGTAATAACAACTTCTTCCATGACTACAATGTTTTTTTCTTGCCATTTACAGTCTTTAATGCTGGAAGGAGAAGAATATAAGTGATTGTGATATTCTGTGGACACCGCATTCCTCCCATCTAATGAAGAACTAACTTCAGAGCCAGGCACTGTGGTCCATGCCTTTAATCCCAGCACTTGGGAGGCAGAGGCAAGTGGGCCTGAATTTGAAGCCAGCCTGGACTACAGACCAAGTTCCAGGGCAGCCAGGGCTACACAGAGGAAACCTAACTTTAAAAAAGAAGACAAGTAGAGGAGGGGAGGGGAGGGGAGGGGAGGGGAGGGGAGGGGAGGGGAGGGGAGGGGAGGAGAGGGAGGGGGAAGGGAAGGGAGGGGAGGGAAGGGGAGGAAAAGAAAAAGAAAAGAGAGTGGGGGAGGGAAAAAAGAAAAAACTACCACTAGACTAATAGACTGACCCCAAGTTCTTAGCTCACTATTGAGCCAGAGAGAGGAGCCAACAACCATTCCCTGGGCATCTCTGGACAGGAAAGCAGCAACACTAATGCACATTATCCTAGGGAGAGCCTGGAGTTGTTAGTCTGAAGCATCAGGGGCCTAGAGAATTATAAACAGTTGGTGGCAATCTCAGAAGCTCAAACCAAGTTACAAATGAACAACAACCAGACCTAAACCACTAGAACTGACATACTGGTCTAGAGCAGAGGCTACCAACTGCTTTCTAGACAATGTCCAATTATAAGCAGCTACAGAAATCTGCCAATGGATGACACATATACAAGGGGCAGATGTGTCTTACTGGCACATAATCTGCCCACCCTTGACCTAGGGAAAAAAATAGAACTTCTAGAAATAATGATCTGTACTTTGCTTCCACCTAGCCTCTACCCTCAACCATGGAGCTGCACTCCAACTGGCCCCACTCAATTACCAAATAGGTAGACACCTGCCAGACCAAGAAGATCCATTTGATTTCACACATGGGGAATCCCAGGGCAGCTGATGCTACTAAGAGAATTCCTTCACATACCTGGAAATGCTCAGATACACCCGGCCCAGACAGTTCTACAGCCAGCTGCCATCTGTGCATCAGACCCTGGGTGGTTAAACAGGGTAACAGAAGGCAGTATGTGGGGGGAGGGGGATTGAGGAGGGTGTCAAATGTTCCAGCTTTTCAGCACTTAGGGAAGCTAGTAGAGAGTCAAATGACTTCTGCTGTGACAACATGTGTTTTAGAAAGAGGTAAGAAGGTTGCCTTCTGTTATTCCTAGCTCCCTGTGTTTGTCCCAAGGCAAACTAGGGAAATATAACTTCCCTAATAAAACCACAATCTATCTTAGAGGTAAGGGTGGCAATAACAACAACAAACAGGAAGCTAATCGTGAGCTCTAAATTATAGATTTCTATTACCAGAGACCCTTACAAGACAATGCAATCCCAAACAAGCTTTCACAAACAGAAAGATTGCAGTGACTGATTTAGGATCACAGTACACTGTGCAAAGGGAGCCCCAAGTGCCACATCTCTGGATGCCAATATGCCGCCAACAGCTATCCCCCGCTGCCCGGGTACACTTTCAACAAGACAACCACCCAGAAGCCTGTCGTCTGACAGCCAGCCAGACGTACCAGCTTTAGGAATAGGAACCCCTATGCTCCCCCAACTCACGTCTTGTGAATGGTCTGGAAGAGCTGCTGGCCCTCCAGGGAGACGCCAGCGCTGATTGCATAGGCCTGGCTCAGCTTCTCCTCCTTCTCCGTCCGTGCTTTGCTGGCAAGCTAGGGTGAGGGAGAGAAAAAAAGACTCAGAAAAGTGTTTCCCTTCGTTCTTTCCAACTCAGAACCTCAAACTAAGGAAGCAGGTCAGCAAAGACTGGTCTAGAGTCAGCATGATTAGAGAGCCAATGAAACAAACAAACCCCAAATACAGCATCTAGTTACTGCTTGTAATTCCCGGCAAACACCCCTCTTTTCTATTCTTCCTGAGGGCTTCCTATGTGCCAAATATGTACTGTGCTACTTTAGAAATTCATCCCAAAGAGAGCGTGAAAACAAGGCAACTCCAGTGAAAAAAATAGGAAAATGAACATGGGGACATGCAGTGTGACAGAGTCAGGGATGGCTCTGGGAAGTGATGGCCAGAGAGAAACACAATCACACACTTCTACTTAAAGAAACCAATGTGCACTTTAACAGACCCAGAGCTGAGACCCAGCTCTTGGCAATCAATGCTCAGCTTGTCCAGCACCATATGCTCACCTAATGGCCCAGAACTAAGTAACCCTAACCTACCTTCCCTGAGCTGAGGGCAGCCCCGCCCCACTCTGCTCTGCAGAAAAGGAATGGTCTGAATTCCACCTCGAGCCTGCTGCTTCACTACCCCCAGTTGATCATTTTGTACCCTGTCAACCTGTATTGTCCTACCTTACACTATTGCTTGCTAGGAAAACTTTCAGTATGAGACAAAACAAATGTGTTATACAAGGCAGTTAAGAAAAACAGGCACAGCTTGGGAATATAGTGGTACATGCCTTTACTCCCAGCATTCAGGAGGCAGAGGCAGGTGTATTTCTGTGAGTTTGAGGCCAGCCTGGTCTACAGGGCAAGTTCCAGGACAGCCAGGACTAGAGAAGCCCTGTTTCAAAAAACTACAACAAAACAAAACTAACAAGAACAAAATAAAAACAGGCAAATAAAACATCTGAAAAGCAAGAGAATGATCTAAAGATTTTTCAGTTCCATGAACACAGTTCATACATATAATACACACACAACAATAGTAAAATATTTATTTGATCATAGAGAGGCTAGCTCACACATGCTGTTAATTTTAGACTCTCCAGGTAAAAGCAGAAGCATGATAAACCTCTCCTGTGATTTGAAGCCAGAGATCACCTGGTCTCCAGATATGGACAGTACTACTACAGCAGTGTGGTAGTTATCTTGCAGGCTTGGCTGCTGATCTGGCCCATCAGACTACAACTTCACAGAGGAATCAATGTACTCTGAGCAAATCAATTCCAACTGAAGTGAGAAAGCCTGGAGCTTAGAAACACTTAGTTTCTATGGAAAGAGAACTGCTGGTATGTATTTTAAGCAACAATCAACGCCTTTTCAGGAACCAAGAAAATCCTGGTAACCAACCAGAGGGGTTTCCTTGAGTCTCGCTTTCCAAACAATGTCTCAGAAAATGAAGTCTCCAAGGAAAGGAGGATAAACCAGAGGGCAGTGGCACCTCTCACAGCCCCTGAAGGCCACAGCTGGTTCCCTGAGCTATGCTTCACATCCTGGACAATGGACTCAACTACGCTATGATGCAATACCTGCAATTAGGCTGCAGAGCCCTCCACTTACTGCAGATCCTGTCACCTTCAGCCAGCAGTTGACCTGTGTACCCTCAGTATGCTATCTTCAGAAGCAAAGGTGCCCAGCAACAATCTTGAGCTAGATAAGGTTTTTTTTAGTACATTTTAAAATATTCATTTGAGTATTGCCTACCCTATGCTTATTATCAGTACTAGCTGCTGGCTTTGCTATCAACCAAAACAAGAACCAGCCAGTTCCTCAAAAAAATTAGAAAACACCATGTTTAAGAGCACACCAGGCTCAGGCAAATCCAAAGCATGAACCCACAAGTACATGTCACTAATAGTATGTGGCTTAAGTGAAGTAATGTACCTGTCAACCTGAATTTGCACCCCCCCACACACTGTGTATTATTCCCACTGAAAACAAAGTAACTTTTACAAACCAGAGCTTCCTTCAGAGGCCACTTTATAAATAGCATCTTGATGTGAGCAAAGGAAAAAAACCACATGAATGTGATACCAAAACAAAGAACATCAGTATTAAGTGGCCCCAGCCTGGTGAGATGGTTCAGTGGGGAAAGTGCTTGCTGCCAACCCCACTGACCCGTGTTCAATAACCAGAGCCGTAGGGTGGAAGGAGAACCAGCTCCTACAACACACACATAGAAAACATGTAAGAGATTAAAATATATATTAAATAGCTCCCAGTCATGTGTTTTAATGAATACCAGGATGTTCACAGAGCCCTTTGTATACTGTCATATGTAGAGGAAAAGGAAGACTCACAAGAAAATCCAAGCAATATGTACCTCATATTGTGGCTAGCTGAACTGTCTTTTCTCATGCACCCGAGAAAGCACAGGTGCTGTGGGGACTCACTCTGGAAGGATTCTTATGCAAGCACTGAACAGACTGACAGCTGACAGGGCAAGAGAAGCAGAGGCCAGGGAGAGACCTGCTGCTATGACCTACTGACTTCACTGCACAACTTGCCTCCCCCTTGTATCCGGTCTTGTAAGCAGCTGTCCTTGCAGAGAAGTTAGGTAGCAATGCAGCTGCCATCTGAAATGGCTGGTGCTGCCTGCAAGCCTGGTGGGGAGAAGAGGCAGACCAGAGTAGACCAAAACCTCACTCCTGGATCTTTCAGATCATGCGATCGTAGAACCCCCTCCTCCTTTAACTCATTTTTATGTGTATGGGTGTTTTGCATGCATGTATATGTTGTGCGCAAGAAGCATGCCTAGTGCTCAGAGGCTGGAAGAGGGTGTCAGATCATTTGAGACTGAAGTTAGAGGCAGGTGTGAGCTGCCATGTAGGTGCTAGGAATTGAACCTGGGTCCTCTGGAAGAACAGCCAACGTTCTTAACATCTGAGCCATCTTTTCTCCAGCACCCCACCCCCACCAAACCCCCGAAACCCTTTTGATGCAGGGTTTCACTACATGTAGCTCAGGGTGGCCTAGAACTTCTGTTTCCAAGTGGTGGGATTACAGACTTGTGCTACTACAGCTGCTAAAAAAAAATTCTCATTCTTAGCTAGCAACAAACAAGCTCTCAAAAAATATCTTCTAAATATCAATACTCCCATGCTTCAGATTCCTAGCTGAAAGCTCCTGAACCTGAAAGTTCTAGTAAACCATGGTTCTGGACCAGGGACAGTATCATGCACCTGTGGACCCAGCTTCTTGGGAGGAAGGCTGAAATGGCATCGCTTGAGCCCAGGCTCAACAATATGGCAAGGTCCAATCTATTTTTAAACACGTGCAAGCTAAAGACAGACAGACAGACCAAATGACCGATGGGTTGGGGGAGGGAGAAGAGAGAGATAGAGAGATCTCCTTACCATCTTGGAAACTAAAAAATACAGTACTCGGTGTGAAGCTGTGTCCTACAATCTAATGCTGAATCAAAGGGTGCTGACTCAAGCTCCGAGCCCACAGCAGTGTTCCTGACCACTATAGACTATATCTCCCAGTTTCTCCAACAGGAGTTAACTCTAGGGCTAGTTAAAGAGATGGTTCCATGGATAACAGTACTTGTCAGCAAGCCTGATGATCTGTGTAGAAGACAGTGACTCCCTTAAGTTGTCCTCCGACTTCCACAATCGTACTGTGCCATGTGGATGCCCCAATACGAATAAATAAACATAATTAAATTTATTTTTAACAAGAAAAGTGGAATCTAGCCTAACTTTAAAACAGAAAAAGGAAAAGGAAAACAAAGAAACAAAAAATTAAAATCTAACCGTGCTTGCAACTCAAGCACATGGAAAGCTAAAGCAGGAGTGCTCTGCACTCCAAGCCAGCTTGGCTACAGCATAAAATCTGGTCTCAAAAACAAATGGAACAAGAAAGTGAAGTCTAAGTCTGGCTAAGTCTAAGTCTAAAGTTTCACTCTGTAGGACTAACATGGTGGGAACAGAAAACCAACCCCTTTCACCTATACAAAGAGCACTCACACACACCTGAAAATAAATTCTTAAAATGCAAGTTTTTTTTTTCCTTAAGTCTAAATCACTGTTGAAAATGGCTATAAATTTGAATACATAAGATATCCAGCAAGATGGCTAAGAGAGTAACAGTGCTTGCTCTAAGGCCTGATCCCTGGAACCCATGACGGAAGGAAATGCCCCCAAAGTTGTACTCTGATTTCTATGCCTACAATCTCATACACAAGCATCATGTACACAACAGTAATAAAATATTCTGAAAAAGGGAACCATAGTTGAGTGCAATGGCCTGTGGTCTAATTAATGGATTCTAGAGAAAGACAGTAAAACTGCCTTCAGTTTTCTATCAGTTGATGAACCAACCAGGCTCCATCAATAGCTCCAAACCCATGGCCATACCAGATGTCTTGGTTAAAATCAGGTTAAAACCACAGGAGTGTAGGAAACTAACGCACGAGCTCATGTGTGCACACACGCACATTAACAGGGGTGGGAAGGAGCTAGGAGAAGTTGTGAGAGTAATAGAATAGTAATAGTACTGTATTATACAAATGAAGATGTCAAAGAACAAACTTAATCAATAAAAACAAAAAATTTTACAGAGACCAAGATGATGCCTAATAAACATAGCAGTCAACTTAAAGTAGTAAGGGGAACAGAGTATGCTGTAAGAGCTAGCTGCCTGCCCAGCCCTCTTTACCCCTGCTCAGCCTGTTCCGTTTGCAGGCTGTTTCAATAACCTGTTTCCTTTTAAATAAGCAGAAGGTATATAATCTCCTTCAGCATTTCAAAGAACACAAACTCTTCATTAGAAAGCCATTTATTTCAGCTGATAAAAACAGGTATGTCCCCCCAGAACCACCATTTCTTAAGGCTCTAAGACTAGAGAAAGGTAAATCCAAGGATGCCTCCTGCACTTAACACTACAAATTCAACTTGCTAGTGTAAAAAGTCCATATACTGCTATTCATCACAGGGAACCAGATCCCAGACAGTCAATATATATTACAGGCAAAATTTTCTCTTTAATTGGTTTAAAACACAAACACGTGTCAACAAAGCCACAGGTTTTGTCAACATCATTGGCAGCTACAGAAACCACTTCAGCTCTTAAGTACTACTGACAATGAATGATTTCCCAGTCTTAAGGTTCTGAAACCAAGGTTTGTTGATGTCAAACTTATCCTGTCTCTGTCAGAGAGAAACCCAAGTGGAATGCAAGCTGAAAGCGACCTCAACAACTTCTCTCAGAGAACAGATGCTCAACACAGCCATCTCACAATAGAGCCATTACAGAAGCTCTGTGTGGAAGTTGAGACAGCACCAAGTGAGCTATAACACACTCACAAATATTAAGTATTGTTTTAACATTATGGGTACAGAGAAGGCAGCTTATGGGTTGTTTAAAAAAAAAATATATATATATATATATTCATTTTTTGTTATATTTGTTTAAATATATATATATATATATATATATATATATATATATATATATATATATATATATAAAATCCAATCCTTCCTGTAGCCAATGAGTTCATTGCTTCTTCCCCCTTTTCAAGAATTTTTTTTTTTTTTTTTGGTTTTTCGAGACAGGGTTTCTCTGTGTAGCCTGGGCTGGCCTGGAACTCACTCTGTAGACTAGGCTGGCCTCGAACTCAGAGATCCGCCTGCCTCTGCCTCCCAAGTGCTGAGATTAAAGGCGTGCGCCACCACCGCCCGGCTCTTCCCCCTTTTCATATAAATTTTATTATATTCTTGAGGCATGCAATGTTATTAAAAACATAGATAGTTAAAAAAAAAAATCACTAAAAAAAATCATGCCTTTAATCCCAGCACTTGGGAGGCAGAGGCAGGCGGATTTCTGAGTCCGAGGCCAGCCTGGTCTACAGAGTGAGCTCCAGGACAGCCCGGGCTACACAGAGAAACCCTGTCTCGAAACAAACCAAAAAAAAAAAGAAAAAAGAAAAAAGAAAAGAAATGTGTCTTGTATTTGCTAAAAGAACTGCTAAAGAGGATATAATAATATATAATAAAGGGAATATGCTGACTCAAGCCTATAATACCATCACTCAGGAAGTAGAGGCAGGAGGACCATGAGTTCAAGGCCACTGTTGGCTGCAAAGTTACTTAGGCGTGTGTGCGTGGTTCGACACAGAGCTACAAAGTTACTTAGGGATGTGTGCAGTGTGACACAGCTGCCTGTGCTGACCTTGAACTTTGTGTCTTCCCGCCTTAGCCTCCGGATTCCTTAGCTGCAATCACAGATGCACATCAGGCTGGACTTTAATAAAATTTTGTTCCTGTTGTTGTTTGCTAATGTATCCTCTAAAATCCCAAAACACTGTACAGTAAACAGAAAATGACCAAAAATATCTGAGTTAGAACACAAACAAGGCTAAGGGGGTGTCTCAGCTCCTAAAGGCATTTAGTGGCAAAGCTGACTCTCTCTATAAAGTTCTATCTCTGGGACCCACATGGTGGAGAGAACTGACTCCCCTCAGTTGTCCTCTAACTTCCACAGGCATGCTTCCACACACATGCAAGCAAGCAAGCATTGTGATCTATACAAGAAATAATAATGTAACAACAAAAAGCTACTAGGTGAGGTAGCATACACATAATCTCAGTGACCCCGATGAAGGATGCAGAAGAATCTTGAGTTCAAGGCCAGCCTCAGCTACACAGTGGAACATCTCACTAACAATACTACCACCACCAAGTCAGGAAACTGGCAACATACTTCAGCAAGTAAAAGCAATCACCATCAAGCCCAATGACCTGAGTGAGTGTGGTCTCTGGGACTCCATGGTAGAATAAGAACCTGTTCATCAAAGCTGTCATCTGATCTTCACATACACTCACATAGCCTGGACCACCGAAAAATGTGCACAAAATCAAAGTGAACAAGCATATGATGTACACTGTATGAATACACTGATTCTCGTCAACTGGAACAGTGCTGGGCTGCAGAGAGAGCTCAGCAGTGTAGCGCCTGCCTAGCAAGCATGAAGCCCTACACTCCCTCTAGCGCCACAAAAGTGTTTTGTGCTTTTTCCCAAGGCTTCTAGCAGTTTCTTCTCTAACACTTCTAATTTAGCTCAGTGACAGAAAGGACAGACAAGCTGAGCAATGTCATTTATTTTCCAAGGTCACATATGGGAAATCTTGACTAAGCTCAGTATGCCAAGAGTCGATGAACCACAACTAGGAGCCAAATCCAGCCAACTACCTACTTGAGATAAATTTTACTGGAGCACAATCATAGCTTTTGACTATATATACAGTCTACAAAGACAACATTGACTAGTTTTGTCTATTACAGGATGGGTCACAACGCCTAGAAGAATGACTGCCTGACCCTTTACAGGAAAGGATTGTTGTCTTCTTTCTATGCTGTTATAATCATAGCTCTGTACCTACAAGGGACAGTGCACTTAGCATGCACAAAAGTCTAGATTCAATGCCAGAATACCTCCCGAAAATGCTGCCATCCCTCAATACTCCCAACAAATGTGAGATTTCTTGGGGAAAATGTCTCAATCCTGACATTTCCCAGTACCTGGAAAGGAGTGAGAACAAGAGAGAAGGTAGACAGAACCAATCATAGAGCTAACTTATATGGTCACATGATTCCCTACAAGTCCTTCCAGAGCATGGTGCACACATCTGATCCCAGCACTAGGAGACTGAGAAAGGAGGACAAGGAGTTGAAGGATGGCTTGGGCTTTATAAGAGACTCGTATTCCATATTCTATCACAGCATACTTTTGGTACATACGATACACACTGTGGATCCTTCACTGTTCATCTCCAGGGCAGTGGCCAGCATTTTCCTAAGCTAGCCCAGAGCTTCCAGTGCTAGTTGTCTTTAGCCAGAAAACTAAGCCAATAAGACCTTCTTCTTAACACTGAAAGCAATACCACCATTGGACTCACGATAAAATCCATACTTTCAACTGTCACCTCTGGGTCAAAGAGGTGACACAAAATGTTATGGCCCAACTCTGTCAATTACACTGGCTCACAATTTGTCTTTTCCTGCAGGCAGTGGTTCTTCATCACATACACATGACACTGAGAAGGTGCCTTGGTAATTAGTGGCCTAAGAAAGGCCCTGGAGTCAGCTGGCTGACAACACACTGTAGGCTGAGCCGAGTCACAAGCTCTGATCTGGAGCAATGGCTCTTCTACCAGGGCTCTCTGTCAGGTTGACCCTCAAGTGTCAATGACACAGCAACTGATCTTCAAAGAACCAGTCCTTCTTACAAAGCAGCCAATCACTACCTGTCTGACACAATTCACTTACCATAAACCTTGCCATTCAGCAACAAGGAGCTAGCTCTTCCTCCTCTTCCCAACTGCAACTCAAGACACATCCATGACAGTGTCTGCCCAGAACCAGGTAGCCATCCTTCTGGCAGACTAAATACTCTAAAAGATTATAACCTCTAGGAGCCAGAAAAGTTATAGCCAACTGAAAACTTTTCCTGGGCCACGGGAAAGCATATGCTAGGCATATATGAAGACTCTAGCCCTCAACGCAGGGGAAAACTATTTATTGCTTAAAACCAGTGGCTTTTTCCCCATCCTTCATTTATATACCTTCCACCATGTACCAAATACACATACCAAAGAGATGAGGGTGGGGTGCTTGCATAGCATATGTAAGGCCCATGGATTTGATCCCTAATAATGTGGAATAAAAATATATACTCATAACTAACTGCAGGGTGATCAGGGATACTTCTGATCCTACTTGGTATTGACACCATACCTTAACATATCACTGTCAAGATGCTGGGATAGGGGACTCAGCTCCAATTTCCCAGCACCTAGATGGCAGCTCACAACTGTTTGCAATTCTAGTTCCAGGGCTTCTAACATTCTCACACAGACATACATGCAGACAAAACATCAATGAACATAAAATAATTATAAATTATATATTTTTTAAAAAAGATACAATAAGGGAAACTGCTTGCTAATGGGTTAGGCTCACAAATAGACCACAATCTAGTAACTATCAACTACCCAGTAATGTACTCAAATCACCAGAAAATTATAAGGTTATGTTGATTCTTAGCTGTGTAGCTAGTAAAATTCAAGTAACAAGTCAGTATGTCCTTCATTGTGATACCACACTTAAAAGTACATATAGTTTCTTTTTTAAAAAGAAATCTGAGGCTGGAGAGATCGGTTAAGACACTGACTGCTCTTCCAGAGGTCCTGAGTTCAATTCCCAGCAACCACATGGTGGCTCACAACCATCTGGGATCCGATGCCCTCTTCTGGTGTATCTGAAGACAGCTAAAGTGTACTCATATAAATAAAATAAACATTCAAAACAAAAACATAAAAAGAAATCTGGGCTAAGCAAAGGCAGGTGGATCTGAATTTGATACCAAGCCTGGTCTACAAAGCAAGTTCCAGAACAACCAGGGCTATAAAGAAAAACTGTCTCAAAACAAAACAAAAACAAGAAAGAAAGGAAAAGAAACCAGCCAGCCTGACTGTTCCACATTCTCAGCCTTATCACTGGCACTGACCCCTCTGGATTCCATAGTTACTTCTTCACCATCGCTGCCAGGGGCCAATACATGCAGAGCAATCTGCATGGCTCTGGTTCTATTTGGTCACTTCACTGATTACTAGTCATGGAAAATAGATCAGAAATAGATCTGAAAAAGCTAACAAACCAGTCAAGGGTTTGGGAAGGGAGGTGAATCCACTTCTTATTACCTGTGGATTTCCATTTTCCCTCTAACACACCAAGATGATAAGAGATTTATATCCTATATAAGGTACTCATTTTCCAGACATGTTCAGTCTTCAGCCCATGAGCTATATGTCTTCCAGTACAGCTATGAATTGGGCCCAACACATATGGAGATGATGTCATATCACAAGGTTGGACACCTGACAAAGTGTGTTGGCTTTGGCTAGGTTGAGTCTCTTAATCCCACAGGCTTTTGGAAAAGCATAGCCACTTAGGTTCTGTGGTCCTCACTCTGTTCTTTAGTACTCAGGCAGATGTTTGATGAATTATGCCAACTGATAACACTGTCCTAGAAATCCCAGTTAGTTCTAGTCACCAAAGAAAAACATCTACATTATTTGTGGTAGCCAGTAGAAAGTCGATACTCTTCCATCTTGGACTGGCAAACCCCAGTCTCCAGCTGAATGACAATAACATCATTGCTCCTAGCTGTCTTCCCTGTCCTACTGTTCCCTTTCCTTGGTCCCAAAAATCAATCCAAGGAATAAGCAATCTGGAAGACCAAAACCTGGCACTGTGATGCATACCTGTTAAGTTCATCATTCAAGAGTCTGAGCCAGAAAGAGTATGAATTCTTAGGCTACACAGGAAACCATACTAAGGGTGGTAGATGAGGAAACTGGGAATGTAAGCATGCTCAAAGCTCTGGATTGATTCTCCAGTATTCTTAAATCAGGCATGTTGACACACACCTGAAATTCTAGCACTTGGAAGGTAGAGGCAGGAAGATCACAAGTTTTAGAGTCATCCTCAACCATACAATGAGTTGGAGACTAGTTTGGATCTACATAAGATACTGATTCAGAAGGAAGGAAGGCAGGCAAGAGAGAAGGAGCTATAGTGCGAATAATGCTCTTTTCCTTGAAAGATTCTATCAGGAAACAAACAGTGTAACAGGGTAGGTTACCATAGAGAAGATAACAAGGACTCACTCAGCAGTTCAGCACTTGCCCCACATTCTCTGGGCCCTAAATTCAAACTCCACCCAACCCCCTGGTCCCCAAAGACTTTTTTCTACCATTCCACTGTCACTTCAAAGATTTCCTCTTCCATACTACTGCTAAGGTTAGGCATAAGACTTCTTCGTGTAGGGACTTGCTAATCTAAAGCAAACTGGCTCATTTCCAGAAGTCACTAGTTTATACCTTCTCTAGGTAAGCTTTTTGTTTGTTTGTTTGTTTTTTGTTTTTCTTTTCGAGACAGGGTTTCTCTGTGTAGCCCTGGCTGTCCTGGAGCTCACTCTGTAGACTAGGCTGGCCTCGAACTCAGAAATCTGCCTGCCTCTGCCTCCCAAGTGCTGGGATTAAAGGCGTGCACAACCACCGCCCAGCTGGAGATGAACTTTTAAAGCAATAATAAGCTTACCTAGAGAGGTCAGCCTAGTCTACAGAGTGAGCTCCAGGACAGCCAGAGCTACACAGAGAAACCCTGTCTCGAAAAACGAAAAAAAAAAAAAAAAAAAAAAAGGTTCATCTCTTCCATTTCCTGCTAGACTGATGCTAACAGCCATCTGGTTTGTATCAACAGGCTTACTTAGGTAGAGAGCACTTACTATGTCAGGAAGGTAAACCAGCATATATCTCCCACTGAGGTTGTTAAATGCAAAACAACACTTGCTCCCCAAACTATAAATCCCTGACACCCTACACTGTATGGGCTTTCTTTCTTTCAGGCATCTTAGAGAATATTACTTCCCTTCCACATGCTTAAACAATCCTTTAACATTGGGAAACGAGACAAGCTGGGCAGTGGTGGCACACATGTCTTTAATCCAAGCAAATGGGAGGCAGAGGCAAGAGGATCTGAGTTCAAAGCCAGGCTGATTTACAGAGTGAGCTCAGGACACCCAGAGCTAAAACAGAGAAACCCTATCTTGAAAGATCAAGAGAAAAGAAAAGAAAGAGGGCAAATTTGGGGAGGGGACAATAGTGGGGACCAAAACTAGTACATTGGCAGGTATGGTGGCACACACTCAGCACTTGGGAGGCAGAGGTAGGAGGATTTCTACCAATCCAAGGCCAGCTTGGTCTACTTAGCAAGCTCCAGCACAGCCAGACAATATAGTAAGACCCTGTCTTAAAAATAAACAAATAGCAGTGCCTTGTGCATGGTAGGGTAAGCACTCTACCACTGAGCTCCATGCTCAGTCTAAGAGCCTTTCATGTTACTCAAGCGATGTTTAACAGCCACTCAGATGATTTTCAGTCAGAGCCCAGCAGGCAATCCATCTGAATCAGTCTCTAAGGAGGAATGGTAAAGTATCCTGAAAGGTCGGTTTGAAAGGAAAGCAGACAGCTTATTCATAAACACCTCTGCAAATGAAGACTGAAATGAAGCCAGAGACAACCAAATCCCTCAACCTAACTTTTGGTTCCTGACTTCTCTTCCCAGTAAATCTTTTGCAGAATAGGCAAGTGAGATGTACAGATATAAGAAAAAGAGTTCTGTTGTTCTCCAAGCTATTGTTTCTTGCTGCTTTTTAAAAATCAAAGTGGGTAATCAACCAGTTTATGGCAATGTTAGTGAATAATGGAGACTAGTCAGCAGTGACAAGCAGTGGTGCATGCCTACAATCTCAGCACTTGGGAGGTGAAGGCTCAGAAATTCAAGGTCATCCTGAGCTAGAGTGAGTTTGAGGCCAACCCGGGATCCATGAAAACCTGCCTCAAAAAATAAAAATAAATTAAAACAAAAACAAACCAACAACACTAAATAGCACCAAGCCAACACTAAAAGCAAAAGTAATCCACAAACTAACCTAAGCAGGAGCTGCTACAGTGTGAGGTAAACATCAAAGGACATCTTCTGTAATGGCCATGTGTTTACGTGCTCAAAGACTTATTTCTCAGCACCCACATAACAGCACCACACATACCATCCACCCTTCCACATGCTGGTAGTACTCGGTCTCCAGGACAGGAATCTCTTTTTATTTTTCAGTATCTTTTCAGAAAATCACCCTCTATCCGATAATCATTACTATTCAATAAGATCCAGGGGGGACTTTTTATACACAGGGTAACAGCCTGCAGTTCTAACACCCTGGGAATAAATCACTTCATTCAAATCTTTTAAAATTTCATGAGCTGTAACAGAGGCCACCCAAAGAGCTCCAATATCCTAGTAGGAGGCATCTGATTAAGCCAGGGCTTTAAACATCTACAAGCTTCAAAAACTGGGACAGCCAGAACATAACTACCCTTAGACGAAACCCAAGACCCTTCCAAATCTGTCCTTAGCCATGACTAAAGAAAAAAGAAAAAGAAAGAAAACAAAACAAAACCATGTGGCACCTCCCTGGATTCTGACAAGGGAGCTCTAGATCGCCTGTAACTCCATTCCCTGCCCTCTATCTACTGCTGCAGCTCCTTAAATGTTTCCTTGCTTTGCTCAACTGTAGCAAACACACCATATTCCCTAGAGAGGCAAGAGAACATACATTATTACACGACTCCTCTGCAGGGAAAACCTTCCTGCCAAGCTAATCTCAGACAGCTGCTACTAAACTGAAGGCCTAACACATATTCAAAAGTTGTCCATTAAGCACCTACTCTGTGCAGTATACTCAAAAGTAAACCTAGGGGTGTGCTCATTGCTGGAGTGCTTGCCTAAAATACACAAGGCCCAAATACTAAAATAAAAAAAATTTTTAATTTAAAAAAGAAAAAAAAACCCACAGCAGTATTGTATCCAAAAAAAAAAAAAAAAAAAAAAAAAAAAGAACCTAACAGGTATGATATGCATTATTTGACAAGACAGACATTAGATAAGTAAACAATCAACATATAATTACAAAAAGCTATACATAAGGTAACTTTATAGGGCACAGTTTACCCAGGACACATCACTCCACCTGTTGTCCAAGTGTAAAATAAAAGCAGGTGCCCTTCCCTCTCAGAAACTGCCCCAACTGTGCTATAGGCTATCAGATGGGAAGGACACCCTATCCCAAGAAGAATCACAGCTATAGACTGCTTTAGGCCAACTGAGCAGAGACTTCTGGGAAGAAATGCTGTTTATTGAGTCCTGGTAGTTAAGTCTCCAGCTATTCTGGAAGAGCATTCCAAGTAGAGGAGACAGGACAGGCTCTGGCAAGGCTGGGTTGGGGTTATCACTATTAATCAACATTTTGTTTGACTAATTGAACTGAAGAGTCAAAGATTTATGTGACTTGGAGTTCCCATAAATCATATTTGACATAGACATATTTGATACAAAATTTCTCCATGTAGCCTTGACTACCCTGAAACTTACTGTATAGATCAAGCTGACCTTGAACTCAAAAGAGATCTAAGTGATTGCCTCCTGAATGCCGGGACTAAAGGCATGAGCCACATTTGGGTTATGGCTTTCAAAGGTTTTATATCACGAATCTCCTAATGAAACACTCTGATTTTCACCCATTATACACAAATATCCACATCACATAACCCCAGGTCAACAGGCAATACCCCTTACTAACCCTACCACCACCAAAAATTAACACATAGAGATTTAAAAAGCAGGTGAAGGGGAAAGACAGCTGGGAGGTGAATCAGTTGAAGTGCTTGCCACACAAACAGAAGGCCACGATTTCAACTCCTAGGACCCATGTAAAAGGCTGAGTGTGGTAGCTTGTGGCTGGATTTTCTACTCTGGGGAAGAGCCAAAAGGAACTCTGGAGTTTTCTGGCCAGCCAGTCTAGGTGTCACATAAGTACTCTTTATAAAGGACAAAAGCAGGCTCTAAACTCTATTTGAGAATTAAGATTGGAGAGACAGTTTAGTGGTTAAGGGCATTTGATGCTCTTCCAGAGGATCGGAGCATCAGGGTGCTCACAGCTGCCCACCAAAGGATCTAACGCCCTCTTCTGGCCTCGGGCACTTGAACACATACAACATGCTATACACACAGGTTGGCTATGATGGCACATGTCTTTAATACAAACACTGGAGTGGCAGAGGCAGGCCAATCTCCATGAATTCAGGGCCAAGTTGGTCTGTATTAGCAAGTTTTGAGCCAACCAGCAATACAGTTTGAGATCCTGTCTCAAAATAATGACTAAAAAAACTAAAATGAGTAAGCTATTATTATTTGTATACTGTTCCAATCTAGAGTCTACTATATAAAGCAGACTAGCTTTGAATTTTCAGCAATCCTCTTACTTCTGCACCCTGCATGCTGGAACTATAAACATGTACCACCATGCCCAACTTTCAAGATACTTGTTATTTTTTTTTCCTTTGTCAAGTCTCACATATTCCAAGCTGGCCTCAAATTCATTCTGCAGCTGAGAATTACTTAAACTTCTGAACTTCCTGTATCTACCTGTCAAGTGCTAATATTGCAGGCTTGTACCCCCTTTCCTTTCTTTTTCTTTCCTTCTTCTTCTTTTTTTTTTTTTTTTTTTCTTTTCAAGACAGGGTTTCTCTGTGTAACAGAGCCTAGGCTGTCTGGGAATGTGTTTGTACACCAGGCTGGCCTTGACCTCAAAAGACCTGCATTTCTCAGCCTCCCAAGTGCTGGGATGAAAGGTGCCTGGTTCGAAAGTATTTCTTTTCTTTCCATTTTTTTTTTTTTTTTAAGGTTTTTCAAGACAGGGTTTCTCTGTGTAGCCCGGCTGTCCTGGAACTCACTCTGTAGACCAGCTTGCCTCCAACTCAGAAATCCACCTGCCTCTGCCTCCCAAGTGCTGGGATTAAAGGCTTGCACCACCACTGTCAGGCTCCAAAGTATTTCTTAAGGTGCAACAAAGATATTCAGAAATAAAGGGGAGAGGGGGGTGTTACACAAATATACTTTAGAAAAGATACCAAGCCAGATATAGTGGCACTCACTTGTAATTTTACCACTTAGGAGATGCAGTCAGGGAGATCTGATTTTTAAGTAATTATTACAAAGTTTACACAGCAAAGTTCATAGGCTACATGAGACCCTGTCTCATACAAACCAAAGAAAAGCTGGGGAAAAAGTCAGTTGGTAGAGTGCTTGCCTAGCATGCAAGGGAAAGGGCCCGTGTTTGATCATCATCACAGAAACTGTGTGGTAGCACATGAGGTAATCTCAGCACTTGGGAGGCAGAGTCAGGAAAATCTGAAGTTCAAAGTCATTCTTGGGTATATATTAAGTTCAAGGTTAGCATCAATTACACAAGAACCTGTCTCAAAAGGGAAGAGAGTCCCTGCCCACCCCAAGAAAAAAAAAAACAGGATACCACAATGGTAAGTCAATTAAAAAAGCACAAGAGAACAATGTATATATCACCAAAAGCTGGAAGCACCCCTCCTTCCCAACATCTCCGACAGCTAGAACTGCCCTTGAGTCCTTACCTTACTAACATTGAGTGAAGCTAGGGGAGGAGGGGTTTCTGTTCGATCATTAATTATTTCCACTTCTGAAACATACTGTAAGTTTATAAGCAAGATGTCTGCATGGTTGGGCTTTCCACTGGAAGAGGGACATTCTGGTGAGAAAATAAAGTTAAGGAAAATAGGACAAAGGTACATTGCACAAGTAGTATATAACAACAATCCAGGCAGCAGGGCAGTGGTATCACACATCTTTAATCCCAGCACTCGGGGGAGGCACAGGCAATCCATGTCTGTGCCAGCTGATCTACAGAGGGGGTTAAAGGACAGCCAGGACTACACAGAGAAACCCTGTCTCCAAAAACCAAAAACTATACACAGGCACACAGACACACACACTCGAAAACGATACCAGCCTATAGGAAAAGCATCCCCAAGCAAGCCTCATAGGAATCTTAGCTCTCAATAAACCTCCATCACCTTGCTCCTGCCCAAATGCAGAAGCAAAGGATTTCAAATTTTTCAATGCTGTATACAGCCAGAAATTGAAACCCTCAAGAGAGTTCCTGTCACTTTCTCCATGAGTTTTATGGGAAGAAACGCAGTCTTGAAGGTAGATTCACTAAACTTAGGAACCACAAAGAATCGCCAGTGCTTTCAAACACTGAAATCTCCCTGAATCTAGAGAGTGCTTCTAGCTTTATGCTTTATCTTTCTTTTCTTTTTCAGTTTCTTTTTCACACTTGAAATTTCCCACTTTTCAGAGGCAAAAACTACACCATTGGGAAGGAAGCTACCCAAGATGAGACCTTATTTAGCCATCCATTCATCCATCCATTCATTCATTTTCCAACCATTTACTAAGACCCTGCTGCATGTCAGATAAAGAGAGTGAGTCTTCCTTTTCAGATTCTTCCAACTAAGTCACCAAAGGAAGAGGTTTTGGGCCAAGTATAATCTCGTTTTTAAAATAACACACACAAAAAGAAATTGTTCTTGTTGTATGCCGTATATGAAGAAATCTTTCTGAGCTGGAAATCAACAACTCGCAACTAAATTAAAAGACAGCAGACTCCGTAAGAAACTTCATTTTAAAGACAGAGGCTACCTTCTAAAAATAATTCGAGTAAACCCACCTGTAGCTCAAATAAAGGGGGAGGCAGAGGTTCATTTATTCCAACCAGGAAGTATTTTGTTTTCCAACAGTGAGTTGGTGGAGTAATTCAGAAATCATTCCCACCCCAAGGGAACAGGGCCACCTCTTCCATACAGTTTCACAGTGGTACTTCCAAAAAGAAGGATGTTACTATGGAATGTGTTGAACTCAACAGAAGCCCACACTGTCATACATAAACCCCTGAAAAACATGGCAAGTCCTCTCTAGACTAGGTTTCCAATTCCAACACCCCCTAAGCAGCAATTTTCAAATGACTGAGAACCTTCAAGTCAGCGCACACACAATGACACCAGGCATACACGACTCCAGCAAAATTAGCCACCAGTTCATTTACAAACTCTCTCACTTCCCATCCCCAAACCGGCAAGGCCCATTAGACCACCATCCCACCACCGCCCTTTCCTGAATCAAATCTCATCAGCAGACAGTCCACTCGTAAAGTCCATACCCTTACCCAACTAGCAGTTCCTGACCCTACACACCCCTCCCCATAGCATCTTACCGCTCCCCACTCCATCCGGGCTCCAATCTCCAGCCCTCTCCCCACCACTACCCCCTCCCTTAATCACGGAATCCCCTTAACACATCGTCCCCTCCCGAAAAGCCACCCGCGTGTCAAGCCCCGCTCCACCCACCAACCCTCAGTTGGGGCCCAGCTTCCATAAGGGGTGGGAGACAAGGGTCCCCAAAGTGGACCGAAAGGCCCGCGGGAGGGGGGAGGGGAACTCAGGGCCGTGCGCATGCGCCCGGGGCACCGCGGTAGCCGGTCGCCCCTAGGCCGGGAGAGGGCCCTAGCTGCCGCCGCTGTCCCCCGCACCCCCACCACCGCATCTACACGCCGGCCCGGCCTCGGGGTCCACGCAGAGAAGGATACTTAGAGCCAGCATTTTGGACTGGTAGTCGAAGGCTACCACCTCGCCCTGCAGCCGCTGCTCCTGGCACGTCCGGCACGACACCTGGCTCCCAACGCTGAAGTACTCGCCCGGAGGAGCCGCCATCTTGGGAGAGCAGCCGCGGCCGGCGGCGGCGGCGGCAGCAGCGGGCGAAAGCCGGGCCCCCAGCAAGCGCCGCGACGCGACGCACGAGGCGTGCTGACGTCACGCGCAGGGGCGTGGTCTGGCGCTGGGTGGGGCGGGAGCCTAGGTGGAAGAGGAAATAAAGGGGAATGTTGAGTACGGGAAAAATGTGCGGCTGCCGGTCGGCTTGGCTAAGTGCTTGCAAGGCTCTTTTGGAAACTAAGGAAATAAATACATGTAAAGGATAATCTTACGTGAGACGAGATAGAGAAAGGGAAAGCAACTGGAGTCTCGCTTAAGCCCACACCTTCCACAAAAACGTTTAATGAATGAACTCTAAAATATTATACTCATTTGCATACAAGAGCCAGACGCTCACAGGACTTAGGAGGATTCACTCAAAATGATTATAACCAATTATAAAGTAGTCGAACAAAAAGCATTAGCCGTAGGGTTAAGCAATCTAGAATCTGAGGCCGTTTACCTTAAGCAAATTATCAAATTTATGTTTCTTCGGTGGGATCTAAATACCATTTATTGAGCATCTGACAGCCTCTCAGGGAAGGAATCAATATCCTCATTTTACAGATAAAGAAAGGAACTCAGTCTTTTGTTTGTTTGTTTGTTTACTTTTGTTTTCCGAGACAGGGTTTCTCTGTATAGTCCTGGCTGTCCTGGAGCTCACTCTGTAGACCAGGCTGGCCTCGAACTCAGAAATCCACCTGCCTCTGCCTCCCAAGTGCTGGGATTAAAGGCATGTCTTAATATTGTCGGGGTCACACAATCGGCAAAGCCGTGGTTTTGATTCTAACAAAGGTGCTATTTACTGGCCTATATCAGATAATAATGTTTGCCTCCTAAGGCAGTACGGAAGGCCTAAGTGAGAGATAATGCATACATGCATGACATATAGTATCTAAATAAATAGTAGTAATCCTGTTATCTCAGAAAGCTGAATAAAAGGAAGAAAGGCTCTGGGATATAGCTCAGTCATAGAGCACATATCCATTCTCAAGGCCTGGGTTCAAGTCTCAGCACCGGTAGAAACAAAAATAAATAGACAGACAGACAGACAGATAGATAAATGGGAGAGAGGGGAAGTCCGGAACAAGGAATGGTAATAATGACAAAGTCTCCCTCCCAATAATATCCATTTGATATTACAATACCGACTAACCTTATAGAAGGAACTGTGCAGATGCACTTTTAAACCTCCCAGCACCAGCTGCCATCCTTCACCCACCCCTCCCGCAATATAAAAATCGGAGAAACGGGCAAAGGGCCAGCTCTGGTGCTGAGTGAGCCTGAACAAAGTTCAAAAGTGTTTCCTTGTGCTCCAAAAGGCAAAAACTTCCATGTGTTGAAGGCATTGGTACGATCATTATAATAGGAATAAAAATTCTTCTCCATGCTTTTGTCTTTTTTAGAAGAATGTTGTGCCGTTCTAGACCCCATAACAAGTGATGTACACAGAATTCCTCTTTTCCAGGTGGGAAGGAGGGAGTGCTGGGATTGAAACTGGGAGCTTGCACCACTACCTATATATTCTCATCCCTGACTCCACTTTTTTATATGACATTGGAATTATTCTCCCCTTTTCCTCAAGTGCGTATCTGAAACTCTGAAAATAGGAATCTCTACATGGAATGTTTTTTTTTTTTTTCCTGTACATACAAAGAGAAGACAGAGTTTATGTTAGGCCCAGTAAGAACTTAACACCTTCTAATTAAAATAGAATGGTTTTTTTTTGTTTTGTTTTATTTTGTTTTCTGGAGACAGTTTCTCTGTGTAGCCTCAGCTATCCTGGAACTCGCTCTGTAGTGGTCTAAGTAGGCTGGCTTCGAACTCATAGAGATCCACCTGCCTCAGCTTCCCAAGTGCTGGGATCAAAGTCCTGCGACACTACAATGAAGTTAAAATAGAGTGCTCTTAATAATATATCATAATAAAAGTTTCCTGAGTGGACTCTCTGTTTCAAAGTGTCTTTCAGGACCTTTCACTTAAAGGAAGCTCCTCTATGACTTCTCTGATTTGCCACAGCACTCACTGGGTCCTCATTACATAAAATAAGAACTACCTGAACATAAGTACTGCAATACCAAAGGAACTGATCTCATTATTGAATGTCTAGTTGGGGGCTGGAGAGATGGCTCAGGGGTTAAGAGCACTGATTGCATTTCCAGAGGTCCTGAGTTCAATTCCCAGCAACCACATGGTGGCTCACAACCATCTGTAATGGGATCTGATATCTGGTATGTCTGAAGACAGCTATAGGTTTGCTCATATAAATAACAAATAAATAAATCTTTTTTAAAAAGTCTAATCAAGCCGGGCGGTGGTGGCACACGCCTTTAATCCCAGCAATTGGGAGGCAGAGGCAGGCGGATTTCTGAGTTCGACGCCAGCCTGGTCTACAGAGTGAGTTCCAGGATAGCCAGGACTACACAGAGAAACCCTGTCCTGAAGAAAAAAGAAAAAAGAAAAAAAAATTTAAAAACTAAGTAAATAAAAGTCTAATTGACTAATGGATTAAATAGCAAATGCAGCATGAATTTTAGACAAAAGGGATGATTTTGATCTATATTTCATGACACTACTCAGAACTATACACATTTAAACTTTTTTAAAAAGTTTATTAAGTTTATTCGTTTATTTTTTATAATATCTTGCATGCATAGATGTACGTGGGCCACATGTGTGCTTGATGCCTGTGGAGGTCAAAAGATGGTATCAGATCCCATGTTAAATCATAGATGTTTGTGGGTGCTGGGAAATGAACCCGGGTCCTTTGGAGGAGCAGCAAATGTTCTTAACTGCTGAACTATCTCTCCAACAAGTTAGATCTTCCAGAGGACTCAAGCATACTCATGGTAGTCAGAAGGTTTTAACGGAAGGAAAGAACCAATTCCCAATAGTGGCCTTTCCTGAACACATACACAAACTAATAATGAAAAAATAATTAAAAAAAAAAAAAAACCTTTAAGAATTGTAAAGCATATATTGAGGGTATAGTTCAGTGGTTGAGAACTTGTCTCTTGTGTGCCAGGCCTCGTGTTAGATCCCTAACAGTTCAAACAATTATAAATCAGGATGCTGATATAGACTGGTGAAGTTGTGAAGGTAAAGACAAGAGCCAGAGCAGATCTCAGAGTCCTTAAGAAGCAGGTATGGTGTCAGGGTGTGGCTACATACCTTTAATTCCAGCACTAGGGAGGGAGAGGCAGGCAGATCTTTTGAGTTCATGGCCAGCCTAGTCTACAAAGTAAGTCCAGGACAGCCAGGACTCTGTTATACAGAGGAAACCCTGTCTCAAAAAACGAACTAAACTAAACAACGACGACAAATAAGTGGATAGTGGTTGCTCATACCTATAATCTCAGCACTCCTAAGGAATTGGGAGTTTGAGGCCAGCCTGGGCCAGATCTACCTCAAAAATAAATAAACTCGACCTTAATCCCAGCAGAGGGAGACAGGCAGGGGATCTCTGTGAACCTTGATCTACATAGTGAATTGCAGGACAGCCAGGGTTATGTCTCAAAAAACAAACAAAAACCATCCGTATAAAATTTTGGTTTCTTGAAGCAACTGAAAAACATTTTCTTAATTTTCTATCTTCATTTTGATCTACTTTTCAGACTTCAAGAAGAAAGTTGCTTGAGGCACTAAGAAATTCAAGAGTGTAGTCTCATGCCCCTAAGTCTTCAGCACTTGGGAGACAGAGCCAGGCTGATCTCTGGATATGAGAGGCCAGCCTGGCCTATAAAGTGAGTTCCAAGACTGCCAGAGCTACACATAGAAACCCTGTCTTGAAAAACAAAGCAAAACCAATCAAACAAATAAACAAAAAGCCGGGCATGGTAGTGCATACTTTTAGCCTTAAATTCCAGCACTCGGGAGGCAAAGGCGGGCGGATCTCTAGAGTTTGAGTGCAAACCCTGTCTTGAAACTCTCCTCCTCATCCCCACCCCGCCGTGCGCGGGGTGAGGGTGGAGGGGTACGGGGGAGGGGGGAGAGAAAGAAAAGAAAGAAATCGAAAAGCTGTATCAACAGGCTCCTTCTTTTACTCTAAGCAGATTTCCTTTAGGACTGTATCCCTCATTTCAAAAACTGTAGGCGTGTCCTTCCTCTTTTCATTGAAATACTATCTCTCGATTTAACTGGCCAGAGAGGGTTTTGAATGGCAGGAGGGTGGTAGGGTAAGAGCAAGGCAAGTTTCTCACGTAACACATACATTTAAGCACTGGGTTCGTGAAGGAAGCATTGGGTTCTTGAAGGAAGACATGGATGAAGTAGAATGGGAGAATCCTGAGCTAAAGACAGGTAGATGTCGACTAAGAGTGTGTGCAACTCGTGGCTGGCTTTGACTCCCTTCTCTCCAAATGATCTAGATTTGAGAGAAACGGGTAGTAATATTGGAAAACAGAAATCAGATTCAGAAGATGCCCTGGCCCTGGAGATTAGACATCGTCTTCGTAGCAGCAAAACAAGGAACCGGGACACAGAGCTGGTCCCTAGGTTCATCGGTTCCCTGACCCGGAACAGCAGCGGGTTTCTACACCACGCCGGCAGCCCACGTGCTAGCAACACCGGCCACGTGGGGACCCGAGGAAACGCCTTCGCAAAGGTTTGTCCCCTCCGCTGTCCAGTAGAGAGGAAGGCCGAGAAAGAAAGCCGGAGGAAACGGTAACAGCTACAGCCCCAACTCGCGCGTGTCTGGGACTGCGGGGGTGGGGCGGGGGTGGGGCTTGGCTTAGACCCCTGGCGGGGAGGGCGGGGCCAGGGGCTAAAAAGGGTGGGCTCTAGAGGGCAAGCAGGTAGCGGCTTTATTTCTGCTAAGGTTCCTGGATTTGCTCCCTACAACGGGCTCCAGCCTGGAGGACTCCTGACTCGCTATGGAGTCCACGCTGAGCGCGGGCATCATGATGGCTGAAGCACTACAGAATTGGCTTCCTGGCCTAGAGAATATGTGGCTCTGGGTCACCTTTCTGGGCGATCCCAAGAACCTCTTTCAGTTCTGCTTCCCTGCGGCCTACTACGCCTCTCGCCGCTTGGGCATCACCGTGTTCTGGATCACCTTCATTGCTGAGTGGCTCAACCTCGTCTTCAAGTGGTGAGACAGAGACGCCTTCGGGCATACTGGTCCCTATTCCTTTGGGTCCCTGATCTCCCCCAAGTAGGTACCTCAAAGGCAATGCTACCTACTCTTATCCCTTTAGGCCCTAGTCTTCACCTTGAGTTTCTTTATGTCTTGGCCACAGATCTCACGCTTCACCCATTCTCAACTGTCCCAATCAGAGAAACGACTTAAGGGGCGTGTTCAAATGCACAGTCTCCGCCTCAGACCTTCTGGTTTCGTGACTCCAAATTTAGTTGTAGTTGGAAATCTGCATTTTAGCAATTATTGCTAGAAATTTAGGTAGCCAAAAATCTTCTTTCTTAGCTGAACATTTTATTCATCTATCCATTTGTTTGACATTAAGATAGGTACCAGTTTCATTAAGATGTTGTTCCTAGTTTGGGCTCAAAAGCATAGGCAATGCTTGAAGACTTACTAGAAATACAGAATCTAGGGCTCCAGGCCAGATCTACGTTTTAACAAGCCCCCCTGGTTATAATGTGCCCAGTGCAGTTTAAAAGACACAACGTGATAGTCACTAAAGGGAATCCTTACCCTCCCTGCAAGAAACATTTCCCTTCTTTCCTCAGAAGTTAGTATAGCTTTCTCATTCTAAGAAGCAGGGGTCCCATATTACCCTTGGGAATTATCTGTACCACAGTGTTTGTTTCCTTGTTTGTTTTTCTGTCTTTTGGAGTTCGGAAGGGAGTGACTCCACACTGCTATTGCCCAGGCCCCAGCCTTGAAGTAGGAAGCAAGGTTCATAAAGAGACACAGAGTAGGCTAGAATGACACGCTGAAAAGCAGACTAGAAGTTCCTCTCCCACCCCGCCTCCCTTCTCCACTAGAGCTTGTAAACTTAAGAGCAGTTGTCTAATCATTTCCTCCGGGCCTAACGGCCCCTCTCCTGTACTTTGTTTGTACTGTTCCTCCCTAGGAGTCTGGATAAGCCCTGTGCTTAACATCCAAGTAACAAAGCCTCTAATTGTTCTCCTCCTCCTTCATTGAGAGAAAGTCTCACCATCCAACCCAGAATGGTAGTCCTCCTGCCTGTCTCCCCAGTGCTGAGATGACAGGTGTACACTAGCATCCCTGACCCCATATTCATTTTATAGCTTTGTGGTCAGCACTTTGCTTCCTGTTCTCCCATCTTGCCTCTTTCTGGCCATAGAGGCCTCTTCTACATGGGGTTTACCAAAGGCTAGACAAGCACCTGCTAGGCCAGGGGAGTTGGATTATTTTTTTCCCTTAGTCTTTCTCAGGTTCCTCTGTACATGTCTTCCTCCCAGTTTCACACTTGAGAATCACCGTATATAATTCAGGAGTGGCTAATTCAGGCTGGAACCAGGAAACTGAAAGCAGGAACAGGGATAGGCAAAGAAGTCAGGGAACCAGGGCCTGAGAAGAGCCAGCTGGACAATGGGAGGGATAAGAGTGGGACCCATGTCTCAAAGCACATGTACACCCCTACACAGTCTGCCTGTCTGTCTCTCTCTCCAACCTCTGGCCTCCATATCACTTTAAAAGGAAAAATATGTGCTTCTTTGCCTTCCAAAGATTTTAATCATGATAAAGTAATAGCTAGAATCAGAGTGCCCTTCTGAGGGCACCAAGCAGGCCCTCCAGATTCCGTCCATCCCCTCTATCCCCCAGCAAAGTATGTGTTATATGGTCTTGTATCTTGTCTCTTCCAGGTTTCTGTTTGGAGACAGACCCTTTTGGTGGGTACATGAATCCGGGTACTCCACCCAGACTCCAATCCAGATTCACCAGTTTCCTTCTTCTTGTGAGACTGGTCCAGGTGGGGAAAGTTCCAACTTCCTCCCATCCCTGGTGCGGTTAAGGTCTCGGTAAACATTTCCATATACTCCAGCTAGGGTGGTCCAAACAGGCCCAGCCTCTCGGTTCCTGGTCCAGCAAACAAACTCTGTGGAGATCAGGTTGAGTGACATGGCTCGTGCCAGCTGTTCACCTCAAAGTCAGAGACATGGCAAGGCAGGAGCTCGGGAGCACTTGCCTTCATAGAAAGGCATCGGGCAAGAGGGAATGTTGGCTGGTCCTGGGGAAAGCTGCCTTTACATGGGGGATGGCGGTGGGGGGAGATGTCTTGAGAGGTCACCATGGGCTCCTGAGTTTCCTCTCTACTTTTTCACCATGAACTTCTGGATCTCCCGGCAGGCAGCCCCTCTGGCCACTGCATGATCACAGGTGCGGCTCTTTGGCCTGTAATGACGGCCATTTCTTCTCGGGTGGCCTCTCGGTCCCGCAGGTATGACCTTCATATTACCCACTAGTAGGAGCATTCTGGATTCCAAAATCTCTACAGCATGTTAGTTTGGGAGCTGGAGTTGTGGTGACCTAGGGGTGTTGGCTCCAACTCTTAAGGGTTTGGATGTTGAAGAAAGTCAAGCCATGTTGGACATCCCTTGAGCCATTTGTCTCTCTTCTTTCTAGCCCCTGGGTGAGGGTGATTCCTAGCCTGGCTTATTGCACCTTCCTGTTGGCAGTCGGCCTATCTCGGGTCTTCCTCTTAGCACATTTCCCTCACCAAGTGTTGGCCGGCCTTATAAGTGGTGAGCAACTGGGGCAAAGGGGTGGCCCTAGAGGGTGTCTTTGGCAATGGGAAGACCGGTCTAGGAACTTCCCAGCATTCCCAGCTTCTATAGAGCCAACCTCAAGGTTCCCACCTCTGTCTTAGTTTTTTCTCCTGCTGAGATGAATTGCAGGTGAGGGGACAGGTCATTTCCCCAAACATCTTGAAACTGTTTTTGCCCTGCTCCCGTAGGTGCTGTTCTTGGCTGGCTGATGAACTCCCGGGTGCCCATGGAGCGGGAACTTAGCTTTTATGGGTTGACTGCTCTGGCCCTCATGCTGGGTGCCAGCCTCATGTATTGGACTCTCTTTACACTGGGCCTAGATCTTTCCTGGTAAGTCCTGCTTTGGAGTCTGGACAGCCAGGCCCTGTCCTCTCTCACCTGTATCTAGATGGTGGATCTCTGGTTGACTATAAAAGGACACATTAACTGTTTCTAGACAGGGATACGGGGTCATAATCCATGGGAGCAGATCCCCTTGTGAGATTGCTACAAGCCAGTGGCTCTCTGGATTCCAGGCTCTCCTGGCAAAGACTCTTCTTCCCCACAGGTCCATCAACCTGGCTTCCAAGTGGTGTGAACGGCCCGAGTGGGTACGCATGGACAGTCGGCCCTTTGCCTCACTGAGCCGTGACTCGGGATCGGCCCTGGGTCTCGGCATTGCCCTCCACACTCCCTGTTATGCCCAGATACGGCGGGCACACCTAGGAAATGGCCAGAAAATAGCTTGCTTTATGCTGGCCATGGGGCTGCTGGTCTTCCTGGAATGGCTGGGCCACCCACCTCAGATCAGCCTCTTCTATATCTTCAACTTCCTCAAATATACCCTCTGGCCATGCCTGGTCTTGGCCCTTGTGCCCTGGGTGGTGCATACATTGAGTGCCCAGGAAGCACCGCCCATTCGCTCCTCTTGATGTCTTTTGACTTGCTTGCCCCAAAGACAACACTCCTTGACACCACACTCTAAGACACAGCCCTCTTCCTGGGCTCCGGAGCAGGCCCACTCACCGTGAACTTCATTTCTGTCTCATGCTTTGCAGTCTTAGGTCCCTTTAAAGAAGGACCTCTGTTTCCAGGACGTTGAGCCTTTCTCCAGGTCCCCACAAAGCAAAAGCAACAGGAGGCCTGGTGGGAGGGGAGCTGGGTTCCTGACACTGACTAGCTGCTCAGGAAGGCCCCAATAAAGCCCTTGAAACTTCTCAATTCTTTTCTTGCCTGTGCTCACATATCCACCGACCTTGCCTCTACAACTACCAATGGAACCCCCACCTCATTCCTGTCTCTACAAAGACAAAAGTAAAAGGGAGCTGGAAACTCAGCTGGGACCTTCCTCCCCAACCCCCATCCCTATCCCTCCCCCGCCAAGGCCATAGCAGACATCTCGAGATGTGGTAGTGATAGTTCAGTGGAACCCAGCCTTCCCCAGTAGGACAGAGATCTCCCACCCTGGCCTCCAGCATCTCAGGCTGAACTCTAGTCCAAGGCTGAAGAAAAGGCAGCATTTTAGCTAGGAAAGGAATGGGAACTTTTACTCCCATTTGGGAACCCACAGAACAGACATTACTCCCAGAAGGCTCTGCCACAAATAAATTTATTTACACAAGGACAAAACAGTGTGTTGGGATACAAAATACTTAACTAAAATCTATGTCCAGGAAGACAAAGCAGGAATGGGTTTACATATGGTAAGACTAGCCCACGGGGAGAGTGGGAGGCCTGCAGCCTCTGGCTCAGTGCAAAGAGGATCTAGACAGCATACAAACACACAGCAAACTAATAGTGGTGGGACTCCCCAACTCCCTCAACCCTGCTCAGGCCCCCATCCGGACAGTATGTAAACAGATAGCTGAGCCCTGGGGATGTGGTATAGAGGAGGAAGAATTGGCCCCCTAGGAGCCATTTCCCATCTTTGGTTTCCTACAGGCTAGCCCACATTCACTGGAAGTCTGTGGGCTCCAGCCTCTGGACACAGGGCTACTGGAAAAGATGGATAGCTCCTAACAAGTTCCTGCTGAGAGCTGACACCCCCCCACCTCCAGGGGACAGGGGTGGCTTTAGACAGGGTTCTGGCCATATCCATTCTAGAACTATGTCCACCCTGTTCGTTCTCTTTCATGATCCCCGGGTTTCAAAGCAAAAAGGCTCCAGAAGGGAATTGAATCTTGATCCTTCTGCTTGCAGCAGGCTCATAGGTGGAGAAAATCTGGTCCATAACATCAAAGGGGCTTGCATGAGCCTGAAGCCCCCACATAGGGTCTACCTTCGCTCCTTATGTAGGTCCAGCACAAGGCGAGGAGTTGAATAGAATAAAGTGGAGAGCCTGCCTGCTTATGTGGGTCCTCCTGGCTCCTCCTAACCCAGCCGCATACCACCCTGTACCCTCAGCTCCTGGGGTACCTGGGAGTAAGAGACAAGAAACCTGGCCATAAATCTAAGGCCCACATCCTGGGCACAAATCTTCAGTGCTGAGGCCAGAAAGGAGAAGGATCTGCAGAATGGTGAGGGGGACAGAGGAAGGGGAAGTATGGGGTGGACGCCTACCTTCCCTCCACTCTGCATCTTAAATAGTAGTAGATCATCCTGAGGGCGGAGAGGGGCAGATTTCAAATTAAAGGATTCCCCCAAAAGCCAGCCGAAGCCCAGGCACCCACTTACTGTTCCGTCTCAGGCAGCTCTGGAGTTGAAAGCACTCCCTGAAGCACTGTCCACGGGGTAAAAGAAAGAGTATGGGGACTTGGGTATGGGATACAACATGGGCAAAGTGGACACTGCACCCAATGCCCCATAGAAGGAATGGATTTCTAAAGCTGACCCATGGCCCATGTAGTGAGAGGAGGGCTGAAGCAGCTTGGAAACAGCAAAGCTGAGAGACCCACACAGCACACGTTGTTGAATGTGTGACTTTTTGTTTTTAATAGAAAAAATAAACAAAATCACAATGATGAAGCCCAGAGGGGTGGGGGCCAGGGTGTCACAGGGCAGGCTCCTGCTCCATGGGCTCCTCTGCTGGCCTGTGGGGACAAACACAGGGAGAGCACTGAGTAGAGAACATTACCTTAGGCCAGGGCAGAGGGATGGGAGGTAAGATGTTTACCTGGGACTGTGCTCCTGAGTGGCAACAGCCTGGGCCTGCTCAGCCCCCACGGAAAGCAGGGCCATGGCGCTCACAGTCTCGGCCTCCTCTTTCTCACCTGTCTGAGCCTCCCGCAGAGAGCAGCCCAGACCAGCAGCAAACCTCTGTACACAGCTCCAGTGTTTGCCTACATTAAAACAGATAGACAGGTTCAGGGAGAGCAGCCTGATCCAGATGAAACCCACTCCCATAAGCCCTGCCTGCCTCCTGGGCAGGATGAGATATGAGCCCCTTTGCCAGTCCCCACGCACTCTGTATCTCGATGACTTTCTCTAGTGTGGCAACTGCATTGACGCTGGGCTTTTGCTGCAAGACTGCTTCATCCAAGGGCTGCAGCTGGCAGAGGAAGAAGAGCAGGCTTAGAGTGGGATGAGGAGCGATGCTTAGCTCTCCAGCTATCCCCATGCAGCCCAACATTCCTGTGCTAGCAAGCACAAGCTTTTGGGGGAAGCCCTGGTCAGAAACCCTTCCCTGGCCAATTCTCTCAGACCTAGGCAAGCCTCAAAGAGTCCTTGGGGCCGCTTAACCCAGGGAAGAGGATGTCCCTGCTGAACTATCAGTCCCCACCTGTTGTCCCACTCACCTCCACGCTGAGCAGAGCCGAGACACAGGCCTCAGAGGCATCACAGATGGCGGTCAAGTCGTGGCCTCCCTCCAGGGCCAGCACCACCCGGCCCCCTGCCAGTGTCATGAGCTGCCTGGTCAAGTGGCCAAAACCTTTGCACAGGTATAAAGAGAGAAGGATGATTGGTCAATTGTATCAAAGAGAAAGAAAGAAGAAACAAACAAACATCAAGAAATGAGACAAATAGCAGAAAATAAGACAGCAAAGTTAAGCCCAGTACACCTACAACAGAAGTGAAATGTCGGTGAACCTAATGGAGGACAGGCTAACATGGAATATGTCTAGATCCTCTAAGAGCATCTCGGGAAGGTCAAGGCCAAAGAGCTCCAGTGGAAGATACTCTGTTGCTACTCTACTTCTACATGGGGCCCATACGCAGGGCTGGCAGAGGAGTGGGCAGAACTAGCAAGATGACTTCAAGTCTTGCTCCCTGTAATGTCAACTTATTCCCTGTCCCGTCTACCTCAGTGTTCCACACCCTCCCAGACCCCTAGTAGGCTCACATCTGGCGGTGACAGAATAGCCACCCAGTGGAGACAGATGTCCTTCAACAGCGTCAAACCCAGCGGAGACTAGCACGACGTCCGGTGAGAACTCGTGGGCAATGGGCATCACCACTGTCCTGTAAAGGGATGGCCCAAGCTGATGCCAGCAGAGGCCAGGTGGAGCCTCGCCACGCTCTGTTCTGCATCGAGGCCATACCCTTCTACCGCCCTGAGTGCCTGCTGCCCCTGCCAGCTCAGGGCCCCACCCCTCCTTTGGCCCTTCTCAGTCCCCACCTGAAGGCTGTCAGGTACTCCACATCTCCAATGGGGGGATCCACACCTCCTGTCCACGCCACATTTACATTGTACCCCACGCCTGGTCCTCCACCAACCTGGCGATAAGGTAGGAGAGGTTGCTGTCACTGCCTGGTGACCCTAAACACTGCCCCAACCCTTGCCTCCAGGGTCTCAGCCCTCAGATGCCACGGGGACCAGCACCATGAACAGATTTCTGTGGTTTCCTGCCAGGTCCTAGCTTGTTACCTCCCAGAAGGACTCGAAAGGAGGCCTGGGAACTGTACCTCTTCAGGAGCCCCAGAGCCTGGAAAGAAGTTTCCATTGTCGTAGCGATGCAGAGAGATGTAGAGCACAGAGGGGTCATTGTAGAATGCTTGCTGGGTGCCATTGCCATGGTGAATGTCCTGATGAGGAAAAGGGGCGGGTGCTTCGGGCAGCAGTCTAAGCTCTAATCCAAAGTTGAGCATGCCAGCTGTTCCCCACCCACCCTACCATTAGCTCTGAAGACAAGCCCACCAGTGGCTCCGGGGCTGGGACCCTGAGTCCAGGTCTACAGCCATGGGATGAATATGGTTTATCTCCCTGCAGAACCCATTCCACTGAAGTGCAAGGGAAACTCAGGCTGGTAAGAAATTTAACACAGGCAAATAAATTCTAAAGCAGGATCCAACATTTACATGAATTTGCTTTATTTCCAGACAGGATCACACTAGGATTCTCCTGCCTCCGCCTCCTGAGCGCTACGATTATAACCATGCATCACATCTGAATACACTAGTTTCTAAACTGAAATTGAGTCTCAAAAATTCTACCCTCGCTGACCAACTTCCTAGTGATCCCTGGAGCCCAGTGAGCGGCCTATGTGCTTGTCCCACTGTGATGGCAGAGGGCTGAGGTGCACCCACAGCTTCAGGAGCAGGGGGAGTGTGGCATCCCAGCTAAGTAACCAAACAGTGTCTTCCTAAGAGAAACAGATGACTGCTGTGCACTGCTAGAGGTGGCTGTGAGCAGCACAGTGTTAGCTTCCCGGCACACAGCGGCCCCTATGGGAAGGGCAGGGAGGAAAATGGATTCTGGCAGTCCTGGTAGCATCTCCGTCCCCACTGCTCAAGGTAAGGAACCATCTGGCTGTTGGAGGCTGCTAGTGGGAGCATAGGGTAAATAAGGCTAAAAACTGCCTAGTGATCTCACAGGGAGGAGCCACCCTACCGGAATAAAGGACCCTCCTGATGATGAAGCAGGAAGGACATAAGGTTATCAATCTATGAGGCCAAGGACTGGGTCCTAGTGCCACCCAGAAGTGCAGCGGGCTGCCCGGAGGCGGGGCACTTCTGAAGGCCTTCACAGCCACAGCTCTGCCCTTCCCTGCCCAGGCCTCCCAGTCCACTTGCCTACCCAGTCCACGATGAGAACCTTGCCCACGCTCAGCTTCTGCTGCAGGAGTTTAGCTGTGATGGCTACGGAGTTGAAGAAGCAGAATCCCCTGAGGGGTGTGGGGAGGAGGAAAGAGCAGGGAGTTCAGCTTGAGTGACACAGGAAGGGCCAATGGCAGAGGGTGAGGGTCGGGTCTGAATGGTACTCACATGGCCGTGGATTCCTCAGCATGATGTCCTGGGGGCCGGATGATAGCAAATCCATTCTGAAGTGCAAGCAGAAGGACAACAGTCAGGAGAGCCATGTGGCCAGGGACAGGGTAGACAGACTCAGGAGAGAAGCACAAGTCAGACAGTGATGGGAAAATAAATACACTTTTATAAACGCCAGCTGCAGCTCCCTCCCCCCCCCCAGGCAAACAGCTGTCTCTCCCCTGCAGATAAACACAAGAGTCTCAGGCATTAGTGCCTACTTGGTCCCTCGTGACCCTCACAGCACGGCTGTCCCTGCAGCTTCTCCCCATCTTAGCACTCAAGATGTAAATGTTGCAAAGGACAATGTCTCTTCTATCCTTACCTTGAGCTCTCCTGCAGCCACCTTGAAGGCCAGCTCCACCAGGCAGCCCACTGCCATTCGCACAGCACTAGATGAGTGCATCTCGTTCCACACAGTGTCACTGTCCACCTGCAGGGGCAGGAGATCGGGCTTCAGTGTGCCCTCTGCGGAGGGAGGGGAGGAACGGGAGTGGGCACCAGAGAGCAGGCCAGCAGCCACGGGGATCTGGGAGGAAGGGGGCAAGCTGGGAAAGCCACCTGCCCACTCCCACATATCCAACTCACCCCAATGCCCCCACAAGGCAGCATGGCGTACATCTTCTGGCTGATGGGGCCTGCAGGGAAGAGATAGAAATGCTCTGAAAGGTGTCCCAGTTGCCAGCTAGCATGGACTGCATAGTCCATGCCAGCTTAGAGCGCTAGCTCCTGTTCCGGGGAGATGACCTACCTCTAGAACCAAATACATAAATCACCCACCACCCTCATGCCTGATGCCCTACAGCATGTTCAATCTGTATCTATGGTAATGACGCCCACTAGGACCACTTCCTACTCTGGCTTGGTGGTCTTTAGGACAGCACTGTCACACTCGGATGGATTGAGGGCACATGCAGAATCTTGTCCTTCAGCTTACCAAGCAGCTTCTTGCTGTCCAGCTTCTGCCGGTTAAGGGGGCTGGTCCCATAGAGCAGGGTGTGGTACTCAGAGTGCACAGTCTGGATTTCATCCAGTGTGGCTTTACGACCCCGGATCCGCTGCCAGAGGAGGTCAAGAGAGGCCAGAGAATGTTGACAAGGCTCAACTCTCTTAACTACAGTCCAGTGCTCACAGAGCCAACTTCCAGGAGAACTAAGGGATTTGGAGTGACTATGCCCTGGCCCTTGAGAGACCGCCCCAATTCCCTGGGCCCCCTCGCCCTGCCCTACTCCAGAACTCTTCCCCAGGTTAGCTGGTGACTGTGAGAGACGCAGACCACAAGGGATGGACCTGAGGAAGTCTCAGAACTCACTGGAGGGTGAGGGAGGGGCTTTGCTAGGAGTGGACCACTCAGATGGAAGTCTGCTGAAGGCAGGGGGCTCCCTCACCTCACATTTGCTAAGCAGACCAGTTTCCTGCAGCCTGGACCAGATGCTCTGGATGCGGCCGGCGTGCTCTGGGTGCACATGTGTGTTTCCGCACATACACTGATGTTTCAGCATGAACGTGTCATAGACCACACCTGAGCCACAGACCCTTGCGTCAGCCGGAACTGTTTGAATCCTAATCCACACCCTTATCTCAGGCTACCCTATCTACCAACACCCACCTATATACCCTTTCCTTTCCTGGAATTCCTCTCTTTAAACACAGCCTGGCTGCCACTGGCCCCAATCTCTGCCCTCTGCATCCCCTCTACGGTTCCCAGGGTATGTTCCTTCTTCCCCCAACATGGTGGCTAGTGCGCTGTTCCCCACTGGTGAGATAAAGCCATCCTCAGCAAGTCTGTGCCCTGTCAGAACCCAGCATATGGCAACCTCTTGGGCAAAGCCTTCCGGATTCTACTGAGGCCTTACAAGGGGGGGAAGGCAGACAGGAGGCTAGAAGAGGAAAAACTAAAAGAGACAGTGGTTCCACCCAAGGCTCCAGGACTTGTGCAAAGACGGTGCAGAAGCAAATACCCTAGGTGGGGAGTGGGGGTCACAGAGAAGACAGTGCTGCCCCAGGGAGTACGGAGCAAGGCTGCCCACCCTCCTGCTGGGAAAGAAGCAGCTGCTGATCCCATGAATAGCTGTGGTGCACAGGGAGAGGTCAAGACCCCCTTTTCCCTCCGTGCAGTTTTGGTAAGGATCTGGGAGAAGAAAGCGCATCGTCTGGGGGAGGGGGTGGCTGTGACAACCGCTAGCCCAAGTAGGTGCACGGGGAAAGGATGGAGGAGCAGTGTTAGGGCTTGCCTGTGGTGAAGAGGTGCTTCACCACAGTGGGTTGGTCTGTGGGGCTCTTCATGCTCCCAGGAGCAGCAGGTGAGGACTGGGTGCGGCCCAGGGCCTGATGAGGCACAGTGGCCAGGCTGAGGGGTGCCTGGTACACCTGGAGGGGCTGTAACTGCTGGGCGTCTGCGAACAACTGGAAAGGAGTAGGAAGAGGCCTGTGTAAGGCTCAGTCTGGATGGGGCTGAGTACAGGGCCCTTTCAGCCTCCAGAGGGCCCCCAAGTCTCCTCCTTCCACCACTTCCTCCCACCTGCTCCCTCCAGGGACAGGAGACGCTCCAGGCTTGCCATCTCCTACACGACAACGGGGAAGATGGGGGATGTGATGAGTCACCCCAAATAGTAGCATTGAGGTAAGCGGCTTCGAGGGGCGGGGGTGGGTGGGGGCGGGATGAGTCAGGCCTGAGGGCTTAGGGCTGTGTCCGCAATGAATGGAGCTCACGAGGCTCAAGGCACACTGTAGTAAGAGTGGGGGCGTGTGTGTGTGTGTGTGTGTGTGTGTGTGTGTGTGTGTACACATGCACGCAGAGACCAACGCACAACCAGCAACACAGGCAGAAATGCAGATACACACAGACCATGTGTGTGCACACACGCACGAGCACAGTCACGCAGTTAAAAGACAAGGGCAGTCACCAAGAGAGACTGACAGGCAGGCACAACTCAGGGACCACACAGGATCCCCTTCCCACTCCCTCCTGGTCTCTCCACCCCTCTTTTCTTTAGAAAGCTGCTTAAGGCCTGGCAACTACACCACTGGGAACCAACAATCAAGAGTGGAAATCAGAGCGTGAGGAAAGACGGTAGGTGGGAAGTACCTTTTTGTAACCAGCACTGGACTCCTCTAAGTCGGGGCCCTCATCAGGACCACTCTCTCCATCCTCATCCTTGACCTGAATGCAGTCCTCCTCTTCCTCCTCCTCATCCTCCTCCTCTTCTAGGTCTTCCTGGGTGCTCTCACTCTCTGTAGAGCCTTCCCGGGGCATGGTCAGGGCCCCCTCACCCAGCAAGGCCTCCTGCTGTTCCGTCAGCTCCTCTTCTGTCTCCTCGGGGTGGGTGGTGGGCTGCCTTGACAGCTCCCCGGTTTTGGTAAGGATCTGAGAGAAGAAAGCACGTCGTCGTCGTCGTCTGGGGATGGGGGTGGCCATGGCAACCTTTAGCCCGAGTAGGTCTACTGCCCTTCTCTCCCTCTCCCAGTCAGGCACCTGTCCACACAATTCTGTGTGAAGTGGAAACCTTGAAGCACCTTGCTCCCCAGGCTCAGCCCCCGCGTGTCTTGCCAGACTGGGTCACTCCCGGGTAGCCGGGGACGCTGCCTCCCTGCATGTACCTTGCCCAGCTGCATCTGCTGCTGCTTCTGCTTCTCTAGGAACTGCTGGTGCTGCTGCTGCATGACCAGCTGCTGCAGGGCCTGGGGACTCTGCGGCAGTGGGGAGGACTGAGTGCGGCTCAGAGGTCGGTGCCTCGGGAGCTTGCCCACCGTCCTCATGCTGGTGGCCACACGTTCACCTGTCACCAATGGGGACTGCCCATGGAGTGGCACTACGGAGGCAGAGAAGGGGAGTAAGCACTATTTGGGGGAGGGTCACCCATCCCCGAGGCTGAGCCCTATTCTCTCTCCTCCTTATAACCTTAACAGTGAGCTCAGAGCTACTGGCACCAGCAGGCCATTCTAGGGTCACCTTCCTATCCCTTTGGTTTGCCAGAGTGCACAGGTAGTCCTGGGCTCACCACACACGGGAACAATGACTAGCTCTCTCCAACTGCAACAAGATATCCCTGCCAATAGACTTCGCAGCTCCTACCAGGTTGAGAAATTCTAGGTCGAGGAACCCTAAGCACATTGGCGGGTACTGAAGGTTGACTGCCTAACACTGTCCAACATCAATGCCATGGACCATATGTGGCTGAGGCCTGGAAGCATGGCCTAAATTGACATGTGCTACCTGTATGAAACATACATGGGATTCCGGAGCTCAGCATGAAGCAAAACCAGAAATGGTAATAGTATTCTAGATAGAAGTTAAATATATATTATCAGATTAATTCCACTCATTTCTTTAAAAACAAAAAAATGTTGCTGGGCTCAGTGGCACCCACCTTTAATCCCAGCAAAGTGCAGGTAGATCTCTGAGTTAGAGACTAGCCTGGTCTACACAGTGAGTTTGAGGCCTGCCAGGGCTATATAATGAAGCTGTGTCTCAAAAAAAGGAAAATAGTGTGTATATGACGTACATGTGTGTACATATGTGTTCATGTGTGTGGTGCAGCTAGTCATGTGGAAGTCAGAGGACAGCCTATGATGACAGTCCTTGCTTTCCATCTTGTTTAACCCAGCATTTCTTACTATTTTCTGTCATGTGTACCAGGCCAACTGGCCTGGAAGCTCCCGGGGATTCTCTTATCTCTCCTCCGCCTCACCGTGGGAGTCCTAGGAATACAAACTTGCAGGGCTGTGTCTGGCTTTACGTGAGCACTGGGGACCTGAGTTCAGGTCCCCACAACTGGCGTAGCCATCACTTGACCCAGGGAGCTGCCGTCTAAGCCCTCTATAAAATGTTTAAATGTGGCTACTAGAAAGTTTTAGGTCACAGGTATGGTTTGTAGCTAGGTGCCTATTTTGTGTCTGTAATCCCAGCCTGGATTACTGGAGGCTGGGGGGAAGGGAATAGCCATGAGTTTGAGGCCAACCTGGGCTACACAGTGACACAATGACTCAAAACAAAGCAAAACAAAAACCTAACTAAATAAACAAAGTATGGTCTGGCCAGCTCTGCTCTGGGATATAATGAACAGTGGCCAGTTCTGTCCACTGCCTGGCATACCAAACACTGGTACCTGGTGCTTTCAGAATGTGGAAGAAATCACTGATATGGTTGATGGTTGTGGCAGGGCTGGAGAGTATCCCTGGCTCTTTTCCCTAAGAGATAGGCCTGACTTGAGACCCATGAGAGCCAAACACTCCCTCCCAGGAAACACTGTTCACCCGCTCACCTGCTATGAGCGTGCTCTGTTGCCGGGCCTGCTCCAGCAGCAAAACGTGCTGCAGCAGGGAAGCGTGCCCATGGGGACTTGTGTCGCCCTCCAGTGCCACTCCCAGCAGGCAGCCAGGGATGGAGGATGTGCTCAGGAACTTGCCGGTCAGTGTGCCGCCCTGCCTCAGGGACTGAAGGGCCTGCCTCTCAGCCTCCTGCTGTGTCGACAGCTTCGGGAGGCCTGGTGAAGTTGGAGGGTGATTACAGATAAGGCACAGACTGATACTGCCCCTGTCTTGCTAACTCCAACCAGCATCCCTCAGGGACTCTCTGCCCTCCCACCAGATCAAGTCACACCATCTCAGCTCCCCTAGGGCCTTGGGAAGGTCAATGTCCTAACTGGGATATGTGCCCTGTACTTACGGTGAGGTGCGAGTTGGTAACAGTGACAGTGGCCTGCAGCCCTAGGGAGATGTTGGGCAGAGAAGGAGACGTGTAGAGGCTGAACTGATTTGGGGAACTGTCCAGAGGGAGGGCCCGGTGCTGGGGGAGCATCTAGAGGAGCAATTGGGAGAGAAGAACATGAAAGGAGAGACAGCCAAGAAGGGCATCCTAGACCAAGGCCAAGGACTCTGGTCTCTCACTCCCTGGACCTGAGCCCCAAGTGGAAGTGACAGAGATCAGAGCCCTTCAAGAGCCCGTGGGACAGATCTCTTTTCAAGGCAACACATCCAGGCAAGAACCCTCCAAACGTACACAGAGGCATCTTGACTGAGCACTCAGCTAGACCAGAAAGAGCCAAATTCCTCCTTCTAAAGGAAAGCAAGCACTTCCGTGCCCCCTGCCCCACCCCCGGGCCTCGGTCAGTCCTGTACCTCAGTGGGGATGTTGGGGACTGAGCCAGTAAAGCCGTTCTCAGCGATGGTGCTGTGGGAACTGTTGGGAGAGCTGGGGCCAGAGCCGGGCGCACTGTTACACACGGACGACACTACAGGAGAAGCGGCTGTCACCTGGGCCTGCTTTGAGCCACCCCTCCTCCCAAACCTTCACCATTAGGACAGGAGAGGAGATCTTACCCCAGGCCCTGTGCCTGTGATCTCAACTGCTCTCTTCTTAAAAGTACTAATTACGGTGCCATCCTTTCGACGAAGGAGTGGACTGCTTCTCCTCTCCGCTACCTTCTGTTTTAGCCTCGAACGGACTTTTAAGTTGGGTTCCGAGGCTGGAGAGAGAGTAGCTGGGCTCAAGATTCATCTACACAGAAACCTGAAGCCCAGCCCAGCCTGGTCCAGGACAACTCTGAGCAGCAGCAGCACTGCCCTTTGCACATGCCCACCTAGAAGCCACATTCCTGGGAGCCAGGACTCACGTACCCGTTTTACGGAGGGGAAAGTCATCACGGCTGTCATAGGGCCCAAGCAAAGGCAATTTATAGGAGGGAGGCGTCCCAGGAGGGCCGCTCTGGGGAGGGGAACTCTGGTCCAAAGAAGCATGGTGGGCTCCCCTGGGGATGGGATGGAAGCAGATCTAGGTTACTACCTACCCCTTGACAACTTACCCCCCTGACCTGCCACCCAGGCTGGCCTCAGACTTGCTATGTAACCCAGGCTAGCACTTGAACCCCTATCTATTCTGCCTCTACCTCCTGAGTTCTATAACTAGAGACATATGCTACCACACCCAGCAGAGCAAAGTAGAGCCATGTAAAGACCGTATGGGGGGGCGGGGGCTACTTCCACTCCTACCTCATGGAGCTGAGGTTGTGCATTATGGAGAGAAAAAAATGGACCCTGGGAAGGGGAAGAAGAGAAATGGGATGGGGGGTTCCCTTCCTAGGACAGACTGCAGAACTATGGTTGCAAGGCAGGGTTCCTCAAGTTGTTTCTATAACCAGCTAGTCCCTGAGCAGGACCCTTCTGTTCACCCTTGTCCCCCAGAGCCATTACCAGCATTTGGGGTGCTGTGGGAGGGAATGGTTGAGGCCGCCTGGCGTGGGCTCCTTTGACTTGGACAACAGGAATTCCTGGAGCCTCAGCTTTACCTCGGTGCTGGCGATGGCACCTACGGGACAGGGCACAGCTGAGCTGGGTGTCTGGAGCCGGCGAAGCTGTGCTGTGGGGCGGGGCTGCGCTGAGGTGGGGTCGAGGGGCCGCCCACCGGCCTTACTCTCTTTGCTCTTCTCCTTGTTGCGCAGAATGAGCAGCTGCTGCTCCAGCCGCTGTTTCTCTAGCTCCTCTTGCCGCTGCTGCTCACGCTGCCGCTGCTGCTCCAGCTCCTGCTGCCTCTTAGCCGCTAGCATCTCCTGCTGCTGCTGCGGTGATGCAGGAGGGCAGAGGTGTCGGTGAGCCAGGCCCAGGCAGGGTTGTGCCTCTTGTGGCTTCCTGAGCCCCCTTTGCTCACCTTGAGGTGCTTCTGCAGCTGGACTTCGTGCTGCCGCGTCAGGTGGTCATGCTGCTTCTGAAACTCTGCAAACAGGAGCTGCTTCTGAAGCTGCTGCTGCTGCTTCAGCACCAGGAGCTCTTGCTGCAGCTGCTGCTCCCGTAGCGCGGGGTCCATGGGGCCTGCCAGAGCCCCCCGAAGCTCCACGGGGCTGGGGCTACCTCCACCTCCACCCCCCATGGAGCTGGGCATGGCTCCTGGCAGCACTGGCTTCACCTCCACTGTGGGCACAAAACACACAAGGGTCAGTGGGTGCAGCCTCAGACTACTCTAGGCCATGACAGTCTGGTCCCAGGGCCCAAGAGACTACCAGACAGGTCCTCTAGACCCTGAGTGACATCAGTCTCTGCATCCATGGAATCTACGTCCCACTTTCTTTAGGCAAAGCTGAAGCCATGAACTTCAATAAGAAACTATGCAACGGGGCTGCAGGTAGGGCCAGCCGGCATGCACAAGGCCTTAGGTTCAAGGGGGGAAAAAAAACATATGTTTGCATGAGTGTGAAGAGTGTCAGCTGATGCGTGTCAGGATTCAACACCGGATGCTGTCACTGGCAGTCAATACTAGGCATTTTGTATGCATGGTCCACTCGTTAAACTGCACAGTAACACACCAGTTTGATTCTAGTATTATGACCCGTTTCACAGATAAGGAAACTGAGGTGGAGAGAGTTTTGAGTAACTTGACCAGACACAGCTAGGTGACTGAAGAATCACGATACGAATCTAATACGCTTTCACTTGCTGTCCCCTGCCTTGTCCCCACCTAAGAGAGAAACAGAGATCGGATCTGTGGGGACCTTCCGGACAGCTTGTCCTCTGTGAGTCTCTCAGTCTCATCCCAGCCAGGGCAAAAGAGGCAGATTGGGAAGGGGGGAAACTGGACAGGCATGAGGGGTGAGATGGGAACAGGAGGACTCAGGGAAACGGGGTGCAGGGCTGCACCAAGCTAGGGACAAGATGGGACTGGAAGTCAGCCTGGCTTCCTCTGGTGGATTATCTCCTTTCAACAGTTTTATTGTAATTACCCTGAAAATGCCGCTATATATAGAGTAAGCCAAACAGCAGCTGTGTTGGGGGGAGGGGGAAGAGAATGGGCGTGCAGGGAGGAGGTGGGAGGAGGAGACAGGAAAGGAAAGGGAATCAGACAGGAAGAAGAGTGATGGGGGGGGTGCATAGCGGGGCCTGGAGCTATGGCAAGGACCTCAGTCTCCAACCAGCAGAGCACCCCCTGAAAAGAGAAACATGGCAGAGGGTGGTTCTGAGGTCCACATGGACACTGGGCTGTAGAATGGGAAAGGTTCCAGCTGGCTTCTGGGAAGGTTGGGTCTTGACCTGTTGATCTCCGTGCACTGTCCTCTGGCCACTGAATGTCATTCCACATCACTGCCCAACAGTTGCCAGGGCAACCAGGCAAACACCATACCAGCAGGGAGCCCCAAGCCCAACCCACACCCCACAAAGCCACCCGCAGCTAACAGGAAGGGGAAGGCGGGATACCACTGCCTGGGAAGGAGGAAGCGAGACCGGCTGTACCAGCTCATCTTCTTTCTTCTCCACTTCTCCAAAGAAAAATCCTACGTTCCCTAACTCTAGCCCGGGGAAGCTACACAGGGATAGGAAGATGTTGCCCCAGCAAAGTGGTCCATGCATCCCAGGCAGTGAGAAGACAGAACCCTGATGTCCTGATCTGATCGTTGCCAGTGCTCAGGGCTCTTCCCAACCCCACTCCCACCCCCACCTGACCCTGCATCAAGAGTGGGAAGGCTGTGTAATGGCAGGGACCAGAGGAGACCCAGACCACCCTGTCCCCTTAAGTAAGTTCTGGGAGAAAACAGGACTGAAGAGCATCACCAGGCATGCGGCAAGCCACTCCACCTTTATGCCCAATATGCCTGGGAGACCCACTAGAGGGGTGTGTGTGTGTGTGTGTGTGTGTGTGTGTGTAGCCTGGGCAAGATGTCTCTCAGTACCCACTCCTCCCCCAGCATAAGCTGAGCACATTCCTCTGTGGTTTCTCTGTCAGCCACACTGACGACTCTGTGGCCACCAGGCCAGAGCCACATCTGCAGGAGTGGCCAGATGTGGCCAAAAGGGTGGAGTCAAACACACAGACATACACAATGCCCCCACCCCCCAGCACACAGTCTCTCACTTTCCCTCTACCCCATGCCCTACCCTAGCACCCACATGAAGGGTGTGCTAGACCAGAGTGAAGAGCAGGGTACTAGTGACGGAGCTGGTGGCCTGCCTCTCGCCTCCCCAGCTCTCACAGCATTCAGCCTCCTGTCTAGATGGCTAGCGGTTCCTAGCCAAAGCCGACTTGGTCCTGAAACTGATCACTCCAGCAAAAAGTGGACTGGCTTTTACCTAGTGCTCTTTGCAGTTCTAGGGCTGCTGGAGCTAGATGCCAGCCCATTGGTCCAGGAAAGGGCAAGAGTCTAAAAGATCCTGGACCCCAGCAGATAATTCAGCCCCAAATTGGAATGGTGATGGACAAGGCTATCTTCTCTGGCGGAAGCCCTAGAGAAACACTAGAGGCTCGTGTAAGGAAGGCTCTCCCACTGCTAGCACTGCTAAGATTCCTGCCTATGTGCTGCAGTAGGCACCACAGTCCCATTGGTTTGCAGGTGGCAGGGGCCAGAGGGCTCTGCCACACAGTCTTGTTCCCATACAGGCAGGAACCAGGAGGAGAATGTTAATTTGGGCCAGCATGCATTTGGCAGGCTCTGCCAGGTAGCAACCTGGCTCCTTTCAGGATGGAAGCCAGGAAAGAAAGGAAATGGGGTCCCCAAAATGCAGTCTGCCTGGCACAGAACGTAGAGCCTGACTGTCCTGGCATCCCCTTCAGGATCTATGCCCTCTGCCAGCTTGGCAAGAACAGAGCAGGTGACAGCAGCTGCCATTCAAACGAAGCATTTGGAAGGGGAAGTGGGTGTGTCAGGACAGGAAGGGGCTCTTGGCTGCCTCCTGGTGGACCTAGGAAGGTTGGAGAACCTTGGGAAAGAGAAAAACGGTGGGTAGAAGGGCATGTGCCATTCACTAAGATGACTGTTTGAGAGCCCAGACTAGCAAAGAGCTCCTGAAAGGCCACGATCACATGGGACAGCAAGGTCCTGGGTCCTTATATCACCTGTCGTCATCCCCATCCCGGGCCTCCTGCTGACCTGCACAAAACAAACAGAGCCAATGCCAGGAACTTCCTGTGGAGAGAGTATCAAGGTTCTAGGGACAGGCACTGGCCACCTACCCTTGGGACTCAGACCCTTGCTCCCTCCAGGGAGTGGCAGTCTTAGGAGCAAACTGACCCATGCTGCCTCCAGGGAGAAGCCCAAGCATTTGGGTGGGCAGGGCTATTTGCCCAGCCATCACCATGGCCCTGCCCATACAAAGCTCTGGCTCAGAAGGAACAGATCTGCCTATCTCATGGGTATAACTAGGCAGAACCAACACCTACCTGACACTCCCTTCTCACCCAGTAGGCCCCCTCTCTTCATGAACCCCAACAGCCCAGGAGATTCTACAGCACAAGAGAAGATGCCCAGGTCCCTCAGAAGGAAGGACTAATGGGGAAACTATGCCCACTGCCAATTTGGAATTAGCCTAAGAATAAAGGGGTGAACTGAAGATTGCACACTATAATCTTAGATACACAGGAGGCTGAGGCCGGAGAATTGTAAGTTGAAAGCCAGAATGAGTAGCTCAATGAGATCTTGCCTCAAAAAGAAAATAATACTTTAATCCCAGCACTTGGGAGGCAGAGACAGGTGGATCTCTGAGTTCAAGGCCATCCTGGTCTACAGAGTGAGTTCTAAAACAGCCAGGGCTACACAGAGAAACCCTGTCTCAAGACAGCAACAACAACAGCAGCAACAATAACAACAACAACAACAACAACATAATAATAATAATAACAATAATAATGACAAAAACCACAGGCAGCCATGGTAGCTCATGCCAGCATTCAGAAAGCTGAGGCAAGAAGACTACAGTAGGTTCTAGGCCAGCCTGAAATACAGAGCAAAACCCTAGTAAGCTCCAGTCTATCCTGGATTACAGAGTAAAACCCTTTCAACAAACAACAAAATCATGAAATTCAGTTAAAACAGCAGATCCCAGACAAAGGGATTTGGTCTCTAAACAGATAAGGGGCTATGGGTCACAAGGAACAGGTTTGGACAGTACCTTTGGGAACCAGGGCTCAAAGTAAACAGATCTAACTCTAGCTACCCCAGAACAACAAGGAGAGACAAGTGTAGCTCCTGCTCTGAACAGTCTGCAAGCCACACCCCTCCCTCCCTCCCTCAGAGACATCACAAACCAGAAGTCCGGGAAAACAAACCCTGACCAGCAGCGAATGTGTGCCTTTTACTCCTCCAGGGATCCCTGGAGTAGTTCAGGGTTTGAACACACCTAGAAGGCCCAAGATGCTCAGTGCCTATCTCTGAAAGCCCCTTCTCCAGGAGCCACTAAGGTAGGAAGGAACCTAAGACAAGAGATCATTAAACTATACATTCAGGACTGAAACATGTCCTATGCAGACAATATCTGACTCTGTGTTGCTGCTTTGCCTGGAGGGGACAGCGTGAAAGGGTCCTTTGAGACCATCTGTTTCAGTCCTCAGTGACAGGCTTTGGAAACCATGCTTCACAGAGAGAGGGCTGTGCAGAAGACCCCACAGGCTGAGGAGCAGCAGAGCAGGGATCTGACCCCAGGTGACCTGGCTCCCAGCACGGGAAGGATGTACCTAAGCACGAGCATGCTCAGCCTGGCTCCACTGTGGGACATCATTCCCGACAGCACAGGTGGAGGAAAGCCCACCCAAGAAGACAGCACACGGCACCAGTACCCAGGTAGCATAGACCTGCCTCGACAACAATAAGCAGCTTCTTTAAATGTCTAATTACCTTGTCTGTCCCTTGGAGGATGGAAAAAAAGGCTCTTGTTCCTGTCTTGGCCTTGAGAGAATTTGGAAGGAGGCGGGGAACACACTTCACACTCCTTTGCCCATGACGCCGATGACCCCTCCCCACCGAAGACGGTTTCCCATGATCTATTTCTGTGCTCTTACGTGACTAGAGAGGCCAATTGAGGCTCAACAGGTTCTACCGCAATTCAGACGGCATTTCCACATGTGCAGGCTCGGCATGACTCTCACCTAGCAATTTGCACGACTCGTCGAGCAAGCGAACACAATCATGTAATGGTTATGAGTGAGGGCTTTGGGAGAGATGGCACAGGCTCAAGGCAGCACCACTTGTTAGTCAAGGCTCCAGGCGCCTCCCCATGCTTCATGCAAGCATCTGCAAAATGGAAGCAGAGCACCTACCTCCCAGGTTGCCAAGCCCGAGAGAATGCATGCTGGGGAAGTTGGCACAGGGCCTGAGGAGATGGCAGAGGAGCTTGTCAGGGCTACTATTAATGGCTCCTGGAGTGAGTGTGTGTGTGTGTGTGTGTGTGTGTGTGTGTGTGTGTGTGTTCTGGTTTTGGCAACCTAGCAAAATCTATAGACTACTACTCAGAATGTTTCATATTAACTCAGAATATACCATAGTGGCAAAATGCTTGCCTAATGTGTGAGGCTCTGTGTATGATCACCAGCACCAAAATAATAATAATAATAACAATAACAACAACAGTAACAATAGGAATAACGTTTCTAAAGTTCACAAACTAGCCAGGTGTGGTGCTATATGCCTATAATCCTAGTTCTCAGTGTAGAACTGAAGTCAATCTGAGCTCACTGTCAGACCCTGTCTAAAGATCAAAAACACTTCTGCTGAGTTCAAAGCCAGCCTTGTCTATATAGCAAGTTTCTAGCTAGACAGAACTACATAGCCAAACCTATCTAAGAAATAAAATGAAAAACAAAACATGGGATGACATATACTAAGATTTGGAAGTCTGAGGCATGATAATTCCCAAGTTTGAGTTTGGTAAGTTCAAGATCAGCTTGGACTCACACACACACACACACACACACACACACACACGCACACACACACTGAAGAGATTGCTCACTGTCTACTTTTCTAGAGGACTCAGGGTCACTAGCAGTTCACAACCATCTGTAACTCCAGTCCTAGGAGATTCAGTGCTCTCCTCCGGCCTCCTCGGGCACGCAGGCATGCACATGGTCCACAGACGTATAAAGCAGGCAAACCAATCATAAACATAAATGAGTTAAAATAAATAAATAAAAATGTGCTTGTTTGCTTAACCAAAAGTAAAAGCACAAAATCAAACATTTAGAACTATGTAAGGTCAACTCCACAGATCACTTAAGCTCTGTGGATGCTAGGCTCCAACTCCAGTCACAGCGAGGCCTTAACTGTCATTCATGTCTGAAGGTTACTCTGTGGACCTGTACCATCAGAGTCCTTTCTTCAGACTGTACCATGACCAGGAGCTAGGTGCCACTGAAAGAGAAAAGGTTCTGGGAGCGGCATCCTCTCAGCTCCAGCGCTCAAAGGCCATCACCCCAGCTGCTTTTTGCAGCTCAAATCTCAGCAGTGGGGTCCCTTCCACCACCACCCCCAAATTACCTGAAACAAATAAGCACAAGCTCTGGTCCCTGCTTTCCAGGCCCCATCCCTGACCTCACTGTCCCCACTCTAGGTGACACCTCTGCCCAAGGCTATTCTCTATCCTTCTGGGGTGAGGTGCTAGGAGACCCTCAGCCCTTCCTCCAGCGAGACAGAAGCAACGTGAGACTGACCTCAGAGACCCTCAGAATGTCAGTAAGGAAAAGGCCCAGGAGCTCGGCGACTCAACGCCCCCAGCTGCAGGAAGAGAAAGTGAGGCCACAGAGGGAGCAGGCTTGTCCAAGGTCACCTGAAAAGGAGGCAGAGGAGCCAGTGCTTAATCTAGACTCTCCTGGCTCTCTCTGCCCCTCTCCCTACAAAGCAGAAGGGGAAAGACTAGAGGCTGGCACCAAATATAGCGAGAGATGCAACAAGGAGCCCTGAGGGTCCAGCAACCTACATGAAGGCATCAGAGTGATACCAGCATACCAGAGCCCAAAGGGAGAAGGGAGAGGGGGACAAGTGGCAGGGGGAGCTTGGATAGCTGGAGGCAGGCTGAGACTCGGAAAGACCTTACAGGGATGCAGAATCCAGGTAGGGGCCACGGGGTGTCCCTTGAATCAGCGCTGATCCTAGTTTGCTACATGAAGAGAAGATTCCCACTTCCCCACCATCCCAAGAATATCTGGGCACAAACGCTGCAGGCAATTAAAAAAAAAGGCACAGTAACCATGCAAAACCTGCAGTTATTGCTCCTACCTGGGGGTGGAGGTGGGGGTGGCGCATTGCATTCTCCCTGCATAGCCCAGGCTTAAGAGTCCAGCAAGGCACCCTGTCTGCCTGGCTGCTTGCCATTATCCCCCAATGAGTTTAGACACCTGCTCTTGGCATCTCAAAACATCCTCTCTCCAGACTGCCAGGCTGCTGGGAATTGTATTTGCCTGTCTAGGATAACAGCCGCCCGCCTGCCCTCTACACAGACCCTTCTCCCACGAAACATGAGTGGCAGCCCAGACTCTAACATGCTGTACATAAGAACTGCCAAAGGAGGAGTGCTTCCCTGGAGCTGTCCTGCAGACTCAGAACCTGCGTCCAACCACATCTCCTTGGCAATTCTGTTGTAACTTAAAGCCACAGAACCACTGTCTCACAGTCCCTGGACTGCCTGCACTCATTCCTGTTGACAATCTGACAGCTGTTACAGCTGTGTGTGGACACGGTTAATCTGACTTCCTGTCTGGCAGCTGTGCAGAGGGGAAGGGACAGCTGAGGGTCTCAAAAACAAGATGAGGTAGCAGGTCATGGGGGCAGGAGAGGCTGTCTGCATGGGAGAGCATTTTACTCTGTTCTTGGGTCCACATCTTTTGAGCCAAAGTGTCTACAGGGAGAGAGATAATTGGCCAAGTGGTTCCAAGTATTTGTAGGTGGGGGAGACTATTCCTAGACACCCCAGGAGTGGGGCCAGAATGAGCCCTATTCCCTAGGAGCACAGACTTTGGAGGTACAGACAGGCCTCCTGCATAAGGCTCTATAGGATGGATACTGCAGATGGGTACCCAACTGAAGGGACAAACTGGAGTGAAAATCCAACCCATGCCCTGGTTGCTAAGCCATAGACACTAGCTCTGAGGACACACCCATCCACACAAAGGACTATTTTTAAAGAAATGTGAGAGAAAGCTTTTGTGTGGGTTAACTACAGCCCCACACAGACAGACCTGAGTTCAAATCTTAGCTCCTACTTATGCTGTGCTCTGGGTGAATTCTTTCACATCTCTAACCCTTCTCCACTATGGAATGTGGGTAACTAACAGCCTTCCTAAAAGAGACCAGTAAGGAAAGTCCCAGGAATCCTTGTCGCCTCGTGGATTACAATATTAGTTCCATTCAGGTCCTGCCCTTCCTACCTTCCTGGCATCCCCACACCTACAAATTCCTGATACACAGCCATGCTCAGAATGGCCTCAGGAGCCCAAATAGGAACAGCCAGGGAAAGCCCCGGTTGCAAACATGAACCCCATGGGACTTCCCAACATCCAGAGCATTCCTTCCTGGCACAAACCAGATTGGTACCTCCCTCAGCCAGTAGAGAAGCCTCCTCTGCCATTCCTTCTCCCAGGATCCAAGGACTCAGCTCAACCACAAATGGACAAGAAAAATCAGAGCCCCGCTCTGAATCACTGGGAATCCTACAGTGGAATTAAAGATCCCAGGATCCTTAAACTAGGGCTGAGCCTGCTATATGGAGGTGCCCACTGCACACTGGGCAGTGACAGGGTAATTAGAGACACCACCAGTCACCCACAATGGAAGGGAAATTGGTCCTTTTCCACTTCCTTAAGCAAGAGGAGCCGAGTGAGTGTTTCTGTCCCTCTTGAGCTCACGTACCCTTAGGTGTCCACTGTAGCTGTCTATCCAGCCACCAGGTCAAGCCCCAGAATAGCACCCAGGCATCCTGCCAGAAGGCGGGACCTCCACCTCCTCATCCAACACTCATTCATCTAAGTACCACCCACTGTGCTAGGTGTGTGTGTGTGTGTGTGTGTGTGTGTAGGGGTATTAGCAGCCAACAAGACAGACAGCAGAGGAAGCAAAAGCTGCCCCCAAATGAGAGTTCCCAGGACTTGCTGCTACAAGGGGCAGAGAGGCAGCATTTTGCAAGGCTCATTCTCCAATCCCTTGGGTGGGGGACACCAGCAACACCACCTGAGAAAGCACCCCTGGAAACCGGCTTTGTCAGCTGTAGGCTTCTGTGTCTTGTCTGAAGACTGCTCAAGAAATCGGAAGGAAAGGGCTCGTGAAGGGAAAAGGGACTGAAGGGAAACACCAGGCTTCTGGGCCTTCATGGCCATGTTTATCTAGGGAGGTTTTTTTTTTTTTAACCCAAAGGTTAAAGTGTTTCTATTTGAAACGACTATTTACATTCCAGAGTCCAAAAAAAAAAAAAAAAAAAAAAAAAAAAAAAGGCAGCCAAGCTCCAGGCCTATATCTGTCCCCGGCCGCGTCACAGACACAGCATCATAACTGCTCAGGGGAACATTCTTAGCCCTCTCACTGAGCTGCTGGGGTGACTCACACCTCCCGCCAGCAGGGACTGCGCCACACTCAGAAGGCCAGGTTGGAAAGGGGGAGGGGGTGGAGATCTAGAGAGAGGGATTGGCTGGGGTATATCCAGGGATAGAAGAACAGGGTCCTAAACTCTCAGAGTATCTGGTGTCTAAACCAAAGAAGAGTAAACAAGAGGGAACTCAGGGCCAAGTGGTTGCTCAGTGCAGAATGGGTGACCAGCTAGAAGCCACCCTAGGTGATGCTCTGCAGACATTCCTTAACCTCCCTGGAGTCCACATGAACATGCAGAGGCCAAGGTTTGGGGGTTGTGAACAGGGACTGTAGCTCCATTAGTCCTGAGCAAGCATGAGCCTTTTGGGCTCCATCCCAGGGAGGTACACTGCAGAGCTGGTCTCCATGCTATATACCATTGAATGGACATTCCTATCCACGTTCACGCTGACAGCAAACCACATTCCAAGGATTTTCCAAACCTTCCCAAAACATTCTTCTGACACAGCCCAATTCTACTGAAGTCTTAGCCCTGGACAGCTGAGAGCCAAATCATAGGTACCCACCGGAGCCAAATCACAGGTACCCACCAGAGCCAAATCACAGGTACCCACCGGAGCCAAATCACAGGTACCCACCAGAAGAAATACAGCTCCCACTTTCTAATTGAAACCTTCAGATCCACACCACGTATTCAGAGTCAAGAACTCTAGCACACAGACACACATATCTCTCTCTCTCTCTCTCTCTCTCTCTCTCTCTCTCTATCTCTCTCTCTCTTCTTCTTCTTCTTCTCTCTCTCTCTAGTACCAAGCCAGCCACTGCCAGGAGGGGCCAGGCGGGCGGGCATGGGTCCAGCAGGCCCCTCCCTGGAGGAAGCATCTTGTGGTGCCAGCCTGGTGGCAACAGGTTCCTGGGAGTGACAGAAGGAGTGGCCAGCTCTGGGGGAACCCCACCCCTACCAAGGATCAAAAAAAAGTTCCCTAGAGAAGGTGGCAGGGCTAGGAATCCTCAAGCTTGGGGGGGAGCGGTCTTTAAGCCCACCTGTGGTCAAAGTAACACTTCCTTATCCTCAGAAAGTGGGAAGAAACCACAGCCCGGGGAAGGAAGAGACAGGAGGGAACTAGGAACTAAGCCAGAATCCTTAAACACTCCAGCTGCTAGTCTCCGCTCAACCCTATCCCAACAAGCCTCTTCCCAAGTGTCCATTCTCAGAAGTCTCCTGACCAAAAACTTGCCAAAGTCACTACACCCTGACCAGGTCAAACCAAGCCACAGAAGCTTGGTTTCTGATTCCTGTAGGTACTCCAGGTACAACTTCTTCCTCTGCTCAATTGTGGGGAGAGCAGGCAGCCTGGAGACAGGTCACTGACCCACTTCCTCCCCTCTGACCATGGTCCAACTAGGCCAGAATCCTCTAGGAAGCCCTAGCCCCTAGCAGCTGAGGCTGACCCTGCTGAAGGCACAGGCACTGGAGGGATGAACAGAGGATAGCTAGGATGCACCGTGATAGGTCGGCCCCGGGCACGAAGGGAAGGGAAGCTGCCCTAGAAGCTCAGTTCTTCCAATCCGTGGACGTTCAACAAAACCCTCAAAGGCTGAAGCAAGACTCACAGTGAAGTGCTCAAGCCAGGTGCAAGGATGCCCAAGAGCTGAGGGCAGGTGGGGACACAGAGCCACTTACCTGCCACAGGGATGCTGTGCAGAGGAGTCCGTGGCAGGATTTCCAAGGATGGTTCCCGGCCTGACATGCCATCTGCTGAGAAACAGGACTCGGTCTCATAGATGGTCTGCAGCATCTCCACAAGCCCCTGTGCCTTGGGCACCAGCAGCATGCCAGGGAGGGGCCGCCCGAGGCGGAAGCCGGGGAGGGAAAGGTGGTCAGCAGAGCCAGCCGGCTGCTCAAGGACTCCCTCAGGCCACTGCCGCTGGGACCCACAAGGCAAGGAGGCACCTCATCCGGCCTGGGTGCTCCGGAGGCAGCAGACGCGGGGAGGCTAATGAAGCTGCAGGCCTGCTCTCCACTACAGGAGCATGGACCAAGGTCTGTCCAAAGGTTCCAGGAGTTGGGCTATGGCTGGGTGCTCAAGGGACAGGAAGGGGAGCTCAGTGGGCAGGCAGGCTCTCTGTGTTCCCTCCCAGAGCCACCGGTGACAGCTCTGGGCTTGGCTCCCTGCTCCTCCTCCCCGAATGAGCCGCCGGCAGCTGGCAGGAGACTGAAATAGCAGTTGGGGGAGGGCCCTGTCTATAAATAGGTGGAGCATGCTCAGGGAGCCGCCGGCTGGCTGCCAGGAGCCCAGGCCTGGCGGAGGCCCCATGGGGGGAGGCGCGTTCCACCCCAGGAGGAAGCGCCAGGCAAGGGGGAGGGGGGCAAGGGAGGCCTGCACTCAGGGCCAAGGCCACAGACCTGGGTGGCCAGTGGCTGGACTAGAGAAGGGTGCAGGCAGAGGACCCATGCATCTGGGGTCAGCTTTGGCCACTGCTGGGGGCAAACAATGGACTGGACACCAAGCAGCCAGCCTGGATCTTCTATCTTCCCCTTTTCTGTGCAGAGCGAGGAAAGGAATCAGAAAGACTAGGGAGAGGTGACAGACACCCAACCACCTGGTCTAACCTCACACCTCCTCCTTACAGCCTGTGGAGTTTGTATAACTTCTGCCTTCCCACAGAGTTGGGAGATGCCTCTCTACACTCTTACTATCAAGGAGACCCTAAATAGCAGTGGAGTGGCAGCTCTCCCACCCATTCTAGAGTACCACCTCTGGCCTCTCTCCAGGGATCAGAGAGATTTTCTGGGTAGGCTTTGCCCAGCCCAGGCAGGGGACTGGACAGCACCTGCCCATTCTCAGCTCAATCAATGCTTTCCTGGCAATCCACTCAGCTGAGAGCACCACAAACCGCAAACATCATTGCCTTTATGCTAACAACGACCACCGGCCAGGGGCCAAGCTGGGGAAACTGAGGTACAGCAAGACGAAAGTCACTCTCGCCATAGAGATGCTCACGTGATAGGGACAGGAGGTCTGAAGCACTGACCCCCATAACTAATGGAAGAAATATACAAGTCTGCCAGGTACAGGACCGCCAGCGCCCAAACAGAAACACTTGGGGTTGCAGACCCTCCAGCTAGTCATAAAGCTGTTAGCAACCTGGTATGGTGGAGTAGTCCCAGCTCTCCATCTTCCTGGGCTATTGGGCCACCGTACCATCAAAACCAGTAGGTGCCAGCATCACCTACTGTTGACCTCCCCCTTCTTCCTGGGTTGTGCCTCCCTCCCACTGATAAAGAGATCCCACTTGGCCCCCTGACCTCACTGGAGCCTTTTAATAGACTGGTTATTCCTGGGTCTGTAGCCTCCTCCCCTTTCCTGACGTCACAGTTACTATTTTGGACCCCTCCTGGCCCCTCCTTGCCCCCCACTCCAGGCACGGAGCCAGGGACACCTGTCCTCTCTCTGGACTGGATGACCTCACCCTCCTGTCAGGAGCCTGGGAGAAGCAGTCCAACCAAGGACATGGTGGCTGTGACTCCAGAAATCCATCTTCCGAACTTCTGCCAGGGTACCATGGGGGCCTCCTCCCTCAGGTAGGAAAACACACGCACGGGTGGTAGTAGAAGCAAGCTTTTCTAAGCATGGTGAGATGCAGACGGGGATTTGGGGTTTGTTCCCCAGTGGCAGACCAGGAACTAAAGTGGGAGGAGTCTGAAGCTACAGTCAAGACAGATTCTAGAAGGAAAGGTAGAAGACCTGTGCAATCCAGGCGCTTAGTGCTGGAAAACATCACCTAGCTACAGCCCCTCCCCCAGCTGCATCCAGATCAACTTGGTCTCTCAAGAAGAGAAGACCAGAGGCTCTACCAATGACAGTCACAGGCAGACACAAGGGAGCCCAGAAAGCCGTGGGCAGCAGCCACTCCCAGACGGGGCTCCACCCACCCACGCTGGGAACAACCAGAAGGGCTGGCTAGCCCTGTCCTGGCACACTCTTACCTGCCCCAGGCACAGGAGAGAGACAAGGGAGTCCTGCTCAGGGGAGGATAGCAGCTAAGACAAATTGAAAGCAAAATCCCTGAGACCCTAGACTAGCCTGATGTCAAAAGAAGTCTCCCTTTTTTTGTTTGAGACAGAGTCCCACTCTGTAGTCGAGGCTAGCCTTGAACTCACAATGATCTTCCTGATTCAGCCTTTCCACTGCTGGGACTACTGGTTTAAGCTATTAAACTTGGTAAAGAGAATTCTTCACAACTCTTTGAGGACACGGGCACTCAAAGGCCAGGGCTCAGTGAGAGCAGTCAGCACTAGCATGACTTCTAAGCTTTAGCCAGAGAAGTCTTCATCTTCAATGAAATTCCCAAAAGCCTCTGAGGAAATGTGCCTGGATAGGTCTAGGTCGGGACAGCAAGCATCCCTCCTCTTCTGAGACGCAGATGAGGTAACGAGGTCTTCCTAATGTCTAACCTCAAGCTTTCCTGCTATAGCGCCCCCTTATCCTGCCTACTTTTCCATCCCTACACATCCACAGCTCCCAAGTCCCACCCCACAAATCCCCCACAGTGCTCCCCAAGGGTGTAGTCCACAAGACACATTCAGGACCAGCACCAGCAAGCTCAAACCCAGCTTGGGCTACAGATTCAACTCTGCTCTCCCAGTAGTACTTCTACTCCCCACCTCTAAGGCTCCACTCTGGCCCCCAAATCGTCTGAAGCTGAGGCAGAAGGAAGAGCCCAACGCTGTCTCCTTCAGCTCTGCTCCATCTCATTTCCTGGGCCCAAAGGCTGGCTTGGGGCTCTGACCAAAAGGGAGGAGAAGAAGTCTTCTGCCCAAGGTTGGTCCAGAGACCCTGGGCTGGGAGATGCCCAGGAAGCCTCCTGTTGAGCCCAGTCATGCTGGGACCCGTCAGTATGGCCCAGAAACCACCGTGCGCCAGGGGCGCCATTAGGAACTGGCTGAATCTCCTCATTTAAAACCAATTGTAGGAAGAATATGGACACACACTTTGTCACCTATTTCCCCTCTGGGTTGATACTGCCTCTTCGCATCAGCCAGTCCTAAGCCTTCAATCCCTCTGGAAGCTGAGCAGAGGAAGAGAACTCGGACTCCAATCTGCCAAGGCACCTATAGACAAAGGAAGCCAAGGGTCTTCTCCCCAGACCCCTGCCCATGCCAGCACTGACCCACTTTCCCCTCCTCTGGCTGGCTGCCCGCCCTCCCTGGGTCTTGGTAGCAGAGCCTGAGGCAGGGAGACAGGACGCCAAGGTTCCTGGCTCCACCCCACACTCATGCCCCAGTTTCTCTGGTCACCCCAAAGGGAGGGGGCAGTCGCCCTCCCTCCTGGGAAAGGGAAGGAGAGAAAGTATAGAGGGCGCTAGGAGGTGCTGGGCAGACAGGTGTTATCCTACGGCTCCTCTTCCTCCCACGCAGGGCATAAGGAACCTAGATGCCTCCTCCAGGGCCCCACCAACAAACATCTAGATAGGATCACGTGGCAGGACACATTCTTGTCCCTCTCTAAGCAATGGCCCTGAGAACAGGGTACAACCAGGGCAGTTGTCCTAGGTCCCAGGGAGGCTCTTCCAAGCCAGAACTGCTACCAATTCTATCAGTCTTTAACCCCATGGAGGGGAATGTACAGACAGGACTGGCTCCAGAAAAATAAAGAACGCCTCACCCTTTGCACCCTCCTTTGCCCAAAGAAAAAGATAGAGGGAGACAGACTGCCCTCTTCCTCAGATGGTCAGAGAGGTAGATAGGGTCAAGTACTGGCATGCAGCCCACTCCAGAGTTATATAAAGTGAGTGCCCACTGGCCAAAGTGGTGGACCCAGAAGCAAATCGCTCAATCTCTACCTGCCACCCTTCAGCAGGAACTTGCATGCTGACTTTCTGGGACGGTAGGGATGGACCATTTCCTGTCTTGCTCCACCACAAGCCAGCCCACTGGTGAAGCCAGACAAGGACTTGTCAAACCAAAAAGTTCTTAGGTTGAGAGGAACCAGAGGACTGAGAAAAAGTGCCCTGCTGTACCTGCCCTGCGGTTATATGCCCTAGGGAGAGAGGAATGAGTGGGCCAGGTTGTGGGGAGGGATCGGTCCTGCGCATTACCCCCTCCTGTCTGTTGCCTGTCCTGGGGCTCCCAATCTTTCTTTCTTGGGGCCTTCCACAAGGTGTCCACAGTGAAGTGGACACCTATGAACTCTGAAAACAAAGTCACTTTATTTTTGTGGCACTCCAAGACATGTAGTTTCCAGCTTCTTCTGGGCTCTGGGCATCGGAAGCCCCGACCCAGATGTCAGCTGAACTTGTGAACAGATGCTGAGCCCCCTCAAAGAGGAAAAGCTGCGTGCAGACCGGTTGTCTCTGTGCCACAGGGCAGCTGGACCCCACTAGAATAGCCGGCCCCCTGGAACTGTAGGAAAAACTAAGGGTAAGAGCCATAGCAGGTCACCTCTTGGCACAAGCAAAGAGCCCTGTTTTTAAGCTTCTCAACAGTCTTAAAATATAGTTCTATATCCTGTGCCCCTCTCTCTTTCTCCCTCCCATACATGGAAAAGACAGCATCTCCCCTGCTGGGGGCAGCTGGAAAGCCAGCCAGGAGACAGGTCACCAAGAATACCTATCTTACCAGAGCTCTTCAGAAGCTGCCAAGCTAGTGGAGATCTCCAGCTATAGCACACACCGCCAGCTCTAGCAGGACGGCTGTGAGGAGAACCTGGACCATCAGTGACTAGAACACAGCCTTAGTAACTCACCTCTCACTGCAAGAGAACGAACCCCTACAACTGAGAAACGTTCTCCCCAAGCCACCAACAGATGTTCTTGGGCAACCTCTGTGCCCCTGATCAAGGGTCAACTCCCAACCCCCATGTGAAGCAGGGAATAAGGACAGCTCAGAGAGAGCAAGCAAGCACCACTGTGCGCCCATCTGAGCAAAGAGCAGAACTGAGGGACTAATGGAGAGTCATCAGGCCTCTTCTGTCCCTTTTATGACCAGAGGATGAGACAGGAAGCCAGAGCTCTAGAGCCCACCTGGTGCGACTCTTAGGGGTTTGAATAAAAGTAAGGGCAGGAAAACCCACCGGGAAGTACAAACCCAGTAAGAAGGTAGCTGGGGAACGGGATTTCCCAGTGAGGGGCTAAATTCATACCTGCTTCTTGCAGCTCAGTTTTTATCCAATGCTCTCATCCTCCCTTTCTCTAAAAGGGAAAATATCCATCTATCCATGCTTGCAGAAAAAGATACAGGGACAGGCTGTGCTGGGAAGGGTTAAAGTTGGGCATACAGCAGGATAGACACCAACCATCTCAGACTATTTAAAAGGAGACAGCTGGCGACAAGAGGTAGTTATTACTCTGACCATGCTGACCTATGACCTTCTGGGGACCTCCTGAGTGTCCAACTTGAGTCATTTGAACACATCCTCATAGGCTTGTGTTGGGACACACACAAACAGAGCTACCTTGAGTCCCACCCACAGACTGTTCCTGGCAGCACCCAGCAGGATCCTAGCAGAGAGCAATGGGAACTGAGAGCCAAAGACCCCACCACAGGAATCCACCAAGAGGAAAAGGATCATCTGCTTACCCCCAGCAAAGGGTCAACGTTCTTCTACACATAACCCACTCCTATCCCCACACTGTAGACCCTAAGGCAAAGGGCCCTTTAAACCTCCACCAGGAAAAAGATACAGCACAGGAAACACAATACTCCAGCAAGGAAAAAAAGCCACCACTACAAGTAGCAGCATGAACATTCAGCTGTATCCAGGAAAACACTTCCATCACTGTCCCAGGCTACCCAGAGAGATTCGTACCAAAGGAGACAGCTGCGACAAGAGTAGTTATTACTTACCATGACAGCCTCTACCCTATCTTGATCATTAAACTCTCAGCTGTGTGACACAAAACGGCTACTGCACACGATTCCAGAAAGAGTCTGCGTCTCACAGGTGCCTCTGTGATTTGAACCCTTGGTAAGTGTTAGTGTCGTTGTCTACAGGATTGTAACTTCAGTACCAATCCCAGTACGGATCAGCAGAGGACAGGCTCCCGACATGGATTCCCAGGTCTGTCTCACAGTTGGCCTCTGTTTTTGAACTTGGTTTTTTTGTTTGTTTGTTTGTTTGTTTTTCAGGAGAGTGTTTTTTTTTTTTTTTTTTTTTTTAAATGTGACATTCTCTAGTCCTGACCCCTTCAATCCCTGACATCTCAGACACTGGCAGTCAGCTGGCCTGGGCAGGAAACCCACACAGCCCACTGCATTCAAAACTGCCCCAGGAGGCTCCTGTCCAACCTCCCAGCTCTTACCCGGCTCGTTGGGAGAGTTCATGCCGGCTCTGGGCCTGCAGGAAGCTGATGCTGGGGGCTGGGACGGGAGGAGGCGGAGCTGCGGTGATGTCAAGAGAGACAGACGATAACAGACAGACGGACGGGACAGGAGCCCGGGGCCGCAGTGCCTCTAATGCCCATCCAAGGCCATCCTTCGGGGCGAGGCAGTCAGGCACTCAGAACAGCATCCCTAGGGAGAGATGGAGCAGGGTTAGCGGTCCCTAACTCGGGACTCTGAGAGCCAAGGGAGACCGTGGAGTGATCCTCTTGTACCAGGGAAGAGAGGGAGGGTCACGAGCCCGGGGCACCAAGGAAACAGCATTGGACCGGACTCTTACTTTTTCTCTTCCTAATTGGTGCCCAAGGGACAGGAAATGGCCATAGTGATCTCTGCAGACATCAGTGCCCAGTGCCAGGTGCACCTACACACTGGCCACATTTGGGGCAATGGGAAAAGGCTGAGCTGACATGGGGTCCCTGGTAGAAGTTTAGGGAAAGCTACTGAGTACCCTGCTGGCACATGCCTTTAATCCCAGAACTTGGGAAGATTAGAAGTTCAAGGTTAATCGTGACTATATAAGTGTAATGCTAGTCAATGCTACACAAAATCCTGCCTCCAAAAACCCACTAGGGCCAATGAGAGGGCTCAGCAGGTAACCGTGCTTGCTGCCAAGCCTGATGACCAGAGTTCAACCGGACTCACGTCGTAGAGGGAAAGAAACGACTCACGAAAGCAGCCCTTTGACCTCCATGTATTCATTGTGCCGTATACATACCCATATACATACATGTACACACACATACAAATAAATGTAATTTAAAAAAATAATAAAATTGCTAAAGTTCAGGGAGGAAGTGATACCCAGCCCAGCACCCCTGGGACTCAAAGGCCCGGCTGGTATCTTCTCCCTATGTGTTGTGGCTCTGCCACCCATGTCTGGAAACACGCTTTCTTGTCTTCCCAACACCACCTTGAGTGAGGGCACAGGAGTGTGTTTCATAAAGTCAAACAGATCCAGATCCAGCACTCTCTACAAGTGTGCTGGAGTTTCTGGGCCCTGACCCAAGGCTTGTTGTTCAGGTTATGCTCTATGGAAGGAACCATGAAATCCAGCCTGTGTGCTGCCCGTCAAACAATGGTCTGACACATACAAAGTCTACCAAAATAAGGGACACCTTTTCCCCCGTTTATACAAAGGCACCAAAAGGCCCAATACTAACCAGTCAATGGAGTAACTGGAGGCTGGAGTACAGGGCTGGGCGGGGTTTACCAGAGTCCCCCACCCTAGCCCTTCAGTCTGTCTTTAAGCCTTAGACACTAGGCAGCACCCACCTGGACCCTAAGGAGCCCATGATCCACCCAGACATGATCTCATTCATTTGCTTCCAAAAGAAGCCAGGCTTACCAGAGCCCTAGGAGAGCAAATTCAGGAAGTGACCAAGACCTGCCGATATTAAAGCCCTAAGTCTGCTCCCTGACCTCAAGCAGCCAATCACGTATATCTATCATCTATCTCTCTTTACTTTAATACCAAACTTTCTCCCAGAGAGCCCTACCTCCGGGCAGTATTAAATCTTTGCAAACTCTCCATTCTTATCAAAGATTCCCAGGGGTGAGGTCCAGTTGGAGCTTAGAAGCCTCCCAAGTCTTCCTTGGCAGGGCCACAGGAATACACACAAAGACCCAGGAGTCCCGAGCCTGCTGCTCCCTGCTGCTTTGGACTCTGGGGCTACAGAAAGATATATTCAGATCAGGGTTCAGGACTGAAAGAGACTAAAGACAAAAGAACCTGTACAGGTCTGGGACCAAGTTCAGGAATGCAGCAGGTGGGGCTGATAGTGTCCTGGCAGGGCCCGCGTGGGCAGGCCAGCTCAGCCCATGCCCATACCAGAGCTGGCGCCCAGTCCCGCTCACACCCTTTCCCGTGGGTTGAGGAACACAGGTTCAGAAATTCCCACGACTGCCAGCAAGTCTAAGTAGCCCAGCCCATCTACTTAATGAGAAAAACCTCCAATGCAGGCCACTCTAGAGGACTAGATGCCAACGGGCCCAAAGCTGACGCAGCTCATCCCTTAACCCCTCTTACCCTCACCTAGTATCTCTTTGGGTCTTCTCCACTGGGGAGAAGAAGAAACAGCTCCTCAAACTCACAAAGTGGGCTCAGGATGTAGTTGTGTGCTACTGCTCCCCACAGAGTAGGGACCCAGTGGCCCCATCCACCTGCAAAAGACATCTGCCAAGCCCCGAGACCCAGTTCATAGGTCTTCCAAGTGAACAAGACCCACCAGCAGGGCTTCCTAGGCAACAAAAAAGCCTTCATAGGCTGATCAGAACAGGCTTAACTTCTTGTCTAGGGCAGGGCAAGGAAAGAGCAGGCAGTCTGAGGTGTTTGCACCCTCTTCAACAGAGAAGTGGCCTGCTATTGTTCATGGGTGGGTAGCTGGGGACCAGGAGCTGTGTGGCTGCCACACTAGCCACCACTTGGATGAAACTCTGCGAAACATCACCACCCCCAGAGTCCTGTTCCCCTCACCCTGACAGTCAACTCTATCCTTCTTCCAGACTACTCCAGGGCCTGAACCTCCCTTCTACCTGCATCCAAGGCATCCCAGCAAGGAAGAGCGGAGGGAAGGGCAGAAGCTCCACCCACAAGCTCTGCTAAGGTAAAAAGGCAGAGTAGAAATCCTAGGGCAGCAGCCCTATACCACTCACCAGCAATAAAAACTCCAGCAGAGGTGGGAGGAAAAGGAGACAGGAAAAGGTGACCAGAGCCATACCATGGCCCGAGGGCCACATCACTACGCCTTCCTACAGAGATCTTGTTCCTCCAAACAGCTCCCTCCAAATTCCCTTCCAGAACCACCACGCCTCCCACTCCCAACATACCAACGGAGCTTGAGAGAGGTAGGCCCAAGTCTTGAGTTCCTAGCCCAGGATCAATCTCAGGTCAGGGGCTACTCCCCAAATCATGGAGAACGAGGCCTAGCAGTTTGTACCAAATCCTATGCATCCAAGATGGGCTTCGCTTGTCGAAACACTCACTGCCTGGCAAAGCTCAAAGCCCAGACATTCCAGCCCAGGCACCAGCAGTTTCTCATCTCGATCCCTCCCGGCTTCAGCCATAGCCGACAACTGTTCCCAGCCTCCTCCCGGAGCCTCCACTGCCTAGTGCCTCCCCCCAAGCTGAGCCAACAGAAGTCCAGGAGGATGGAAGCCATGCAGGCCCCAAACTAGGGAAAGGAGGAAGACAACAGAGGAGGGAAAAAAAAAAAGGCACCAGGCTGACAAATTCGTTTTTTGCAACCGGCCCATTTCTGTTTGTCTGCTCAGACGCAGCTCCAGGCATCTGCACAAGCCAGATGGAGGAGGCTGCTATTTCTAGAAAAAAAAAAAAAAAGAGGGGGAAGGGAGGAGGTGGAGACAGAGGGCATTAGACAGGGTCTGTTTGCCCTAAAACTTCAGACAGAGTGATGATATCCCTTCCCCAGCACTACCAGACAGGGCTCTCATTCAAGAAAGGTCTGAGGTTGGGGCTGGGTGAGGTGGGTAGGGGAAAAGGGAGGGAGAGAAAGTTTAATTAGCCAAAGTCAGCTACAATAGGCACCCTCACTGGCTGCATCGGGTTTTCATTCATGAGCAAGCGACAATGCTCCAAAGTGCCAAGAATTGCCGCCCCCCCTCACTGTCTCTTTCTCACCCCCCCTAACAGGAGTGAGTCCTCTAGCAGGCTGGCTGAGCCTGACGCCGTGTTCCAGACACCCCTCCTCAGAGGGACGTGAGTAGGAAGAATTAATTATTGAAGAGCAGCTGGTACTTCAGCACCGACTACATTACCCCCAGCTCCTAACGCTGCTCCCCCCTCCTCTGCCATACAAAAACAACAATGACCCCCATTCCCAAGCCGGTGTCTAAGCACACTGCTAAGACACCAGTCCCCAAGAAACAGGAAAGCAAAGCTCTTATCTCTGCAGTTACCAGGGGTGGGTGGTGCATGTGACACTGTTACCCCCCACTCTAGACTACACGATCCTTGGAGGATACACTGAGGAAGGGACGAACGTTTTCTACACGTGCACCTTGGGACTTGTCTCTCCTGCCCCTAGTGTGTCAGGAGGTGCTGGGAGCCTGCTCCTTTAATGCAGGCTTTCCGTCTTTAACAAGATCTAGTGCAGATCCAAGTCTAAGAGGAAAGGGAGAAAAGGAAAGACTTAAGGAGGAGGAGGCAAACCAAGTTCTCCTCAAGCTTTGTTGTTTAGGGAAGGAAAGAAAAGAGAAGACTGGAATGAACAGGCAGGAGCCCACAACATGGCTCAAACATAGCCCATCTTCACAGCCAGCATGGGCTCCTAGGTCCCAGAGTGGAGGGCTTAAGAGACTAGGGTCCTCTCTGCCTGCAACCTTAGAACCAAAGTAGAGGGCCAACAGGTCCCAATGTCAGGATTAGCCAGGAGTCTTCTGGCCCAAATCAATCTCCCATCCCTGCTTCCTTTTGTTCCTAGTATCTGGCTCTATCTTTCCCTCCCTTTGAACCTTAAACCCCTCTCTCCATTCCCATCCCCACAATCCAAAGCTAATTCCAGGACCCAGAAGCATAGTGGTCACTACCAGAGTGATGGGTGTACACACACACACACACACACACACACACACACCAAAAGCAACCGTAACTGCTACCCTTCCTCTTCAGGGACAAAGCTCATCTCAGAAGGCCAAATGCAGGGACATCAAGTGGTCACCTTCTCCCCGACTCCCCGCCCCCAGCTCTTAGATTAATTACTTATCATCCAGCCAGTTCTCATCTTCCTGAGGGCCCCAGGGATGGGTGGGGAGGGGGAAGCCGACTACCCCCAAGTTAACAAGGCACTATTAGAACCTCTGCCCCATGAGAACCAAACACAAGATGAAAACTGGGCGCCGGGGTGGGGTGGGGAGATCTGCCCTAGCCAAGAAAGATCACCAATTCATCTCCCAGCTCTTTCCCGAGCTCCAGGGTGTCAGACAGAAGAGGGTGGTAATAAACGCAGTAACGCCTCACAGGCGAGGGGGTGAATAGCACAGACAAGTAAGGTGGGCCCCGCAGTCCTCTTCCACCTGCAGGGACGTCAAGGACATAAAATCAAGGGTATGTTCTTCGCCACTTGGAGAACACTATTGGAGGGCTGCGCCCCTCACCTCAGAGTAACAAGAAAGGGGTGTCTAGTGAAGAGAGGGTCAGCCCAGAATCCAGGTTGCAAAGCTCAAATCGCGGTTGCAACGGATTATGAGCCGCCGGGGAGGAGACAAATCAGACATCCCCGGCTGGTCTGCGGGCCATTTGGGGGCGCGGGGTGCGGGAAGATCGGCCCCTCCCTTACCTGCAGAGAAGGAGCCCTGCAAGGGAGGGATGAGGAGGGGCGCGCGCGGCGAGCCAGAGGCGACACTCCCCGAGCCCCGCGACGCTCCCTGGGGGTGCGGGCTGGCTCGGCGCGCGCGCCGGGAAGAAGGACAGGGTCGCGGGGAGCCCGCGGGCAGCGACGGCGGGAGGACGGGACGCTGCCGGGCGTCCCGGGGCCGTGGGAGGTGGGGTCCTGGCGGGTGCGGCGCGCTCACCCGCTGCGGCTCGAGCTCCGGCTTCGCGGGCGGCGGCGACAGCAGCGGCGGCAACAGCAGCAGCAGCGCCTCCTCGACGGCTCCTCCATCTTTGCGGCGGCTCCTCCGGCTCCGCTCGCCGCCGCCACCAACAACAACATTCGGAGACGTCACTCCCGTCACGTGACCCGACCCCGAGCTAAAAATAGGCTCAGACCCCCCTTTTTCGGGCTTCAGCCGAGAATCCTCCCCTCCCAATCGGCCCTCCCCTCATATGGGCGGGACCAATAGCGCCACCGTGACAGCTTCTTAAAGGCCCAATACCCAGTCCAAGGTTAGGCTGGGGTGGAGGTGGCAGAGCTCCCGAGCTCTTCGCCAAGTAATGAAATGAGTAGAACCCGGATCCCAGCTGCTGCAAGGGCTGGATGTGTGGGATTTTCGATTTTGTTCTCTGTGCTTTTTCGACTTCCTTTTCAAACGGCGGATGGTGCAATCTTTGCCCGCCTGAGCTGTTTCCCTAACACGCCCTTCCCTGTTAGGGGGAGGGTATCGGGGATAGAATCCTAGGGGCTGCCCCGGACGTGGAAGCCCCTGCAGGACCGTCGAAACTGAAAGATTAGCTTGGACAAGTCTCTAACCCACCGTGCCTAATCTGGCACAACGCTGTACATTGATAAACTCTTTGGAGAAAGCCAGCGTAGGTTGTAACTGTCCCTGGCCTTCAAAGGAACAGACCAAGAACCTAAAAGACCGCTGGTCTCAAACTTTGATACCACACACAGAACATGACTGTGTTAGGGAACCTACATAGTTTTCTCAATGACCTAGCAATTCTCCTAGCAAAAATGTATTCTAAGAAAATATTGTGCTCCAAAATGTGCATAGAAGGCGATTGTTTATGAGATGTTGGAAACAACCTAAATATCCATCAGATAGGTATCTGCAATAAGCTAGAGGACATCTATTCAGTAAGTTATCATGCAGGCACTTAAAATTATATAGAAATATGTAGAGAAAATAATATAGAATATATATCCAGTCAATTAATCTGCTTACCTGAATGTGTTTCTGCAAAAAATTTTGGTAATAGTGTTGTCATGTAATGAGCCTTAAAGACAAGTGACTCTTTTTAAGATCCCGAAAATGCCTACAATATTGTAAAAATTATAATTATACGGGTCTACAGCCTGGAGCATAGCTCGGAAGTAGACCATGTGGATAGCATCTGAGGCCTGTGTTCAATATCTAGCATCAAAGACAAAATAACATGCTTGCAATGACATATTTACTATACGCACACCCATTTTAAAGTAGAAGAATGTGTGAACGCCTGTAGTCTCTGCACTTGGGAGGCAGAGGCAGGCAGATCTTTGTGAGTTCAAAGCCAGCATGGTCTACTTAATAAGTTCCAGGACAGCCAGGGCTACCTAGAAGGAAATTGTCTCAAAAAAAAAAAAAAAAAAAAAAAAAAAAGAGAGAGAGAAAAAAAGAGGTAGTAAGGTCATTCTCCACAGCAGTGTGTTTGAGCCCAGCATCAGGCTGAGTGAAATGAGCTCCTATTTCAAAAATAAAAAAACATATGAGAAAAAAAAAAAAGCAAAGCAAGACCCAACAGGAGTATTATTTTCTTTTCTTTTCTTTCTTTTTCGAGACAGGGTTTCTCTGTGTAGCCCTGGCTGTCCTGGAACTCACTCTGTAGACCAGGCTGGCCTCGAACTCAGAAATCCACCTGTCTCTGCCTCCCAAGCACTGGGATTAAAGGCGTGCGCCACCACTGCCCGCCTCCAACAGGAATATTGATTTGTGCCAGGTGGTGGTGGCACATGCCTTTAATCCTACTTGGGAGGCAGAAGCAGGCAGATCTCTGAGTTCAAGGCCAGCCTGAACTACAGAGTGAGTTCTGGGACAGCCAGGGCTACACAGAGAAACCCTGTATGTATCAAAACAAACAAACAAAACAGAATATTGATTGGTTCCAATACTATATGTAAAAGTTCATAAAAATCCTAGGAGATATAAACCAAATGTTTTCTTTCTTTCTTCTTTGTTTTCTTCTTTTTTTGTTTCTTTGGTTTGGTTTTTTGTTTTGTTTTTTCGAGACAGAATTTCTCAGTGTAACCAGTCCTAGCTGTCTGAAACAATCACGTGTGAAATAAAACAGATGGTTAAATGGTGCTGATCTAAACGGTAAAGGTTTTTCCTGTAAAGTACCTCACCATTGCCCCCACGCCCACCATCTCCATCCTCACACTTCCATCCTAGCCAAATCGCCCCTTACCTGAAATACTGTAGCTGTATCCTGGTAACTAATACCCTCTCCCGAATCCCTCTCAGTTTCCTCCAAAAGTCAGAGCAATCATTCAAAACGCAAGTCTACTAAAGAACAGTTTTGAAAACAGTTCTGACTTTTGTCACTAAAACCTGCCAACGGTCCAGAAGTGTGCAGAACAACTCACCAGAGAAACTTGTTCGGAAATGTTCATTCTTGGACCCCACCCCCAAGGCTTGTTGTTCAGGGTGGAAAGAGGCCCAGAAATCTTCATTTTTAATACACACCCAGGAGATTTTTGCTGCAGCTGGTCCTCTCCTAGATCTTAGGAAAATACCAGCCCAAAGTTTGAGTGTGACATGATCTCAGCTTCCACTCCTAAGCTGAGCTTTTGGAAGTCCAGCCCTGTACCTTTCTCCCTTTTTTCTATGTCCCATTGCTGGAATGCCCCTCCTCCCTTCTCTTTGCCTCCAACTCATCTGCCAGAGTCCCGTTAAATATTACTTCCCGATGGAGGCCTTTCTTTGTCTTTTAATTAAATGAGATCCCTGTGTTATATCTTCTTTCACTGACCCAAATAATAACTTGTAAACATGTGTCTCCTTATAGCACTATTGCTTCAGTATCTCTCTCCTGGCCTAATAGAAGCTTTTTGTGGGGAAGGTGCTAGGTATTCCACCAGGACCTTACACATACTAAGTACAAGTTCTAAGCACTAAGCTACACCCTCTAAGCACTAAGGGTCTTGAGTACAGAACCTGCACATCTGCTAGAACGTGCTTGGAAGGCTTGATGAATTGTGCTGAAGGAGATGAATGAGTGTTATAAGGGTAAACCAAGGTAGCATCCTCAGACTGGACAGTAGGCTCTGGGCAGAAAGGACACTCAACACAGACATCCCACAGCACTCTGAGTCAGGAGTCTTCCTGTCTTCTTCATGTAACACAAACCCATCATGCTAGCTAATATCGTGTCAACTTGACATAAGCTCGAGTCACTGGAGAGGAGGAAGCCTCCATTGAAAATATGCCTGGGGACAATCAGGCTGCAGGCACACCTGTAGGACATGTTCTTAATTGGTGATTCATGGGGAAGGGCCCAGACCCTTGTGGATAGTACCACTCCTGGGCTGGTGGTCCTGGGTTCTCGAAGAGCAGACTGAGCAAGCTATGGAGGGCAAGGCAGTCAGCAGCACTCTTCCAAGGCCTCTGCGTCAGCTCTGGCCCTCAGGTTCCTGTCCTGACTTCCTTCAGTGGTGGACAGTGATGTGGAAGTGTAAGCCAAATAAACCCTTTCTCCCTAAGCCACTTTAGTCATAATGTTTCATCATAGCCATAGTAACCCTAAGACACCCATATTATTCTGTTCTATTCTCCCCAATCTCTCTCTCTCTCTCTTTCTCGCTCTCTCTCTCTCTCTTCACTATGTATCCCAGCTGGCCAAGGCCTCAGCCTCCAAAGTGCTGGAGTTATGAGTGTTTACTGTCATGACCATCCTGTTTTTACTATTACACAATGTTTTTTGTTGGTTTGGTTTGGTTTGGTTTGGTTTGGTCTGGTTGGTGTTTTTCTGAGATGAGGTTTCTCTGTGTAGCCCTGGCTGTCCTGGAACTCACTTTGTAGACCAGGCTGGCCTCGAACTCAGAGATCCATCTGCTTCTGCCTACCTAATACTGGGATTAAAGGGTATATACCACCATCACCACCTGGCTGTATTACATAATTTTAAGATAACTTTTTAAAACCTTTTTCAGAGTTATTTTATTCTATTTCTGTATATGACTGTTTTACTTGCATGTAGGTTAAGAGTACCGTGTGTGTGTGTGATACCCCGGAGGTCAGTAGAGGGATCTCTTGGAACTGGGGCTACAGATGGTTGTGATCCACCATGTGGGTGCTGGGAATTTAACCTGGGTCCTCAGCAAGAGCCATAAGTGTCCTAAGCTACTGAGCCAGTCTCTGGCACCTTTAAGATGTCTTGTGGCAGTGAGTTGGAATTTCCCAGTTGCTTATGTTTTGCACCCCTAAGTTGATCGTGGGCTATTTGGGGAAAGGGAGATGACAGATCGTACGTCCTTTGTCTTTCGAGCATCTAGTTTCTTGCCTCACACAATCTTAGGTACTCAGTACAGGTTGTGGACTTTGTATGGCAGACGTCAGCTAATAACTATCTCAAGGAGCATCTTAGCCACTCGCACCTCATTCTGAAAGAACAAAGACAGAAAGAGGTGAAGTAGCTGCCAAAGGTTCATAAAAGCAATCCTGGGAGTCAAATCCAGATCTCGATTCTCTCCACACAGGGAGGCAGGATTGGGGAAAAGCAGGACTCTCAAGCCCAAAACTTTTGGTCCTCCTTTGGAGGTCTCTGAGATCATCACCTCTGGCCCCCAGCAGTCAGGTACCCCAGAAGTCATAAGGATTTTCCACATGGTAGGTCAAGGGGTCAACTCAGTGACAGGACATGTCAGTACAAGGCCCTAGGCTAAACTTTAATGCCATGATTTTATTTTCATAGATAGATAGATAGATAGATAGATAGATAGATAGAATATAGATATAATCTTGATGGTGTGCTATACACCTAGCACTTGAGAGGTGAGGTAATAACAAGAGCATCAGAAGTTCAAAGTCAATCTCTGTCTCTCTGACAAGGCTGCCTGTGCTCCACAAAACTGTCTTAAAAGAAGAGTGTAAACTGGGTATGGTTGCACACAGCTTCAGTTCCAGCAATCTGGAGGCAGAGGCAAGTAGAGCTCTGTGAGTTCGAGGCCAGCTTGGTCTGCATGATAAGAGCCCATCTAAAAGATACCAATAGATTTTAAAAAAAAAGAAAATCATTTACCATACTGAAGAGTAGTTTTCAGATCTCCCCTTCTCAAGTATGTCATTACTGAATAACACGTCATCCCTTCTGCACATGCTCCTTTCTGGGAGACAGAAAAGCTGCTTTTTCAGTTCTTGTTTGTTTGTTTGTTTGTTTTTGTTTCTCGAGACAAGATTTCTTTGTGTAGCTCTGCCTGTCCTGGAACTCACTCTGTAGACCAGGCTGGCCTCAAACTCAGAAGTCTGCCTGCCTCTGCCTCCCAAGTGCTGGAATTAAAGTCGTGCGCCACCACTGCCCGGTTCTTTTCCAGTTCTTACAGAGAATATGTCACTATGTTGTCATGAGTCCCCTAGGGTAGGCAGGAACTCTTGCCAGGACCATTTACCATAGGACTGAGTGAGCATCTCTTTAGCCACTCAGTCAGTTTCTCCAGGTAGAGTTAGCCTACAAATGGAATCCAGCAGCTGACTGGGGAACTTCCAGTCCTGTGAACCAATGATGAATTTGGCTTCTTGGTAGAAAAAAATGTCTCAGTGGAGAACCACACACTTATAGAACCTGACTGGTGGTAGCTAGCACAAAGGGACTTTGGACATGGACTGGGAGAGGGATGGGGAGCAGTTCAATGTCACTGCTGGGGACTCTGCAGTTGCTACTCTCCTACTTGGAATCATGAAGATGTTCTGGCCATGACTTGGGGCAGGGAATAAAGCCATCTATTCCCTGAGTGCAGGCTAGCAACATCCACCTCCTCCAAACCCCTCAGATGTCCTGGGTCTGTGCTCTGGAGGGTCAGCAATGCCTGGAAATAAACAGGGTACGCAGGTTGATATGCCCTCACCTTTAAACTCTCACCCAGTATTTTTCTTGAGTAAAAAAATCTTTAGCTCCCTCAGCAAGATTCCAGAGGACAGAGAGCTCTACTTGGAGGGGCCATCTTTAAGTGGCCCCTGTACCTCTCCAAAGGATAATTGTATTCTGAGTGACTGCAGTCAAAACAGTGTGGTTCTGCTCAATACAGCCACAGGTAGAAAGTAATAGAGGCTGGGGAAGAACCAGGCTGACTGACCCAAGCAACGGTCACGTATGAGACATTTATCAAAGACAAGTTGAAGCTTTCATCAACCACCAAAAGCAGCTTGCACACAAAGGCATCCTGTACACATTCTGTCCAGCAAGACTTCACTGAGCATACTGAAAAGTCCCAAGGCCAGCAAGGTGCTAAACGCAATGGAACTGTAGAGAACACCAGACGACAGGTCAGGAGGTAAGGGAACCTAGAATCACACTGAGATAAGATGTTAGAACTCGCTTCCCCTCAGGGTTTTGGTCTCCTTATCTGGGAAACAGGACTTCTGTTTTCTGAGGCCCCTTTCAGTCTCAACACTCAGAAAGTACAAAATTAGATATGTTAGCAGATATGACAATGTCCAGCACAGTTACAGGCTTTGAAATTTATGGCATACCTTCATCTCAGGTTACTCAAGGCCAGTCTTGCTCCAGGACTATTTACAAAATCAGCTCTAGAGCTGGAAGGTTTATGTCAGGAGCCAGGATGTGGCTCAGTTGGTGACGTGTTTGCCTAACATGCACAAAGCCCTGGGTTTGATCCTTAGGATGGGAGCTGGAAGCAGGGGGATCAGAAATTCTAGGTCATTCTCTTGACTTCATATGGCCAGTTTGGGAGCCTGGCCTACATGAGACCCTATTCAAAGGAAAAGGGAAAGGAAAGTTTAAAGAAGAACACTGTATATAGATTCAGTGTTATTCGGGACTGAGAGCTACATGAAAACTGTCCCTAGGAAGCCTAGGTTTGGTATAGGTCTCATGTGTGACCCTCTCTGAGCCTGCCCTCCCTCCCCCCATCCAGCCCTCCTTCCCCCTCTTTTCCTCTCTCCCTCCTTCTCTCCCCCTTGGTTTCTTTCTTGGGGAGGTTAATATTGTGTAACAGTTTCCTAGGAGATCCAAACATTCTATCTTCCACAGGAGTTTCAAGAACTCCCAGAAACTGACCAGATTCAGTAGGTGCCTCCCTGTCAGAGTAAGCTACAGAGAAGACTCAGACAAGAAGAGCTGCTTGGAAGAGATTTAGAGCACCTGAAGCACCTGGAAAGGAAAGATGCTCTCCAGCCTGTTGAGATGCTTGCAGGCTGTGTAGTGGGCTCCAGGTTCCCAGCTCTGTGAGCTGTCATCCATGCTGGGGTGGGCTTTGGTGATGCAGCATCTTTGAGTCATTTCTGCTCCTGTAAGTGACCCCTCACCCATATCCCTGTAAGGAACCCCAATAAAGCTCATTGGCTCACCTTGTTGGACTTTGGTGGTATCCGTACTTTAACCACTTTAACCTGTCCTAGGCTCCCTATTTGGGGCGAGTAGATGCATGTATTGTATTTGTCCGGGAAATGTTCTGTCACATGACAGAGAGGAAGTTTCCTTTCTCCCCCTATTCTCTCACTTTCCATTTCTTCTCTTTTTGCGGCAGCAATGGGATATGAATGGGCCTGGCTGTTCACTCAGCTCTCTATTTGATTAAAAATAAAAAGTTAGACTACAGTATAGGGGGCATGCCTATGCATGCACGAATATGAGCAGGTACCTATGTGCCACGGTGCCTGTTTGGTGATCATCAGACAATTTCTGGGAGCTGGTTTTTGCTTTTCATCCTGTTTTTGCAGCAGGAGCTTAATCCTTTCTGATATTTTATCCTGTACTCCAGGCTAGTTAGTCCATGAACTTGCAGGTGATTTGCCTGTCTCTTTCTCCCATTTTCTAGAGATATGTGTCATCTATCCCATGTGGGCCTTGAACTTGTTATATAGCCAAGAATGACCTTGAACTTCTGATCCTCCGGCTTCTACTCCCTAGTGCTGGGATTATAGAAATGCATCGCCAGTTTATGAGGTGCTAAGATAGAGCCCAAGGCCTTTCCCTTTCCTCCCCATCCCTAGGGGCCTTACTTCTGGGTTTGAGGCAGACGAAGGCTTAGCATCCAACACAAAATCATGCTTGGCTCTGCAATGTTCGGAAGAATAGTAGCAGACCAGCACCAGTTAACAGCCCTTTGGGCCTCAGTCTTTTTGTCTATAAAAGGGCATGGCCCCAGCTGAGGCAGGAGTGTCATGAGTTTGAGTCTAGCCTAGACTAAAGATGAGACTCGGAGATGAAGCTGGGAGGAGAAGAGTGTTGATTGGATAGAGGATGACGGTGTCTGAGGACGTCCCCAGCTCTTCCAACTAGCTCTTGTCTGGAGCTGTAGTCGGAAACAAACAACAGCAACAAACTAGGAAGGACTAACTGAAGGCGTGTGCCTGAGTCACCCTTGCTGACAGCATTAGCTGGCTCTTCACACTTGTGAGCCTCCCCAGGCCCACTGCCTCCTACTTTACCGATCTGGAAGCTGGGGGCAGGTAGGTCACTGTTGCTACACTCAAGCAATGACAACACCTAGGGAAAGCCAGCACTGGGACTCCTACAACAAGCTGGGAATTTGTTTAAAAATCAAGATTACTCCAGTCGCCGTGGCCACCGTTTGTCATAGTGCTCAGGAAAATAATGGTTTGGTTTTTTTTTTTTTTAACATAGATATGGAAAGAGAGAGAGAAGAAAGGCTAAGGGCACCCTCCTCTGTAGGTATCACTTTGATGGAGACTTTCTCCACTGCCAGTTACTGGATAAGGACTATCCAGTAGCTGTATAGGGATAGCAAGTGATCAGACGCCTGGGGCATGTGCAGGACCCTACGATGAGGCTTCAGCATCCAGTGCTCTCTAGGGACCTGGGGTGGTCCACAGGAGCCTTCTTACTCCTCCAGCAGTAAGAAGATCAGAAGAGCAGCTAGCTGGGAAGAAAACCTGTTTGCCCTCATCCCCCTGATACCTGGTATCTGGAGCTGGGACCAAGATGTTCCTGGAGCGTCTAGGATTTCTCCCTGACTTCTTGGAGTCCAGGCCACATGGATTCAACAGCTCTTGCCAGATGTGTGCCACATGTCTGTAGTTCCTTACAGACTATCTTCTCTGGGCACAGCATGCCCCAAGCATGCGAGAAGAGGGCAGAGGGTGTAAAAGTACCTGCTCTGGAGAAACCTGCCATCTTACGGAAATAAGATGGCATGTCCCCTGCGTGACAGAGCTCACCTCTGACTGTAGAAGTTCAGGCAAATTGCTTTCCCTCTCTGAGCCTCAGTTTCCCTTTGAGGATTAGAGTCAGACTCTGAAATTTTGTAATCTTGACATCGTACAATAATGGGAAATTAGAACCAATGGACTATACATCCTACATGGAGAAGTATGGACTACTGTGTGTGTGAAGGGTGGCTACAGGGTCTCTGTATGTAGTCCTGGCCCAAAGTCAGGTGTAGTGGTCCACACTATAATCTTAGAAGCTGGGGATCTGAGGCAAGAGAATGGTACCTTGGGTTATTGTTTGGAATACTGTCTCAAAAAAAATCAAGGAAAAAACTTGACAAATGCTCTCTTGAATAAGTAATCTTGACATACATTTTGTAATCCCTTTTCATAAATCTCTACTGAGATTTTTTTTTTCCTTACTGGAGGTTGAGCTCAAGGCCTTCTCCCACCAGCCAATTGCTTTATTTCTGAGCTGTATCCCCACATCTTTTTACTGGAAAAAGGGCATTGCTGGGCTGCCCAGGTTAGCCTTACATTGCAGTCCTCTGGAGAGATGGCTCAATGGTTAGAGTACCAGCTGCTCTTCCAGAGGACACAGGTTTGATTCCCAGCATCCATGTCGCAGCTCACAGCCGTCTATAACTCTAATCCTAGGGAATTTAATGCCCTCTTCTGGCTTCCCTGGCAAAACACTCTTGCACATAAAATAAAACAAAAATAATTTAAAGAGTTTTATTTCAAATAAAAACAGAAAAGTTTTTAAAAGGTGAAAACAAAGCCAGCCAGCGGTGGTGACCTTTATTTAACCCCAGCATGGGGGAGTGGGGGCAACGGATCTCTGTGAGTTCAAGGTTAGTCTGGTTTACCTAGGAAGCCACCAGGACTACTTAGAGAGACCCTGCCTTTAAAAAACAAACAAACTGGGACTGGAGAGATGGCTCTGAGGTTAAGAGCACTGACCGTTCTGCCAAAGGTCCTGAGTTCAATTCCCAGCAACCACATGGTGGCTCACAACCATCTGTAATGGCATCCAATTCCCACTTCTTGTGTGTCTGAAGAGAGTGACAGTGTACTCATATACATAAAATAAATAAATCTAAAAAATAAATAAAAATTAAAAACAGCCGGGCAGTGGTGGTGCACACCTTTAATCCCAACACTCCAGAGACAGAAGCAGGTAGATCTTTGTGAATCCTAGGCCAGCCTGGTCTACAAGTTCCAGGACAGCCAGAACTGGTACAGAGAGAAACCTTGTCTCAAAAAACAAAAGCAGAAAAAAAAATGTTTTTTAAATAGTTCAAGTGAGACCAAGAGTCAGAGGCAAGCAGATATCCGAATTCAAGGCCAGCCTGGTCTCCAGCGTGAGTTACAGGATGGCTAGGGCTACATAGAAAAGCAAAACAACCCAGTTCCAGTGAGATGGCCATTGGAAGGGCTCACCACCAAGTCTGATGACCTCAGGACCCACGGGTTGAAAGGAGAGAACCAAGGTCAGCCATTTTCCCTCCTTCCTCTATGAGCATACTCTGGTATGAGCATTCACGAAAATAAATAAATGATTTAAATTTTTAAAAGTTCCATGAAATAAAAATAAAACAAAAGTGATTTGCCAAGTTTATTGCAACTCGAGCATTGCAGAGACTGAGCGAGTGAGGCAAGAGAGTTGAAAGTTCAAGGCCAGGTCTATGCTACACAGTAAAATCCTGTCTTAAAAATGAAAACAAACACCCCCAACAACAAAAAGACACTTACCAGGCTGTCTGCCACTGCGATCAGCCTTTCAACCTGATGTGCTGCTAGGTTCTAAATCAAGCCTAAGGTCTAGAGAGAAGGTGTTGAAAATCAATCAATCAATCAATCAACCACTTGCTAATCCCAGTAAGCCTAGTGAATCTGGGGTCCTTATTCCTGTAGGATTCTTGGAATACAGAAACACACTTGCGGATGACTTTCTGTCCTTGCAGCCTAACCTCTCCCCCAGGTTGCTTCTACAAAGCAGGAAGCCAGGCTGGGGAACCCAGGTGCTGCAGACACCTTGGAGGCAAAGATCATTTCCAGGGCGGTAGGTAAACGCCGGGCCAGTGAGTGAGCCAGTGTGGCTAAAACCAGAGAACCAGCCAGGAAAAGAGGACTGTGGTTTACCTTTGACTTTGTCCAAAGCCAGCTCTCCACACAGGCACTGCATGCTATACTCAACAGCCCAACCAGGAAGGTATCAGGGTCCACTTTCACAGATAAAGAAAACAATGTTTAAAAGTTTAATATAGCTGCAAAGTGCCAGAGCTCAGACTAAGCTGAGGTCTTATTTGTTCATGACAGTCTTGTGTAATCCGGTCTAACCTCAAATGCACTATGTATCAGAGGCTGGCCTCCAGTGTCTAATTCTCCTGCCTCTCTACCTTTCAAGTGCTTATGCCCAGTGCTGAGACCACTGTCTTCTTGTATAGGTGTTTTCCACAGAGGGGATAGAGTCCACCAGTTAAACCAGTGTTAAGCCCGGCTCTGGACTCCAATAACTAGGAATCAAACCGTACATCTTTACTCACTGAGTTTGGGGTTTCTGGAAAGTTCCTGAAATCTCCATAGCTTTAACTCCATTCTAAAGGTAAGGATGAGCCTGAAGGTGTTGCTCAGTGGTAGAGCCTAGTCTTTGGAAAGGGCCTGGGTTCTATCCCTGGCATTATTTTAAAAGGAGAGGATGGGGCTGGAGAGATGGCTCAGTGGCTAAGAGCACTTGCCGGTCTTCCAGAGCAGCTTGTCTCTATTCCCAGCACACACATTACAGTTCACAACACTCTGTAATTCCAGTTCTAGGGTATTAGCGCCCTCTTCTGGCCTCCATCCACACTGCATGTATATAGTGCACATACAAACAGGGAAAACATTCAAACACATTTAATATAAAAAAAATTTAGCTGGGCGGTGGTGGCACACCCCTTTAATCCCAGCACTTGGGAGGCAGAGGCAGGCAGATTTCTGAGTTCGAGGCCAGCCTGGTCTACAGAGTGAGTTCCAGGACAGCCAGGGCTACACAGAGAAACCCTGTCTCGAAAAAAACAAAAACAAAAAAACAAAACAAAAAAAGTTTGAAGTGTGCAATTGAATAGTTTTTAGTAAGTTTGCCGAATTGCCACAATCCAGTTTTCGAGCAGACTCATTACCACAGACAACGTCCTTTTTGAGCTAATTCTCATTACCACCCCAAAGATGGCTTTTAAATGCTTAATAAGTTAATTTTTTTCTATAAAACATCATGAACTCTGATTGGAGAAAACTCCTGGGGAAGGGGAGCCAAGAAAGACAGAAAGGAACACAAACACGTTCTTAACCCATAATGTAAAAGAATAATTGTTAATAATTAGGTAAATGCTTTCCTAATCCTTCTCTCCGATATTTTTTTCTAAAATAAATTGTATTACACTGCATATAATATTATCCATTCTGGTTTTTTTTTGTTTTGTTTTAGTTACTTTTTTGCTGTTGTTGTTTTTTGTTTTTTCGAGACAGGGTTTCTCTGTATAGCCCTGGCTGTCCTGGAACTCATTCTGTAGACCAGGCTGGCCTCGAACTCAGAAATCCGTCTGCCTCTGCCTCCCAAGTGCTGGGATTAAAGGCTTGCGCCACCACCACCTGGCTGTTTTAGTTACTTTTACTTTGCACGTATGTATGCTTGTATGTGCACCGTATGAATGCCTGATGTCCATGGAGGATAGAACAGTTATGAGCAATGATGTGGGTGCTTGGGTGTTCAGAACCAAACCCCAGTCCTCTCTGCAAGAGCAGCAGGTGTCCTTAACCACTGAGCCATCTCTCCAACCCTATCACTCTGTGTCTCTGTCTCTCTGCCTCTCTCTCTCTCTGTGTGTGTGTGTTTGTCTCTGCCTCTCTATCTCTCTGTCTCTCGCTGTGTGTCTCTGTGTCTCTGTGTCTCTGCCTCTCTGTATGCCTCTCTCTCTCTCTCTCTCTCTCTCTCTCTCTCTCTCTCTCTCTCTGACTGAGCTACACGCCCCTGATCAATTCTGGTTTGGTTTGGTGACGGGCTTATATCCCTGGACTTCCGGTGTGTCAGAGACACATTCTATCACTGAACCGCTTTTTTTTTTTTTTGGTTTTTCAAGACAGGGTTTCTCTGTGTAGCCCTGGTTGTTCTGGAACTCACTCTGTAGACCAGGCTGGCCTCGAACTCAGAAATCCGCCTGCCTCTGCCTCCCAAGTGCTGGGATTAAAGGCTTGCGCCACCACTACCCGGCTTGAACTGCTCTTTTAAGGCTCAGTAAGCCTCATGGGACCCAATAGTCCCAGAAACCTTAGGGATTGTCCAGTTCAATTAAGGTTAGGTTGAAAGATGCCAGTAAAGGGATGTACAAAGGAGAGGGGCCATTAGGTCCTGAAGATGGTCAGGCAATGGGGAGACATTGTGTGGGACTTCCTAGGGAAATAGAGGAACATGCCAGTTCTCCCCCTATGCCCGACTCCCCACTAGTCATAGATGCTCCAGGCAACACCCTTCCAGCAACTCCTTTCTTCCGGCCATGTTTATCTTGATGATCCTCTTAAATATAAGCTAGATGCCAGTCCTTGAGACCAGCCAGATGCAATCCACCCCAAGCCCTGTCTCACCTGCACACCCCTGACTGGGTCGGCTTCACTGCTAAAGGGAGGCAAAAACCCGCCCCAAGCGTCCAGATTCCCTACCCCCACCTCCCCATCCCCCACCCCCACCTCACCCCCCACCCCCCGCCTTAGAGAGCCCACTGAATTCAGTTTGGAGAGGTGGGTGTTGGATGGGGCTTAAAGGACTGAGCTGGGTGCATCTGTCCTCGTGAGATCCTGTGATGACTCACATGCCACCCGAAGGGAGAGGGAAAGAGGGGCTAAGGGATGAATGGATTGCAAGTCAAAAGGAAGGGGCGGAGGAGAGGCGCTCCGGTGCCTCGATTGGCCCGCGTCAATTTCTTCCCAACATCTGCAGTGCGTGGGGTTGAGTGATCCCACCGCAGGGTGGGGGTAGCGCGGCGAAGCTGGCTGGCTGACGTTCGCTTCCCGCCTGCTGGGCCGGCTGCGAGCAGTTCTTCAATGACTCACCGCATTGTCAGGCTGATTCACTGCTCCGCTGGGGCCTTGAAGGAGGGGGGCCATAGCCCTCTCTGTGCGTCTTACACGCGCGCACTCACACGCGCACACACGCATATCCGCGCAAGTGGGGCTCCGGCTGGGCTCCTTATATGCTAGGGTCAGCACTCCATTAATAAGTTTCCCATGGTAATGAGAAGATGCTCTTTATCACCTGGTGCATTGGAGAACGAGCTTGGAATTTCTGTCTACTAATATCCCTGTCGCTATTTCCATGAAAACATCGAAAATTAAACATTAAATCTTTAGCTCCTTAGTGGAACTAGCCATGTTGCCCGTGCTGGATAACCAGGAGGGGCTAGCGGCTACTCCAAGGGACAGTGAGTTTATACAGAGTACGTTTCATCGGCATCCAGTTCTATTGAACAGCTGGTTTACATATAGGGAGAGCTCACTGACTGAAGTTTTGCACACAGCCATCCAGACAGAGCAGCCCTTCCCCCGGCTCCCATATGTGGCCCATAACGCACATCGAATTCCACACACACACTCAACATGCAACACCCACCCACCAACACAACACAAAACCCCGTGTGTGTACACACTGTCTCTTTGGTCTGCCACTGTCCATAACAAGACATCTAAATACACGCATCAAACTGGTTTGCATACAACTGTTCCTATGATTTTAAAAAAAAAAAAAAAAAAAAACATGAATTAGGGGGGAATGCGTTTGCAAACATGCCAAAATAGATACAAACCCAAGCCATGTGGTTCCCAGAACAATTCCCCCACACAAGTTTGCAAACTAAAGTAGAGGGGGAGGGAAGCCATATTTGCTGAGACCCTGCCAACGTGCCAGACACGGAGTTAGCCATTTCAATGCAATTCATCTCATCTCACAGAAACCCTGCAAAGATGCAGAATTCTGTTTTCACAGATAAAGCAATAAAGAAAGGTTCTGGGAGGTAAAGTAACTTACTTAAGATTACATGCCAGTTAGCGGGAGACTCAAGTGTATTTTTTTTTCTAACTCCATAGCAAATGCAGTAAGCTGTTTTCAAACCCAACCCCCACGGCGTGTGCACGATCATGTGTTTCTTTTGTACTTAAGAAAACTCTATGCCGGGCAGTGGTGGCGTACGCCTTTAATCCCAGCACTTGGGAGGCAGAGGCAAGTGGATTTCTGACTTCGAGGCCAGCCTGGTCTACAGAGTGAGTTTCAGGACACCTTCATCAGTCAGTGGCAGCTTCTTGTGGAAGTGGGCCTGAAGTTGCCCAACTCATACACTCTCTTCTCTGGCAAAAGCGGTACATTATTAAACAAATGCTTGCATAATGTCTTCCACACCAAGTGCTTGGTCACAAAAGCTGCAAGAGCCAGGCATGGTGACATACACACACACACACACACACACACACACGCACACACACACACACACACAATCCCAGCACTTGGGGAAGCTGAAGCAGGTGGGATTGCTGCAAATTCAAGGTCAGTCTGTGACACATTTGAGGCCCTGTTTCAACTCTCCCCTCCTCCAAGAAGAAAGTCAAATGACCAAATAAAAGTAGACAGGTCATCAGGGAGTGAGCAGAGGAGACCCCAAAGAGAAAAACAGAACACTCCGTAGACATTAGTTATGATGTAGGTAGGTCCTGAATTCAGAGACTAGAGGACAAAGAAAACATTTTTGAAAGTTGGGTGTGGTGGAGCATGCCTTTAACCTAGCACTCAGGAGGCAGAAGCCTGTCTCAAAAAAAGAAAGAAAGAAAGAAAGAAAGAAAGAAAGAAAGAAAGAAAGAAAGAAAGAAAGAGGGAGGGAAGGGAAGGGAAGGGAAGGGAAGGGAAGGGAAGGGAAGGGAAGGGAAGGGAAGGGAAGGAAAGGAAAGGAAAGGAAAGGAAAGGAAAGGAAAGGAAAGGAAAGGAAAGGAAAGGAAAGGAAAGGAAAGGAAAAAAAGAAAGAGGACTGAGAGATGGCTCAGTGGTTAAGAGCACTTCCAGAGGTCCCAAGTTCAATTCCCAGCACCTACAGGGCCACTCAGAGCCATCTGTAATGGGACCTGATGCCCTCTTCTGGTTTGCAGGTGTACATGCAGCAAAGCACGCATACATTAAAAAAAAAAAAAAAAAAAAAAAACCCAAATAGACAAAAATAAAAACAAAAAAGAGAAAAAACATAAAAGAAAAGGGGCATTAGCTGAGCACGGAGGTGCACGCATGTGATCCCAGTGCTCAGGAGGCTGTGTCAGAAGTAAGAGACCTTAGCTATGAGACCTTGTTGATGGAGGGAGGGGTGGAGAAGTGGCGGGAAGAGGGAGATGCAAGAAGCATGCTAAACTCTTTAATAACTGGGTTTGAGAACCGTGGAAACTCAGGCTGACAAGGAATGAATAAGTTCAGAAATGGAAAACCTGGGTGCTGGGTGTAGGCTGGAACCAGACCAGAGAACTGAGACATGGGATGAAGAGTACAATACGGGGAGCGGGGGAGGGTCTCAGCCCTGATTTAACCCGTAACAATAACAGCCAAGGTTCTTGGAGTACTATGTCTATTCCAGGTACGACCTTGACCAAGCTCACATAGCAAAGAGGAGGTGGGATTGAGAGCCTATGACCCAGTTAGTGAGACTCCAGGTCTATAGTTTAACTGCTATACCATTTTGCTTTTTAGAATTCCAGGGAACTGAGTTCTTAACCCACGGCTCCAAGGAAGACTTCCCCCTATAATTATGTGCAAAACATCATGTGTTTGAGCACATGGGCCTTGTTCTGAGGAAGAATCCACCACTTTAGTCATATTTCTATGGCACAGAAGGCTACTGTGCTCTGAGGGACACACCCTGTCTGTCCCCTGATCTCTTCCTTCAGTCTTCTCTTCATGCCTTCTATGCTTGAGCCAGGCCTTACCTTACAGTCCCTGCATGGCCTCCAAGGTTTTTTGGTTTATGTTTTCATTTGTTTGTTTGTTTGTTTGTTTTTCGGCATATATATGTATGGTAGATAGAAACCAGGGCCTTGAACATGCTAGTACAATGTTCTACCATTGAACTACACTCCCAGCTTTCAGGCCTATTTTTCTAACATGCAAAGAAGGCCCAGATTTTTCTGTTGTAGAAACTTTTTAGGGCTGGGCATATTATTAGCTCAGTGTTGAACATTTGCTTAGCACGTGGAAGGCCCAAAATCATTAAATTCCTCTTCATTCACCAGAGGTATCTAAGGTTCTCAGGATCTCAGCTCTGGAACCTCTTCTCTATCTTTTCCTGTCTCTACCAATCAGCATTGGCCTAGAAAGTGTGAGGCCCTGGGTTCTCCTACACCACGTAAAACTTGCCACTTATAATTCCAGCGATTGGGCAGTGGTGGTGCACGCCTTTAAGCCCAGCACTTGGGAGGCAGAGGCAGGCGGATTTCTGAGTTCGAGGCCAGCCTGGTCTACAGTGTGAGTTCCAGGACAGCCAGGGCTACACAGAGAAACCCTGTCTCAAAAAAAATAAAAATAAAAAAAAATAAAAATAAAAAAATAAAAAATTCCAGCGATTGGGAGGTAGAAGAAGAACAATCAGGTCGGCTACAAAGTGAGCTTGAGGTCAGCCTGAGCTACACGATCCGCTGGGTTCTGGTGAGGATGAAGTCACTCTGAAATCACTAGTCACTAGTATGCTCAACAAAAAAGAAGGGAGAATAAGGTGTCCCCAACCTCCTTTTCAACCAGAACATGGCAGCCGGCTGGACTCGAGGGACCGCTTGGGGGCGACCGAGAGTCCTTTGATTTTCCCTTTAAGGTTGAGGCGGAAGGCCCAAGGGAGAAGGACTTTGTGTCGGCAGGATAAATTGGGGCTTTCTCTTTAAGAGGGCGGAGCTACTGTTAAGGCGGCGGCTTCGAAAGTCGCTCTGGTCGCACATTCTTTGGCTACCCTCTCCCAGCTTTCTCTGCGGTCTTAAAGACGCTTCTCTCTGACGCTGCTCTGGGGTTACGGTCGGGCACAGTTCCCCACTTTACATCTGGGTCGAGTTGGAGGTGAACCTCTTGAGTCTGATACTGGCGGGCCAATCCCCCGGGCTGAGCCCACGGACTGTCGTCATGGTAATACGGCGTCTACGCCGCCGGGGGTCGGGGGTCGGGGGCGTTGCAGCTGCCCGGAAGCCAGACTCCGGGTTGGCCTCCGGGGTCACCGAATCTGCTAGAACGGGATCTGAGTGGTAGAGACTGGGTGTAGCCTGCAGACCTAGGGGCTAGTTAGGAAGGGCGCACGCGCAGGAGACCTTGTGAAAGGATCCTTCCCGGACATCCCTACAGACAGAAAAACAGTCATCAGTCTCTCTGTGCCCAAAGTCACTGACTTTTGGGATCATCGCCCCCAACCCTCGTGACCCTTGGAGTGACTGACATTCAACTCTCCCCTCCACCCCCCTCCTCTGATTTTGCGGGGAGGGGATCTTTGAAACAGGCTTTTGCCCCTGGCTATCCTGTAACTCACTATGTAGATTAAGCCGGCCACGAACTCACTAGTTCTGCCTTAAGCGGTCGGCGATTTAAGGCTTGAGCTACCATGCCCTTCACACACCCTATCTCCCAACAAAGCCCTGGCTGTGGGTTTGACACTCCTCTAAGCCTGCTGTCCATAAAGAACCACAGACTGGGGCAGTCCACCCTGTTGGGAATTTAGCCTTTGGGCCTTAGACCTCTGTAGAAAAAAAAATCACTGGCTTGATTCTCAGGAACAAGTGCTCCATGCCAGGATTTATGGTCATTTCTTGTGTTGGACAAACCTTTGAGATGTTGTTGCAAAATACTCAGGCCTGTTTCCAGAGGTGGTGCAGGCAAGTAATCCCGTCCCTTAGGAAAGAAAAGGGTCAAGAGTTCAAGGTTAGGGGCGCGGGAAGTGTCGGAGCAGGTAAAAGCTGATGTCTCTGACATCTGAATTCTGTCCCTAGGACCCAAGTGATGGAAGAAACTGACTCCCCTCAAGTTGTCTTGTGACCTCCACACCCATGCAGTAGTACTTCCCAACCCCCACTAAAATAATAGTTTTTTTACATAAGAGTTGAAAATTACCTTTATCAACATAATGGTTTGAGGCCAGCTTGGGCTATTTGAGACCCATGTGCTGACCCTGAAAAACTTCCTTCGTTTCCTCTCTTTTTCCTATCCTCTTTCTAGGAGTAATTCAGATTTTTTTTATATATAAATTTTAAACAGGAAAATATTTTAAAATCTTTAGCTAAATCAAATTTCTTCTCTTTTTCCTCCTCTAGTACTAGCCAAATACAAACCAGAAAGACAGCATACTTGAGATAGTCTCGTTAGAGCTGGGGGAAACGATGGAGTGGCTACAGAATATGGCTGCGGTGGTTTTCCTCCAGTCTCAAGTGCTTTGTTTTCTTTTTCAGACGTGTGGCTTTCAGAAGTTGTTTTCTGTGGAAGAGGACTTTGAAGATGAGGTAGGGGACTGTTGGTGACCTGGGGTGGCACAAGATGCCCTGAGATGGAGATAGCCAAGTTCAGAACGTTTGGAGCAGTCCCAGCAGGCTGCTTTCTTTCTTTTTTTTCTTTTTTCTTTTTTTTTTTTCCGAGACAGGGTTTCTCTGTGCAGCCCTGGCTGTCCTGGAACTCACTCTGTAGACCAGGCTGGCCTCAAACTCAAAAATTCGCCTGCCTCTGCCTCCCAAGTGCTAGGATTAAAGTCGTGCACCACCACTGCCCGGCCAGCAGGCTGCTTTCAATGGACATGCCTTTCATCTTTTTTTTTTTTACATCTATCTCAGGCTGAAATCGTAAATAAATGTAAGCAGTGACCAACTTGGTGCTATTTGCTTGGATTGTCGTTTCAGCACTTAAAAGGATGAAGCAGGAAGATAGGAACCCAAGACTGGCACGAGCTTCATAAAGAGACTTGTCTAAACAACAACAGCATACTTAACTATCTTTGTTTGTTGTGTATTTTCACCACAGGGTTTCTCTTTGTAGCCCTTGCTGGCCAGGACTCACTCTGTAGACTTGACTGGGCTGGACCTCACAGATGTTTACCTGTCTCTACTTTCCAGCATCCTGGGATTGAAGGCATCCATTGCCATCGCTGGCTATATTTAACTGTCTTAAAAATAAAACAAGCCAGGTGTGGTGGTGCATGCCCTTAGTAGGCAGCACTTGGGAGCCAGAGGCAGGCAAATCTCTGAGTTTCAGGACAGCGAGGGCTGTGTAGAAAGACCCTGTCTCAAACAAAATAACATGGCTGGGAGTGTGGGTAAGTGGGTACAGGTTCCTGCTTATCTTGGAGCCATGACCTCAATGTCTAAGCTCTCAATAAAACCAGTTACATAAGGTGCACCTGTAATTCCAGCATTGGCTAGGTAGAGGCAAAAGCATCATAAGTTCAAGGTCATCCTCAACTGCATAGAGAATTCAAAGCTATTCTGGGCGTCATGAGATCCTGTCTCAAAAAAGAAAAAGAGAGAGAGAGAGAAAACAAAAACCAAATTTACTCCCTAATTGTAACTGTCATGTCTTTAATTATAAAGGCCTTCCTAGGAGCTGTCTGGAGGGGTGATTTCATTCACTTTTATAATAGCATGCCTGAGGGGGAGGAGAGATGGTGGAGAGCCATAGTCAGGGAGGAGACTGCACAGTTAGCTGGATGGCATGAGACCCGAGGGCACCAACTGGCTCGTGAGCCAGGCAGATATATCAGGTCATCCTCTGGCCTCCCACTGTCTCTTCTCCAGAAGGAAGGTTATTGTTGTGCCTCATGGGTTCCTCTCTTCCATCTCAGAAGGTAAGACATGAAGGAGACTCACAGTCAACATTTGGGAATCGCCCTCGTGTAAGGCCTACCCCGCGCCACCTGAGTGAGAATTTCTGGCAGAGGAACTTCTTCAAAAAGTCACTTACTATCGTGGGAACCAGGGCAAATCCCTTTGTCCTGTGGCCTTCCTAGGCCTTTTCCAACTGGAGTCTTTTCTTTCCTCTGGAAGAGCAGTCAGTGCTCTTAATCGCTGAGCCATCTCTCTAGCCCCAGAAGCCACTTTTTGCTTCTAAGTCTGTCTCCCTCTCTCTCTGTAATTTGAATTATGTGATTTTTTTTTTAAAGAATTATTTATTTTACCTATATGAGCACATTGTAACAGTCTTCAGATACACTATTACAGATGGCTGTAAGCCACCATGTGGGTGCTGGGAATTGAACTCAGGACCTCTGGAAGAGCAGTCAGTGCTCTTAACCTCTGAGCCATCTCTCCAGCCCCCTCGGTTCCTCACTTAAGCAAGTGATGTAGGGATGGAGGCTCAAGTGGGCTCTAGCCCTAGTTTTTGACCAGTCCAGATCTCCATTTTCTTTTTTTTTTTGTTTTTTTTTTTTTTTTTTTTTTTTGTTTTTTTTTGTTTTTTAAGACAGGGTTTCTCTGTGTAGCCCTGGCTGTCCTGGAACTCACTCTGTAGACCAGGCTGGCCTCGAACTCAGAAATCCGCCTGCCTCTGCCTCCCAAGTGCTGGGATTAAAGGCGTGTGCCACCACCACCAGGCTTTTGTTTTGTTTTTTAATTTTTGCTTTATGCATGTATTATGTGTGTATGTGACTGTGTGTACATGTTCACGTGGAAGCCTACGGAAACCAGAAGAATCCAACAGATCTTCTGGAGCTGGAGTAACAGACAGTTGTGGGTCACTGGACATGAGTACTGGGATCTGAACTCAGGTCCTCTGGAAGAGTAGTCAGTGTTCTTATCCACTGAGCCATCTCTTCAGCCTCAAGAAGTCTCGAAGTCTGCATCCATTTTGCACCTATACATAGAGCCATTGTAAGAATTCACTGAGGTGCCGGGCGGTGGTGGCACACGCCTTTAATCCCAGCACTTGGGAGGCAGAGGCAGGCGGATTTCTGAGTTCGAGGCCAGCCTGGTCTACAGAGTGAGTTCCAGGACAGCCAGGGCTACACAGAGAAACCCTGTCTCAAAAAAACCAAAAAAAAAAAAGTATTCACTGAGGTTCTAGTAATACATCTGAGTGCACCTGACACCCAGGGAAGTTACAGGTGTCTGCTGTTTCGTCATATAGCAGCTTGATCTTTGTGGTCACAGATTATTCAGTTACCAACCTTTTCTGGGTTTTGTTGGTTGGTTGGTTGGTGTTTTTGGTTTGGGTTTTTGTTGTGGTGGTGGTTTTGCTTTTTTCTGTGTAGCCCTCGCTGTCCTTGGACTACTTTGTAGACTGGACTGGCCTCAAACTTACAGAGATTCTGTTTTGTTTTTAACGAGACAGGGTCTCTCAGTTAGCTTGGGCTGACCCCAAAATGGCTGTGTGGCTGAGGACACTGAACTCCTGGTCCTTCTGCGCCAGGCTTCACTGTAGGGATGATGGGTGTGCCCTGTGCCGCACACCGTGTTCATTCCTCAATGAATCGATGTTTGTCAAGACATGTCCCTGTCTTTAGCTTTCAGTTTGGGAGATGTGTCAGTAGAAGCTGAGAAGGAACTAGGAAAGTGGCCCTCTTGGATCCTAGCCAGGGTAATAATGGAATCTGACTGACTGATTCTGAGTCTTCACACTTTTGTTCCTTGAAAATGGCAGACGGGTCTCTTTCTTGCTACCCAAGGCAAAGGATGTTGCAGCTAAGTGTCAGCTCTCGGAGGCAAGGGAACCGTCAGGCTTCGGTGATCAGGAACCTGCCCTTCTGATCAGTTATTGTTGTAGCCCTAGGTGTTGCTGGAGTGTGGGATTCTTGATAAACGTCTGAAGCAGGAGAACCTTTTCTCTGGCCGACAATTAGGAGCAGCAGTGGGGGTGGGGGTGGGGTGGGTAGTACCTTCTTGTCACTTAATCAGCAGTTCTGACTCAAAATATACTCAGAACAGGTCTGTTGAGCTGGAAGGTGTCAATCTCACCTTGCTTCCCAAATGCAATCCATACTTAATTTAACTTGCCTGAGAAGCTATATTTAACTTGTGTCTATTTGGCTGGATCCAGGGGCTGTCTGTCTTTCTGAAGACTGCGGGGATGCGTGTGCATGGCCAGAGGTAGGGACTGTACCAAGGGTGCGTGGCCAACAGAATAGCGGCCACAGTCCTGACTGAACTTAGCTAGTCTCCTTCAGAGAGATTTGTGACCTTGTGGGGTGCCTCTGGCTTCTTGGTGTCCTGGAATGCTTTCCCAGTAAGCCTCCTCCTGGAGACTGAAGAGCCAGTGACTACCTGAAAATGAAGCCTGCTTCTGACAAAGCCTGGTGGCCCAGTGGCTCATAGGAATAGTAAGTGATGAGAGACGTCATTATTGCCTCTCATGCCTTGGTTTCTTTTTTTTTTTTTTTTTTTTTTGGTTTTTTTCGAGACAGGGTTTCTCTGTGTAGTCCTGGCAGTCCTGGAACTCGCTCGGTAGACCAGGCTGGCCTCGAACTCAGAAATCCGCCTGCCTCTGCCTCCCAAGTGCTGGGATTAAAGGCGTGCGCCACCACCGCCCGGCCATGCCTTGGTTTCTTATGTGTGTATCTGCACACATACATACTATATGCTTAAGGTAGAAGGTTTTGTTTTTTATTTATTTTTTTGGACGCAGTTTTAAATCCCCAAATGCAAAGACCCTGCCAAACCCAGTAGTGATAGTACTGGCCCGTCATGCCAGCACTCGGGAGGCAGAGGGTCCGGAGTTGAAGGTCGTCCTCAGCTACAACAAGGCCAGTGTGAGCCGTGTGAGACACTGTCTCAAGAACAAACAGAGCCCTGACACAGAGGCCCACTTTCTGTTTCTTTGTAGGATTTCTTATCTGCTTTGGAGAGTGCAGAGAACCACGTTATTAGTGCACTGCCCGGGATACCAGGGGCCTGAGACCTGTCTCTTCCGGACCACAGGAGACCCTGCAGGCACAATCCTCAAGACCATGGCAGTCATACCCTGCCTCCAACCGGTCAGTCCCAGGACTCTGTCTCCCTACTCCCAGCATGCTGGAGAACGTGAAGGATCCGGCCTGCACAGGAGCAGTGTCCCTGAGACCTGTCTCAACTTCTAGCAGCAACTCAGGTAGTCAGCCAAGAATGACAGGAGCAAAAGTGTCCCAGGAGTCATCAGGACCCCAGACCTCAGCTGCACACTCTGGATTTATCTTTGAGCGCTATCAACAGGACATTGGTGACTTTGAAGCACCTGATCAAGATGAGTTTGACAAGGCCCTGGCAAGCATGGAGCTTGAGGAGCTGGCTTGGAGCTAGAAGATAACAGTGGAGCCCCCCAGATCCTGCCTGCCAAGCACTGTGAGGATCCCATATTGGCGAAAAAGGCCCGACTGGCTGATCTGAGTGGATCTTTCCAGAAGGGGCCCCTTGTTCAAAATTATAGAAATCCATGGCCTTCCTTAAGACCTACTACAGCCACAGACAGCCTTCCTGTCTCAGCTACATCAGGCATTTCTACTTCCCATCAAAGGGGCTCCCCTGTTCCTGTACCTCAGTATCTGTCAGTAGCTGGAAGGACCGTCCAAAACAGACCACAGAGTTATGTGCCTGGTCAGCCACTTCGGTCTCCCAGATCGTGGTCAAGTGGCAAACCCCGTTTTCCTGGACCTCAACGTCCCCACTGCAGCTCTGCAGGATTTTGTCAGGGGCCCCTGCCATCCCGAGCCCCAGTGTCTTCTGTTGAATCTCCTGTCAGCACCCCCAGAAGTACTTCCACCCCAGTTACTCAGCCAGTTCTTCAGACACCTATAGTCACCAACCACCTGGTACAGCTTGTCACTGCTACCAACCGGACACCCCAGCAGCCCTCCTGCCCCTCCATTCGAGCTAAAACCCGTCGCTTCCCTGGTCCAGCAGGAGTTCTGCCTCACCAAGTGAGTGACTGGTTTTCCTGGGCTCTAGGATCCAGGGAAAGAAGCAGTGGTCTGGTCTTAGAATATCTTCACTGTCAGAAGACAGGCAAGAAGAGTGGGGAGAAAGGACCTACGAGGACTAGAGAGATGGCTCAGGCATAGTGACACATGCTTGTAATCTTGACTCTGATGAGGAGATGAAAGATTCCTGGGATTCGCTGACTAACCAGCCTAGCTTATAGGGTTAGCTCCAAGACAGTGAGACTCTGTCTTAAGAAACAAAGGAGGGGCTAGAGAGATGGTTCAGCAGTTTAAGAGCACTTGTTGCTCTTCCAGAGGAACTGGGTTCAATTCCCAGCCTCCACATGATGGTTCACAACCATCTCTAACTCCAGTCCCAGGGGAGTGGACATCCTGTTCTGACTTCTGTGAGCACAGGCACATACATACATGCTGGTAAAACAGCTACACAATAAAATAATACGTAATTCTAAAAAGTAATAAAAACAAGGTAGATGGTGTCTCAGACCTTCATAGGAGTGCTTGTAAGGTTGTCCTCTGGCCTCCACATGTGTGCTTGTGCACATACATGCCTGTATACATGCACACGTGTATATACTGTAAAAAAAAAAAGGGTTGCAAAGCTATGGAAGTTAGACGTGGGAAGGGAAGAGGGGGTTGCTCAGAGGGAGAACACTTACCTAGCAGGTGCCAAGCTCTGAGACCCAGTCCCAGCACTGATGGGGTGGAGAGGGGCGTGCCCACGGGGATTTGCTGTTAGATTGATGGACATAGGAAAGCCCACGTTAGTTGTGGGAAGCAGCTTTCCCTGGGCCAGGCCCTGGACTGAATTAAGAAGGATAAAGTAGCTGAGCTGTTGGCTAGCCTTTGGTCTCTGCTTCCCCACGTTGCGTACCATGTGGCTGGCCGCTTCAGGCTGTTGCCACTGCCCCACCATGATCAAGCATACCCTGCTAGCCAAAATAAATTAAAAAAAAAAAAAAAAAAAGTAAAAAGTGGGCAAGAAGAGTACTTGACAATCCACCTGTGAAATTGTGCTTGAAAAATGCAATTTCCTACTTTTGTGTGTTTGTTGAGTGTCTGTTGTCTGCTAGCCCTAGACAGGAATGTTTTCTCACTCATGTTAGCCAGAGGTAGATACTGGGCAATTTGTTTGGAAGGAGAACAAGCTCGCATTGCGGGGGATAGAAGCAGAGGAGGAGTGGGTGTGCAGAGGGTGCAGTGCGGGAGGGAGGGATGTTTACCTGGCTCCCAGATACACTCGGCTCTGCCTGGCCCTTGCTCATGGCTTTGGGTAAATGAACAGCAGGATAAAGGAGAGGATGGAGACTGCTTGGGGGTTGGTCCGGCAATGGGAAAAGCAGGGGCTCTTAGAGATCACAGAACACTTCAGTGTTGGGGGACATGAGGAAGCTGGGGTTGGAAGTGAGACAGCCCTGAGGAATTTAGATGTAGGAGTGGTGGAGGGATAAGGTCCCTCAAACCAGTTTTGGTCTGGTTGCAGTAGGTTTCTTCCTTCCTGGTGTGGGGCTTGGCAATCCCTGCTGTTGCTTGTCCTCCCTGGCCCTTCAAGAGAAACCCAAAGGGAGGTCTGCTCTTTCCTGCAAAGAGCCTCTGAGTGGGTCGCTGCCCCCTTCAGGTGGCGCTGGGCCTTGCTCTTGGGGCAGCTCCAGGTTCCTTACGTTCTCAAACTGATCCCCAAAGTGTCTTTTTAAAGCTACCAGTGAGGCTCTTGAGACTGCGTTAGAGGCAATGTAATATGTGCTAATTGTCCCTGATAGTTTCCTGAACTCATTATGTAACCCAGACGAGACGCTGTACTTGTAAATAACAGCTGCTGAGCTTGATCTCGCCTTCTCTCCCCTCTTAGCACAGCGGGGAGAATCTGGAGGCGATCATGGTTTCCACACCCCAGACTCCGACCCACGGTGCTCTGGCTAAATTCCAGACTGAGGTAACTTCTTCCATGTAAATCTTCACCTCTTGGGTAGCATTTGAAAGCGAGGGTCAGAGGTCGTCCTGGTCCTGGCATGCCTTAGTGGATGCTGCTAGGCCTACACCAAGGGGCAGGTGGAGAAGGCAGTTGGGGGCAGGCAGCAACTTACAGACGCAGAATGAAGCATGTCCTGACGCCATGCCTCAGCCTTCTCTTGCAGCTGAGAACTATGGGCCCAGCTAGCTGCATCTTTCCTTAGGGAGGAACGAGTAATAAGTCTTATGATATCTTGAGAACACTCTCATGTCTCTGGGAGCCCAGCTGGGAAGGATCCGCCCTCACCTTGTCTCTGGGAGGTTCCCTTTCAGTGGGTGGGCCACTCCTTCCCTCCTGGTGCTCTAATTCACTTACTCTCTCTTCAGACCACCTTTGCTTTTGATTTTTGCCATATTTCTTTTTGCTGCAGCTCCCGGGGCTGCCCATGCACTTCAGGTCCAAACCTGGCAGCTAATCATCTGGGATCAGTCAAAGGAGTTGTTGCTATAAGACAGCTAGTGGTTAAAACCAGGGGCATCAAGTAAAACATGACCGACCGCGTTCAAAATGGAGAATGTGCTCTATGAGCCTGTAAATGTAAATATAAATGTAAATATGTCCCGGGAGCCCCTACTCCTAAGACTTCCAGGCAGTCAGATGCATGGGGTAAGGGCCCTGTTGCTTTTGCAGAACCTTTGTTGGACTTCCAGCACCCACACCGGTGGCTCACACCTGCCTGTCACCCCAGCTGCAGGCGATCTATCGCCCTCTTCTGGCCTTTCAGAGCACCTGCATGCATGGGCCCTCATACATGCCCATTAAATAAATAAATAAATCTTTAAAATAAGAGGATGGATAGCTTTTTGCTTCATTGTTAGTAAAGTCAGGACCTGATTAAAAAAAGAAAGGAGGGACTGGAGAGATAGCTCAGTGGTTAAGAGCACTGACTGCTCTTCCAGAGGTCCTGAGTTCAATTCCCAGCAACCACATGGTGGCTCACAGCCATCTGTAATGGGATCTGATGCCCTCTTATAGTGTGTCTGAAGACAGTTACAGTGTACTCACATACATTAAATAAATAAGTAAATAAATAAATAAATAGGTCTTTTTTGAAAGGGAAGGAGGAAGGGAGGGAGGGAGCTGGAGGGAGCTGGTGGACACCCTCTGTTCCCTGTAGAGGCCAAAGCTGGAAGGTCCTTTCTTATTCTGGCTGCTTAGTGAAAAATACAGAATGTAGCCAGGTTTCCAGTGCTCCTTTTTGTTCATAACAGTAACTGAGAGGCGTCCACGTCTACCCCCACCCCAGGGAATTCACTGTTTCTCTCCCACCTGTCTGCCTTTCCTCAGTTAAGGGTCTTTCCCCAAGGTAGATCCACTAATGCAGGCTCCCCTCTGCTTTGTGGTACTAGATTGTTACCAGTTCCCAGGGATCGACGGAAGAAGATTTTGGGCGAGGGCCCTGGCTCACCATGAAATCTGCTCTGGGCCTGGATGATCGCGACACCACCTGCTTTCTCCATACCTACAGTATTGTCATGGTGCTGCGTAAGGTAAGGGTCCTGAGGAGGAGCCTCTACTGCCTGCTCCACCGCTGGAGAGACTATCTGCCACCTCTTACTCCGTCCTGTCCCTGGAGGGCAGCTGAAGTCCCTTGGGTCGTATGCCCTCACTGCCGTCCATAGTTTTGAGCACAGTATAGGGCATGCCTCTGCACTTGCAGGGACCAGACTGAGAGGCAGAGATGAGCACACTGCCACCCTGAGCTCCCTGGTGGACAGATACATATTGATATTGTCGACACATGTATCAGTAAATCCTTGCCTGTGGCCTGTCATGATGGAGTCAGCCACAAAAACCCGTACAAAAGGAAAGAAACCTAAGAGAGAAGAAAGGACCTTCCAGCTTTGGCCTCTACAGGGAATGGAGGGCATCCCTCCAGCTGCCATCCTCTGCCAAAAGGAAGACTATTAGCATGCCTTGGTTGCCATGGGGAGTTACACTCATGCATGGCTAGCTCAGTCAGTGCCTCTCCTTGTAAGCAGGCAGCCCTCAAGCAGCTCCCCAGGAACAAGGTCCCCAACATGGCGGTGATGATCAAGTCCCTGACTCGGAGCACAATGGATGCCAGTGTGGTTTTTAAGGACCCCACAGGTAAGGATCGGGTCCTGGGTGTTCCTTAGGAGTGACCGCCATTGAGGTCTAGAGAAGAGCATCCCACTGTCCTGACAAAGACTCTGACCCTTGACCCTGAGATGGCTCGACCTTGTGACTTTTACAGGAGAGATGCTTGGAACAGTGCACCGAGTGCTTTTGGAGACACACCAGAGTGAGCTGAGGCCTGGCTCCGTGCTGTTGCTGAAGCAGGTGGGAAGCTCCCGTGACCCCAGCTTGTCCTCCCTCCATTGCCAACCAAACAGAGAAGCTAGGTCCTGGATTGCTGGAGCTGAGAGCGGTCCTCTGGCCATTGAGCCATTCCACTCTTGATGGGTAAATGGGATGGAGAGTTGTATTTGAGGTCATAAGTGGTTCTGTTGTGGCAGCAAGGCTAAGGTAGGAGAGATAGGTGAGCTTGGTGCTGAGAACAGAAAGTGATGGGCAACCAGTAGTACCATGTTCCCTCCAGACATTGACTCCCCTTCCTAACTCCAGATTGGAGTGTTCTCTCCTTCCCTCAGAAACCACTACCTGAACGTGACACCCAACAACCTGGTCCACATTTACAGTCTAGATTCTGCGGATGGGGACTCCCTCAAGCCACCTCAGCCTTTGCCCAAGGTAAGTGGGGCAGGAGAGATGGTAGCAGGCAGAGCTGCCCTGTCTGGTTTCTCTCAGTTCTTCCTTTCCTTGTCCCTGGAAGCAAAGGTGTGAAGGGGACAGTTTTCCTGAGTAAAGGGAACAGGAGTCTCTCTGCTGCCCCTGCTCCAGCCGCCTGCCAGCCGGCTGAGTAACAGGACCTAGAAGAGCAGCTGGTTTCCTGGTGATGCCCTAATGTCTGATCACAGGACTGATCATCTGAGAAGTTAGGAGTCATTTGAGAACCGGGGTGAGGGCCCCCTGGGGCTGGTGGCAGAAAATGATAGAGGGTCCTATCTGCGCCAGGTGGCAATGCAGAGAACAGGGAGTACAAATGCCTGTCAGTTGAGCTGGCCCTTGCTCTGAGACTTCCCTCCTGGTCTCTGCCTCTGCTAGGCATGCCCTGAGCATATCCCTTTAAGAACAAGGCAAGCATTAGTGTCTGTGTGAGCTGGGATCACCCCAAGCGGTCCACAGGGGCAAGTGTAGAGCCCAGGCCTGATCCTGCTCACTCCACCCTTAGGAGCCTGGCCTAGAGGAAGACAGGACTCCCGAGTCTTGTCCAAGCTCTTAATTTTTATCGTGACCTTGAGTGAGCCCTGTCCCTTTCCCTGTTCGTGCACCATCTGAGAACAAGTGTTCAGCTTGCTGACCTCCAGGCTCTGTAGAGCCTTACCTCTAATTATCTACTAGCACCTCCTCCCTCTCCGTGGACCCCGTGGACCTTCACAGTCACCTGCCTCTACAACCTTCGTTTTTCTTTAAGTTTTTCCTTCTTTTTTTTTTTTTTTGAAATGAAGGGTTTTGTTGGTTTCTTTTTTTTTGTTTGTTTGTTTGTTTTTTGTTTTGTTTTTGTTTTGTTTTTTTTGAGACAGGGTTTCTCTGTGTAGCCCTGGCTGTCCTGGAACTCACTCTGTAGACCAGGCTGGCCTCGAACTCAGAAATCCGCCTGCCTCTGCCTCCCAAGTGCTGGGATTAAAGGCATGCGCCACCACCGCCCGGCTGTTGGTTTCTTGTTTGCTTTTTGTTTTTTGTTTTTTCGAGACAGGGTTTCTCTGTGTAGCCCTGGCTGTCCTGGAACTCACTCTGTAGACCAGCTGGCCTCGAACTCAGAAATCCGCCTGCCTCTGCCTCCCAAGTGCTGGGATTAAAGGCGTGCGCCACTACCGCCCGGCTTTTTTTTTTGTTTGTTTGTTTGTTTGTTTGTTTGTTTGTTTTTTGTTTTTTTCGAGACAGGGTTTCTCTGTGTAGCCCGGGCTGTCCTGGAACTCACTCTGTAGACCAGGCTGGTCTCGAACTCAGAAATCCGCCTGCCTCTGCCTCCCAAGTGCTGGGATTAAAGGCATGCGCCACCACCGCCCGGCCTTGTTGGTTTCTTTATTTAAAAGTTTATTCATTTTCTTTTATGTGTGAATGTTGTGAGTACTTTGCCTGCATGTATTCACATGCCCCACGTGTGTGCTTGGTGCCCATGAAGACAAGAAGGCATCAGATCTCCTGGACCTGGGGTTATAGATGGTTCTGTAGCACCATGTGGGTGCTGGGAATCGAACCTGCATCCTCAGGAAGAATAACATGTGCTCCTAAATACTGAGCCACCTCTCCAGCCATCATAACAGCTTATTTTAATCCCAGGCTAGCTCCTCAACACACTGGTGAATGGCCTCTTTACCCTCTACAGTGGTTATACAGAATCCCTAAAACATTAGACACTGATAGAATTTGGAAAGATCAGCCTAGGGGTCTGTTCTAGTTTAGTTGTCTGCTGTTTTGGGTATTTGGTGTTTCAGTGTTCTCAGTCAGCTTGGGCCTGGGTGAGCCTGGCCCCCTACCCTATTCCCTCTGTCTTTGTCTTGAGAATCCCTACCTTGAGGTCATCTTGGTAGAGGTACCCCCACCCCAGGGATTTCAGGGGCATTAGGCACTAGTAACCAGATCCACTGTCCTCAGGATCTGGGAAACTCCCATGGAAACCTCCAGCCTGATGAGGCTGCAGAGCCCACACAGGGCCTCGGAACAGCACAGAACCCCACGGCATCTCCCGAGGAAGAGCTCCCGGAGGCAGGTAAGGCACAACTCTCAGCATCCTCTGGCTTCACATAGCAAGACTGCTTCCACTCAGCTCTGTCTTATGCCTCCTGCTCTACGTGTATAGACTGGCATAGCATGTTTCCAAAACCAGAGGCTGTCTCCTTCAAGGCTGCAGACCTAAGTGGGTGCCATTACATTGATCACAGTGTGGTCCGTAGCTCCCCCATTTGCTGGAAGTACCTTCAGCTACAGGAGGGAGCATCACCAGCCCCTGGGTGCATGGCACAGTCTATGTTCCATTTCAAGTCCTTGTGAGCAGATCGAGAGGCAGATTTTCCACACTGCCTGTAGGCTCCCCAAGGAGCCGTATATTCTTGTGGCCAGGGGGATTGGGACACAAACCTGGGAGGCCCAAGAGCCACTCAGCTCTCAGGTGGAGCCTTTGTAGCCCCAGCTACTTCCTTAGCTTTTGACTTCAGAAATTCAATCCTGCCTGGCCTGGAGGCAGGAAGATTATGGGCAGGGACCTCACACCAAGCATGTTCACAGTACACTGATGTGTGAACCACAAAGCTGGTTTGTTTATATCCTACAGAGGACCCCTGTGCTGGTGTCTTGTGTTGTCTGTGATCCTGCACTGTCTCCTTATAACTGAGCCTGCTGCTGCTGACCCCATAGCTGTCAGAAGTTGCTGGTGGCCATAGAGCGAGTGTGGAGAGTTGGCTGCTCATTCACACTGCTGCTCTACAGGGTGGAAGACAGAAGTACAGTTCCTGCTGTTTCCTGAGGGCTAGCCTTCACCTGTTCCTCCTCTTCATCTCGGATGGGTTTCTCCAGCTGGCTAGTCATAGCCCAGCTCCCACAAGACAACTTGTGGTTTCTTTTTTTTTTTTTTTTTTTTTTTTTAATTTTTATTTTCAGCAAATCAAAAAAAATTAAAAAGCATTCAAACAGAATAAAATGAAAATAAACAAACAAGCAAAATACCAAGGGTCAGATATACTTATACAAGAATTCTATAGGGCCTTCAAACAAGCAACACTTTTTGAGTTATGTTTAAAAAAATTCAGAACCACAATAAGCTCCTTCACAAAGCAAATAATATTGAAATAGTGAAATCAAGTGTAGACCCAACAAAAATATATAAATTATAGTCCAATATCCCTCATGAATATACATACAAAAATTCTCATTGAAGTAGTTGCAAACTGAATACAAGAGATATAAAAAAAATAATATTCCATGAATAACTGAAATAACTTGTGGTTTCTTTGAGAGTCTTCTATATAGTTCTAGCTGGCCTGGTGCACTGTGCAGCCCAAGCCGGTGTCAGACTCACAGCAAACCCTTTACCTCAGCCTCCAAGTGCTGGCCTGAAAGGCAAGCACTGCCATGCCCAGCCCATTGGGCAACTTTTTCCTTGTAAGCAAATAACAGCCCCACCTGCCCTGAGCACAGTGCTCGTCACCTTAATTAAATTGTGAATGCTCCCCAGTCGGCCATCTCCTTTCCTTCCCTGAAGTGTTCGTGCCAGGCCTGGAGCTGGGCTCTTGGGTGTAGTTTACAGTTTGCCTTCCAGGCCCCCTCCCCCCATCCTGTCCTGTAAGTGGCATTTTCTACTTGGCAGCAGGTAGAGCCTAAGTACCTAAGTATGCTCACCTGGGGCAAGCCACTACACCTCTTTAAAGTTTGCTCACCCAGTAAAGTGGGTTTGACCGAAGCAGCCACCTTGAGCTGCCTTGGGAAGGGTAGCAGAGCAGAATGAATGTGCAGTAAATAACCGCTGCTGCTCACAGACTGTAACAGTCGGTCGTAGTACCAGGGTTAGCCGCAGTGCCACCTTCCCGTTAGCACCACATCTGACATCTCTGATCTGGTCAGAACGATTTCGTGCTCTTCTTTTTTTTTTTTTTCTTTCTTTTTTGTTTTTTTTTTTTTGAGACAGGGTTTCTCTGTATAGCCCTGGCTGTCCTGGAACTCACTCGGTAGACCAGGCTGGCCTCGAACTCAGAAATCCAAATCCGCCTGCCTCTGCCTCCCAAGTGCTGGGATTAAAGGCATGTGCCACCACTGCCCGACTTTTTTTTTTTTTTTTCTCCTTTTTTTTATCTGTTAAAAGGCAGGCCTGCTACGACTTGTGCGTGAAGGTCAGAGGATGACGTGTGGACTCAGTCCTCTACAAGATAGGTCCTGGAGCCACCCACTTGGCCATTGGGCCAGCTTGTGTACCGCCCCTTTCAGTCCCCATTTTTTTTTGTTTCTTTTCTGTTTCTTTTTCTTTTTTTTTTGTTTTTGTTTTTGTAGGGGGTTGTGTTTGTTTATTTGTTTCGAGACTGGGTTTCTCTGTGTATTCTTGGCTGTCCTGGAACTCACTCTGTACACCAAGCTGGCCTTGAAGTCAGAGATCCGAGTGCTGGGATCAAAGGTGTGTGGCACTCTGCTTGGCTTCTTTCATTCTTCATGACTCCCCAGGCTCTCCTGGGTTGGGGTGCTCTCTCCCACTGTCAGCCAGGTGCATGAACTGTCACTCCTAACACCTGTCCCCTATTCAATGAGAAAGTCGCGTGCGCGTAGGGAGCCTCCAGAATCCTTCCTGCTCAACACAGCCTCTGAACAGCAGGGAAAGAAGCCACCGAAGCGCGGGGTTCCCCATTCCTACCGGAACGGCCCAGGGGTTGTATTCTGCCTTTTGTTGTGTGTTGTATGGAGCCAGGGAAATGTGCAGACTGCCCCAGAGGAGCCAGCTTTCTAGCTGTGTAGCCAGGTCCGGGCCCTCCAAAGGGGCAGAGGCTTCAGAGCTGAGTTCTGTGGGATCCTGTGGTTGTCACTGAATTTTACCCCTGTCCTCCTCCCTCTGCAGATGACCTGACGGACTCCTGAGTGAGCTCCCTGAGGACTTCTTCTGTGAGCCCAGCAGCTGGGACCGTCTCAAGACAGGGCATCCACCATGAGCTGGCTGCCTCCTGCCCCCAGACAAGCTCTAGGTGCATCTGGTCACATCCAAGGGAGAGAAAGCCAGTGCAGCTGGAGACGACTCAAGCCCATGGTCTGATGCCTCCCATGGCCACCTTGGAATGCCCAGTGATGGGCCAGACCACATGCTGTGTGGCTTGATGACTTTCTTCCGCATGGGCATCCTGGAAATCTGAGCAAGGCCCGCTCCCCAGCATGTTTGTCCTGGGAGCCCTCTGGCACACCGTCCTCCGGCCAATAAGAAAAGCAGGGTCCTCCCACCCCATCTCGGGCCTGATTTCCTTGTCCCTTTGTTCCTCAATCCCTGGACAGCTGAGGAGCCCAAAGGAGCCACAACCACAGCAGAGGTGACGTAAGGCCTGTAGCTGACTCGTCCACAAGGGTGACAGTGAGCTGCAGGCTACTGTACCTGGTTCTGAAATAAAGCATCCCTTCCTCATCTGCCACCCTCCATCCCACACCTCCTCCACCACCACCATCCTCTCCTAGACCCGGCAGCCATGCCAGCAGGTGGCCAGAAAGGCTGAGCAAACAGCATTCACAACAAGGGGGGGGGAGGGGGAGGGAGGGAGAGAGAGGGAGGGAGAGAGAGAATATGTGTATATACTTTTCCCTCCCTCCCTCCTCCCCCTCTGCTTTTCTGGTTTTTTGTTTGTGTGTTTTTTGTTTTTATGTGTATGGGTCTTTTGCCTGCATGTATGTCTGTGTACCAGCTCTGGGCGTGGTGCCCTTGGAGGCCAGAAGAGGGTTTTAGATCCCTTGGGACTAGAGTTACAAATAGTTGTGAGCCATCATACGGATTTGAACCCAGGACCTCTGGAAGAACAAGTGCTCTTCTTAAAACTGAGACATCTCTCCAGCCACTCATTCTTTTATTTGTATGATGCAGGCATGCATGTGTTGGATACGCGTGTGTGTGTACCAGAGGAATACAACAAAAGACAAAAAAAAGAAAAAAGAAACAGAAACAAGGCTGGGAAATGATTTTGGGTAGGATGAGAGTCGGAGCTCAGCATGAGGTCCACTCAACGCCATCCACCCATAACCCCAAGCAGTGGGGCAGAGCCCTGGGGCTCACTGCTGGCTAGCTTGTCTAGATAGGGCAAGTTCAGAGAGAGACCTTTCCTCAGAGCTCTGGAGCATAAGTTACAGGAGATTTAAGAGCCACTCGCTGTGGGTGTGAAGACTCAGCTGAGCCATCTTTGGCAGTGCTGGGACATGAGCCTTGGGCCTTGTATTCTGAGGCTCTCAACCTCTGCTCCATCCCAGGGAAGCAGGTTGAAGAGGCCTGTTTGGCTGGCAGCCTCCCCTGCCTCAGCTGCTACTGACAGCTGCCCGTGAAAGCTTCCATGCACTGCTCTGAGAGACTGATCCATGAATCTGATGGATGAGCAGCAGGCAGCTTGAGAGCTGCAGATTGTAGGGCCTCAGGCCAAAAGGCTTCCTGCTGTAGGCCAGGGCGGCACAGGATTCCCAGGGCCTTGCACTTTCACAAGCCCCACCCCCTCTGCCTCCAGCTTAGACCTGGGTCAGCCCTATCTATGTTGTGATGTCAACCGAACCCCCTTGTGTTTGCAATTGGTCACCTTGAACCCTGGTCCCTCCTGCCCAGTCTCAATTAAGCCCAAACTTTCATATCCTAGTTCCTTGGTGCTTCGCTGCAGCCCGGACTGAGCTAGGAGGCAGACTGAGCATCAGATCCCCTGACACTGTTCCCTCCAAGTCAATTTCTGGCCTCCGGTTGACCCTCCTTTCTCTGCCTCAGAAGCTAAAATCAAAACCTACACACTGGTATCTGACAGACAAAGCTGTAGTAAGCATTTTTAGGCTTGTGAGGCAAGAAAGCAGGGCAGAGGTTAGGCTATATCTGTTAGATGCCTGAGGGAATAAAGGGACACCCACCATTTTGGCCCCACCCAGCTTTGCCAGACTCCCAACCCTGGGAACTCAGCTGTGGGTGCCCAGCCAGGTCGTCAGCAGGGCAATTAAAACATGGCATGGCTTCCAGTGGGGTTAATCACAGCTGCGTCCATAGAGGTGCCTTTCTCTGACAATCTTCAAACCCTCACTGGGCATGATCTCACTCTTCATCTGGGATCCCCCTCCTTGGAACAGCACCAAGAAGCTGGGGCCAAGCACAGAATGACTGATCAGAGGGTGAGGGCAGTGCCGGAAAAAGCCCAAGTCGCTGCCACCCACTTGGGTGGGTGGTGAGTGTTTGCTCTGGCAGAGAATAGGAAGCTTCATTCAATGAGGAGAGGCCAGCCTACCATGAGCCAAGTGCTCCTAAACATCCTGTCAAGACTGACCATGCCAGGGCCTGCCCTGGAACCCACATCCAGCATGGCAGAATGATGTCTCTGGCATGGTTACTTTGCCAAACCCATCCGATGTCCTTTAGAAGTTGAGTAGCGCCGGGCAGTGGTGGCACATGCCTTTAATCCCAGCACTTGGGGGCAGAGGCAGGCGGATTTCTGAGTTCGAGGCCATCCTGGTCTACAGAGTGAATTCCAGGACAGCCAGGGCTACACAGAAAAACCCTGTCTCGAAAAACCTAAAAAAAAAAAAAAAAGAAGTTGAGTAGCTGGTACTGCAGGGACACCACACATCAGGTTGCCTTGGATGGATGAGTTAGGAGATTCCAAACCACTGGGACAACAGAGAAGGGTAAAGAACCTGGTGAGAATGCTGTGTGGCGTGGGGCCGGCCCAGGGGTTTGCGACTGATGTGGGAGAGCCTGAGCCAAACTACAGATTTTTTTTTTTTTTTTTTTAAGGAAAGTGATTGGTGATTGTGGCGGGGCTGCATGTGGTCAGAGGAAGGAGACACAGGCTATACTGACCCAGGTTGGAGGCTAAGAGCTGAAGCTGAGGACAAAACTGTGGCCAGGGGGAAGTGAAAGATAGAGAGGAGGGGAAGGTCGCTGGAGAGTGGGTGGGAGCAAGGAGGAACCCACACTGCCTTGCTGAGACACCACTCGGAGCCTGCAGCCCTGGCGGCAGAGGCACGCTGACATCCCTCCACCCACCCCTGCCAGCCATTGACCAGCTGTGGTGGTTTCCCAGCCTCGGTCCTCCCCCTAGAGGCTCCTGGAAGCACAGCTACTTCCTCCTAAAGTGAATGGGTGTACAATTCCCTAAAGGTCTCGTCCCTTCAATCTCCACTTCAAGGGCAACCCCTTGACACATCCGCAGTCAGGCATTGAGTCCCCTTAGAAACCAGGGAGAAAAAGGAAAAGAAAACCTAGTCACTGAAGGTAGAGACAGTGTTCTGCTTGGGCATGAGGGGACAGAAGAGACTCGCTCAACTGTCTATCCCACATAGCAGTACCCTCTAGAGGCAAAATGCCTTATCTAAAGTGTGGCCCACTGGAGTCCTTGGTACACACCCACAGGCATATGACCTTGAGTCAGTTTTACCTATTAAGACAAGTTCCACCCAGCTGTGGTGGTGCACACCTTTAGTCTCAGTATTCCTGAGGCAAAGGGAAGTAGATCTGAGTTCAAGGCCAGCCTGGTCTACAGAGCGAGTTCCAGGGCTACACAGTGAAACCCTGTCTTGGAAAAACAAAAACAGCCGGGCGGTGGTGGCGCACGCCTTTAATCCCAGCACTTGGGAGGCAGAGGCAGGTGGATTTCTGAGTTCGAGGCCAGCCTGGTCTACAGAGTGAGTTCCAGGACAGCCAGGGCTACACAGAGAAACCCTGTCTCGAAAAAAAAAAAAAGGAAAAACAAAAACAGCAGCAGCAGCAGCAGCAACAAAACCCTTAAGTTCTGTGAGTCTATAAAATAAGACCATCCATCTCAGGTGCTGAACTGAAATACTTGGCTTGGCCATCTCATTTCCTGACCAAATCAGTCTTGTATTAAACTGTATCACTGACTGATCATCTGAATGCAGATGAATCAGAGTGATTTAAATTCTAGAAAGCGTGGTGTATGTGCCTGCAGTGGTTGCAGTTATTTCAAATTCAGGAAGAGTGGTTTAGTTTCTTGGAATCTCTCTCCACCTCCCCTGACTGAGGTCTGTGGACCATCCAGGGCTTCTGCTCACTTTGCTCCAGGGCTTCTGCTCACTTTGCCAGCCAGAGGCTGCAGAACTCTGATCCTTCCTCTGCCCTGTCCTGCCCACCCATCTCATAATCCCTTCACGTAGAAGGCTCACTCCAGAGAAGTGGGGTACAGGAGTGACCTTGACTGAGGCCCTGCCAACCGATGGAAGGGTACCAGCAGGGTCAGGGGCTGGCCCAATACCATCTGCATTAAGATCATGACTCGAGGCAAACTGTTTACCGATGCAGTGAGGGGCCTATTTATAGCCTCAGCTGCTTCTCCAGTTTACCAGGAAGGGGGCAGGGTGGCTCCGAAGAGCGAGGGTGCTAGCTGGGACAAGGGACAATTCTCTGCCTAGGTGGCACTCCCCAGACCACTGGACTCCTCATGGCAGGGGAGACTTTTCCTTTCACGTCCTCCACGCTGCGTGCTCTCCGCCTCCAGAGAGAGTGGCTGGAGTGGGAGGACAGGAGACGGGCCGCTGCCCATCAGTGCCGCAGCCATAGGTACCTCCCTAGTCCCCAGGCCCGACTCCTTAGACCTCGCCGCTCCTGCCGGGACCCAGCGGTCCACAACGCCCTGTTCTCTGGGGACCTACAGCAGGTCCAAATCCTGTTCCAAGATGAAGAAGCTGCCAACATGATTGTGGAGACTGTGAGCAACCAGCTGGCCTGGTCAGCGGAACAGGGTAGGAGCAACATTTTAGGAGTGCAGAAGAGGGACAGGAGTGGGGGTTGGGAAGGGAAGAAGAATCCATACCCCACTTCTCTGTAAACAGCCTAGAATGAACTGCCCTTCATACTCACCCATATTAGCTTTCCTCAAACTCATAGAAATCCACCTGCCTCTGCCTCCTTAATGTTGGGATTAAGGGTGTGAGCCACTATACCCACCCTCCAAACTTTTTTGGTTTTGGCTTTTTGGGTTTGTTGTTGTTGTTTTTCGAAATGAAGTTTTTCTGTGTGGCCCTGGCTGTCCTGGAATTCACTCTGTAGACCAGAGTGGCTTCCAACTCAGAGATATCCATGTTTCTCCTATAGTTTCCTGCTATAGTAGAGACTTTTTATGAAATCCATATGCAATTTTTCCTTACCCTTACTGACTTTGGGGGTTAGGGAGTGGTGTTGTAAGGAGAAAAACCAAACCTCTCCTGCTGAGCTATCCCACCAGCCCAATTTTATTTGGGGGCAATAGAATCGAATTCTAATTTGAATGCTAATAAGCATTGTCTGGAACCTGGGATCTTTCTACCTCCTGCCCCTGAGTGCCGGATCGCAGCCACACACCTCCATACCTGGGCACAGGCAACATTAGAAGCTGACATTGATTCATGGAACATCTTTCCATGTCAGCAACCTTAGGGCTCTAGAAAGCTGTACAGCGAGGCACTGGATTTATAGAATTACTCTCCAAATAGAATAGTAGATTTTTTTTTTTCCTCTTAAAATAAAATTGTTGTTGAGACTCTGGTCCTTCTTTTAACAAGCAAATGGTATCTTATATTAAGGCTGTAAAATTCTTCAGCGTTAGTTAGGTAGAGGACCCAGCTAGAGCATCAAAAACACTTAGCAGTGTAGAACATATTCTGTCACCTGGAGGAGATGTGGGAACATTCCGGTTGTGACCTCTGTCACCCCACTGATTGCCAGGCTGACTTTAGCTCATGTGACTGGTTAGGCTGCTGGCCTCTTTCCTCCCTCACCATCCCAATGTCCCTCACAAAGCTTTGTGCTCATTCAAAGAGGACTATCTTCCCCAACAGATACCTAGCCCTTCTTTGTTTACTTTAGGAAACAGCATCTCATTATGTAGTCCTGGCTGTCCCGGAACCTGATATGTAGAACAGGCTGCCTTTGAACTCAGAGATCTGCTTGTCTCTGCTTCCTTCCTGAGTGCTGGGATTATGGGTGTGTGCCACCAACCACCCCATCCCATCTCCCTTTTTTCTTAAATTACTTTTTTATTTTATGTATATGAGTGTTTTGTCTGCATGTAGGTCTGTGCACTCTTTGTGTGCCTGAAGCAAGGAGAGACCACTGGATCTCCTGGAACTGGAGTTACAGACTTGTGAGCGGCCATGTGGACGATAGGGATTGAACTCCTGTCATCTGGTTTGGTTTGGGGTTGTTTTGGTTTTTTGGAGACAGGGTTTCTCTGTGTAGCCCTGGCTGTCCTGGAACTCACTCTGTAGACCAGGCTGGCCTTGAACTCAGAAATCTGCCTGCCTCTGCCTCCCAAGTGCTGGGATTAAAGGTGTGCGCCACCACTGCCCGGCTTGGTTTGGTTTTTGTTGTTGCTTGCTTATGGCACTCAGAGATGGAACTCAGAGCCAACACATAGGCAAATACTGTACCACAGAGTCACACAGGCCCAGACCCCTTTGTGTGTTGAGTAGCAATGTAACCATGATCTTTATGTATTGTGGATACATTTTTCTAGAATGTATCCCAACTCAGCACATTTGTCAAAGTTGACTAGATACTTAACTGAAATTGTTTTGAAATATTGACATGAGATTGTTTCAACCTCAGCCCTTCTGTCTGGGGCTTCAGAGACCTATGGAGCTTTAGGACCCAGTACAGCTAGGCACTGCAGGCTCCAGGTCTTGCTTACCTGCAGCCATGACACAGTGACTTTACCCAGGCTGCTCTGACTTTTCCCTGAAGCATCCCATCATCCTCCCAAATGGGAATTGGACTTAGTTTTTTTTTTTGGGGGGGGGGGTGTCATTTTTTGTTTTGGTTTTTTGAGACAGGGTTTCTCTGTGTAAAGACTATCCTAGAATTCACTCTGTAGACCAGGCTGGCCTTGAACTCAGAGGTGCACCTGCCTCTGCCTCCTGAGTGCTGGGATTGAAGGTGTGCACCATCATAGCCTGGCTGACAAAGTGTTTTAAAAGCCTCTTCCAATGTATACTCCCAACTCAGGATTTCAGTGGACCCCTAGCCACAGGTACAGCTTGGCTATTTGTGCTCAGTAAGCTAGACCTAGGGAAGGCCAGCATCCACTGTCAGTCAGACAACTGTTCTACCCTGCTCTCCCATACAAAGTCCTACCTACAATACTGCTTTTTCTCCCCAGGATTCTGGGTGCTGACTCCAAAGACCAAACAGACGGCACCTCTTACCATCGCTGTGGCCAGAGGCTACACAGACTGCGCCCGACACCTTATCCTGCAGGGAGCTGAGCTTGATGCCCGTATTGGAGGACGTGCTGCCTTGCACGAGGCCTGTGCCCAAGCCCATCCCGACTGTGTTCGGCTGCTGCTCACATTTGGTGCCAAGGCTAATGTATTGTCTGAAGAGGGCATGACCCCCTTGCACCTCTGCACAGCTCCTGAGTCTCTGCAGTAAGTACCTGTGGCCTGGAACGGTTTTATGGGGAATGTATATCTGTGTGTGCAGTTCATCTGCCTAGGAGCAAAGGTGACTTGGTGGAGCTTTGTTATCTTTAAAGCATGTATTACATTTTCACATGTAGAAGGAGGCCTAATTATTTTCTATGCATGTGTATGTGTATATGCACATGTGTGAGGGGGCCTGCAGACACCAGAGTAGGGTGTCCGGTTCCTGCAGTTGGAATCACAGCACCGTGTCTGGTTTTCCTTCTACTTTAAGATAGAATTTATGTTGCCAAAGCTGGCTTCTCACTCTTGATCCCCTGCCTCTGCCTCCTGAGTATTGGTATTACAGGTGTATCACTATGCTCAGTTCTTTTTTTTTTTTTTTTTTTTGATTTTTCGGGACAGGGTTTCTCTGTATAGCCCTGGCTGTCCTGGAACTCACTCTGTAGACCAAGCTGGCCTCCACCTGCCTCTGCCTCCCAAGTGCTGGGATTAAAGGTGTGCGCCACTGCCGGGCCAGCTGTTTAATTTTTAAAATTTGTTTTGTAGTTTGGTTTTAACACAGTCTCTGTCTCTACTTACCTGGCTGGCCTGCAACTTGCTATTTATGCCAGACTGATCTGGAAATCTTAGTGGTCCTCCTGCCTCTGCCTCCCAGTGCTTAGATTATAGATGTGTTTGGTATTAGGCCAGGACTGTTAGGACTGTTAGAGAGAAAGGCGGTGTCTCCTCAGTGCTCGCCCACTGAGCACTAGTAACCATGATGTATACTGTAGCTGGGGAAAGGATCGCCGGCTATCCCAGTTTCATTATCATTTCATTATCATGCCTCCCAGCAGCTGCTACTGTCCCTTTCCATTATAAATCACCATTGGTTTTATTTCATTCCCAATGAAGTTCAGCTCATGTTCCGGTACCACAGTAGGTATATCTGTGCTGCAAACTGGAGCACATTTGCTACAATAGTGTGTGGCCTATAATTCTTTCTAAGAATTCTGAAACTGGAAAACAGTTTCTCCCTAAAATGTTTTCTTTGGTTTTGCTTGTTTTATTTTCTCTTTTTAAATATTTTTATTTATTTTCTGTATATGAATACACTGTAGCTATCTTCAGACATACTAGAAGAGGGCATCAGATCTCATCACAGATGGTTGTGAGCCACCACGTGGTTGCTGGGAATTGAACTGAGGACCTCTGGAAGAGCAGTCAGTGCTCTTAACCACTGAGCCATCTCTCCAGCCTCTGCTTGTTTTCTCTAAGGAAAAGTAGAGTAGGGAAGTCCCTAAAGGCTTTCCTTGACCAAATGATCATAGCCTGGTCAGGAAGGGTAGTCATCTGTTGTTTTCTAATACACTATTCCATGTGCCATGGTATACATAGGAGTCAGTTTTCCAAATCTTGCCCCATCAAAATGTTAGGAGACAGGGTTGTCGCTCAGTTGGAAGTGTGCCTACTTACAAACAAGCATGGAGCATTGGCTTTGATCACTGGCACCACATGGGCATGGTGGGGCACATCCAGAATCCCAGCAAGTAGGAAGAGGCAGGAGGATCAGAAGTTTAAGGTTGTCTACTGCTACGCAGTGTTTAAGGCTGACAGGAGAGGGTGTGCCTCAGTGATAGCTTGCCTAGCCTATCTGGGTCACACCTAGCACAAAATAAATACTTCTGGCACTCAGTGGGACAGAGTGGATAGGCAGAAGCAGGCAGACCTTTGAGTTCGAAGCCAGTCTGGTCTACAGAGTGAGTTCCAGGATAGCCAGAGCTACACACAGAGAGACTGTCTATAGAAAAAAATAAATCAGTTCAGGTAAGGGTAGACTCCCCAGATTCTGCCATACACATCCATTAATGCTATATGTGTGCTCTTAGCTGCTGCAGTAGACTATTTGGGGCATAACTTTTTATATCTGAAAACTTAAGATACTTCTGAGAGTCTCTGCTGGCCCTATAACTCTGCTGTTTGTAATGGGGTTTCTGTGATCAGATGGAGAACACTAGGCCAGACTCTTTTTTTTTTTTTGGTTTTTCGAGACAGGGTTTCTCTGTGTAGCTCTGGCTGTCCTGGAACTCACTCTGTAGACCAGGCTGTAGGCCAGACTCTTAAACAGAGGTATGGGAAGGATATGGGTGGTGGTAGCAGGTCTTGGTCCTCAGGATGTCTCCCAAGCCTTGCACCCTGTCCATAGGTGCGCCAAGTTGTTGCTGGAGGCTGGAGCGGCTATGAATGTGGCATCGCAAGAGAGCGAAGTCACACCCTACATGTGGCTGCAGCTCGTGGGCTGGAACAACATGTAGCCCTCTACCTGCAGAACGGTGCAGACGTGACCATGCGCACCAGCCAGGGAGAGACGGCGCTGAACGCAGCATGCGCTGGAGCAGAGGGGCCAGGCAGCAACCGGCAGCACGAGGCTGCAGCGCGACAGCTCCTGGAAGCTGGGGCTGATCCCCAGGCTGCAGGTCGCAAGTGCCACACGCCACTGCACAACGCCTGTGCTAATGGCTGCGGAGGTCTGGCAGAGCTGTTGCTGCGCCACGGGGCAAGCCCTGAAGTCACCAATGGGGCAGGCCACACACCAATGGACTGCGCGCTGCAAGCGGTACAGGACGCCCCCAACTGGGAGCCGGAGGTCCTCTTTGCAGCACTGCTGGACTACGGGGCTCGGCCCGTTCACCCTGAGGTGTGCTGGGAGGGCCTGAAGGAGGTGCCAACCGGGACGGGGAAACCTAGGCTAGAAATGCCCTGACTGGAAGGATCTAGAAGATCAAAAGCTTCTCTCAGTGACTAGGGAAGGCACAAGAAAAGTTGTGGCAGTTTGTGTTAGCCAGCCTTGGGCTTGCGTTAGTTGGGGCAACACTAAACTCCTAATTTGATTTCCAGATGCTGAAATACTGTGCCAACTTTCCTCGGGCCCTGGAAGTCCTCCTTAATGCTTATCCATGTGTCCCATCCTGTGACACCTGGGTGGAGGCCGTGCTCCCCGAGCTGTGGCAGGTATGTCCACTCCAAGGGCCAAGTTCCTTACTAGGGGACTGGAGAGGCCAGGGGCCTCTCCCTTCAAGCTTCAAGACCAGCTTCAGAGGAGGAAGATGGACCCTAGGCAAAAGAGGGTGAAACTCCTGGGTTCCTGGCCTGTCTGGAACAGCACAGACAGAACTTTGATCCTATACTGCCTAGCCCCTTGCTGACAGACATTCATAAATCAGTCAGCTATGATTTGGTGGGAATTCCACCAGCATGTCTGGGGTGGGAGTGGCCCATGACTGAAATCCAGTCTATGGCAGGGTGCTATGTGCTGAAAATTCCCAAGCCGGTGCCACATGCCTTCAATTCCAGCACCTGGGAGGCAGAAGCAGGCAGACCTCTGCAAGTTCAAGGGCAGCCTGGTCTACAAAGAGAGTTCCAGGACAGCCAGGGTTGCTACATAGAGAAACTGTATCTCGAAACCCCCACCCACCCCCCCACCCCCCGCCAAAAGAGAAAATGCCTTGGATCTCTACCACTGAATTATCTCCTGGTAGGGCAAAATCAGGGGTATTGGATCACCCGATTGATCCTCCCTTTCTTCTGGCCTAGGAACACAAAGCCTTCTACAGCTCAGCCCTAAGCATGGAGAACCAGCCAAGACGGCTGCAGCACCTGGCCCGCTTGGCTGTTCGAGCTCAGTTGGGTAGCAACTGTCGGCAGGCTGCCACCCAGCTCCCCCTGCCTCCACTGCTCAGAGACTACCTGCTGCTGTGTGTGGAGGGACGAATCCAGTGAGCTCTGAACTTGTACCCGCCCCTACACCCAGCCCGGGAAAACCAACCACTGCTTCCTCCGCATGCCCTGCAGGAGTAGCTTGTCCCTCCGCTGACATCTTAAGCCACCCTTGATCTTCAGGCCTTCTCAGCCTGTCCCCAAAGAAACCTTTCACCCACCTGCTTTAAGTAGATGGCCTCTGTAGTCACCCAAGCTACAAGCAACTGATCCCCTTGTGCAGGTTTTCATTGGCACCTATATGCCTACTCTGCCCATTTCATAGTGACATGCCCTTAGTTGGATGTGATGGCTCATATCTCTAACCCCAGTACTCAGGAGCCTGAGGCAGTAGAATTGTGAATTCAAAACTAGCAAGATCTTGGGGGCAGGGAGACCCAGCTTCCCTGCCTGTGTGTTCTATCCAGATTCTGGGTAGAACTTCAGGGACAGGCTGATTTTTCTTCTCAGCATGAGGCATGGAACCCAAGGCTGGGTACATGCTGAGCAAGTGTCCCATTACAGAGCCACACACCTCTAGCTCTTAGTGAAACACATGTCCTGGATGCTGGAATGATCTTTTTTTTTTTTCTTCCTCCACTAATTTAGTCATTTTACATCCTGATCGCTGTCCTCCCCAGCCCCCTCCCCCAGTCACAGAGTCCCTCTCTCCCCTCCCCTTCTCCTCTGTTAAAGCCACAATTCACAGTTCCTTTTAGTAGCTCTTTCCAACCTTCTGGCTAAAGTGAAGACTCAGCAGGGGCCTGGGATGGAGCTCAGCGATGAATGGCGTCTGCCTGGTGTGTGTGAGGCTCCAAGCTTGATCCCAAACCAGAACACAACAAAGCCAAACCTCCACAGTGGGTGACATCATTTGGGAGGTGGAAGTCAGAGTTCAAAACCAGCCCGGGATACATACAATCCTGTCTCAAAAACAAAACGAAAAGAAAAACTCAACAAGACGTAGGCAAGATTCTGTTGTGGCCTCTGACCTCCTCTGTACACAGGCCCAGCAATGCAAGCCCAGTGAACTGGTTACCACTTCCAGAACTGGACCCTTCTTGGAAACTGTCTTTGGTAGTGGTGAACACTGCTTGGCACAGTCTTCCCCATTTTTTGGCCTGGAAGACACTCTATCTACAGAACTGTAGTTTGTGACCACTCCCGTGGTAGTCTGCCTTTACTTCTGTGCTTATTCAATTACTGCCTCAGTGAACCCGAGAACAGGGTTGTAGTCTTTAAAAAGGCATTTATGATGTGTTCTCCCTTCTGCCCAAATATTGCATGGAATTTTAATTGGCAGTTGCTCAGAGTGGCTTCTGGGGACCAGAAAGCTAGAAAGCTGTCCTCTCTTACTTCTGGACCCAGAGACAAGAAGGTAGACCACTCAGCCTTAGGAGGAAGCTTTTCGAATGCAAATAAATAATGTGTGCACAGAACAAACATATGGACATTGTCAGGTTTAAATGTGACTGGAGAGCCCACTGTTCCACTTTTATTCTCCTTTGTGTCCTCTGGGGCTTCTAAGCTTTCTGCCTTGAACAGCTGTTACTGGTGACATGAAAAAAGTTTCAGACCACCAGCCTTCTCCCCTTCCCCTTCCCCCAGTGACACCTCCAGACCTGAGCCTGAAGTGGCTATTCCAGTAGAGAATAGAGGGACTTATTTGACCTTTTGCTGGGGATGTAAGTTCTCAAAAACCAGTTGGCATTACCAAGCAGAAAAGAGAGCCATATCAGAAGGCCTGGGCCTGCTTCCTGGGGCCTCTGTCCAGTTCCATCCTCCAGGGAGTTGTCTATGCAGCTTCCCTTTCACTGGCACAAGGACAGCCTCCGCCCTGGTTCAGCAGAGCGGGAACTACCTGTTTCTAGATAGAAAGTTTGCTTTAGTTCCACGGAACCTAAAGGTTCAAGACAGTGGCTCTCAACCAGTGGGTTGTGACCCCTTTGGGGACCCGAAGGACCCTTTCACAGGGGTCACCCAAGACCTTCGGAAAACACAAACATTTATATTACAGTTCATAACAGTAGCAAAATCACAATTATGAAATAGCAATGAGAATATTCTTATGGCTGGAGGTCACCATAACATGAGGAACTATGTTAAAGGGTCACAGTGTTAAGAGGGGTGAGAAGCACTGGTCTAAGAAGGAAAAGTAAGCCCTCCCAGTCCTGAGTTGGGAGCTTTGCTTTGAAGATGTTGCTTTTTTCTTTTCACTAATTTATTTATCCACTTTTCATCTCAATATCAGCTTCCCCTAGTGTCCCCCCTCACACAGCTCCTCCTCCAATTCCCGTCCTCTTCTCCTCTGAGAAGTGGGAGGTCCCCCTGGGTCACTGTAGGACTGACTAGGTGCATCCTTTCCTACTGAGACTGGACAAGGCAGGCCAGTTAGGGGAACGGATCCACAGGCAGGCCAGAGTCAGGGACAGCCCCTGTTCCACTTGTTGGGGGACCTACATGAAGACCAAGTTACAAATCTGCTACATATGTGTAGGGGGCCCTAGGTCCAGCCAAAGCTCGTGCTCTGGGTCATGGTTCTGTCTCTGGGAGCCTCCAAGGGTTTTGTTCTCTTAAAGAAAAGATATACTGGATTGTATATATTAATTTTATAATAGGCAAAGATTTTCCAGTTGCAAAGAGCATATTAAAAGAACAGAGGTTATGGGTGGTTTTGCTCTGTCTTGCATCCTGTTTGTGTGTGGGGATGCCTGCAGAGACCAGAAGATGGCACGGGAACCCTGAAACCACAAATATAGGGGGTTGTCAGAACCTGGAAGAGCAGCAACCACTGAGCCATGCTCCCAAATCCCAGGATTCTTTGATAAATACTACACCATAAACAAGTAAAAGGCAAAATACTAGAAAGTTATTTGCAGTTAAAGATGTCATTCTTAAGCTGGGCATGGTAGTGCATGCCTTTAATTTCAGTACTCGGGAGGCAGATCTCTGTTAGTTCGAGACAGCCTGGTCTACAAAGACAGTTACAGGACAGCCAGAGCTACACAGAGAAAAACAAAACATCAGATGTCATTCTAAGGGCTGGGGAGATGGTTCTTTTGGTAAAGTATAAGTATGAAGTTCTTCATTTGATCCTCGGCACCCACATTAAATAATAATATAATAATAATAAATCAGGCCATGGTGGTACACATCTTTGATCTCAGCACTTGGGAGGAAGGGGTAGGTGGATCTCTGAGTTCTAGGCTAGCCTGATCTACAAAGTAAGTTTTAGGACAGCCAGGACTACATAGATGCTGTCTCGAAGTAAATAAATGAAATGAAATGAAATGAAATGTAAAAAAAAAAAAGGGAGCCGGCCGGCGGTGGCGCACCGCTGCAGTCACCGTGATCTGGAGTCCGAGGCGGCCGTCTCTCCAGAGTTCAAATCCCAGCCTGTGCTGTCAATCACGGGGGGTGGGGGGAGGGTGGGGACACAAAAACAAAACAAAACAAAAAAACCTTGCCGGGCAGTGGTGGTGCTCGCCTTTAATCCCAGCACTTGGGAGGCAGAGGCAGGCGGATTTCTGAGTTCGAGGCCAGCCTGGTCTACAGAGTGAGTTCCAGGACAGCCAGGGATACACAGAGAAAGAGAAACCCTGTCTTGAAAAACCAAAAAAAAAAAAAAAAAAAAAAAAAAAAAGGGGGGGGGGTGTGGCTCAGTGGTTAAGAGCACCAACCCAGTCTCAAAAAAAACGAAAAACAACAACAACAACAAAAAAAAAAAAAAAAAAAAAAAGACAGGCACAGCTGTATGTATGTTTAATGCCAGTGCTAAGAGGTGAAGGCAGGTGGGCTTGCTGGCCAGCTAATGTAGCCTAACTAACTCCAGGGTCAGAAAGTATGGTGGAGTGATTGAGGCCTGCATACATATGTACCTGCATATACACATATACACACACAGAGGCTACCAGGTAGCTTGGCAGAGTCATTTAATTCTAGCTACTCCAGAGGCTGAGTCAGGCAAAACACAGTTTAAGTTCTGTCTTCCTGTGTCTGAGAGAGTTCAAGGCTAACCTGGTCAGCTTCATGAGATCCTGACTCAAAAAACAAAACAGAAAAAGTAGAGCGTAGTGGTAGATGCCTAGGAGGCAGAGACAGGGGGGTCAGGAGTTCAAGGTCAGCCTGAGCTACTTGGAGAACTGCCTTAAAACAAACAAACACCTAAGTCTCAAAGTTCAATAGTTTAGGAAAGATAAAGAGAACATCTACAGAGACATGAAAAATAATTAAGGAGGGGCCAGTGAGATGGTATGAGGGAAAGGCACTTGCCACAAAGGCTGGTGAGACACTAGTTCAATCCCTGGGACCCACAGGGTAGAAGGAGAATCAAGTCCCACAAGTTGTCATCTGACTTCCATGTTTGGGCTGTAGTGCATACATCTACATATACACAATCAATAAATAAAATGTAATACATTTTTTAAAATGACCAAGACCAAAGCCATCAAAAATACTGAGTTAATCTCACGGTGATGCCTAGATAGGAAGATCAGAAATTCAAGATCATCCACTACACTGGTTCTCAACCTGTGACTCTTTAATACCTCATGTTGTGGTGACTCCCAGCTGTAAAGTTATTTTTGTTTCTACTTCACAACTGTAATTTTGCTACTGTTATGAATACTAATATAAAATCTGATATGCGACCTGTGAAAGAGTTGTTAGACCCAAAGGTTGAGAACAGCTGCTCTACTACACAGCAGAAAAAAATAGGAAAAACTAATCCAGGGTGACAGACTTGGAGAGATGGTTCGATGGTTAAGAGCACTTGCCGCTCTTTCCAGAAGACCTGAGCTCTCTTCCTAGCACTCAGTCAAAACTGAGGAGTTACAACCTCCTGTAACCCTAGCTCCTAGAGATCCAATACCCTCTTCTGGCTTCTGAAAGCACCCACATGCGGCATACACATAGAAACAAATAAAGGAAAAAAATCATTTTTTAAGAGGGCACTGTATTTGTATCTCTTTAAAATGCCTTCCTGCCGGGCGGTGGTGGCGCACGCCTTTAATCCCAGCACTTGGGAGGCAGAGACAGGCGGATTTCTGAGTTCGAGGCCAGCCTGGTCTACAGAGTGAGTTCCAGGACAGCCCGGGCTACACAGAGAAACCCTGTCTCGAAAAACCAAAAAAAAAAAAATAAATAAAATGCCTTCCTGCTTTATTTATCAAAGCTATATGGGGCAGAAATCTTCAAGTACTTAAGACTTTAAATTGTATTCTTGCCTGTCTCTTCGAGTAACAACTGTCTTAGAAGTCAGAAATACCAGACCTTACCGCTCCCAACATTGGAGCCCGGTGCGCATTTGCAGAGCAGTAATGAATCCCATTAGCTCTGGAGCTCGAGAACCAAGCCGGAAGAAAAAAACCACGCGGGAAAGAAGGAAACTTAGCAGCGAGTAGACCAGCAGAGCTTGCCAGGGCAATCTTCTAAGTATGAAACCACGCCCTCCCACAGAACCTCCCCCAGCCTCTTCTCTTTTGGCCCCGCCTCTGACCTCCAGGCGGCCTCAGGCCACGCCCAATGGGCGTGGTCTTACAGCCGGAGGTCCGAAATCCCGCCAACAATGACCCCGCCCCTCCTGCCGCGGCGCAACCTGGCCCTTTTATTTAACGATTACGTTTACGTCAATCCGCCTTACGTAGCTTTGCGTCATCAGTACTAGGCGGGGGAGGCGGGACTTCCTGTCCCGGATGTTAACAGCTTCCTAGAAAAGCCGGAAGAGATCGGACCCTGGACAGAATCCTGAATTGCCAGCCCCTCCCCTGATCCCTACGGAAAGAGGAGTACAAAGACTGTCCTGGCGAAGTCAAAACATTTATCCTGGCTTTGTCAGGTGAGGCTCTCCTTCCCCATCGAGGCACAGTAACAATCCAAATCCTCTTTAATTTCCCATGACGCCTCGCGTCCTCAAGCTCCGCCCCCTCTTCTCTGCCCCGCCCCGAAGTTTGAGGGGTGTGGATGGTTTGTGACCCCCTACCTCCCGACCCCCGCTTCCTCACCTGACCCTAAACCATCACTGGCCGGGAGAGTCGGGCTTAGGCACTGCGACCGAAACCCAGAAGCCCCTCGGCTCGGGGGGCTCATGGACTCCACTGCCAAGGGAATAGGACCTCTCAGACGCAGAACCTTCACCTCAGAAAAAAGCACGGTCGGGGACGACTCCCCACAGTGCGGTCAGGGTCGTCCACAGGCTGAGGAGAAAGCTGAGGCCTTGGATCAGACAGATGCAAGGTCCTATCTGGCCCCTGCCCACGGTAGTTCCTTGTGTCCTCCGTTCCCATCTGTCTTTGCCACAGTTTCCTTTTGTGTAAATCACAGTTCCTGACATTAACCTTACCATCAGGGTTTAGTTGTGGGAGTGAGACGTAATTGCTGTCATTTGTTTATTGAACAGTGTTAATTATTTTTGCTTCGATGATTTCACGTCATCTTCAAAACAACCTTATGAGGTAGGTAACCATTTTAAACCCCACTTTACTGATGAGAAAGCTGAGGCTTTGAGAACGTTGTTGGAAGTTGCATAGCTAGAAGAGGGGCTAGACAGTGATCTGTTAAATAAGGCTGTGGAAACTCTTCGAATGTTGGTGTGTTCTACAAATATTCCTTGAGTAGCTACTGTGGCATTGCATTAAGAGCTTCGAACAGCCGGGCGGTGGTGGCGCACGCCTTTAATCCCAGCACTTGGGAGGCAGAGGCAGGCGGATTTCTGAGTTCGAGGCCAGCCTGGTCTACAGAGTGAGCTCCAGGACAGCCCAGACTACACAGAGAAACCCTGTCTCGAAAAAACAAAAAAAAAAAAACAAAAAAAAAAAAGAGCTTCGAACAAAGAGAACTACCCTCGGTTCTTATCTTCCAGGAGTCAATGAAGAGAGATGGACAGGTTATAAGTATAATGATGTTTTGTGGGTGCTGTGAGACTAGTCTGATAATGATAATCACCAGATGGATTTGCCCAGAGACAGCTGTGTGAAAGTAGATTCTCCAAGGAAAAGAGAAGGTACTCCGAGGAATATGCAGAGAGCCTCCAATGCTTTCTCAGAAGCCGCACAGAGGGAGAACCTTCATAGCACAAGACAGACTGAAATAAGGATTGTGGGAACTGTCGGGATATTTTTCCAAATAATTTCTTCTTGGGCAGTGGTTTTCTTGAAGCTGTCTCATGTAGCCTAGGCTGGCCTTGAACTTGCAATGTAGTGGAGACTTGTCTTGAACTTCGTATCCTTACTTGCCTTTTTTTTTTTTTTCTCAAGTTCTGGGATAACTGGAGTATACCCTGGAACAGTGGTTTTGCAGTTGTAGGCCAAGCCCTTGGGGACTAAAGAGGGTAGTGTTTCTGGTGACTCTCCTGTGTGGCTCCCCAGAATTTGCCAGAAGAGTTTACTAGACAAATATGTCTCCCAATAGTCCCAATATATTTGTCCATTTGAAGTGATCTGATTCTGTCCTTGATCCATCAGAAGTGTTTTATTTATTTGGCTCTTGACATCTGGGCATGAATGGGTATGTGGTCATGAATGAGATGTAATCAAAAGAGCCTGGCAAGGATGGCTGCAGAATGCCTATCAAGGAGTCTTTTTATTCTCTGAAGCTACCAGTGAAGCTGCTACGGCGTGCGCATATGCTTGGTCACGGGTTAGAAATCCTAGAGAAAGTCCAGGCTTAAAGAAGCAAAATGTAAGCTGGGCAGTGGTGGCACATGCCTTTAAATCCCAATACTCAAGCAGCAGCAAGTGAGTTTAAAGTTAGCCTAGGCTAGAGAGCAGGTAGTTTCAAGACAGCTAGGGCTACACAGAGAAGCCCTGTCTCGAAAAGAAGCAAATGTTCTTTCTCCATTATTCTCCAAATTAAAAAAAAAAAGCAAAAACAAAAAACCAGCAATCAGCAGCTAGTGACAAGGTTATGAAGCTTTTCTGGTGACCCGTGCTCCTTATGGGCACAAAATTTGAAAGCTAGAGTTTCACAATAGAGGCTAAGGGGCCAAGGGTAAGTCCTTAGCTTGAGATTGAGGGTCTACTACTGTTAGAAGATTGGCTATCCTTCCTACACTACACCAAACCCCCAGCCTTTTTCCTTTTATTTTTTTCCTTTTATATTTTTATCCTTTTATTTATTTATTTTTTTAACCCCAGCCTGCCTCAGAACCTAAACAAACTAGAAACCTGGTTCTAACAGCCCAGGCCCTGCTGATGCTGTCCCCCTTTGTTCCTGCAGTGTGGACCCAGCCAGCAGCCAGGCCATGGAGCTCTCTGATGTCACCCTCATTGAGGGTGTGGGTAACGAGGTGATGGTGGTGGCAGGTGTGGTGGTGCTGACTCTAGCCTTGGTCCTAGCCTGGCTTTCTACCTATGTAGCAGACAGCAGTAACAACCAGCTGCTGGGCACCATTGTGTCAGCAGGTGACACGTCTGTTCTCCACCTGGGGCATGTGGACCAGCTGGTAAACCAAGGCACTCCAGAGCCTACAGAACACCCACATCCATCAGGGGGGAATGACGACAAGGCTGAAGAGACCAGTGGCAGTGGGGGAGACACCACTGGAGAACCTGGAGCTAGGGGAGATATGGAGCCCGGCCTTGAGCATCTCCTCGACATCCAAGGCCTGCCTAAAAGACAAGCCGGCCTGGAGAGCAGCCGCCCAGAAGCTGCACTGGGATTAGATGATAGCACCTGCCTCTCTCCCAGCCCTAGCCTCATCAATGTTCGGCTCAAGTTCCTCAATGACACCGAGGAGCTAGCTGTGGCCAGGCCAGAGGACACTGTGGGTGCCCTAAAAAGGTGAGTAAGCTGGAAAGGGGGCAGTTGCTCAGGACTTGTGCCTCAGGTGTTGGTTTCCCTGAAGAAGTTGGTGCATATATGTGAACAAAAAAGGAATTTTAAGGGCTGGCCTCTGCTAAGGGGAAATGGGAGACTTGCGTAGACAGACCTTTAGTGTCTTCCATGCCCTGCTTGTTGGTCCAGGCCTTTATAGCCTTATTTTTTATCCAGTCTTTCTTTTCATCCTTGTAGCAAATACTTCCCTGGACAAGAGAGCCAGATGAAATTGATCTACCAGGGTCGGCTGCTGCAGGACCCAGCACGCACGCTGAGTTCCCTGAACATTACCAACAACTGCGTGATTCACTGCCACCGCTCACCCCCAGGGGCAGCAGTTTCTGGCCCCTCAGCCTCCTTGACCCCAACCACTGAGCAATCCAGCCTTGGTGTCAACGTGGGCAGCCTCATGGTGCCTGTGTTTGTGGTGCTCTTGGGTGTGGTTTGGTACTTCCGTATCAATTACCGCCAGTTCTTCACAGCACCCGCCACTGTCTCCTTGGTTGGAGTCACAGTGTTCTTCAGCTTCCTAGTATTTGGGATGTATGGAAGATAAGGACATCGGGAGACAAAGAAAGGCATGGTCTTCCTCCTTCATGCCCTCCCCCACTTTCCTGGCCAGAGCTGGGCCCAAGGACCTGGGAGGGAGGGATGGGAAGGGTATGGTGGGTACCCTGTCCATAAGACCCAGGGAGCAGGTGTGTGGCCTCTTAATGTCCACAGGGTACAGATATCTCTGCAAGCACAACTCAGGTAGAAACAAGGGTATCATCGTCCCTCTTTTGGAATCCCAAAGTTCAAAGGCCAAGCTCAGTGAGAAGCCTGGGCTCTGGGTCCCTCCTGGCTGTGGCCCTAGCCCAGCACCTTGCATGTCTGTTCCCTGACCCCAGGGTTGCTGCCAGGACAGCTCAGCATGGCCTTAGCACACCTCCCTAGGGAGCCTGAAGTACCTTCCACTCCTTAGATGAGTGTGAACCTTTTGAAACTAAATTCACAGGGATGAAGACTGCCAGCTTTCCCTATAGCACCCAGCTGCCACCACCTCCTCCTTGTACCCCTTGTAGCAGGAATAGGATATTTTGTTTTGCTTTCTTTTAAAGCACTTTGCTTGCCCTTTTTTTCTAAATAGTCCTGTATAGAGCTCAGTCAGGAAGGGGACTATGGCAGGAGGCCAAGCCCCCAGCATTGAAAGGCCAAGCCACAGCTGCTGCTAACCTAGGCCTAAGACTGCAAGAGAACTGGCCCTAATCCAGTGCCCTGCCCAGTTCCAAGGATGAGCTCTGGGTATAGATTGCCCTTCCCTAGGCTCTTAGATGGTCAGTATGAATGAATAAAATTACATTTTGTGGCTATGGAGCCTCTTTGTGACTGCTCTGCCCTCAGCAACATGGTAATGAGAGTGGGTAGGCCAGGCTACCAACGGGAGATGCAGTTTATTTACACCAGCAGCCATGGGGGCAGAGGGGAATACACAGCGTTTACAAAGTTAGCTACCTGTACAGGATGGATTACATATGCAAAAATAAAAATCTCAAGACCACAGGACAGCGTGAGCCCCACCCCCCTCCCCAATGACCCCAGCATGCGGTAATGCCAGGCGGGTGGCCCCTGGGCATGCGGGGGGGAGTGATGCATGGAAGGAAAAGCCACCGGCCATGGAAATTAGTACAGAACCCCCCACACACAGACACATGATAGGATACAGGGTGGACGACCTAGCCAGGGTGGGGAGGATGGGAATTGAAACCCACACAGCCTGCTGTTAGAGGGAGGGAGTGGGGAGTTCCTAGCCCCTGTTCAACTACACAGTAGGGAGGGCATACTCCCCAGAAGGAAGGGCTTGTTCCCTCAGGGTCCCTGCTGGACCAAGCCCATCTCTCACCCAGCCCAGGCAGGGGGTTCTGCCCTGAGGGTGAGCCAAGGAACAATGGGGAGGTTTTTGTGGACAAACCAGTTCCCAAACTACTCCCTCCAACCAGAGGGAAAGGGAGAGGTGGAAGAGAGAGCAGAGTGAGTTGGCCTGAGCTGCAGCTACTTCTCCAGAGGGATAGGGACCTGGGCCGGCTTCCCAACCTTCAGCAGGTTCCCAAGCTGTGCTTGGTAGTGGGGCCGGACCGAGAACCTTCTCTTTCCCCCTTTGGTGAGAAGGCTTTGGAGGGCCAAGGACAGAGGGGCCCAGGCTCCAGGATTTATTCTAACTCCTGCCAAAATTAGTTTGACTTTTTAAAAAAATAATCACAATACTTGGGTTTAAAAAAAAAAAAAAATCAATTTGTAACCAGGCATCAGCCACAATGAGAACTACCCCAGGGAGACTGGGGCTCCAGATAGGGTACTGCAGCCCTAGCACTGTTGTTCCCTTAACCCTCTGGGTCCCTAACCCAAATCAGTCCAACCAGTCCTGGGTACTAGCTACCCAATGCGGGAGTGGCTCCTCCTGGAAGAGAGAGGACACGTATAGCAAGTGCCAGAAATCTTGGCTCAGGATCCACCCCATCCCTGTCAATCAGCCCACTGCCAGATCTTCCAGCTCCAAGGTGTGATGGTACCTGCTTGGAGGTGGGATATAGGTCAGGTAGGTGGGTGCTATGGCATGACGGTCCCACAGAGGGGCAAGAGCACCCTTCCAAGCTCCACTGGCAACCCAGGGCAGAGACAACCTTCTCATCCCACCCTACTCCTAGCAAAGGGAGAGAGGCACAAGATTAGGGTTTTTCCTCAGAGCCCCAAACCACAAGTACAGAATAAATAACTTAAAAGCGGCAAGGGAGGGGAAACAGGGCAGGCTTTAGAGGCGAGAGCGCTGAGAGGAACCGAAGCTGGTCAAGGTAAAGGGGGGTGGGGGTCAAGCAGCAGCTGGGAACTCAGGCTGCCCCAGCAGGGCAGGGCAGGGCAGGGGTCAGGAAGGGAGGGGGAACACGGGGCCACCCCAGGAGGGTGAGGCTGGGCCCCTTCCTGGGCAGGGAATGAGGTAAGAAACATTTCAAATAAAGCAGCACCGTCCCTCTCACCTGGGCGTTCCTCACAGCCCTGGGGCAGGGAGGGCAGGGGGCCACTCTGATACAGGCTCCCTCTTCCCACCCTCCCCTTCCCATTCCTTGAAGCTGTAGAGGCTGGAGGTCCTTTCCCGGCACCCAACAACAAAAGGACAGCTCCTGCTGCCAAGGAGAGGCCCATGGGGACTGAGGGGAAAGGGCTGCCCCGTGAGGCAGTTCTGGACGCCCACCTTAGCAGGCAGCACTGTGCCTGCTGACCCCGGGAAATGGGGACATTTGATAGGACTCTGCACAAACAGGACATAGCAGCCCTGCCCCTCAGCTCCAAGCACCGGACCCTTTCACATTGCTGAGGGCAGCCAGGGGAGGCCCCCTCTGGGCTCAGCTTCCAACCCAAAGCAGCCTGGGTAGCCACAATGCCCCTCGGCAGGGCTTAGTCCAGTTCCTGGGGTGGGGAGCAGGCAGTGCCCTGGCACAGTGCCCGGGTCAGGCTCCCAGCCTAGCTGGACATCCAGTAACTCACAGAATAAATAGGAAAACCGCCTCCCCACCAAACTTATGTCCAAGGCATAATATGTCCAGGTCTGAGTCCTGCACGCCTAGGGGTCATGCTTCGCTGCAGAGGACCCTGATGCCCCCCAGGGGCTCATAACTGGATCCTCTGCCTGCCTGGCCCACCAAGCTTCCCAAGCCCAAACCCCCAGCAGCTGTCCATATGCCAGGCTATGCTGCCTGGGTGGGGGTTGGGAGAGAGGGCTCTCTCAGCCAAAGGCTATCCCTTGCACCCAAGTCAGTTGATGTCATCATAGATGCTGGGCGTTGGGGGAGCCGGTGGCTTTGGCTTTTTCTTCTTGTTGGAGCCCAGGCCAGAGGCAGTCCCTACCAAGCTCAGATGGGATTTCTTTTTCTTGGTTTTCCGTGATTCAGAGCTGTTGGTACCTGCAGAGGAAGAGGCACAAGGGATGAAAGTGCAGTTGTGGAAGGAGAAGGGTGCTCCACTGCCAAAAGCCCAAGGTCAAGTGCACGGCATACCTAAACCCCATCCCTGATTTTCACTGGTCTTGGAGGAGCCTGAATCAGAAGGTGAGAGATCAGAAGAGCCGTCCCACTGAAGCCGGCTGATGAGGGCCTGGCTGTCAGTCATGTCAAAGCCATCGTTATCCAAGGAGCTCTCTACCTCTGGAAGAACACTAGAAGGAGTCACAGAGACATGTTAGGGAACGAGATCAGCAGCCTGACCCACCAAACTTCTGCAAAGGTCACTTACGCCGAGGGCCCAAGGAAATAAATCCGTACGGTTCGCCTCTGTTCATCCGTGTGCTGCGGGCAGCGTAGTGACCTGGTGGGGACAGAATGATCAGACCCTGACAAGGCAGGGAAGGACTTCAGGAACTCAGGTGAAGCAGAAGCTGGAGGGACAGGGAAAGAGTCAGTGGTGAATCCCAGATGGTGGCCTGATAAGGCCTGTGAGATGAAGGGAGGGTATGGATGGGAACCCACTGCTCAGATCCAGGGGTGCTTCCAACCCATGCCCAGGATCAGCCTCCTGGTTTCCAAGCTCACCTTGTGCACATCTTCTTGGTATGTTCAGAAATCACTCCACATTGCTGGAAAAAGAACACAGCTGAATGCAGGGCAGGAGACCTTTTCGAAGCACTAGATGCTCCCTCTGCACCAACGCTAGACTGACCAAGTAGAAACCAACCCCAGAGCTCCTGGACTAGGAAGCAACTTTCACAGAAAGTTATAGCTCCTACTGCTATGTCACCTGTCTCCTTCAGGGTCCTGCCCATTGCCCAGCCCAAACCAAACCTCCCTCTCCAGTTACGCACCGTGGTGAGCAGGCTCCGAAGCTCTTCTGGCCCCAGGGTCTCATAGCTGATCCCAGTTGAGTTGCTATACTGTGAGAGAACCAGAGGTACAGGTCAGAAGTAAAAAACGGGTCAGAGAGTAGAAAGAGGGCAGGCAGAGAAGAAGCGGATGGGGAAGCAATCCCGTTCACCCTGCCTCCAAGTAATTTTCCAAAAGTCCTTCCAACCTACCTGCACATAGACATGGGAACGGGACCCACAAAGAACGTGAATACCCAAGACTTAAATAGCGCTACAAGCACTTGTAGTTGTCAGCATCCTGGCCTCACTTGTCCAAATCCCAACCACCTCATAAGAATAAGGAGAAGCACACAAAAGGGCAGCGTCTACTCACCTTAAAAGGATCGGAGTTGCTAAGTTCCCCTGAAGAAGAAAAAAGAAGGGGAAGGGTGTTTGATGCAGAGGTACAGACAGAGAACCCTGAAAATAACCAGAGGGAAGTGGGGGTGATAGAAGGATCACAGGCCCTCCCTCACCCCCACTACAAGCCCTGTAATAATGTAGCTAGCAGTGCCCCTGCTGGTCTAGCCCCACTTACCATTTTTGTGTTTTAGAGACTTGGATCTTCGAGGGGAATTAGGGTTCTGGAATGGGAGATACCATAGCTTTGGGGAAAGGGCAATGATAAGGGGGAGCCGAGAACCCAGGAAAGGAAAAAAGATTTGACAAACAGACAACCTCAAACGTATACCATACCTCCCGGGATGAGGATGTCTGTCTATATTCCCTCCCTCCCACCAACAAAACCTCTGCAGCTCCCCTGCCCACCAGACACCGTAACTCCCAAACCCAGAGATGTCCCCAGTGACCTCACACTTGAGTCAAAAGACCTGAGCACTCCCTGACCAAAAGGGAGGGTATCTGTCCTTCACCCCAACTTCCCCCATGCTCGCCCCAGCTCTCACCTTGTCTGATTTTCTCTTCTTGGCTGGGGGACAACAGAACAAAGAACACAGTTACTTTTACATTCTCCTTCTCAGAACACCCGTATGTTTTCGAAAACTACATTCTTCCCCATCAAGACAGTTTATGGCAAAATGCATACTCTACTGCTATTTTCCCACTTCACCCCAGCTTCTCCCAGGTTTCCCCAGACCCCAAACACCTTTCTTCTCTGAGCCATAGGACCAGTCATTGTCATTGATGTCATCGTTGTCTTCTTGATCACTCTCAGACTTGTTCATATTGTTGCTATTGGCAATCCTGCCCAGAGTTGAGAAGAAAAAGGGTCAAGGCTATATCACCCATCTGCCCGTGAATATATAGTGAAGCATGTGAAGGCACATATGGCCCACCCTCTGTTCCCTACCAGTGTACCCCTGAGACTACACCACAGTACAAATTGCACAACATGTGCATTACTGGTGTTGGAAGCAAGAGGCTCTCACCGGCGGTTGGCGATTCGGCTGCTGTTGCGACCCATTCCCAGGCACTTCTCCAGGTGGGGGGCAAAGCGGGAAGCAGCAATACTGCGGCTGCAGTTGGGGCAAACACACTCCTTGCTCTTCCACTGGTTGAAAACCTGTCCAAAGATGTCCAACCCAGGCTGGTCCACGATCTCTGGGGACAGGAGAGGCGTGGCGATCAGAGTGGGCAGGGGGTCCTAACTTCTTGTTCTCACCTATGGTCCCAGGCTCTCTTTAAACTCATTCTTGCCTAAGCTCACAGAAGCTCCGGGCTCTGTAAATAGGGCAGTTTCTAAAGAACCCTCTAAGCCCTTCCCGGGCAGAGCTAGACCACTCCCCTTCTACCCTGAAGCTCACCAAAATCCTTCATGCTATCAGGATCTGTATCATCCAGGAAGAAGTAGCCACACTTGACAGCCCGGTGTACTTCAAAGCAGAATCCCAAACAAGAATCCTCGACCAGGTCAGCATATATCTCCTGAGCGATGGCCTGGGCCCCGGGAGAGAACACCAACATCCATGGTCATAAGGGTAGCACCCCGCCTTGACTGAACAACTCTCACCAACCAAATCTCCTGGCCCTGACCCAAACATGCTGCTCTCTTTGCCACTTTCCTGACCTTGATTTTTGAGTTCCTTCTTCCTCCCAGATCCTCGGGCCTTTTCAGCTGGTTATTCCCTCTAAGGAACAAGGCTGACTACCCAAATTCCTCCTTTGGCACAGATGCCAGATTTAGCGACGCAGAGACATCAAGAGAAAGAACTAGAGACACACGTGGGGGAGCCCTCACCTCTAGTTTGCTGTTATCCAGGCCAGACAAAGACATTTCCTCCATTTTCATTTGTAAACTCTTGTGGAGACGGCGCTCTGACTGCTCATAGCACAGCGGGCGGCAACACGGCTGCACACATGGAGGTGGGGGTGTTGGTGTGAGTCCAAGACACCTCCAGAGACTGCCACCTCCCCTCCCCACCTCCAAGCCCAGGGCTTAATCCTGGCATCAGAGTGTCTCCCTCCCCAAGGCCCCGTTCACTAAGTCTAGATGGTCCTTCAGGGCCTGAAAACCAGAGGTGGCCTAGTCCTTCCCAGGCCTAAGCTCAGGCCCTGAACTATACTGCCTTGCCAATCAGACTCTAGGTCTATAGGAGGCAGCAGCTCATCCCAGGTACCCAAAACTCAAACCCCTCTTTGATACCCATGGTGCAATGCAGCAGGGGGAGGAGAAGGAACTCTAAGGCCTCAAAGCAAACCCACAGGGTGTGGCAAAGAACTGCACAGACTCCTCAAGACAACCCCCGTTTCCCTAAGGGCTGTCAGAGTCACCTCTGCTTTCAGCCAGGATGTCCACTTGGGGGGGTACTGCTACCAGAAGTAGGAATGGCCCTAACACCCTACAACCTTCACCCCAGTCTGTCTTCTCTTAAAATAAGCCTGCCACTCTACAAGAGGATCAGAGCCCACAGAAACCCACAGGCAAAGGGCATTTCTAGCCACTAAGAACAGGAGCGGAGGAGAGCCCCGTGGTACGCACGCGAGGAGTGGGCACTCCCTTACCTGTTCTTTTAGATCGCACCCTCCCTCCCTCAGGACCAGCCCGGAAGTCTCTCCAAGAGCCCCAAAGTCCAGAAACCCCCACCGTAGGATTCAGAAACAGTGCCCACAGTTCGGGGCCCCACTGAACAGTGGGTACGAGTTTAAGGAGCTGCCGGCCCCGAGTGGGGTGGGGACTGACAAATGAGCCAGGGGCACTGGGAAGGGGAGCAGGCCGTGTCGCGGCTCTTCTCCCGTCCTTGCGGCACTGCTGCTGCATCATACCGACTGGGGGGAGGAGAGCCGAGCCGCCCAAGGCCGGCGGCGGACCGGGACAGACCGACCCCAGAGAGTAAGCAGAGTGGGACGCGTCCCGACCCTCTAGGTCGCCGCCTGCCCAGATCCCGGACGGGCCGGGGAGAGGATTCCGGGAGGGTGTCTCTATTGTCCCGGGGGCTGGGGCCTGGCTCCCTAACAAAGGCCCCGCGCCCCCTCCCCGGCCGGCCCTGCCCCGCCCAAGGAGGACCCAGCCAGGGGGAGACCGGGGGGCCCCGGCCCGGCCGGGAAGCCGGGGAAAGCCGGGCGTTTCCGCGTCGGCCCTGGGGGAGGGGAAGGGGCGCTGACCCAGACCTGGGGGGAGGGGGCCCAAGCCCCGCCTCGAGCCCCGCCCCCCGCCCCCCACAGGCCCCTCCCCCGTCCCTGTTCCGTACTCACCCCGCCCGGGGGGCCGCGCCGGGGCCCGGCGGCCTCTCAGGGCCGCGTCCTCCGGCGGCGGCGGCGACGGCGGCTGCTCCGGAGCCCCATGTCCGTCGGTCCGTCCTCGCCTCTCCCCGGGGCCCGGGCCCGGGGCCGGGGGGTCGGGCTGCCCCCCCGCCTCGCCGCCTCACCGGGCGGCCATGGCCCCTTCCCCTCCCTTCTCGTCCCGTCGCCGCCTCCTCCTCCTCACCTCACCCCGCCCGCGCGCAGTCCGCGCGCCGTCCGCGCGCCCCTCCCCCCGCCCCCCACTCCAGCCCGCCTCTCCCGGGCGGGGGGTGCGGCGCGAGCCCGGAGCGCGCGCGCGTGCCGCGACCGGAGGATGGATGGATGGAGCGAGCGAGGACGCGAGCGTGCGCGCGCGCGCCCCTCTCCCCCCTCCCTCGGCGCGGGCGCGAGGCCAGGCGCGAGCGCGCTCCAACCTCCTCCTCTTCCTCCTCCCGCCCCTCCTCAACACCCCGCCCTCGCCCTCCCTTCCTCTTCCTCCTTTCGCTTTCGCGCGCCCAGCGACTGCTCGCGCCTGCTAGAAGGGCCTGAGCGCGTGCATCTGCCCCGCGGCCGCAGCTCGGCAGCATTTGCTCCAGGGGGCGGGGACCGGGAGGGGAGGAGGGGCGCCACGCCGCCGTCCAAAGTACCGGCGGACGGGAACTGGGGCGGGGAGGTGGGCGGGGTCTCCGTGGAAGAGTCTAGCCAATTGCGGAGTGTCCTAGGCCCAGGAGGCCCAATAGGCTTGAGGTGGGTGGGGCAGCGTTCAAGGTGAGGTGCGCGGTGCGCCAGGGGCGGAGACTTGGTGCCGTCCCGGCCGGCTCGGGGGCGGAGGCAACGGGGTGGCGTCGAAAGAGAGCGCCGGCTCCCAGCCGAGCCTGGGACGCCTTCCGGCCCAGGCATCCCCGCCCTTCCCGCGGGGCTCCCTGCTCTGCTCCCCGGCCGCTCCCCACTTTAACCCCGAGGCACAGTCAGTTGTGTGAAGAGTCTGGGCTTGAAATGGGGTGCAGTTAGGCGCTCAGAAAGGAACACCCTTAAAAGGGGCTGGTCTGCATTCGTTCTCTGGGTTTGAGTGGGTCACTAGCCACCCCAGGCCTCCGAACCCAGAAGAGCTAGAGGGAAAAGGTTCACTGCCGAGAGCAAGCTGCGCCCTTCTGAGCGGAGCGCGCTCCCGCCCTTATCCTAATTTAGATCCCACACCTGCTCGCCTTTCCTGCTTCCGGAGCCCACGCTGGACCCTCCACCTCTCAGACAGCCTGCTTGGCACGGGCCAGACTCTGCCTACACTAAGTGCTGCTCGGCTGGGAGGGCCCGTATCCTCACACTCTCGCCTCTTTAGCTTCGAGAGGAAAGGTCCTTTTCTCAGCCACCGAAGGTGTTTAGATTTGCGCTCGCATCTACGTGGCCGTGTCTACTGCCTCGAGACTGTTGCGTGCCAGCCCTCTAACTTCGGATAAAACTAAACTCTGAAATCACGTACTTTTGAGATCATCCTTGTTTCTTCACTCTTCAGCAAACATTTATGCAGGTCGTTGGTAGATATTTCGAAGTGGTTAAAACCACACGTTAGTTCTGATTTTAACTCGGTGGACCAGGCAAAGGAGTTTCTTATGCCTCTTGTCCATTGCCAGAGGGCATGGTGATAGTACCTATCTCATTGGAAAGACTAACAATTACGTTCATGCTCAGCCACTCCTTTTACCACAACACTAAGGAAGTAGAAACCCGAGGATCTCTGAAAGTTGAGGCCAGCCTGATCTACATAAATACTTCCCGGGCTACTTAGTGAAACTGTCTCTCAGACACAAAACACAAGCTAACATGGAAGTCAGTTTATGAGAGACCCTTAGGTGTCTGATATCTTAACTTGTATTGTCTTTTGTTTTTACTCCATTGACACATGGTCTCATTATGTAGCCCATCCTGCCTCAGCCTCCCAGTGCGGAATTACAGTACTATGTTGACATACCAATTGTTACTCTGTCTTTTTTTAAACTGGAGAGACAGGTGTGGGTGTTGGGAACCAAACGTTTGTCCTTTTGGTTGAGTCTAGCCTCTAAAAGCTGAGCCATCTCTCTGGCACTGGCTGTTATTTCAGTTTTCCTTCTATTTTTAAACGATTCTTTTTTTGTTTGTTTGTTTTTTGGTTTTTGTTGTTGTTGTTGTTGTTGTTGTTTTTTTTTTGGTTTTCCGAGACAGGGTTTCTCTGTGTAGTCCGGGCTGTCCTGGAACTCACTCTGTAGACCAGGCTGGCCTCGAACTCAGAAATTTGCCTGCCTCTGCCTCCCAAGTGCTGGGATTAAAGGCATGCGCCACCACTGCCCGGCTAAACGATTCTTTAATTCTTTATAATGCCTTTACTGTCATTACAAACTTAACATTAAAAAAAGAATGTTCGGGGGCTGGCGAGATGGCTCAGTGGTTAAGAGCACTGACTGGTCTTCCAGAGGTCCTGAGTTCAATTCCCAGCAACCACATGGTGGCTTACAACCATCTATAGTGAGATCTGATGCCCTCTTCTGATGCCCTCTTCTGGTGTGTCTGAAGACAGCAACAGTGTAATTATATACATAAAATAAATACATCTTTTAAAAAAAAAAAAAAGAAGAAGAAGAATGTTCATCCTGCGGTGGTGCTGTGCTCTAGGCTCTGTGCTCTGGAGTCGCCCTGTCTCTGTGTCTGTCGCCTGTTCGAATCCCGTGTTCCTCCCACGCTTCTGCGTGGGGGAAAAAAAAAAAAAAGGCCGGGCAGTGGTGGCTCACGCCTTTAATCCCAGCACAGCACTTGGGAGGCAGAGGCAGGCAGATTTCTGAGTTCAAGGCCAGTCTGGTCTACAAAATGAGTTCCAGGACAGCCAGCACTACACAGAGAAACCCTGTCTCGAAAAACCAAAAAAAAAAAAAGAAAAAGAAAAAGAAAGAAAAATGTTAACAGCACAATCCCGATGCTAAGAGACAAAGATGGACTAGGACAATTGTGCTTCCTCAGGGAGTCACAGTCTCCCCTAGGTAGGAAGACATGAAGGAACATAATTGGAAATTCCTGTGGTTAAAAACGGAAAGAGGCTTACAGAGTTCAGAAGTGGGTAGAAGACATCAAGGGATGGAAAAGAATGATCAGGAAAGGCCACAGTGGCACCTACATAATCGTAAATTTCAGAATGTGAATCAGATTGAACACCAGCACTGGAAATGAAAATAATGTAGCCAGGTGTGGTGGCAGAGGCAGCCTCGTATCTGAGGCCAAGGACATAATAGCATCCTGGGGGGCGGGAGGGTGTATGTGGGGGGAAACAGACTGGATTAAGTTAAGGGCTAGCTAGAACATATGGAGATGTGGGGCAGTCAACAGCAGGATATGAGTAGGCTGGAAGACCATACAGGTTCAAGTACATGGTGGAGTTTGTGGGGTTGAGCCATACAGACACTGAGGAGAGCTGTGGGCATCCTCTGGCCAGACTCGTATGTATACAACACCACTCTGTATTCTGGAATCTAGCTGGCTGACCTCCCTGTATCAAGTGAAGGAGACTCTGAAAACATCTTGAAGACAGAGAACTTGCTGGAGGACCTGATAAGATGATAGATTTGATTTCAGAGAAACTAGGATCACTATGGGACCAAATAGTGGAGACTCAAAAGATGATTGAACTTAAATCAGAGCAGAGTGAGGCAGGCTTTTGAGAGTGGCCAGAGCATAGCCTCGGACCTCACCCTTTCCTCACCTCCATTTCAGGATTCTTCATAGTAATACTATTTGTTTTTCCTTATCAAAATAATGCCTTAAAATCTTTGCTTTCAGGCTGGAGAGATGGCTCAGTGGTTAAGAGCACTGACTGCTCTTCCAATGATTCTGAGTTCAGTTCCCAGCAACCACATGGTGGCTCACAACCATCTGCAGTGGGGTCTCATGCCCTCTTCTGGTGTGTCTGAAGAGAGCAATGGTGTACTCATACATAAATAAATAAATCTTTAAAAATTGCCTTCAGGCATTTGCACATTCAGAAGAACCCTTCTGGCTCCTCCCTGTTTCTCTGAATGTGTCCCCATACACCTACCAGTAGCCACCCTCACACTGAACTTCCAAGTAATAAACCATCCAATTCATTGAGCACTTGGCCATGACTGCTGTTTGGTGGTGATCTCTGGGCACACGGCCTGGATCTGTACCAGTTAATAAATACTAAGGCCTGAGCTGATTCTGGCTGTGTGTGAGGCCTTAGGGTTACAGTAAGGAGCAAAGGAGACACAGAGTTCTTGGTAGAGCTTGCAGTCCAGCAAAGCCTGGCATAGAAGGCACCCAATCTGCTGAGGAAACAAAGGGCAGAAGGAAGCACCTCCCCACCCTACCCAGAGACTTTTTTTGCTTGCTTGAACGTATTTGTATCACCTGCATGCAGTGCCTGAGAAACACACAAAAGGGCACTAGATCTTCTAGACCTGGTGTTACAGACAGTCGTGAGGCCCCATGGTGGGTGCTAGAACTTGATCCTGGGTCCTCTGGAAGAGCAGCAGCTAGTAATGTTAACAGTGAGCCTCTCTAGCTCCCAGACAGACTTTTTTTTTCAATTGTTGTTTGAGACAAGGTCTCACGTAGGCTGACCTTGAGCTCACAGAGATCTAAATGCCTTCAGCTCCACTGCTGTGGGATTAAAGGTATATATCACCACTCTCCATCTTAGAAAGACTCTTAAATGATGTCCTGAGCCAGGTGACTGTGATGCACACCTTTAATCCCAGCATTGGAGAGGCAGAGGCAGGCAGACCTCTGTGAGTTTGCAGGCCAGCCTGGTCTACAGAGCTAGCTCCAGGACAGCCAGGGCTATATATACTAAGAAACCCCCGTTTAGAAAAAACAAATAAATAAATCAATAGAAAAAGATAAATAAACTAAAGAGATAAATAGTGTCCTGAATCATTAGGCAAAGGGGTGAAGATTATCCTAGGCAGAGAGGCTGGGGAAATTCCTAAGCTGGTGAAATCTTGTCTGATAAGCACAAGGTCCTCAGTTCAGTTTCTGAAACTTTAGTGAAAAAAGTCAGATGTGGTGGCATATGGAATCCCAGAGCTGAGAAGGTAAGAGCAGACAGGTCAGTGGGTTAGTGGGCCACTGGCCAGCCAGACAAACTGTCTGTCTTTCTTTTTTCTTTCTTTTTTTTTTTTTTTTTTTTGGTTTTTCGAGACAGGGTTTCTCTGTGTAGCCCTGGCTGTCCTGGAACTCACTCTGTAGACCAGGCTGGCCTCAAACTCAGAAATCCGCCTGCCTCTGCCTCCCAAGTGCTGGGATTAAAGGCGTGCACCACTACAGCCCGGTGAGAGACTCTCAAAGAAAAAGTAGGTGACATCTGAGGAACCACAGTTGGTATGAACTTGATGCTCTACATACATATAATGTATTCTAGACAGAAAGAGTACAGGGATGTTGTGTGTTTGAGCCATAGAGGACTGGTATGGCTGGAGCTGGGGCAGATCGGCAGCAGAAGTGTTCCCACCCTTGCTCTTGTGGCCTGCAATCTACAGTTCATCAGTCCCTTACTCAGGGCATTTTTTCTTAGACGTCAAATTATTCAAGAGCAATTTAGATGCTGGATGACTGTGATGAACAAGCAAGTTAACTGTCTTCAATGTGGGGAAAGAGAACACAAACAGGTCAATCCACAAGCAAGGAGATAAAGGCCTCTAGAGACAGTGGTTGTCTGTGAGGTGACGTTTGAGCTGAGGCCTAGAAAATGACAAAATCAGCCTTGTGGATTGCTGGGAGAATAGAATTCCAGGCAGAGAGCAAGAAGTGCAAAGAAGAGGGTGGTGGTGGCATAGGCCTTTAATCCCAGCACTTGGGAGGCAGAGCCAGGCAGATCTCTGAGCTTAAGGCCAGCATGAACTACAGAGCAGGTTTCAGGACAGCCAGGGCTACACAGAGAAACCCTGTCCCAATAAAAACAACATCCAAAGACCTCTGATACACATGCTTGAGTCACAGAAGACAGAGCCCTTGGCTGGACTATTGTGAGTGATTAGGAAGAATGTGTAAAAGAGAGAGATGTGTGTGTGTGTGTGTACCCCAGGTTGGCCTAGAACATGTAATGTTTCAGCCACAACCTTCTGGGTATGGGGGGCGGGGAGAATTACACACTGAGTGTTGGGATTACAAATATATGTCACCACACCTAGTTTTGTTTTTTTTTTTTTTTTTCCGAGACAGGGTTTCTCTGTGTAGCCCGGGCTGGCCTGGAACTCACTCTGTAGACCAGGCTGGCCTCGAACTCAGAAATCCTCCTGCCTCTGCCTCCCAAGTGCTGGGATTAAAGGCGTGCGCCACCACCGCCCGGCTTTGTTTTTTTTTTTTTTTAATTTGGGTTTTGGTTGTTGTTGTGTCTGTGTAGCCCTAGTTGGCCTCAAACTTGTGTTAATTTTCCTGCCTCAACTGACCAAGTCCTGAGATTTCACACCCAGCTTGTCTCTCTTCTCTCTTTCTCTCTCTCTCTCTCTCTCTCCCTTTCAGGTCTGTCTATATTACCCAGGCTGGTCTTGAACTCTTGTACTTCTAAGTAGCTTCTACGGTAAGCTCCACCTTAGATTTGTGTGTTTGGGTTTTTGGAGCTAGGATCAGGCTGGCCTCAAATCCCAGGCAGTCTTCCTGACCTACCCTCTTGAGTACTAGGATTATGGTGATATCTCTCCATACCCAGTTTCAAATTTGGCTTTAAGACAATTTTGCCTGCTGCGTGCAGAATGTATTTATTATAAGGAACAAGGCTAAGCAAGAAGATCAATTCCAGATCCTTCCAGAAAGTGAGCAATGGCAGTGGCTTTACAAAGATGGAAATGACCCTGTGGAGAGGGGAGGAGTTTGAGAGGGGTTTAGAGACAGTAATAGCTCCAGGTGATAGATTAAAAACATGGATGTGAGGCAGGGAGAGGCATGGAAACTGGTAGGTAGTTGAATGTCTACACATCTGCACAAGAGTCAGATCTTAGATAACTTTATACTACTGTCACAAAGTACTGCAGACTGGGTACATTATAAACCATAGAAATACAGCTTCCACACCTCTTATCAGCACGATGGGACTGTGCTCCAACAAGCACATATAGGACAGGGGGGAAAGGTGGCCAAATTTATCCTTTTCATCAGGTCCCCAACTCCCATAATGCTTTAATCCATTTCTGAGGGACAGACTCTTGTAATCATATAATCTCCTGGAGGTCCCACTTCAGGTAATGGTGCCTGCTACCAAGCATAATGCCCTGAGCTTGATCCCAGAGACTTCATGTAGTACAAAAAGAACTGAACCCAACAAGATGCAAGTTGTTCTTTGGACTAACACACACACACACACACACACACACACACACACACACACACACACAATGTAAATTTAAAATGTTCCACCCCTTCACTCCTACCATTATCACTATAGGTTTGAGTTTGGAGGAAACATTTAAGCCACAGTGAGCAGTGCCTGCAGATGGCACCTTTTATTTGGGGAGACAATCTTGCTCCTAGCACAGGCTAGTTTTGAACTCATGGCTCTTCTCTAGTTTCAGCCTCCCGAGGGCTGAGATTACAGGCGTGTGCTACCATGCCTGATTGGATATTGCCTTTTGAATGGTTTCCTATAGGTAAAAAATAGAAGTTCAGGAGAGATACACGAATATCCAGGAATGACTCGTGAAGCAGAGTCAGAGAGTGAGACACAGGCAAATGTCCCCTGGAGTAAAGACAAGTATGCTAATGACTGGAGAACAGACTCTGGGGACTGAGTGGGGACTTCTGAAGTGTGGAATAGCATCAGTGGGGAGCTTTTGCATAGATCCATACCTTTCACCCAGTTACCTGTCCAGGAATCTAGTCAAAACCTGTGCAGGGAAGGCAGGCAGGTCTTAATCCAGAGACTAAGTCCTCGGCTCCAGCAGCTTCACGTCAGAAATCTGGGGAGAGTTAGGGGAGTCGCAGCTAAGCCTGGCTCTTCCTAAGCCATCTAAAAGGGCTTGCAAGGCCTGGGCAAACCCTTCACCCCAGGGGTTGTTTCCTGAAGCACTACCCTCTAGGTGAAAATGTGTCTACTCTGCAACTTCCCAGGCCTAAGTGAACAGGCTGAATTGAGAAAGTTCGGAACAAGGTCACTTGTAGAAGTCTTCAGGAAAATGACTCCAGAAAGGACAAAAAAGCTGGCTTCAAGGGTTTTATGTCAAGCCTGTTTTGGGGTCACCCCTGCCACCCACTTATTTATTTCAGTGACCAGACGGAAGTCAAACCTTTGCTTTTTACTTTATTATACAAAAAAAGGGAAACAAAACCTCCACAACGGGCCTTAACCGGGGCCAGACATGTCTACGCCGCTCCCACGGTACAAACTCAAGTGTGGTGGTTGTTGAAACCTACAAAATACTCCTTAAATATTAGAAAAAGGAGAAGAGCCCCAGTGCTATGTACCCTGGGCAACCTCTGACAGCACCAACACCCCCACTCCCACAGTCCTGTCTGTAAGAATTTTCCAATACTTGCAATGGGAGAGGAACACATGTCAGTGTTCAAAGTTGTTTCTGAGTGAAAACACATTTCACTCAAGTGTAACAGTCCAGGGTGTTCAAACAAGGAGATGGGCTTCTCTGCAAGCCCTCTCAGGAACTTAAAACCCTGGTACTAAACTTTAGAATAAGGACAGTGTTAGGGGAGATGGGGATGGGAAAGAATCTTCTCTTTAGAAATCTCCGTCACACAGTCCAGGCAAATAAATGTCTCTGCCTTCAAGAGGGACTGGCAGCTGGGCTGCAGCCTACTTTCTGTGAAGAGCCTACTTCTCAGCCCTGGTTTTCATTCAAGAGGCAAAAGATGGGGCAGCACAAAATCCAGTATCATGAACAAAAATTCTGGCCAATATAGTAAAAATTAAAACCACCACAGGTAAGGTGACTTGGTATATAAAGTCAAGGGACTGACCCCAGAAGGTCCGAAGTTGCTGGCAAGGGGTTGGAGGACCAGTTGCAGAAAGCACCTTCTGCAGACCCTTCCCCAAATACAGGGGTGGAGGAAGAGGTGGGGCAGACCTGAGAAATCAAAGGGAATGCGGGTGGCCAGAGGACATTGGGCAAGGCAGGAAACATGTAGGTAAACGATCTTAGGACACTTCCTAAAGACCACCCAAGGGACCAGAGAAAAGTTTTAAGGCTCATGCTATGCTTTGCCCCTCCCATTTTCCTGCTGGGCAGCAGACCTGCAGCAGCTTAGGGATACATGGCCTTGGCAGAGGCAAACTAGCATAGGAAGCATCAGGTGGTTTCTGTGTCCTCCACAGTGCACCCAGAAAGCAGGCACAGTAGAAGACTGCAGGGAGGGGGGCAGGCTTGGTTTGTTCCTGCTAGGGACACCATCTCCTGGGCCTTTACCGACCCCTTTTCCAGATTCAAAGAGGTGGGTTCTAGGGTAGATCCCTAGACACACACACACACACACACACACACACACACACACACACACACACTCTCTCTCTCTCATCCACAGGTGCAGCCATGCTCTTTCATGCTCTCGCTCTCTCACACACACACACACACAGCCTCATCACATTCTATGCATATCAAGACCCTTATTTAAGTCTCAATCCACCCCACCCCAAACCCTCCCACTCCCAGAAATGACAACAGAGACGGTAGCCGAGATCGGTAGGAAACGTCTCGTTGACAGCTCAGAGCTTAAAAAAAAAATATATACACATATATAAAAAACACTCTGCCCCTCCCCCACGAACGGGTCCAGGCAGCTCCTTCCTGCAGGGGCAGGGAAGAAGGAGAGGGACACTGTCTGCTTTCTTGAAGGCAGCACCCTTCTCTCCCTCCAGTTCAATGTAGGGGTCCAGGTGGCAAGCCCGTCTTGGAAGGAAAGGCCCCCTGAACATCCACCTTGCTGCAGGCTGCAGGTGGAGGGCCTCGCCAAACTCTTTAGGACACGCTCCCACCCCAAACTCCCCGGTCCATTGTCCATGCCGGAACTGCAAGTGCAGAAAAGGGGCGGGGTGGGCCGGTCCAGCACTGGCTCAGTCTGATGGTTGCTGTCCCTGGAGAACCCCTGAAGCTGAGGCTCCAAGGCTGCAGAGTCCTAGCCTGGGCTCACGCAGCCTCCTACCCCCCACTGAATTTTTTTTTTTTTTTAAAAAGGAAAGAAAGTAAGTGGGGGAGTCTGGGGGGGTACAGGGGACAGAACATAGGGAGAGACAAAGGTTGTCAGTTGGGAAGGTGAGCTCTGCAGTGGCTCTCCTTGGCTGCCTGCCTGCCTGGGGTGGAGGCTGAGCCTCAGTTGGAATCAGAATCTGAGGAGTCCCCTGAAGATGAAGAGCTGGAGCTGCTGCCCTCAGACTCATTGTCTTCATCCTCATCGTCGTCCTCATCGTCATCTTCGTCGTCATCATCATCCTCATTCTGGGAGAATAAAGACCTTGCCATCACCCTGTGGCCCTCCTGGTGGGTCACAACCCTCCCGCCCAGCACGCCGCCAACCCACCTCATCCCCCTCCTCGCTTTCATCTTCACTGCTCGACTCAGAGGAGTCCCCGCCATCCTCAGACGAGTCGCCGTTGTCATCGTCTTCCTCTTCCTCCTCGTCATCATCATCCTCATCTTCCTCATCGTCATCCTCCTCCGACTCCTGGGAGGTATGGAGAGGCATCAGCAGCCGGATACATCTGCCTTGACAGACCCTACCCAAAGCCACCACCCATCCTGGAAGGGCTCCTTACCGACTTAGACTGCAGGGTGGTCCGGCTAGACTTGGGATTTGGGCCTCGAAGCTTAGTCATATTTTTACGTTTCTGCCAGAAAGGATGGGAATGGGGAGGGGGTGGAAGTGAGTCCCCGCCCCTGCAGAGTCCCTCCAACCTCCCCTCCACTGCCTTGCTCTTGCTCACATTGGAGATGTATTCTTTGTATGCTGCGCGGTCCTGAGGAGACAGGCTCTGGGGAGAGAGAACTGGGAATTAGATCAACCCCATTCTATAGCTGGCTGCACACACCGACGTTCACTGGGCAGAGCTCCCATATACCTTATCTTTACACTCAGCCTCCTACTTTGGGTCCCCGCAGAGAGCTCTGGGGCTCAGAACACAGCTTCTGATTCTGTCAAGGCACTGCTCTCTGAGTACTCTTGAACTGTCAGTTTTGATAGCAATCCCCCTCAACTGCTATATCCAAATGGTAGCTCTGCACTTAGGGCTTCTTTAACTGCAAAACCTTTCCCATGACTCACAAGGCCTAGCATCCACCACACCTGGACCCCAGTCTTTGAGCCATGGTTGAAATGACAGAGACTGATAAAATTCTTGAGCAATAATTCCCACCATCTCTCTGGATCTTTGGTTAGCCTATCTGAGTGGCAGGCAATTCTCCCTGGACAGATCTGATCATTCAACCAAAGCAGTGGAGACTGCCAGAGACTGACAGCCGAGCCAGGCCCTAGAAGTCTCCTGGTCCTGGCTAGAAGGAAGAAAATGCAGTCTACTTGAACTATCTACTATGTAACCTTGGCAAATGACTTAATACCTTGGTTTGCTTAGCTTTAAAAACTGTCAGTACTGCAGGACTTCCGAGTCACTGTCGGAGCTATGTGCCCGTGTGCCCGCCGCCCTTTCCCTTCCAAGGTGCCTTTGGCCTCTCTCTCACCTTGACCCAGAGGTCCAGGTGCACCTTGTACTGCCTCTGCTGCTCTTCTGCCAGCTTCTTATAGTGCTCCTTCTGGCTCTGGGAGATACGCTGCCAGCGGCTGCCAATCTCCACCATGCGCTCCTTCAGTGGAAGATGATTTAGTTCCCCATTGGACAGCAGCTCCTGGGAGAACTTCTGGTAACCGTTCCTACAGGGTGGGGTGACAGGCATAGTCAGGGTCCTAAGTGAGTCACCTAGTCCTGTCTATACCAGGAGAGGTTCCAGCCTCAGGCTTACATGGGAGGTTTCTTGGGCTCCCCCTGGAACTTCATCTTCTTGGAAGAGTTTGTAGCAGCTGGAGGGGCCCGCATCTCACTTAACTCTCTCTGTGGAGAGACACGGAGAGGTCCAACTCACAACCACACTCCCCGCCCCATTCAGGGGAGAAACTGCCTGGGATTTGGAAAGCCAACACTCCCTCGTTAAGGCAGGAGGATCTAGAGTTGGTAATGGTAGCTAGCTGGGACCCATAGCAAGACTCTTCTTGAAGCAACTGCTGGACAAATCACGGCATCAAGAGGACCGTTTCAAAATGCTTTCTGAACAGTAGTGTCCCCCAAGAATCACCCAAGACAGCCGGGTGGTGGCGGCGCACGCCTTTAATCCCAGCACTTGGGAGGCAGAGGCAGGCGGATTTCTGAGTTCAAGGCCAGCCTGGTCTACAGAGTGAGTTCCAGGACAGCCAGGGCTATACAGAGAAACCCTGTCTCGAAAAATATAAAAAAAAAAAAAAAAAAAAAAGACTCAACCAAGAGGCTAGCACCTTGACTACCACCTATGACAGGCTGGAAGTTAAGCACCTGGCTCAGGGTCCTAACCAAAGCTGGCCCTTCTGGCCCAGCAGCCATTTATTTGCATGGAGGCAGGTAGCCCAGTCCCTTCCCACCTCATATCGTTTTTGGTCTTCTGCTGCCTTCTTAATCCACATCAGCTTCTCCTTCTTCTCCATGTTGTTCCAAGTCATCTCCATGGCTTTCAGGGCTTTCACCCGGTCATTCTAAGGTACAAACCGGGGTATCAGTTGCCGGAGGGGTTCTGTTGCTAGAGACCATAAACCAATCCTTCCCCACGCTCTGCTACCTTGAAGCGGGCCAGATAGTCTCCGATGACACTCTGCTGCCAGATTTCCTCAGCTCTCTTGGGCGACTCAGGCAGCTTGCCCCTATCTTCACGCTCCCCACCTGGCTTCCTCTCAGACTGCGCCTTCAGCGCAGCCTCCCGGGCTTTATACTTAGCCTATAGAAAAAGCAAGGTCGTTAGCATTCGGGCCACCCCTAGGGGGCGCGCTAAGCTCGCCCAGAATTTGTAGCAGGCTCCCTGTTAGGAGGGCGGGGCCGGCATAAGCCACGGGCAGCAGTGACGTCCCACAAGCTCCGCCCCACCCATGGGGCAGCTCTCCAAGGGAGCCAACAACAGGGCTGAAAGCTTCCCTTCTTCCGGCTTCCGCCCCAGCATCTGAGCCCGGGTACACGTGTGATCCACTTCAGGTGCCTGGGAGCGGCCTTAACTGTGCGCATAGAAGTGGCCCTTAGGGAAGATCAGTGGAGGTCTCTCCAAGGCCTGACCTTCTTCTTCTCGGACAGGTCGTTCCACATGCGGGCCAGCAGACGGGTCAGCTCGCTTTCTGAGAGCTCAGGTCGTTCCTCCTGTAGCTGCCTTCTCTTTTCCTCTGAGAAGATGAACATGGCAGACACAGGCCGCTTGGGCTTCTCGGAGCCACCCTAAGGGAAGCACGGAGAGCATCAACAGAGGTACAATTACCACTAGCCTCACACGAGCGGCTCCACCCCAGGCCCACCCCCCACTGTCCTGTGGCACTCACCTTGCCACCTTCCTGTGAAGGCTTCTTGGAGGCTGGACTGGTGGTCTGCTTCTTACTGATATTCAGCATCTTCTCCTCCCCCAGGACCCGTTGCTGCTCTTCCTCGGGCAAGCTCTGGGTAGGAAAAAGGGCGTGGGGGCTGCAGTAGGCAGGCTCACCGGGCTCCAGCGTGCCTGCCAAATACACCCTCTGTCCACCTCAAGATGGTGCTACTTACCTCAAGGAACCGCAGCAGCTCTACCTCATAATCTTTCTTTTTCTAGGAAAGTAAGGGGATTCAGTCAGTTGGGGACAGCCTCTATTACCCTGGGGCTGTAATCCTAAGCAGGCCTCTAAGGACTAGGGTGTAACCTTCTGACCCCCTGAAGATGGGAGCCAAGAGGCCTGAGCTGTCTACTTTGACAGACAGGGAGGCTAAACATGGCACAAGCTGAAAGCAGGTATCCAAGGCACCTGCACTCAATCAGTAGGGCAAACCTCATGCTTGAAACCCCAAGTCAAGACCCAGAAATCAGGGTGGCCTGGCCCTGCCATGCACACCTGGTCACACTTCTTGTGATAAGCATCCTTTTCCTTCTGGGAGAGCAGCTTCCACTGCTGGCTGCATAGCACCATGCGTTCTGTGCTGGGCACATCCTTCATGTTGGCCATGAGCTCTGCACAGTACAGGGAGTAGCTGTTCCTATTGAATCCAGAGGAAGGCACGTCCATGAGCAAATGGACAACAGGTCTTCTTGCTGCCATAACTGGGTTCAAGTTCTTCACTAACTCAACTCCCTGACTGCCCACTCGCCCACCCATCCAGGGCAGTGCTCACGGAGGCGGCTTGGTGGGTCGTCCATCAAACTTGTCCTTGAGCTGGCGTTCGGCCTTGGTGAGGGTGGATTTGGTGATCCCTTCCTCACTGATGTTTAGCTCAGGGTGCTTCTGGATATAATCACGCATAATCTCCTGCAGAGTGAGGTAGGGGAGCGGAGGGTAACGGGGTGTGGGGTTAGCTGGGACACCATAAGGGGGAGAGCCGCTGGGGAGGGGAGGCAGGGAGCAAAGCTGGGGATGGCCGTGTGTCTGTGTGTCTGCTGTGTCATCTGCCATATGGTGTCCTGCTCTGCCCTAGCCTGAGATCTCTCGGTGGGACAGGGTTTGTGAGATGGTAGGGGCAGAGGCGAGGGGCCCAGAAGGCCCCTCCCTCAATAGAAGGTCAGGGAACAACTGCCACGTGCAGAATGCAGTGGCACAAGTCAGAGGGCAAAGGCTCGTGAAGAGCCGGATGGGGAGGAGCGCAGCGGAAGCCTAACCTCGTACTCCTTCCGCTGCTCCAGGGCCTTATGAATCCATTTCAGCCTCTTTTTGTCCGAGAGCTGAGACCACTGCTTCCCCAGGGAGTCCTTCACCTCCTTCGTAGTGGCCTGCAAACCAAAAGCCGTCAGACACACACAGGCAGCCAGGGGCAGGGGAGGGGGGGGAGGGGCACAGAGGCCCCGCCCCCTCGGGCCACAGGAGGTCACGCAAGTGTCCACCGCAGGCCAGGAGGGTAAGGTGGAGAGGCAGGAATCCGCCTTGGTGCAAGGGGCAGGCTCACACACACACTCATTCGCACGCCAGCTGGCCCAGGCCCTGTCCATGCAACCCCCCCTGGGGAGGGGCCTCCTCTCCTGCTCCCCTGCACCATACCCAGCCACCAGGCGCGGCTCCCCCCTTGCCACCGCCGTGTGCCCTCCACCCCTACCCTTTAGCCAGACACTCACATCCGGCCGCACTTTGAGATACACCTTCTTCTCATGGGTATACCACAGTTGCTGGGGAGTTTTGGGCTTCTCGGGGATGTCCGACTTCTTGGCATTCTGGATAAGGTCAGGGTGATCCTCCCTAGCCAGGGGAGCGGAGCAAGGGTCAGCAGGGGACGCCGCTAAGGCAGACCCGAGTTAGCTGCCCAAGCCAAGCCTTTTAGGCCTTCCTGCGAAAGCTCGGCGGAAGTTAGTGGCTGGCAACCTGTCCCTGCCCCTGAACCTGACACTACAGTCTACAGAAGACTTCCACGTTTCATGGAAGGTCAGTTCTAGTCTCCAGCCAGTATGTTTATCCTACCACACCCAGTGCCCCATAGCCCTCCTCTGCCTTACCTGAATCGGGCCAGGTTTCGCTCGAACTCCTGTTTCTCCCTCTGGAAGTCCTGAATATATTTCATCTGAGGGGAGGAGGGGATGGGGTCATCCAGGACCCAAGGTCTACTTCACCCAGATCTAGAAAAAGCCACCCTCCTCTCTGCCTGCCTTGCTTTCTGCTACCTTAGGTTTGGTTCCTGTGCCTTCAGTGAGTTGAACATACATTAGGCCTGGTGACTAACAGCCAGATAGCAGCATTTACAGGGAGACTCCCAGACCCCCATCTCCATATTAAGACAGAATGTCCCGGAAACCAGGGGACACATCACATCACCCACTAGGTGATCAGTATTCGGTTAGGACTACCCAGCCCTTTCTCCAATACTACAGAACTCCCTGAGTCTCATGGAGCTCTCTCTGGCTGCTGTTGCTCCCTCTTTCCACCCGTGGCAGCTTATGTTGGTCATCTCCTCTGGGGTGGCTAACAGCACCAGGAAGGCTAAATTCTGCTTCTAAGGCAGCAGAGGGTATTGTTAAAGGGGCACAAAATGAGTTCTTACAACACAAATCACCTCCCAATAAATGTCCTAAATTTGGAGTTTCTCTCCCGTCTATTAGTTCTGGGTCTCCTGCATTTGTCATATTCCTGGTCACTGCGCCCTCCTGCTTCATCCCTTCCTCTAGGCTCCTGGAGCCCCAGGCTTTTAGAGCCCTTCTCTCCTTTTATACCTCTTCCCTCTTGCATAACATCCATTTTTCCTTCCTTTCTCTCTCAATTCTAGGTCAAGATAGCACTGGAAAGCACAAGAGGCTCACAACTGAACCAGACTCCTTGTGAGATGCACCAGGTACAAGCAAGGAGGCGGCTCATTCACACCACGCTTCCCAATGGAAACCAGGAACTGAGCACAGCCTCCTGGGGGCACTCTCAGTCTTCCTCAGACTGGAACTAAAAAGGCATCTCAAGGTTCACCCTCTACACCTCAATCAGGAGTAGTGAAGTCACTTACCGGAAGGATCATACACAGCCGAGTGGCAATAGTAAGACAGGCTCAAATCAGTGTGCCCGCCCATGCCTCAGCTTTCTCCCTTCAGTTTCTCTGTCCCTCTCTCCCATCCCTCAGGGGTTTGGTGGTGTGTGTAGTCACTGTCCCAAGTCCTCACCCACGGGGTCAACTCTGTCAGTTAATGCTACTTGGGCTTGGGTATGGGCCACAGACAGCTGGTTTTACCCAACCAAGCCTATTCCATTTTAGATTTAGCAATAAGGGTATAGGGCTGAGTGCTCAGCCAGATAATTTGTCCAATTTTGTGTCCTTTGCCCACCAGTGTGCATCCCTTTATACCCTGCTGCCCATCACTGACACCCTTGACTGGTCTCATCACCCAGCATCTCTTTTGTGTTTGGCTCTCTCCCATCCCATTTCTTTCATGTGTTCAACCCCCTTTAGTATTCTCCTTCCTGTCTTCCAGGGTACCTCCTGAGCTTGTCTTGGGCTTTATCCATCTTTGCCTAGGAGATTCCGCCAACTTTTACCTAAAGGGATACATCCCTGACAATCTGAACAGTGGTCCATTTTTGTAGAAGGAAGCAGCCTGAGGCAAGGAGAGCCTGTGTCCCCTTGAACATGGGGAAGACAAGCTCACTTATACGATGTGGCAGGGGAAGCACACTGGTGGGCGGCAGAGGTTCCAAACTCAACTGTGCTCCAGCATCATTAGTGGGAAGACTCAAGATATTCCACTCCTGGGCCCTGATTCCTTGCTCAAGACAATCTATCAATCCTCTTTCCTGGGGTCTCTTGTCTACTCAAGTATCACAGTGGGTAGGAGAGCGGCTGTACAGATTCACAGGGAGTGTGGCTGTTTGGCTGTGGGGTACAGGAGCAGTCTGAATGCTTTCAGGGTCCTCCCCTGCAATGTGTCCTGTCTGACCATGTGTGGGCCAGGAGGGGACAATACCAGGGTGACCTCCAAAACCACTAACACTCCGTTGTGTTGACCCATCCACACCCTTGACATGGAGTCCCCTTGTCTCTCTAAGGCCTATCCCCACCCACTGACCTACCCACACCAGCTGCTCCCACCTGAAAATAACTACCCTCCCACACCTGAACCGCCCTCCCCCCACCTTCTTCTTCTCTGGAAGTTCCTTGTATTTCTTAGACAGGATTTTAGTCAGGTCCAGGTTGCTCATCTCAGGGTGGAGTTTCGCATACTTGGCCCGCTTTTCCATGAAGAAGCGGAAGTAAGGGGTGAGAGGCTTCTTTGGAAAATCTGGGTGTTTCTGGAACAAAGGAAAGTGGAGTTAGATGTCAGTCATTCTTTAAAGCCCTCTTCCCTGAGCCCTGGGCTTCTCCTCCTGGTAACTCACCTTGAGTTTTTTGCCTTTGTAAGGGTTTTTGACATGCTCCTGAGCATCGAGGATCAATTCGGTCAATGTACGGAACTTCCTTACCTGGAGGGAGGAAATGGGGAGAAGGGAATTTGGGAAACATCACTCCACAGTATAGCATCCTTTTACAGTAATGCTATCACCAATTTCTTTTTTTTTTTTTTGGTTTTTCGACACGGGGTTTCTTTGTGTAGCCCTGGCTATCCTGGAACTCACTCTGTAGACCAGGCTGGCCTCGAACTCAGAAATCCGCCTGCCTCTGCCTCCCAAGTGCTGGGATTAAAGGCGTACGCCACCACCGCCCGGCACTATCACCGCTTTCTACCACACTGAGTTCAATGAAGGAGACAAAGCGACAGCATGCACGACAGGCATTTTCAGACTCAGAGGCATTAGCCCATGCCTGCTGCAAAGACCCAAGTAGTTGAGACACACCTAGGAGCAGTCACAGACTGATTTCAATGTAGCTTCTGTGCCAGCATCTCATTCAACACCTAAAGCTGTTTGGGCAATAGAAGTCCAAGACAGTAAGTATCCAAGGCCACCTAGAAAGACTGTGGCAGAACTGTCGGCTCTAGGCTGCTGCTATCACCTGAGCCATTTCCTCCCCTAAGGCATAAATTAGAGCTGACAGAGGAACACACGAACACCTTCTGTCCAAAGTGACAGGTTTCCCCATCTACTCTGAGATTAAAAGGCATATGCAGGTATGTATTTACACATGTCAAAAAGTGGGAAGCAGTTACCTCATTAGAAATCTCCACCCATTTGAGCTTGCACATATCTCCTGAAAAATCCTTGAATGCAACTTTTTCCCAGTCCATATGCGACTCTGTGGTTTTGAACTTGGAGCTGTCATTGGATGGAAGGTTGTTCTTCATGCATTCCAGCAAAGTTAGCATATCTTCCTGGGACCAGCGGTCTGTGACATGTAAGAGAAGTCGTCAGCATGGCTCATGCTTTTCTCTTGATCTGTTCCCAGCCTGAGTTCAGTCCCTCCTCCCCAAAGCCCCTGGTTGCTTCTCATCTGAACCAGTACATCTTTCCTTAGACATGGCTAACAGCCCCCCACCCCCCCACCCCCAATAACTGTGGCCCTGTTAGATCAGGGTAGGGACTCTGGACCAGATAGATAACCACCATACTTAGCTTACACTGGGATTCCTGTCTTGCTCACCTCAAAGCAATCCCTTCTAACATGCTAGGCTGCCATGGGCCCCTATTTACAGTATGAGATGGGGTGGGAAGTCTAATAATTAAGGGCCCATGGATAAAACTCATTAGAAAGGGAGGGGAGCAGGAAGGAACATATCTAAATATGGTCATGCTCTATGTGGGTATCAAACACTGGAGGCCTGAAGTTGAGCTGTGAGTAGTAAGGCACCCCATGAAGATGTCTTTCCAGCACAGCTGGAGACCAATATTAAAGGCATATATACTCCACCCACTCATAGTCACGTTAGGGAATACCAAAGTAGCCATTTCTGGCAATTGAGAAAGATGGCATTCAAACATAAGAACCACACACAGCAGTTCTGAGGCAAGCAGGTGGACAGAGTTCTCAGGGCCTTGCTCTCTGAAGAACCCCAGAATTCCAAGTTGCCATCTTAGCCCAATTATTTTCAGCTGTTAAAGTACAGCCCAGAACTAGCTCGGAGCCCCTCTAGGCCGGTGGCTGCTGCTGGGAAGCTGAGCTGGGGGAATCCATGGCTGGGATGCAAAAGAGCTCTTGATTTTCATTTGCATCTGGTAACCTGGGCCGGGTTTCCGAAGAAAAGGGTCACATGGACCCATAATCCTCTCTCCCCTGATGTCTCACTAGCATTGCCAGATGCTCTGTTTCATACTACCCTTCATTCAAACATTCCACCACTGACAGAGGTGGCTGAGTCCAGGCATCTATAATTCCTATGGCTTGGAGCCATAAACCACCAAAATACCTCTCCCTGCTTTCCACCTGCCTCTGAGGAAAATCTTATCTTCCCCCTTCCACTAAGGCAAAAGCATAATACTTCAGGCTAACTAAAAATCCAAGAAGGCTGGCTTGCAGGAGTCTCCCGTGCCCCTCATTCACAGCAAGAGAACATAAAAAACACAAGTTCTAAACTCAAGGCCAAGTAATTTGGATTTGGCCAAACCCCATTTGACAGATGCTTCACTTTCTAACTCTCTGCCAGTACACAGAACGAAGCCTAGAGGAACCTTTTAGGGGCTGGAGAGCTCATGTGTGAAAAAAAGACAAGTTTGAAGAGGGCAAAAGCTGGGGACCCATACCTTGGCCTTTGGGGGCGGCCATTTCCAGGTCTGTGGGACAGTCTGCTTCTCCGTTCATTCTCCAGCTGTCCAGCCACCTCCTCTTGGTCGCGCTGGCCGGGCAACCCGGGGTCAAAGCCACCTCACCCTTTCGAAGAGATACCAAACCCACTCAGGAAGGCTGAGAGGAGAGGGACTTTCTATCCCACCCCCTCCCACATGGGAGGGGGCATAGGTCCACACTCTCAGCGAGACCCGATCAAAAGGCTCACAGACTTCATCGGTGGGTGTAGGAGTGAGCCCCACTCTTCTCTACTCCAGCCCCCAGCCCACAGGCAGGCTGTGCCGCATGCGCCCTCCCTTGCCCACGCGAGAGACTGCTCCCAGCTCCCGCGTGCAGCTAGCGCCGCCCTCCGACCTCCTTCCCCCACCCCGGCCCAAAAAAAAAAAAAAAACTCTCCTCCTCCTCCTCCACTTTGAGCGCCCGCCCCGGGGAGGCCCCAGGCTGGAGGGCGGGGGAGGAAGGGCGGGTAAAGGGCGCGCGCGGGCACGGAAGCGGGCACGCGCCCCAGTCTCCTCCTCCCGCTTTCCCCCGGCCGGTTCCCCCCGCCTCCGCAACCCGGCGGGGACCCGGACGCAGCGCAGCCGCCGCCAGCCCGGGAGCGCAGCGGCCGGACCGCCCCCGGGGACCAGATCCGGATTCCCGCTGCTCCCCCCTCCCGACCTCCCAACGCGGTCCCTGCCTGTCCGGGCAGGCGAACAGTCGGAGAAGCGGCCTAGCTTGTCCCCAGTCCCCGAACCACCCGGGGCCGGAGACGCCGCCACCATCCAGCCACCCCGACACGCACAGAAGAAACCCGGCGCAGAGGCGCGACCGCAGCGGGAACGGCCGCCTCCTCCCCGAGCCTGCGGCCCAGCCCTGCCGGCGCCCCCGCCCCGGCCTCCGGGGAGCCGAGCCAAGCAGAGGGCGGGAGGACGGCGGCCGCGAGGCGGGGGCGCTTCACTCACCGGCCCCGCTGCCCCCTCCGGCGGCCGGCGAGAACTGCGCCTGTCGGCCGGAGAAGCGCGGGCTCCTCCGCCCGGGGCCTCACTCGGGCCTCGCTTCCTGCCCTTCCCACCCCCGGCTCTCGGCGCCCTTCCCCGTGCCCCGATCAGCTCGACTACAGTTCTCCCGGTATCGCCGCCCGGCGTCTACCGCGGCCGCGGCTCGCTCCCTAGCCCCGGCCCCGGCGCACGTCCTCCACCGCCTCGGTTACCCGGCGCAGCGCGGCCTCTGAGCTCCCCGCTCCGGCGGCTCCCTTCCCGGCTCTGAGCGCGGCGCCCTCCCCCGCTCGGCCGGGCACAGCCGCAACTCCCTCCCGCGGCGGCAGCGGCTCCTCCTCCGGGCGCGGCGGCGGCGCTGGGGCGGCGGCTGCTGCTGCTGCTGTGGCGGCGGCGGCTGTGGCTGCTGCCTGCTGCTCCTCGCGGCGAAAAGCACAAAGCACAGCGCCCTCCGCCTGCAGGCAGCCCGCCCGCCCGCCCGCCGGCCCCGGCCTCAGCTCGCACCCCCCGCCGCCGCAGCAGCCTCCGCCGCCGGAGCGGGGAGGAGGAGGGAGAAGGGAGGAGGAGGAGCGGGAGGGGGGGCGGGAGAAGCGGGGCAGCGAGCGCGTCCTTCCCCGTAGAGCGCACACCGACCCCGGGGAGCGAGCGCCAGCCCGCCCGCCTCGCCGGCTCCGCTCCCTCCCACAGCCTGCCCGGGCGGGCTCCGCGGGGGGCAGCTGGGAGGAGGGGCGGGCGCTGGGGGGACCCGGGCGGCCGAGGCGGAGGCAAGGAAGGAGGGGAGGGGGGTGGTGGTAGTGGCGGCGGCGGCTGCTGCTGTTGCTGCCGCCGGGGAAGGGGAAGGGGGGGGCCGGGGCAGGGAGACACGCAGCCGCCGGATGGCGGCGGGGCTGCGAGCCGAGGCGGGCGGGCAAGCAGGCGGCGAGAGCGACCTCGCCAGCCCCGCGGGGGAACTAGCAGGCTTGGCCGGCGCGGGAGGGAGGGCCGAGGTGCGGCGGTGGAGAGGGTGCCCAAAGGGGTGGCCGGCGAGCCTCGCGGGTGCCGGCAGCCCTGCTCTGGAGCTCTCTTCCAGGCTCTCCCAGCTTAAGCTCGGTTTTCCGGCCTAGTCCTCATCTGTACCCCAATCCCGCCTCCGGGAGCAGGCAATCGACCACCCTGGTCCCCGGAGCATGGCTACCGGCTGGGGACTCAAGCTCCCCGATCGCAGTGAGAGGTTTCGGCGCCTACCTCTCGGTTCTTTTACCGCGGAACAACACCCGTGAAACTTAAAATATATTCTTAGCCCCCTAAACAACAAAAAATCCCTTTCGTTCCTCCTCACACCCGGGAATCGGCCCGGAGCCGCCGACCCCGGCGGAAGAGTCGCTCTGGGAGCCGGTTCAATCCAGCCCGGCGTGGCTCTCCAGGCCTTCCCGGGCGCATGGAGCACGGAAATTGGCGCCGCCGGAGAGCAACCCCTTTCCCCCGAAATCCGCGGCACCGAGGCTTACTTACCGAGCGTGTGGGTGCTATTGAGGGCCGGGGGCACCAGGCAGCACGGCGGGCGGAAGAGCCGAGCCGCAGCTCCGCAGCTGCCGACGCCGGGGCAGCGAGTCTCCAGACAAAGCCCGAGATGGCGAAGCGGAGCGACGGCTAATGGCGAGCCCCACGCGCCGCGCTCCGCCCGCCCCGCTCCGCCCGCCCGCCCGCCTCGGCGCAGCGCAGCGCCGCTCCGAGCGCTCACCCGTCAGAGCCGCCTTGGCGCCGCCGCCTCCCGGGCCGCCCCGGCCTCGCCTGGCCCCTCCGCCTCCTCCGGGCGACTCAGCCTCACCCCTTCCCTCCCACCGCTCTGGGGGCTGCACGAAAATTTAAAAAAGGAATAATAAAAAAAATATTTTTCGTTTTTGTTTTTTTTTTTTTCTTCAAGGCAGACGTTTTTCGACATTTAGCTCTTTTCTTGCTCCCAGCTCGCACTCACCTGCGGGGCCGCCGGCAGGGCTGGGGGCGGGGGTGCGCGGGGCTGGAGCCGCCGAGCGCGGGTTGAAAGCTAGCCAAGCTCTGCAGCGCCCGACCCGGGCGTGTACGCCGCCGCCAGTCCCCGCAGAGAAATCGTCCTCCTACCCCCGCCTCCATCGCTCTGCGTTTCTCTTCCAATCAGCCGGTCGCTTGGCGGCTCCTCCAGTCTCCGGCCAAGCCAGCTGCCTAGAGCGAGCTCCACTCGATCTGCTCGCCCGACTCCTCGCTCTCCTGCCGGGCGTGCAAGGCAGCTTGAGGCCGGAGGGGGATCTGTGAGGGATCCTGCCTGCTCCCGCTCCCATTGCTCCATCCCTGCTGTCTCCTGCCTCCTCCTCCTCTCCTGCGTTTTTTCCAACTCTCCCCTGTCGCCACTGGTGTGTGTCTCAGTGTGTGCGCAGGTTTTTTTTTTTTTTTTTTTTTTTTTTTTTATTGCTTTGCTTTTGCAACCCTGAAGCTAAAGCGGGGTGGGGGCGAAGGGGGATGTTACGAAAAAGAAAAAAATAAAGAGGCTCCTAGGTTTGCAGCCTATGAAAATACCGGGGGAGCACCCTGCCTTGTTTGGGTCTCGGTGCCCGGCGAGGGCCTTCCGGATTTCAGAGCGAGTCTTGGGTTGTTCTCGATGGCCCCCATCTTCACCGGCCGTAGGATCCGAGGAGTTAGGAGCAAAAAGTTCACCCCTGGGTCGTAGTAGGGTGTCAGTGGGGAATTGGGGAGATTTTTTTCAAGACGCAGTGGAGCAGCCATCCCTTTACCCCGGCTTCCGTAACTAGGCCGCGGCCCGGGTAGGGGTTTAGAGCAAAATCCCGATGCGTTTGTGCGAAAGAGCTGGAAAGGGGAAGTCGGAACCGGGAACGGAGCTTCGTGCGTCTCCCCTCCGTCTCTGCTTCCAGTCGCCTGTCAGCTCCCCTTTAATTTCTTTTTTTTTTTTTTTTTCTTCCTTTCCTTTAATCTAATTTCTTCCAACTCCACCTTTGTTGTTACCGGCGTCACGCCTGGATCAGCCAATCCCCTTCTTGCAATCAGCTTGTCAAAAAGGCTTGGCCAGCCCTGAGAAAGCAGGCCGCGAGCGCTGCCCCCAACCCCGGTGGCGACGGGGAGCCCAGAGGAGAGCTCCGCACCCCGTCCTAAGGCAGGATCTGCTGCCCGGCAACCGCCGGTCTAACCTCCCATATTCTACCATCCTGCAAGTCTGGGGAGGAAAGGCCTGGGCGTGTACCGCTTTCTAGCTTCCCACTGTCTTCGGCTCTAGTGGGCTTTGCCTCCCCTGCTTGGCTGAAGGGATATCAGGATTAGTTGTAGAGAGGCAGAAGGCAATGTGAAGGACGCTGGCTTCCACCAGGCCAGCCCACGCTTGGTTTGTGTTATCACTCTCCGGGCCACGCCATTGCTCCGGGCTCCTCCTCGGGCTGCCACAATAACACTGCTGTTGCTCACATCTCAGCCAGCTGGGTCGCACAGTCTCTTTGGACTATTTCTTGGCACACTGCCTTCTCCATCCACAGTTTCGCTGCTGGTGTAATTCCTCTTGTCTCCTGGGAAAAATGAGACTTCTTTCCCAGGATTTCCACATCCCATTTCTGCCACGTTGCATGAACTGAGATCTGATGTGTTGGGTTTAGAAGTGCGCCCTGTAGGAAAGGCAGATTGGTCATGATAATGAAGTTTAGCCTTTAAGGCCTCTTCCTTGGATGACCTACTGAAGAGTCTGTTCTCAAATTATTTTTTTGTTTTGTTTTTTTGAGACAAAAAGGTTTTTCTGTGTAGCCTTAGCTATCCTAGAACTAGCTCTGTAGACCAGGCCAACTTACCACTTAGAGATCTGCCTGCCTCTGCATCCCAATTGCTAAGATTTTAATATTTTATTTTTTATTAAAAAGAGTCTTCCCCAAACTGGGCGGTGGTGGCGCATGCCTTTAATCCCAGCACTTAGGAGGCTGAGGCAGGCGGATTTCTGAGTTCGAGTCCAGCCTGGTCTACAGAGTGAGTTCCAGGACAGTTAGGGCTATACAGAGAAACCCTGTTTCGAAAAAACAAACAAACAAACAAAAATGTCTTCCCCTTCTCTTGCTCTTACTCCCTTCCTCTTCTCTCTCTCCATTCCCCTACCCCTCTCTCCACGCGTTCATGGCCAGCCTATACTCCTCCCTCCCTCTCTCTCTCCCTGCTTTTCTCTGTCTCTATTATACCTTCAATCCCCCTCCCCATGCCCTAAATAACTATTCTATACTAAAAAACAAAATGACCTCTTCCTCCCAAATTGTTTGATTAGAGCCCCACCTACCCAGATCTGCCTTTGCAATATGCACAAAACATTCGGTGTGGGATCAAGCCATCTCCTACCGCACTAAAAAAGCAGAGCCTTTAATGGACTTTTGATGTATTTTGACAAGGGTAAAGTAAAAGGTTTAGAATTGAAGGTCCCGGGTGTTAGCCTTGATGGCCGTGCCTTTAATCCTAGCACTTCTGAGACCCCTAGGCCAAACTCTGAGTTCAAGGCCAGCCAGTTACAGGATGAGACCAGATTACTCACTTCCTTTCCCCACCCCTCCTTTATTTTTATTTTTAATTTATTTGTATCTTACATGCACTGGTGTTCTGCCTGCATACTTTGTGTCAGGATGTCAGATCCCCTAGAACTGGAGCTACAGACAGTTGTGACCCATGCGGATGCTGGGAATTGAATCCCAGTCCTCTGGGAAAAGCAAATGTTCTTAATTGCTGAGCCATCATCTCTCTAGCCCCACCCCCACCCCGCCTTCTTAATACCGTGTGAGTTTGGGCAAATTCTACCCTAACCAGATCCCATTTCTATGTGTATATACTTAGAGTGGGACACCACTTTCTCACCAGGGACCATGAGATGATGTATATAAAGCTTTATTCCTGCACATATGGCACTCAGAAACACCAATAACGTTCCAAATGCCCCATGGACAGATCTGGAGCGCAGGTATTCTGGCACCATGCCCTGAACTTCTTGGCTGGGCCAAGGGGCTTTTTGGTAAAGTGCTTTGGAATAAAACAGGATGAACATAAATCATAAAGGTTATTATTATTGATTCCTCGGGCAGCAGAAATCATGGCTGGCGCTTTTCCTATTTGGAAACCATTCGGCTTCTTTACCTTTGTTGGGTTTCTGGTGAGGTCATGCGTCTAAGATTTGGGCTTCCGGCCACAGGGTGAGAGAACCGGCCCTTGGCCCTTATTCTTTGCCCCTTTCCCTTTTGTTGAGCTTTGTCCTCCCTCTTTCCAGCTTCCTGACAGCTCCCCTTGACATTCCATGACCCCAGCCTAGGCTAGCGACAAAGCACAATCCTAGCTGTACACCCTGTACTTGGTTGCAACCCTTCTCTGGGTTGCCCAATCCAAACCTAGGCTCTTAGGAAATCCCCAGAGTTCTTTGAATGCTTTAAGCAAAATGTAGTAGTTGAATTCTACTATACAAAGAACAAAAAAAAAAAACATTTTCTTTATATGTGTATATATGTGTATATATCTGTGTGAGTGTATGCCATCAGAGCGGGTTGGGTCCCTTGAAGCTGGAATTATAAGTGCCATATAAATATATATATTTACCACCAATAAGACCAAAATATTAAGTATTTCCAGGATCTAGGAAGATTGTAGCGATAATTTGGGCTACATTGCTTTGGCTCCCAACCAGGTCGCACATTTGCGGCCACCCAGGAGCTATCTGGATTCGTGAATGGAAAACACACATACACCATACCAGTTAATTTTTTCCTTTTTTTTTTTTTTTTCCTTTTTCTCCAGACAGGGTTTCTCTGTATAGCCTTGGCTGTTCTGGAACTCACTCTGTAGACCAGGCTGGCCTCGAACTCAGAAATCCGCCTGCCTCTGCCTCCCAAGTGCTGGGACTAAAGGCGTGCGCCACCACTGCCCGGCTACCAGTTAATTTTAAAATGCCTTGGCTACCTCAAAGGCTGGGCACTCCTAAACCTTCCCCTGCTACCTCAGGCCCAATCGGAGAAGTGGCCAGTGGCCACCCACCCAGATTCTCACATGGTTGGTTGGCTTTATCGCCTGTAGCTTCTATGTCCCATTCTTCTCCCCCCAGTCATGCTGATTCTCCATCTCTCCTCCTCTCTGTGTTGCCGCCCTAACCTGCGCACATCTAAGGGTCCCATCCTATCTCCCTTTGCCCAACTATTGGTTGCTGGCATCTTTATTGATCGATCAAAAACCAATTGAGGACAAGGACCTTTAGTGTTTGTACATGCAGATTTCCGATGAAATCAAAGCATTAGAACCAATCGCCAACGGAAGCTCACTCAGCCAATACTCCCCTCCAGATTCTTCAGCATTCTGAGTTCCGTCTCAATAGATACAGCTTTGTAGATCACATACTACTCCATTCCATAAATAGATCACAATTTGTCCACCCTACTGTTAATGGATGGCTAGGTGGGATCCAGGGTTTGTGAGTGTGTCAAATTTTATTTGTTAGGATTGTGTGCTTACAGAATGGAAGGAATACAGCACTCCACCATGTATATGTGGACTTCAGAGAACAACTTTGTGGAGTTGGCTTCCTGCTTTCACTTTGCCTCCAGAGGGAAAACTCAGGTTGTCAGACTTCCATTATTGAGAGACAAGAGTCTTCACCTGACTGAGCCATCTTGTTGGCCCCAGATTTTTATCCTTGTGAGTAAAGTGGCTGCTAATATGAATGCCTTTTGAAGTATGTGGGACTTCTGCCTGCACCAGAGGACATAAGTGTACTGGGGTTTGGGAGGTGGCGGTGGTGGCGCACGCCTTTAATCCCAGCACTTGGGAGGCAGAGGCAGGCAGATTTCTGAGTTCAAGGCCAGCCTGGTCTACAGAGTGAGTTCCAGGATAGCCGGGGCTACACAGAGAAACCCTGTCTTGAAAAACCAAAAAAAAAAAAAAAAAAAAAAAGTCAGGAATGGTGGTGTGATCCCACACCTGGCACTCAGGGTATAAGTGAATAGGTCAGCAAAGTTAGGTAATTGGTAGGGTTTAACCAATTATTGCTCTCTGGGTTCATCAAGAGACCTTGTCTATAAATAAATAAATAAATACTATAGAGGGAAACATTCTGATGTCAACTTATTGTCTCCACACATATATATATGCACATGTAAACATGCAAGACACATATATATATAAATACATAATACGTATATGTTATGCACACACACAAAAAGATACAAATATATTGACTATTAAATAGTAGGATAGTATGTATTGCCAAGTTCCCCCCCCCTCGTTTTGGTTTTTCAGGACAGGGTTTCTCCATGTAATCCTGGCTATCTTAGAACTCTCTCTTAGACCATGCTGACCTAGAACTCACAGACCTCTGTCAGTCTCTGCATGCCAGGAGCTGAGATTAAAGGCTTGGGTTTTTTGTTTTGTTTTTGTTTTTTGGTTTGTTTGTTTGTTTGTTTTTGGTTTTTTTTTTTTAGGTTTTTGAGACAGGGTTTCTCTGTGTAGACCAGGCTGGCCTCGAACTCAGAAATCCACCTGCCTCTGCCTCCCAAGTGCTGGGACTAAAGGCGTGTGCCACCACTGCCTGGCTTAGAGGCTTGTGCTACCACTGTCCAGCCACCAAAGTGATTTCTAAAATGGTTATACTATCCACTACTCCTCCCCAACCCTGAAAAATGTGTGGAAATCCAGGTGCTCTGTAACTTTACCATGCTAGATACGATTAGGACTTTTCTTTTGGCCAACCTGGTTAGGATATGATCATGGTTTGGTTTTCCAGTTTCTCTGTCCTGGAACAGACTGTCCTGGAACTAACTGGATTAACCCGCCTCTGCCTCCCGAGGGCTGGGCATTAAAGGCGTGAGCTAATGCTGCCTGGCTTTTTTTTTTTCCCTCCTTTCTTTTTTTATTTTTGGTTTTCTTTGAGACAGGGTTTCTCTGTGTAGCCCGGGCTGTCCTGGAACTCACTCTGTAGACCAGGCTGGCCTCGAACTCAGAAATCCACCTGCCTCTGCCTCCCAAGTGCTGGGACTAAAGGCGTGCGCCACCACCGCCCAGCCTCCTTTCTTTTTTTAAACACAGCATTTTGCTCAGGGTAGTTTTGAATTCATGATCTTGTTTACACTAGCATGGAACACTCAAGTCTCCTGCCTCAATAACATGAGTGTTGAAATGATGTTTAAACTTCTTTTTTTTTTTTTTTTTTTTTTTCTTTTTGGGGACAGGTTTGCCCTCTATAGCCCAGGCTGGCCTGGAACTCATGGCAAGTCACCTGCCTCCATTTCCCAAGTGTCAGGATTCTTGCATTACTGAACACAACGATGTGAGAACCAAGTGAATTCTAGAAAATTCTTAAGAGGGAGAAAGAACACAAACACACACAGACACACACAGAGACTTTGTCTCTTACCACCTAATCTCTTGTGTTACTCTAGGACTGTGGCAAGAAGGCCATGAACAGCTGTAGTATTTGATTTTCAACTTTCAGAACTCTGTGTGTGTGTGTGTGTGTGTGTGTGTGTGTGTGTGTGTAAAACCAGTTCCCCAGACACCTCCCTTTTCTTTATAAAGTTACCCAAAGTATGCTGTTCCATTGCTAGCAATAGCAAACAGATGAGGATGGGTGGGTGGGTAGACAGATCATAATTAGATCATATAAATATGGAGTTAGGAAATCTTCAGGTCTGTAATGACCCAGGAGAAGTGATGGTGTGTGTCTAGTCCAGGTCTGAAGGCCTGAGAACCAGGAGAGACAATGATCAAAATCTCTAGTACAGGACTGGTACATTCCTCAGTGGTAGAGACTGTCTTAACATGCCTGAGGTCTTAGGTTCAATCTCCAGTGCTGGGAAAAGGAAGGAAGGAAGGAACGAAGGAAGGAAGGAAGGAAGGAAGGAAGGAAGGACAGACATGGAACTTTCCCAGCCTTGCGACCCACATTGAAATGTCTATTTTTTTTTTCTTATTTTTTTAATCCCCTTCCCTTCACCCTCTTGCTACAGATGGCTGTGACCTACCATGTATGTGGTTGCTAGGATTTGAACTCATGACTTCCTGAAGAGCAGTCTGTGCTCTTAACCGCTGAGGCATCTCTCCAGGCCAGAATGTTTATTCTTAATGGATCTCTAGCTTTTCCTCTTCCAGACTAAATCTGTCTCTACCCTGCCTGCCTTCCTTCTTCCTTCCTTCCTTTCCTCCTTCCTTCCTTCCTTCTTTCCCTCCCTCTCTCCCACTCTCCCTCCCTTCTTTAACATTTTTGTTCTACGTATAGATTCTCAATTGGTTATGTGAGATTCAACATTGGCAAGAGCAGTTTATTTGGATTGGGTATGTTAATCTTATCCAGAGTCCTTCTTACAGGTATAACCAGAATGTTTGCTCAAATCAGTGGATACCTTGTGATGCTATTATGTTGACATATAAAATTAAGCATCACGTATGGTAAACGAATGTCTTTGAAGTTTTAAGAAATGTATTGTAAGCTGGGCGGTGGTGGCACGTCTTTTTTTTTTTTTTTTTTTTGGTTTTTCGAGACAGGGTTTCTCTGTGTAGCCCTGGCTGTCCTGGACTCACTCTGTAGACTAGGCTGGCCTCGAACTCAGAAATCCACCTGCCTCTGCCTCCCAAGTGCTGGGATTAACCCACTATTCTTTGTAATATCCCTAATCACTCCTTCAACATGTCTTCCTTGGCTCCAGCCTTATGCTTTTCCCAGCCAAACTGCAAGTTATCATATCTTTATTTATATGTTTTGCTTCTGATTCTCACTGTAAACTTGGCTAGAAGCAGTCAACAGTATCCACGCCACAGCACAAATATGAGGGCTGCCTTGAAATTCCCTCCATCATTATTTTTAAGTCTATGTATTTGTGTATGGGTGTGTGCAAATGAGTGTGTGTGTTCATGGAGTCCAAAGGTATAAGACATTCCCCAACTTCTTTGTTACTTTTCTATTGCAGTGATAAAACACCATAACCTAGATAACTTATAAAAGAAAGCACTCCACTGGGCTTATGTTTCCAGAGGATTAGAATCCAAGATGGCAGAATGAAGGCATGGCAGCAGGAGCAACTGAGAGCTCACAGCTCCAATCAAAAGCAGGAGGCAGCCGGGCGGTGGAGGCGCACGCCTTTAGTCCCAGCACTTGGAGGCAGAGACAGGCGGATTTCTGAGTTCGAGGCCAGCCTGGTCTACACAGTGAGTTCCAGGACAGCCAGGGCTACACAGAGAAACCCTGTCTCGAAAAACCAAAAAATAAAAAAGGTAAAGTATTTGTGTGTGTGTACAAGTTCTTTGCCACCATGTATTGTGAACGGCTCCTAGTCAATTCTCAGTAGAATCTGAATTCCTCTATGAAGTCACACAGTCATGGCCATCTACCTTGCTGTTTACTCCCTGCACTTCTAGACTCCGTAAGAATTGACAACTCAGCTCTATTTCCATCATTCGAGGGCCATGGCTCTTACTCTCCCCAATTCTGTGACCCTCTAACACAATTTCTTGTGTTGTGCCAACCCCCATCTATAAAATTACTTCATTACTACTTCATAACTCAAATATTGCTACCATTATGAATTGTATATAAATAAATAGTTTATTTACTCTTTGACAGTTTCACACCTATATACAATGCATCTTGATCATATCCACCCCTGCCTTCCCCTCCCACACCTCTGCCTGTGTTAGACATTTTTTTGAACTTCCTCTGCAGACCAGGCTGGCCTGGAATTCACAAATCTGCCTGCCTTTGCCTCCCAAGTGCTGGAATTAAAGGAGTGCATCACCACCACCTGGCTAAGTAATTTGTTTTGCTTTGTATAACAAATACTGAAACAATTTAAACGAAGCTGAAATGGTCCCATCTGTGCTCTGGAGAGGCAAAGAACCTTTAGTTGTTCAGCCGAGAAGCTGGACACTTCAGAGTGAAGGGATCCAGCGACACATCTCCACTCTGAATTTGGATCCCTGGAAACTCCAGGGAGACTTACTGGCATGAGTCCCCACAGCTGGGCCAGGAAGCCTGGAGTCTGACCACCACAGACAATGGCACAGTTATATTGGCTCTGTTTCCAGGTCTTGTCAACTGGGCCCTCCTTCCCAACCCCCCCACCACTAAGAACTGTGGAGACAATAAAGAACAAGACAGCTGAGCAGGGAGGGAGCCTTTATTCTTGGCCAAGAATAGGAAGGAGATAAACTTACAAACCAATTCCTCAACTCTTGAGGGCAAGGAAGGTGATGGATAGAACAGTAAAGAGAAAGAAGAGGAAAGTTGGGGGGCTGGTGGGTTAGTTGGGAAGGGGGAGCATATTTCTAGAACAGACAGCTGCCAGAGGCAGAACAGGCATCTTTTCGTGTCTTTTCTGGTTTGTTTATTTTTATTTATTTATTCATCTTGTGTGCATTTGTATGACTTGAGGGAGTGTGCGCCATGCTGTCCATGTGTAGGCAAGAGGAAAGCTGTCACCTGATGTGAGCTCTAGCCTTCCACACCTTGCTGAGCAGGGTCCCTCTTGTTTCTGTGGTTCCTCCAGGCTGGGTGGCAGCTGCTTCTGGGCTCTCTGCCTCCTTCCTGTCCTTCACAGTTTGGAGGTAACAGCTGCACAACACTGCAAGCTTCTTTTTCTCAAGGGGTGGGGAGAGTGTTGGTTTTTAGAGACAGATTTTTCTCTGTCCTGGCCCAGACTGTCCTAATTCTATAGAGCAGGCTGGCCTCAAAGTCACAGATATTCACCTGCCTCTGACACCCCACCCCCATGTCCCCAGTGATAGAATTAAAGAAAAGGGTCACCACTGTCTGGGCCACTACATTTTTCTTTTTAGATGGGTTCCAGGTCAAACTTAGGTCATCAGGGATACAAAAATATGGCTTTTACCTGTTGCAACATCTCCCAGCCCTCTTTTCTCGTTCCTTCCAGTGATTCTGACAATGGTCAGCTATCAGGGCATTGGAGGAGTATTTGGATGCTATGATGGTGACGTTAGAAGTAGTCTGGGTCACTCTGGTCGCCATCTTAGATCTAGTCTGTTTTGGCTAACCTTCCTGAAGATGTATGTCTACCACACAGGTGAGCATCCTTTTCTCGTAGCTAGTAGCAATTCAGCCAGGGGTACTCTCCCTTCCCATGCCTCTTCTTTCCACCCCTCATCCTTAAGGATGCTGCAGTATGAAGGCTCAGCTTGTCTAATTTACTCAACTTGAATGTCAGTGTCATTAAGGGGTCCATAAGAGGAGTGAGATTTTTTTTTTTCCCTAGCTAATCTTAAATAGGTGTTGTTGTTGCTTGCCTGTGGTCCTAGCTATTTCTATCCCTGGGTGATTACCACTCATAACTTTATGAACTTTGATTACTTAGATAAGACCAGAGAGTCTGTTCCCCAAAGAACAGGAATTGCGCCGGGCCGTGGTGGCGCACGTCTTTAATCCCAGCACTTGGGAGACAGAGGCAGGAAGATTTCTGAGTTCGAGGCCAGCCTGGTCTACAGAGTGAGTTCCAGGACAGCCAGGGCTATACAGAGAAACCCTGTCTCGAAAAAAAAAAAAAAAAGAACAGGAATTGTACTATGGGTAGGTACTCTTCAACAGAGAGAGCTGAAGTTTGATCCTGGAGCTAAGATACATTTTTAAAAAGCCTATGTGTAGTACAGCCAATTTAAACTTATCCCCAACTAGCTTACAAGTAAATGAGATTCAGACGTCAGTTATTTTATTTGACTTTGACAATTACTGGGGCTAACCCTTAATCTACTTTTCTAATTACTGACCTGGCTACCTCCCCAGGGGTGTCCCTCAAATATTTGCTATTTCTACTGGCCACATACTCATGTCATGGTCCATCTCCTCTCAAGGTGCTTCTTCCTCCCTCTCCCTCCTCCTTTTCCTCTTCCTTCTCTTCCTCCTCTTTCTCTTCTTTCTCCTTTTCCTCCTCCTCACTTCTCTGCCCCCAACCACCTACCTCTAATCCCTCCAGTAATTGGCTGTAGCCATTTTTGTTTAACCTATATTTTTAAACTAAGGAACAAGGTTTGCACGACAAAAGCTGGTTAAAGTGAGAATTCACTCATAGGCAAAGACCTTCCCCTACAGAATTTAGCATTACAATACATAGCCACAGACCAAACCCCAACACTGATGGGCTGGTCCTTCAGGGCTCCACTGCTATTTACATAAAAATAGCAGACTCTATTAGGTGTCCATCCTTGCTACTGTGTGATCTTACCTTCAAAGGAAGCCAGAGGTTTCATAGTGGAATAACAGGAATCGTCCATTACAAATCCTAGGCAGCTGAGTCTGGGTGCTTAACAACCTTTCCCCGGACAATGGGATACTTAACATTTTTATTTTCGTGGTATAGACTGGTCTTCTGTTGTCTACCCCACACTTGCACACTTGAGCTATTGAGGTAGTTACTGTCAAGGCTCTTAGATGCCAAGACGTAAGTAACAGAAGTTGCACTAAGAGACCTGTCAAGAGATACTTGACAATCGGAGGCAAGAAGAGTGAATACTCAAAGACAAGACGGGATTACAGTGAGTTCAAAGCTAGCTGGGACCCTATCTCAAAATAAAAAGTAAAAAAAAAAAAAAAAAAAAAAAAAAAAAAAAACAACAAAAAAAAACAAAAAACAAAGCCCGAGGAGATTTCAATAGTAGATCACTTACTGGTATGCATGAGGTCTTGGATTCAATTCTCAGAACTACAGTCAACCAATAATAAGATAGCATGTAGGAAGGAACACGACCTTTCAGGAAGCCAAATAAAGATGTCTGTGTTCCTACGTGACCACAAATATTACAGACCTCTTAGTGCAACTTCTGTTACTTATGTCTTGTGCCTTGACACTAACTGCCTCAATAGCTCAAGTGTGCAAGTGTGGGGTAGACAACAGAAGACCAGTCTATACCATGCAAATAAAAATGTTAAGTAGCTAGAGTATTTACATTGGCCTTTTTACTCTGTAAATAGAACTACATAGAAAGTCAAATCAGGGAAAATTTGAATGTATACCCAATAATAAAATGACTATAGCCTAAGCCAGCCTGGGTATTCCTGGTAATGCTAGTGAGACTGGGAATCCATACATCTCCGAGGTGTATATAGTCTGTGCTCCGTGTATTCACCTGGTTAGGTAAGGGCTATCAGATTCTGCTAAGGGGGCTAGCCAGTGAGTCCTAAGGACCTTTAATCTCTGTCTCCCAGTACTGAGATTGCAAGTGCATGCCACTGCACCCAGCTTTTCACGTGGGCGCTGGAGATTAAACTCAGATCTTCAAGCTGGGCGGTGGTGGCGCACGCCTTTAATCCCAGCACTTGGGAGGCAGAGGCAGGCAGATTTCTGAGTTCGAGGCTAGCCTGGTCTACAGAGTGAGTTCCAGGACAGCCAGGGCTACACAGAGAAAACCTGTCTCGAAAAACCAAAAAAACCCCAAAAAAACAAAAAAACCCTCAGATCTTCATGCTTGCATAGCAAACATGCTATGGACGGAGCTACTGCCCAGCCCGTGTTTGGCTTTCACACTGCTGAACGTCAGCATGCCCTGCGTCAGTGCCCAGCTCACTCAACATCCCTCCACTCTCCCATCCATACTAGTACAAGCAAGTGGACAGCAATCTATAAATGAGGGTATGAGAGATGGGAATGGACCACATTGATGGTACTATATAGGTTTATCAGCAGTCACGGGAGTCTTCATTTAATGCCGTTTCTCAATGAAGTCCTGTGTCCCTAGGAATCTAAACCCTGAAAGCTAAGACAAGTTAGTGAAAACTAAAGGTCCAAGAAGGCTGTGTCCAGGCCCCTGGGCCATCCTCTTGGAGGCCTGGTTCACTTTAGGCAGGTTAAGGCACCACCACTATGGCTGGTGACTGCGGAAACTCATTCGCTTTTCTCTCCCAAGCAACCCTTGGAGCCTTGCCTTGAGATCTTGGGAGAGCTAACATAGTGCTGAGTCTCTTCTCAGATCCCTGTTAGCACCATGTCTGCTCCCCTTGCCTCACTAAAGGGCATAGGACGTCTACTCTGTCTGCTTTATATTTACATTGAGTGTGCTATCCCCAGTAGACTCTCCTTTATTATTACTATCTATCTATACTATCTATCTATCTATCTATCTATCTATCTATCTATCTATTTGAGACAGGGTTTCTCTGTGTAGCCCAGGCTGTCTTGGAACTTGTTTGGTAGACCAGGCTGGCCCTGAACTCAGACATCCACCTGCCTCTGCCTCCTGAGTGCAGGGATGGGATTGGGTATGCACCAATAGTGCCTGGCTTGTTTGTTTGTTTGTTTATTGTTGTTGTTAGTCTCCTATATAGCCCAGGCTAGCCTGGAACTCACTCACAGAGATCCACCTGCCTTTGCTTCTCGGAGCTGGGATTAAAGGCATAAAGCACCACACCCAGTTTGGCTTTCTCTCTCTCTTTCTCTCTCTCTTTCTCTTTTAACAAAAGCTGTATTTTTTTTTTTTTATCTTATTTTAGTTATTAAAATTTTGGTCTTTTTGAAACAAGTTCTTACAGAGTTCAGGCTGATGAAAACTATATAGCTGAGGGTGGGTGCCCATGGATTGATCTTCCCACCTCTAGCTCCCAAATGCTGAGATGACAGGTTTTCATTACCACAAACTTAACCATTCTCATTGTGAGAGCCTTTGTTTATTGATGGCCTAACTAGGAGCCATACTGTTATGCAACAATTTCCTCTGAGATGAAACCTTCTATATTAGAGGGAAGCTCCTGAAATCACAGAATACTCTAAAGAGGTGAAATTTTCCATCCTGCAAGGAAGCACCTCAGCTCAAGAAGTAAACAACTCAAAGGCTTCAGGAAGTCCCTGAAACTGACCAAAAACACTAGGCCCCTCCCTCCCTAAACTTACATACAGTTATGGCTGCTGAGCAACACTCCAAGGCCAGCCAGCCTAGAACATTCCTAGACCAGCTAAGCTGCCTGAAAGAGACTCTCCAAACTGTGGAACTTCCAGCCAAGCAAGTTGTGCAGTATGGTCCAGGTTTCTAGCTTTTGTGAACCATCAGCCATACAGATGGGCCTTTGCTGAAGCATCTGTCGGAGCCATTTCTACCCCTGTAAAGCATCCCGGAAGAATTCATTGGTTCACTAGGTTTCTCTTTGGGGTCATCTTTACTTTGGTCTGCCATCACTTCTCTCTCTGGAATGAGTAGGTATTTGTTCTCATCTCTTCAGAAATAGCATCATAGAACATATGCAAATAAGATACAACAAATATACATGCAGACCTAATGTATAACACACACACACAAAACCATGTATAAAAATAGGCAAAAATCCCTAAAATTAAACATTTTAAAAGATTTTTTTAATTTTATATGTTTGAGTGTTTTGCCTGTGTGTGTATGTCTGTGCACATGTATGTGCCTGGTGCCCTTGGAGGTCAGAAGATGGCATTTGACCTCTTGGAAGTGGACTTACAGACAGTTGTGAGCTACCGTGGAACAACAATAAGTTGGTTTTTGTTGTTGTTGTTTTTTTCTTTTTAGTTTTTCAAGACAGGTTTTCTCTGTGTAGCCCGGACTGTCCTCGAACTCACTCTGTAGACCAGGCTGGCCTTGAACTCAGAAATCTGCCTGCCTCTGCCTCCCAAGTGCTGGGATTAAAGGCGTGAACCACCACCGCCCGGCTACCTTTTTTAATTTTTGAGATTATAATGTAATTACATTTCTCGTTTCCTCTCTCCAAACACTCCTATATTATATTCCCTTCCTTGTTCTCTTTCAAATTCATGGCCTCCTCTTTCATGAATTGGTCTACAGAACAGGTTTCAGGACATCCAGGGCCACAGAGAGAAATTTTGTCTCGAAAAGAAAAATAAAATAAAACCCTGTCACAAACAAACAAACAAACAAAAACACAAACTAAAATCTACAACAAAAATACCCGCCGGGCAGTGGTGGTACACGCCTTTAATCCTAGCACTTGGGAGGCAGAGGCAGGCAGATTTCTGAGTTCAAGGCCAGCCTGGTCTACAGAGTGAGTTCCAACCCGGGCTACACAGAGAAACATGTCTCGAAAAACCAAATAAAATAAAATATAAAAAAAATACCCCCAGAGACCAGGCATGTGGCTTAGTCAGTAGAGTCCTTGCCTCTCAGGCACAAAGCCTTGAGTTCAATCCCCAGCTCCACATACAAACCAGACCTGGTGGCTCACACGTGGGAGGTAGAGGCAAGAGGATGAGATATTCAAGGTCTTCCTCTTCTCTATAGAGTTTCAGGCCAGTCTGTGCTGTATGATGTCCTGTCTCAAATAATAAAGTACAAACAAACAAAAAGCAAACAAAAGAACAGATAATTAGAACTCATCTGAGAAGGATCTGGAACATTAAAAAAAAAAAATGGTGACATTTGTTCAGCAAAGTCAAGTGACATCATAGAAAGCCCACAGAGCTGGCAGTCACATGGTTAGGGTCACTACTGCTGTGATGAAACATCATAGCCAAAATGACTTGGGAGGAAAGGGTTTATTTGACTTACACTTCCACATCTCTGTTCATCATCAAAGGAAGTCAGGACAGGAACTCAAGCAGTGCAGGAACCAGGAGGCAGAGCCGATGCAGAGGCCATAGAGGGAGGAGTGCTGCTACTGGCTTGCTCAGCCTGCTTTCTTATAGAACCCAGAACCACCAGCCTATGGACAACACCACCCACAATGGGATGGGCCCGCCCCCATCAATCACTAATTAAGAAAATGCCCTACAGGCTTACCACAGCCTGGTCTTAAGGAAGTATTCTCTTGTTTGTTTGTTTTTCTTTTTCTTTCTTTCTTTTTTTTTTTTTTTTTGGTTTTTCGAGACAGGGTTTCTCTGTGTAGCTCGGGCTGTCCTGGAACTCACTCTGTAGACCAGGCTGGCCTCGAACTCAGAAATCCACCTGCCTCTGCCTCCCAAGTGCTGGGATTAAAGGCATGGGCCACTACCGCCTGGCATTTGTTTGTTTTTCAAGACAGGGTTTCTCTGTGTATTCTTGATTGTCCTGGAACTCACTCTGTAGACCAGGCTGGCCTCGAACTCAGAAATCCGCCTGCCTCTGCCTCCCAAGTGCTGGGACTAAAGGCATGTGCCACCACCGCCCGGCCAGCCCTAACTTCTTGATGTGAAATACTTGGACAGATCTGTGGCAAAGGAGCTGAGACTTGGGGAAGCACAGATGTAGTCTGTGTTTCCACTTTTTTTTTCTTTACCCAGCCCCACTTCCTGTTATCTTTCTCTGCAGTAAATTCAATTACCTATATAAAATTAATGTGTGACTTAAGATAAAGAGCCCTAGGATCTGTTCTATGTGAAGAGAGAAAGAATAGGAAAGAAATTCTTACCTGAAGGGAAATACAAAGAGATGAAGACTAGATAACCATGGTAACAGGCCGCATACCGGCGAAGCCAGATCCTGATGCCAGAAATGTTCAGGAAGGTTTCCACTGGGCCAACACCTGACAGGCCTTTGTCAGGAAGTCCAGGTTGACCTCCCTCAATGTCAGAAGCGAGGTCTCCAAAGCTGGCACTTGTAACAGATTCCCTCTATACACCACTGCCTGGAAGCATACCTCCACAGACTACACAAAATGAGGCTTTGCTGACAATCCACGTCTTTGTGATCGGGCATCCCTGCCTTAATTACAATGGATACCAGAAGACATAACCCTCCTGAGCATACCTCCCCTGGTGATTAATTGATTTCATACATATAAGGATCAGACTGGGTCATCGAATCTATTACCAAATCGTGCCTCAAACTGAATCCATTCTCCTTCTTAGGTGTGTGGAGCCAATAATCACCCTGGGCCAGCTGCAGACTAGGAAGAATTTTGTTCTTGGCCAAATAGAAGACTTTTAAATCACCTTCTGAAGCCTTGGTGTTGGAGGTTCGTAGATGTAACGTAAAGAAATGAGAGGAAGAGCTAAGTTAATAGGTATGAGAAATCTTCATGTGTTCCTGGAATTGTAGAGATGTCCAGGAAGCTTAGGAGCCATTCCTTTTCACTCCTTTTATGGTTCTTCCTTTTTTTTTTTAAAAAAGAGATTTATTTATCTATCTATCTATCTATCTATCTATCTATTTATTTATTTATCTGTATATGAGTACACTGTTGCTCTGTTTAGACACACCAGAGGAGAGCATCAGATCCCCTTAGAGATGATTGTGAGTCATCTGTGGTTGCTGGGAATTGAACTCAGGACCTCTGCAAGAGCAGTCAGTGCTCTTAACCGCTGAGCCATCTCTTCAGCCCATCGTGGTTCTTCCTTAAAAATCATTTTTGAGATTTATGTTGTTTTATGTGTAGGGGTGTTTTGTCTGCATGTATGTACACAAATCAAGTACATCCCTAGTACCCTTGGAGGTTGGAAGAGAGAACTGGAGTTAATGGTTATGAAGCCGGGCGGTGGTGGCGCACGCCTTTAATCCCAGCACTTGGGAGGCAGAGGCAGGCGGATTTCTGAGTTCGAGGCCAGCCTGGTCTACAGAGTGAGTTCCAGGACAGCCAGAACTACACAGAGAAACCCTGTCTCGAAAAAACTAAAAAAAAAGAAAGAAAGAAAGAAATTAAAAAAAAAAAAAAAAAAAAAAAAAAAGAATGGTTATGAGTTGCCATATGGGTTTTGGGAATTGATCCCAGGTCCTCTCTAAGAGCACCCAGTGCTCTTAACAACTTAGCCATTACTCAGTTGTTATATTTCTTTCTAGGCATTCCTGTGGCAACTGTCAACTGTTATGTCACTGGGCAGGGGAGACCAGGAAGAATGGAACTTGCGCACATTGTCCTCCAGAGTCCTTGGTTTTTTTTTTTTTTTTTTTTAACTCAGGTCTTCTGGAAGAGCTGCCAGTGCTCTTAATAGCTGAGCTGCCTCTCAGTTCCCTTTTCCTGGTTCTTGAAAGTATCTCTTTGTTTTAAAAACATTTTTAAGAGCTTTATTGTCAATGAACTAAGTATCCTGTCACCCTTTACATTCTATTGTTGGGGCAGCACTGTATCCTGATTTGTATTTATGTTTCAAGATAGTTACTTTTGGAATTAAAGAAACCTCAGGTAGGGAGGACCAGATGGCCGGGCAGGGAAAGATGTTTGCTGCCAGGCCGGATGACCTAAGTTTGATCCTGGGTAGGAGTCAGCTGGAAAGCTGTCTTCAAGCCTCTTTAGGTCCACGGTGGGATGGCATGCTGTACACAGACAAACACACACTAAACAAATAAACAAATAAAATGTAACAAAGATAAATAAACTCTGGGTTAAAAACAATGATTTGCTCTTTCTTTGTTGCTTGTTTTGACTCAGGGTCTAGTGAGTGGGTAGCCTTGGCTGGCCTGAAATTCACCCAGCTGTTCTGGTGTCCCAGTACCCCTCTCTTGCCACTCCACCCCCACCCCCAATACTTCCTGGCATTATTCTCCTTAGGTGACACAGGATGGCTGTGGTCCAGAGTCTCCTTGCTTTCTTATGCTTGGAAGGCTAGTGGCTATCTAGGCTCTACTTTAATCCCACAGATAAATCCTGGGAAACCATCTTCTTCTGTATGAGATTTAGTGAGGAACAGAATATTCTAGCATATTTTGAGACAGTTCCCAGCCAGAAGCAGGAGGGGAGTTTCCATAGATACATACATAAGTCAAGGACATGGTGGGACACCTGGGGATACCACAACCCATGGAAGCGTGGGTCCTCATAGAACGGGATCTCTGGAGTTGTTCAGCTTGTCTCTTCTGGGCTGAGCCTCTGTAGCTCATTGCCAGCTGCTCCTTCCCTGTTCCCAGATTCTGGATTCTTTGTATCAGATGCTTGCTCTGCTACTTTTCAATCAGTTCAACTTTTGACTTGTTAGGCTAAGGATTGACTTGCCAACTCCTTGACTGCTGGGAAAGAAACTCCAGGGCCTGACTAGCTTTGCTGTTTCTTTTTGGGAGAGTTTGACAGTTTGGAGTTTCCAGGTTTTTCCTTAATTTCTCTCTCTCTCTCTCTCTCTCTCTCTCTCTCTCTCTCTCTCTCTTTTTTTTTTTTTTTTCCGAGATAGGGTTTCTCTGTGTAGCCCAGGCTGTCCTGGAACTCACTCTGTAGACCAGGCTGGCCTCGAACTCAGAAATCTGCCTGCCTCTGCCTCCCAAGTGTTGGGGATTAAAGGTGTGCGCCACCACTGCCTGTCCTTAATTTTTCTAAATGGTCAAATTTATGGGTATATATGTTTGTAGTATTCTTTATCCTTTTATGGTCTTTGGGATACTTAACAGTGCCTTCTCTTTTTGAAATTCATAATTGTGGGCTTATTTTTTTCTTTGTCAGTTTTCCTTATTGGTTCTCTCTCAAACACGCACCAAAGAACTAACTTTGGATTTTATTTTATTATTGATCTTTCACTATAGCTTTGCCTAATCAATTTCAGTAGTTCTATTCTCTCTCTCTCTCTCTCTCTCTCTCTGTGTGTGTGTGTGTGTGTGTGTGTGTGTGTGAGAGAGAGAGAGAGAGAGAGGGAGAGAGAGAGAGAGAGAGAAAGGGTCTCAAAATGTAGCCCTGGCTGGCTCGATTCAACCTACAGAAATCTCTGCTTCCCAAGTGCTGGATTAAAAGTATAGCTTGTCAGGCTTACACGCCCCCCACTAACTCTCTCTCTCTCTTTCTCTCTCTTTTTCTGTCCCTCTCCTTGCTCCCACACCATCTCATCTCCCACCATAGTCATCCAATCTTGCCTGGACTTAGTGGGCAGTCCAGGCTGGCAGCTTTCTGACTCTCCTTGTGTCTCATCTTCCTGGCTTGGCCAAGCTTTGCCCTCAAAATATTTTCTAGCTTCACTCATGATGCCAGCTTTGGTTTAAGTGCTTTTCAGGGACACATCACTGGGGCCAGCACGATGACTCAGCAAGTAAAGTACAGGAAGAAAAATCCGGATGGTGCTGCTGAGTTCGACCCCAGAACTCATGTGATGGCGAAAGGGAGAACTGACCCCACAAACTTGTCCTCAGACACCCAGATCTGCACCGTAACTCACACACATTTTCAGACATGCAATAATAATAATAAATAAAAACAATAAATGGGGCTGGAAAGACGGCTCAGCGGTTAAGAGCACTGACTGCTCTTGCAGAGGTCTTGAGTTCAATTCCCAGCAACCACATGGTGGCTCACAACCATCTGTAATGAGATCTGATGCCCTCTTCTGGTGTGTCTGAAGACAGCTACAATGTACTCACATACATAAATAAAATAAATAAATAAATCTTAAAAAAAATGTAAAAGAATGCATTGCTTTGCTTCCAGATTTGAAATTTTTTTCCAGATATTTTTTCTGTGTACCCTTCCCCCCAGGCTGGCCTCAAACTCACAGAGATCTACCTGCTACTGTCTCCCAAGACTGTTGGCTGAATTGCTAAGTTTTGTGGCTCCGAATGTGGATCACTGTGGTGAGAGATCCATGTGAAGACTTACTTCTTACCACTGTTGGGTGACACGGAACTGTCTAGAAAGGGGCCAAGGATAAAGCTCACTTGTAGGGTGCTTGCCTAGTGTATACTAAACCCTGGGTTGGGTTCCCAGCTTGGCATAAAACTAGGCACAGTGGCAAACCTTTGCAATCCTGATGCCCTAAAGAAGAGGCAGGAAGCCGGGCAGTGGTGGCGCACGCCTTTAATCCCAGCACTTGGGAGGCAGAGGCAGGCGGATTTCTGAGTTCGAGGCCAGCCTGGTCTACAGAGTGAGTTCCAGGACAGCCCGGGCTACACAGAGAAACCCTGTCTCGAAAAACCAAAAAAAAAAAAAAAAAAAAAAAAAAAGAAAAAAAAAAGAAAAAAGAAAAAAAAAAAAAAAAAAAAATTTTTTTTTTTTTCTTTCGAGACAGGGTTTCTCCATGTAGCCCTGGCTGTCCTGGAACTCACTCTGTAGACCAGGCTGGCCTTGAACTCAGAAATCCGCCTGTCTCTGCCTCCCAAGTGCTGGGATCAAAGGCTTGCGCCACCACCGCCCAGCTTTGAAAAAATATTTTTTTTAAGTGACTATAGAGCTGAGTGTTGAAGCCCATACCTGTAAACTCAGCCACAGAGAGACTGAGGCAGGACGACCATGAGCCGGAGATAGGATGAGCTATATACATAATGAGATCCTGTTTCAAAGAGCAGCAAGTTATATCAATCCTCAAACTTGGAGACACAGAGCTATTTATTCTTTCTGTTCCATCTGTTTTAGATGTTTGAGCTGTATTTAAAAGTCATGGGGCTGGAAACAATAAGAGCATGATCAGCGGTTAAGGGCATTGATTATTCTTCCAAAGGTCTGGAGTTCAATTCCCAGCAACTACATGATGGCTCACAACCCTTTGTAATGAGATCTGACGCCCTCTTCTGGTGCATCTGAAGACAGCTACATTGTACGAATATACATAACATAAATAAATCTTTTTTAAAAATCATGTATGCTAGCCCAGAGTGATGGCACATGCCTTTAATCCCAGTACTCCTGAAGCAGAAGAAGGTAGATCTCTGAATTTGAAGCTATGCTGGTCTACTGAGTGAGTTCCAGGACAGCCAAAAACACACAGAGAAACCCTGTCTCGAAAAAAAAAAAAAAAAAAAAAAAAAACCAGCAAACAAACAAATCACATATTTTAAACTGGACATGGTGGGGTGGTTCACACCACACCTGCAATCCCAGCTCACAAGATCCTGAGCTCAAGGTCATCTTTAGTTACATATGGAATTTGTGTGGTAAAATATCTGAACCCAATTCTGGGTTTAAAAAACTACCCAAGGGTCGGAGAAATGGCTCAGCGGTTAAGAGCACTGACTGACTTTTTTTTTTTTTTTTTGGTTTTTTGAGACAGGGTTTCTCTATGTAGCCCTGGCTGTCCTGGAACTCACTCTGTAGACCAGGCTGGCCTCGAACTCAGAAATCCGCCTGCCTCTGCCTCCCAAGTGCTGGGATTAAAGGCGTGCGCCACCACCGCCCGGCCAAGAGCATTGACTTCTTTTCCTGAGGTCCTCAGTTCAATTCCCAGCAACCACAGGGTGGCTCACAGCCATCTGTAATGGGATCTGATGCCCTCTTCTGGTGTGTCTGAAGACAGCTATAGTGTACTCACATACATTAAAAAACAAAAAACACGGGGGTGGTGGCGCACGCCTTTAATCCCAGCACTTGGGAGGCAGAGGCAGGCGGATTTCTGAGTTCGAGGCCAGCCTGGTCTACCGAGCGAGTTCCAGGACAGCCCGGACTACACAGAGAAACCCTGTCTCGAAAAAACCAAAAAAAAAAAAAAAAAAACCAAAAAAAAAAAAAACAAAAAACAACTCAAAAAACTACCCAAACCCACCAATCCCCAAGCTTGTCTTACCAATCCCCACCCTGGAGAATGCCCCTCCCCCCAGAAATCTTATGTATCGCCTGCTTCTTGCTACGTTGTGTGCAGCTTCTTTACTTTAGCAGAGGTATCCTCCTCTTGCGTCTCTCCCAATAAATCTCTTGCTTAAGGTTTGCTGTGCGAAGTGACTTTGTCGAGCTGCGTTCCTTGGACACTGACGGCCATGATACCTTTCCCCTCAGAGTTGTATCACTTCCAGTTGGAGAGACCTTCCCCTGGGGGTTGTAACACTTTTATTGGGAAAAACTTACCCCTCAGCTGTTGCACCCCACCAGGAAGGTCTTTCCTCTCAGAGCTGTAATATTTACAGAGTTCTAGGCCAGCCAGCTACAAGAGACCTGTCTCTAAATAAGTAAATAAACATAAAAAGTAGGTATACACCATTAAAATAGATACAAATTATATTGCTCATGCAAATAAACTTGAAGGGGTACACTCTGAATCCTTAACTGGTCTTCCTGCCCCTTGCTCTTATTCTTTATGGCAAATCCATGATTTTAAGTGTTTTTCAAGATACACAGAAAAGGCTTGAAGTATTTGGAGCTTTAAGGAAAAGAGCAACGGGCACATGACCATGAACATGTTTCCTAGTTGGCAAGGAGTTTTCTGGTCCGCTTTGGAAGCTACCCACTGACCACTCCTGCCAAGCTCCCTCCAAGCCTGCAGCTCCGCCCCCGACATCCATGGCTTACCAGCCCTTCCTTCCTCACCTCCTGTCAGCTGGCTGTGGGCCCAGGGATTTGAGAATGAGACAACATTCTGAGGTCACCATGTGGACTGCCAGCCCAGCAGGCTCTCCATGATGTCACTTGACTTTGCTGAACAAATGTCACCATTTTTTTTTTTTTTTTTAATGTTCCAGATGCTTCTTAGATGAGTTCTGGCTTTCTGATCTTTTTGTTGGATTGTGCTTTATTTTGAGACAGGATTATCATAGAGCACAGACTAGCCTGAAACTCCCTGTGTAGCAGAGGAAGACCTTGAATATCTGATCCTCTTGCCTCTACATCCCAGGTGTGAGCCACCAGGTCTGGTTTGTATGAGGTTTATATGTGGAACTTGTTTGTATATTGAACTCAAGGCTTTTTTTTTTTTTTTTTTTTTTCTTTTTTTTTCAGTTTTTTGAGACAAGGTTTCTCTGTGTAGCCCTGGCTGTCCTGGAACTCACTCTGTAGACCAGGCTGGCCTCGAACTCAGAAATCTGCCTGCCTCTGCCTCCCAAGGCGTGCGCCACCACTGCCCAACCAGGTGTAACTCTTATATGTCCCTCAGACGATGGATTAAATGTCTCTGCTGCCAAGGAACCTGGCCTAGGGTCAGGCTTCTGTGGTGTTTCCTCTCTGCACAGTACTTCTCCTCTCATGTGAATACCTGGCACCATGCTCCTCACAGGTGTTGTGAAGGCCTGTCTTGCCTGTTTACCTCTGCAATAGGCTCACTAATGTGCAGAGATTCCCAGTTAGTCTCCTGCACAGAGCTCCTAAAGGGAATAGCTTTAATCATGCCATTCCCCAGATCAAGAATCTACAACAAAGGCTCGATAGTAAAATGTTTGTCTGGTGTTCTTAAGGACCTGGGTTTGATTATGAGAGGAGAGAAAAAAAGACCTGCAAATGACTTCCTAGGACCTCTCAATCAAGCCTAAACTCTTTCTCTTGACATTCTTTTCATTTTTTTTTTTTTTTTTTTGGTTTTTTTTTTTTTTTTTTTTTGGTTTTTCGAGACAGGGTTTCTCTGTGTAGCCCTGGCTGTCCTGGAGCTCACTCTGTAGACCAGGCTGGCCTCGAACTCAGAAATCCGCCTGCCTCTGCCTCCAAGTGCTGGGATTAAAGGCGTGCGCCACCACCGCCCGGCTCTTTTCATTTTTTTTTAAAGACTTATTTTAAATTTAAATGTATGTACCTTTAGTTTGCTTTTGTCTGTACACCAGTGCATGCAGTGCCTGAGAAGGCCAGAAGAAGGCGCTGGATCCCCTAAAACTGGAGTTGCAGATGGTTGTGAGCTGCCGCGTGGGCTCTGAGAACTGAACCCAGGTCCTCTAGAAGAGTGGCCAGTGTTCCTAACCGCTGAGCCATCTCTCCAGCCCCTTTCATCATTCCTGACATTCCAGTTTCCTCCAACCCGACCCGGCTTTCCCTGACTTACATTAACTTCTATGTAAATGAATTATTCTTAATATAAATGTAAACAGTGAATTAATCTGGCAGTTGCATTTACATTATGCTAATCCCCAATAACTTCACAGAGAAACCAAGATTTATTTAAAACTGCACCTCAGTAGCTGAGCTGTTAAATGATGTATCTTAAACTTGGTGGGTTTTTTTTTTTTTTTGTTTTTTTTTCAAGACAGAGTTTCTCTGTGTAGCCTGGGGTGTCCTGGATCTCACTCTGTAGACCAGGCTGGCTTCTGCCTCCCAAGTGCTGGGATTAAAGGCGTGTGCCACCACTGCCTAGTTTAAACTTCTATGCTAATCTGTCTACCTCCTAGCTCCAGTCTCATCTCCTGATACTTGCATACTATTATTATTATTATTATTATTATTTTTTTTTTTTTTTTTTTTTTTTTTTGGTTTTTCGAGACAGGGTTTCTCTGTGTAGCTCGGGCTGTCCTGGAACTCACTCTGTAGACCAGGCTGGCCTCGAACTCAGAAATCCGCCTGCCTCTGCCTCCCAAGTGCTGGGATTAAAGGCATGCGCCACCACGCCCGGCGATACTTGCATATTATTGATCTGACTCTTCAGATCCCTTCCACATAGCTCCAGAGCTTCCATCCATCCTCCTTACTGTCTGAATCTCCCCTTCTCCTTCCTCTCACTAGCAGATGTCCCGCCCTATTCTTTATTCCTCTCAACCATTGGATGATCAGCATTTATTGACAAGGCAGAGAATAAATGGTAAGTAAGAATTATTTACACAATCTGGAGACAGGAGACTCTTGGTATAAGCATTACAATGCTGTGTCCAGATTGAAACAAGGTGTGAGGGTAGAGAAATCAGCATTTGAATAACCCACAGAAAACCTTTGCAGTGTGTACTGTGGTTGAGGTTAGTGTTCCAATAAAGCCATATAAAAGACACACAATCCAAATATTTTATTTATAAGCCAAATGCCTGGATTGGGTAAATCTAGGGCTATTCTAACTTATTCACCAGCTATAGAGCCCGCGGTTATTTACTGTTCCTCCTGGCCACATGTTTCTGGTCCATGGCAGCTTCCTCCTCTCTGTCTGCCAGTCTCTCCATCTGCAACCTCCACTCTAACTTCCAGCCCCACCTTTCTCCTTCCACTGCCCAATCACAGGCTCTAGCCTTTTATCAACTAGTTAAATTTGGGAGAAGGTTCACATGACGTCACTTGAGTACTGTGAGCTTCTGCTTGTCAGGGGCAATCACATCTTAAGAAACCAGTTTTAGCTACAGGATACAAGCAGCATCGGACCGACCCACTACAGTATACAAAACATTACGCCCACACTTCTACAAGAAGGACTTGCTTCAGCCGGGCGGTGGTGGTGCACGCCTTTAATCCCAGCACCTGGGAGGCAGAGGCAGGTGGATTTCTGAGTTCGAGGCCAGCCTGGTCTACAGAGTGAGTTCCAGGACAGCCAGGGCTATACAGAGAAACCCTGTCTCAAAAAACCAAAAAAAAAAAAAAAAAGAAGGACTTGCTTCTCCACTCAAACCTTTTCTGTGCTTTCCACTTTCCTGCCCTTAGCTGAATCATTTTTCCTAAGTACCTGACAGGGAATCCACCTTCTGCTCTCTCCGACTCTCAAGAGCAGCTTATAGCATTATCAGTTGTCTCTGAAATTATTCTGTGGGCATCTTGTGGATTGAGAATTTATTGATATATAAATATGACTGATTAATTATAAGCTTCTAGAGTTTTGATTTTTACCAGGTTACTGGGATTTGGAACCGCCGACCACAGGGGGTGGATGGCTGAGAAGGTATGAGTGGCTCTGAGGCAGGTGAACCAGGGAAGAAAAGCCTGCCAACTGGGGCTAGGCAAGAAGCGGCGAGACCACCGGATAGAGAGTAGCTGGGCGTTGTGCAGGAACTTGGTGCTGTTTTTAAAAAATATTTTGCGTAACACTTATTGATGTCTGTTATCTCTTCTTCCGTTTCTGGACTTCATGCTCTTGAATGGGTGTCTTGGTCCATACTAAAGATTTGTTTTACTAAGTATTTCACAGGGTCTCATCGGCTCCTTGGACCCACACTCTAAGGTGGGCCATGATGGTGGGTGGTGGGATTGTACGGCCAAGAAGCTCATCCCTATAGGACAGACAGTAAGCAGAGTATAGAGCAGTGACCTAGGGGACACAGTGTAACCTTCAAAGCCCTCCTCCCCGCAACAGGCCTTCTTCCTACAGCTGGAGGTCACCTTCCAATGTTTTCATGACCATTTAAGATAGTGCCACCAAGTGTTCAAAGCACACTGTGGGTGGAGGCCCCTTTAAGGAGTCAAAGCACTTTTTATGGGGTCAAGTGTAGCTACTTCGTGGGTTCTTCTTTTCCTGCCCTTTATCCTCTCAGGTTTCATCCCCTAATGTCAGATAGGAGAGAAGCAAGGATGATCGAGGGGAGAGAGGGATTAAAAAACCTCTGAATCTAGTTTCTTTCATTTGGTTTCTTCTTTGAGCACAGTTACTAACAAACCACAACCACCCACCACTCTTTCAGGGCCCTCGAATTTATGTATCCTCTGAAAAGTTCCCAGAATTCCAAACATCGCACAGTCACAGAAATTATCTGCAGCTGGCAAAACCGTGCTTCTGCCAGAGCACGAGGCAAATCATGGTCCAAAGCCGTCCCGCCTCCCTACACCTGGGATCAAAATGAAAGCAAACTCTGAAAATATTTCTGTGGCCTCTTAAGAAACCAGAATTCCACATTTCTCACTACAGTTGTATATCAAATATCCTGCATCTCAGATATTTTCATCACAATATCATTACAATTCATAACAGTAGCAAAGCTTACATTATGATTCATAACAGTGGAAAAACAGGAAAGTAGCAACAATAATAATTTTATGGTTGAGGGTCATTACAACATGAGGAATTGTGTTAAAGGGTCGTAGCCTTAGGAATGTTGAGAACCACTGGTTTAATTGGTAGGGAAGTCTGAAGAATTTAGTGAGGCCCAGTCTCAAAATGGTGATGGTGATGACGATGATGATGATGGTGGTGATGAAAAGAAGAAACGTGGTGGAACACCTCTAATTCCAGCATTTAAGAGGTAGAGGCAGGAGAACTGACATGAGGTTTAGGATAGCCTAGGCTACATAGCAAGTTCCAGTCAGGGCTACATTGTGAGACACTCTCTCAAAAAAAGAAGAGTGGCTAAAGATCTTATGACTAGTCTGGGACACATAGCAAGACCGTGGCTTAAAAAAATGCACTGACAAGATTTCATTTACTCAACTGGCTGTGGTGGCAGAGATTGGTGGATCTCTGTGAGTTCAAGGACAGCTCTATCTATAGAGAGAGTTCCAGGACAGCCAGGGCTACACAGAGAAACACTGTCTTGAAAAACCAAACCAAACCAAGCAAACAAACAAAAACACAAAAGCAAGATGACGAAGACAACAAAGTCAACGACTGTGGCAGTGGCGGTAGCAGCAGCAGAAGTGGTGGCAAGGAGGAGGAAGGAAGAGGAGGAGGAGGAGGAGGAAGGAGGAGGAGGAAGAAAAGTAGGGGGCATTCCCCAAGGACGTGCACTGCAGATTTGCTTGTGGGAAAGGAGTATGCAGAGAGGGGTGGGGGTGGGAGGAGGGGGCGGCAGGAGGAGTGACCCACAAAACTTCAGATGGATGTTAAATCCGCCCGCTGCTGACAGAGAGACAGGACTGGAGGTGAAGCTGAGCTGAGTGAGAAGAACGACAGCCAGACCGAGTGACACAAGCCTGTGAGACACAAGTCTGTGATCCCAGTGCTTGGAGTCTGAGACTGGAGGAGCGCCGTGGTTTAGAGGCCAGTCTGGGGGTTACAGTGTGAGAACTGTCTCAACCAACCAACCAGAAGCGGTGCTTAGGAGTGCTGTTGAGTGGGAGAGCACACTGGAGGCCCTCGGTTAGATCCCCAGCACGGCTGAAGACAACAAAACCACACAGGAGTGTTAGCATTTGTGCACTCCCTCCGCCAGACACTCCAGACACATTGTGTCACTGCGACCCTCCACGACCCCGTGAGGTGAAGCTTATTACCTCTGCTTTGCAGAGGCATTAACTGAGCTCAGAGAGAGGCTGCATGTTCCAGCTCCCATTGAGTCTCCAGGCACAGAACAAGATTGCACCAGCCTGCTCTTACTGGTGGTGTGTCCTCATTTTTTATGCCTTGACAACCTTCCTGGTGGTCCACTTTCCTGATGTGGGATAATTCTCTGTAATCTACTACCTGCTGTCTCTGAGCCTCAGGTTCTTTGCTTTTGTAGCTAGCTCTGTATAAAGCATTTCAGGCCAAGAGCGCTTTTACAGTGGTATTTGGCACCGTTATTCCCTTCCTAGGTGGAGTTATTTTGTGCTCAGGCCTCATTCTATCACATAGGCAGTGTTTATGGATGGTCTGAGAGGATCAGCAGGAATGAGAACCACGGTGATGGCTGAGAACAGCTCAGGCATAGAGCATTGGCCCAGCGTGGGCAAGGGCCTGAGCACTGCAAAATAAACCACACAGGAGAGCTAAAGACAGCTTTTAAAAAAGAAAAGGTGTGTAGAGAGGCTTGGCTCCGAGGGATGGGTCTGTGGTCAAGAGCACTTGCTACTCTTCCAGAAGTCCAGGTTTGGTTCCCAGTAGTTACGTCTGGCTGCTCACAATCCTTTGTGACTCCAGTTCCACGGCATCTGACATCCCCTGGCATCTTCCATGGGCTTCTGCACACACATATACACACAGCCACATACATATGCACAAAAAAATAAAATATTTAATAAAAAAAAGAGGAAGAAATCAAGCCATGGTGGTGCACACCCTTTAATCCCAGCACTTGGGAGGCAGAGAGAGGCAGATTTCTGAGTTCGAGGCCAGCCTGGTCTACAAAGTGAGTTCCAGGACAGCCAGGGTTACACAGAGAAACCCTGTCTAGAAAGACAAAACAAAATAAAAAGGAGGAGGAAGAGGGGAGAGAGAGAAAGAGAGGGGGAGAGGGAGAGACTCCTGAGCTGGCCCAGACCTTACTGAGAAGCGTAAGGACTTAAATTCATGGTCCAACACCCACATAAAAATCTGGGTGTGGTGGCATCTGCCACATGTTTGTAATCCCAGCATGCACTGGGGCAGGGAGAGGCCAATGTAGGTAGATCCTGGAGCTCACTGACTAATCAGCATAGCAGAACTGGTGAGCTCCAGGTCCTAGGGAGAGACTCTGACTCAATAAAGAAGGTGCAGAGCTAGGGAGACAGTTCAGCATGGGGACATGTGTTCAAATCTGCAACACATATGTTAAAAGGCAGCCGTGACCTGTAAGCCAAGGTTGGCAACTGAGACAGGAGGACCCCAGGGGCTTCCTGGTCAGTGCCAGCTGAATCAGAATGGTGGACTTTAGGCCGAGGGAGAGACCCTTCCTTAAAGAATAAGGAGAGAGCAATAGAGGAAGACACTCAGTATTCTCCCTTGTATGTGTCCCCGCACACAGACACACAGACACATAGACACACATACCGTATACCTCCAACCCAGACACATCAAAAACAAAAAATAAAAATGAGGTGATAATGAACCTTAGGGGAAGCAGTCCATGTACGTGAATAAGAAAAGCTTGCTTTAATTAAATCATTTGCTTTAATTAACTTGGCTACTCCACCAGGAGCAGCCCCCGTGGCTTCCACCTGTACACTGTACACACATGCGCTCACCCACACCGACACACACAAGTACACACAGACAAGTTAAAAAAAAAAAAATGAAGGGAAGCCGTCAGCGATTTCTTTGAGGAGGGGAATGGGTGGGCGGGGCAGGGTAGGGCAGGTATGTGGGACAGGCAGGAAATGAGAGTCCACGCGCCCTTGGGGCTTGTAGCAACCGGAGTCAATCTCAGAGGCTTCTAGTGTCTTTCAAGACTTCCTTGAGCTGGCAAGATGGCTCAGTGGTAAAGGTGATTGCCACCAAGCCTGGTGACCTGAGTTCAATGCCCAGAAAGAGCAAAATCTTACGGGCTGTTCACTGATTCCCACTTGTTTTGTAACCTGCACCCTCAGGCTATGGTGCTTGCGCAGTGACTGCTCTGCCCTCAGCTCTGACCACGATAAATATGTGGTGGTGCCTCACTGTGTAATCCCGTCTGGCCTTGAACTCAGAGTTCTGACTGCCTTTGCCTTCTGAATGAATAAATGTAACTGAAAAGGAAAGGGAGGAACTGGAGATATGGCCCAGCAGAGGATGACCAGGTTCAATCCCCAGCATCCACATGGCAGCTCACAAATGTCTCTAACATCTGACACCCTAACAGACATATATACAGGCAAAACACCAATGCACATAAAAATAAATAAATAGTAAGAAGGTTTTCAGCTGGGCGTAGTGGCTCATGTCTTTAATCCCAGCACTCAGGAGGCCGAGGCAAGCAGATCTCTATGAGTTCAAGGCCAGCCTGGTGAACAAAACGAGTCCAGGACAGCCAGGGCTTCACAGTCTGTCTCAAAAAACAAAAACAAACAAACAAAAAAGCGTTTTCTAGTATCAGATCCCATGTGAAGTTCAAGATAGAAGGGAGACTAGACTGGCTGTGACCCAGTATCTTCCAGCTTAATAACACACTCCATTTATAAACACACTCACGCACTCTGAAGAAAGATGGGTAAGAAGCATAAGTCCCCCTGGATGCTTGCTGAGTACGGTGGGTGGGGGATGGGCTGAGATGCCATATTCCCGCCCTCCTGTGGTTTTCCCTTTTTCTTTTTTTTCTTTTTTTTTTTTTTTGGTTTTTCGAGACAGGGTTTTCCCTTTTTCTAAAGGTAAATGTCTCCTCTAGGTCACACCCAAATAACCTGGGGAATTTGGCTGCAAAGTAGGGATGAACTTGCCGGTCGTTGTGGGGCTTGAATCCAGTCCTGTGAGTAGTGAGCGGTGCTCTAAGGATTCTAGCCAGGGTCCCAGCCTCATTCATCCCCAAAGCTAGTCTCACAAGAGAGATTAAAATTTGGAGGTAATGGTAATCCCAAAGACCGGAGGAGAAAGACCACTGACCCGAATCATCAGGGCCAAATTAATTAAAGCAGATGACTTCATTAAAGCAAGCTTTTTTTTTTTTTTTGGTTTTTCGAGACAGGGTTTCTCTGTATAGTCCTGGCTGTCCTGGAACTCACTCTGTAGACCAGGCTGGCCTCGAACTCAGAAATCCGCCTGCCTCTGCCTCCCAAGTGCTGGGATCAAAGGTGTGCGCCACCACCGCCCGGCTTTAAAGCAAGCTTTTTAATTCATTGTCCTTGGATGGCCTCCCCCTAAGGTGGGGTTTGAGAGGTCAATTCAGGGGTGGGGGCTTCCCAAATGGGGGCAAAATAAGTGAGGTTACAGGAGCAGAGTATAAGTTAGCTCCCCCTCAAACAAACACATGGTTGCAAGGTGCGCAGGGCAAAGTAGTCACAGGTGCTTCTATAAACTTTTGAAACAAAGGTAGGGTTCCAAAGTGGTTATAAACAACTTTCTGAAACAAAGACATGATTGACATTCTTGGAATAGGCAGAACAGAACCAGGTGTAGTTAATATTGCAGATGGGGCATAGGCCAATCCTTGAGAAACAGAACCTTAACCATAAAAAGGAATGAGCCTAGTTTGTCTTTACTATAAGATGGCTTTTCAATCTAAAATGGAGGCAGGCTGGTTCTTCAGGTGGCCAGGTGTGGTAGTGCACACCATTAATCCCAGCACTTGGGAGACAGGGAGGTTGTGCCTGTCTCTGTGTGTTGTGTTTTATAAAAAGGAAAGAAAAAGGGGGTATGTTTGGTGGAGGTGAGGTATGGGGTGGGGTGGGAGTAGGGGGTGGGAGAAAGGGGTGCCTCTGCAGGCCCATGCTGAGGCATCCCTTCCCCCCTGAGGTATGAGCCACACAATGGTATAGTATAGAATAAGTTTATTTAGGGCATGGGGTGGAGAGTTGAAGGGGTAGTAGAGACAGAGAAAGGGAGGGGGAGAGAGAGAGAGAGAGAGAGAGAGAGAGAGAGAGAAAAGAAGAGAAGAAGAAGAAGAAGAAGAAGAAGAAGAAGAAGAAGAAAGAAAGAAGAAGAAGAAGAAGAAGAAGAAGAAGAAGAAGAAGAAGAAGAAGAAGAAGAAGAAGAAGAAGAAGAAGAAGAAGAAGAGGCCAGCCATAAGGTCATAAACATGTGGATAGGGGAATGGAGAGGGAAATGGGGAGAGAAGGGACAGAGGGGGAAGAGGGGAAGAGAGCAAGAACAAGAGAAGAGAGTGAGGAGGGGACAAGCAGCCCCTTTTATAGTGAGTCAGGCATACCAGGCTGTTATCAGGTAACTGTGGGGCGGAGCCTAGAAGAAAGGCTAACACTGTGACTTTGAGACCAGCCTGGACTATAAAGCAAGTTTCAGAACTGCCAGGATTGTTACACAGAGAAACCCATCTCAAACAAACAAATGAATTGGAGAGGGCGGAGCCAGGACAACGGCTAAATGGAACAGGACTTGCCTGGCATACACCAGGCTGTGAGGGCCGCTCCCAACACCATGACAAAAAATGATTTGAAAGCCAATGGTAGTGAGATGTATCCATCTGGAATCCCAGTGTTTAAGAAGCAGTGGGAACCGGAAGTTCAAGATCTTCATCCTGAGCTAGATTATAAGTTTAAGGCTAGCTTGGGTGATAAGAGACCCAGACTCAAAAGTTTTTTTTTTTTTAAATGGAGATGGGGATGGGTGTAAGGTTTGAGGGGCAGGACCTTCTCCAAGTCAAGGTGGCAGTTGTTTCCTAAATCTGGTTGGTTCCTCAGAGTGGAAGGATGTATAAGAATAGGCCCAGCAGAAAATCCAGGCTCTGAGAGCTGCTGGGTGGCCTAGGGCTGCACAGTCCTCCTGTGAGAGAGTCTAGGCACTGAGGTACATGCTAGGCCTCAGACCTCTGCAGGCCTGTCTCAGACTCAGAGACTAGCAGTGGAGGGTGGGGACAATATAAGGGCGGGATAGGGGACAGGTCTAAGCCTGTGGGGAACGCGCAGCTGTAGCAAATGGTTAACAGGTTTTGCCATAGCTCTCCTCAGGGCCCAGTTAGCACCCAGGTCTTTTGCCCCAGCCTGGGAGAGGGTCAGCTCAGGGTAGTCAGGTAGTAGATATAGACCCAGGGAAGGAAGCAAAGACACTGACCTCTACCTGAAGGCTGAGGAGGTTGGGGAGGTCTGGTATGCTGGCATCCTCCTTTCCAGGGTGGGCAACAGCCTGGCCTAAGAGCACCTTAGAACGGCAGGAAGCAGTTGGGGTTGGGGACCAGAATGAGGGTGAATGAAAAGTCAAGAGCTGCTGTTCTGGGTTAAGAGAGTGAGAGGGAAAGAGGCTGCTCTCGTGGCCAGCATCTGGAAAGCTAACTTCCTCTCTTGGCCTTCGTATCCGCCTGATATTGCTCTCAAAGGCTCCATTCAGCTTTTGGATCTAGGATTCAGAGCTGAGGGTTTAAAGAAACTGGGGGGAGGGGGGGGATGGGAGTGGGCAGAGCCACGAGTGCAGAGGTAAAGGTCTTCTGACAGCCCCTTTGCCTACCCCTCCAGTCAAGTCTTTCTTACTCAGCAGAGGAAGGTTGTACAGAATTCAAATTCATCTCCAGATTCATCACCCACCCTAGGGGAACTGGCTGGCCTCAAGCTTAGGCTCAGGACCACGCCCAGCGTGACTCTAGTGACCCTCTCACGGTCGAAGCCCTACATGGGTTCCACCTAGTGTCATCCTGTCCACCTGGTCCGGTTAAGACCCCTGGGGCACCCCAACTCTGAGAAAAAGACTTCAAGCAAGGCACCCCTTTAACACAGACACGTTTATTAGCAAAACCTATTCCCAAGCACGGAGGTGGGGAAGGGAGCTGGCAGAGTGGGCGCACGATCCCCTCTCTCTTTGGTAATGTTCAAGGAGCAAGCAAGGCAGGAGGGGATAGGGGTGTGTCCAACGGCATGCTCACATCAGCAGCTCCCCACAAGGAGGGCTCTGTGCTTAGCAGACACTTTCTTAGACTGTCAGTCAATCCTCCCAACTCCCTACAAGGTAGGCACATCCTTGTCCTCATTTCTATGAAGAGGAAACAAGCGTCCTGTGGTGAGGTGCTGGGAGGCAGGCATGTGCTTTCAAATCCCCTGAGAATCTCCCACTGGAAGTCTCCTTCCTGCTGCCTGGTCACTCAGACTTTCTGTTTCTTTCAAAGTTTCAGTTCTTTCAATTCTTTTTCTTTCTTTTTTTTTTTTAGTATTATCTTTTTGTTAAAAAAATAGAAGTCTATCCATATTTTGAGCAGGCCACTGTCTCCTACTCCAATGGGTCAAAATTTGGGTTCCCTATCCCCGCAAGATTCAGTTTAGCTGGGGTTGGATACAGCAGGTCTCTCATCGGGGCTGAGTGCGTGAGCAAAACTGAGGCGCAGAAAAAGCACTTAGAAAATACACAGTCAATAAATTACAACCCTCCCACCCTCCCACTATCCCCACCCAAGTCCAGAGCAGACTTAGGTATTAGCCTCACCCCACAGGAGGAGCTTGAACCAGTTCCCTCTCTGTCCACTAAGTCTAGGGCCTTTAGTAGGTGGCTATGGAGTGTATGCATGTATGAATGAATGAATGAATGAATGAATGAATGAATGAATGAATACCTGGTGGGAGAGAGGAAGTACTTAGGAATCTAAGCTCCAGTCCCTCACCTGTACCTTATTCTCACTAGGATGCCTCTCTGGATGCAGAGAAGGGAGTCTTGGGGTAGGGCTGGGATAGAAAATGGAAGAATGTCTTTAGGGGTACTTCTGTACAGGGCATGGGTGGGAAGACAGAGTTCAGAGCTGCTGCATCCAGGCCAGGAGGCTCAGGTCCCTGCTGTGTGGCTCAGGCAGGCTCTAAGGAAAATGAGGGCTGTAATGGTTCTTATACATTTGTTCTTGGTTCTCAGCAGCCACGTGGTAACATGGGTATTATTACCAATGCATACATTTTATAGAGTAGGAGGCAGAGGCCAGAGAGGTCAAGAGACTTACGTAAGGCCACACAGCCAGCAGGGACTTGAAAATCCCCTTTGCTATTTATAACTGGGCCATGAAGGAGGAGACGCAGACCTAACTTTTCCAGCATGGGACCCGTACAGTCGCAAGAGACTGTGACCCCAATTCCCTGATATAGCTTCTGGTCATCTCTAGCCAGAGAATCTGGTGTACCTTAGGTAGAGGGTTTCCTAGACAACCCCTCCTTCCCCACCCACAGCCATGACACGCCCATGAAGGTCTTCCTGGGAGGGTGGGAAAGTGCAGTGGTTGGGGGCCTGGGCCTGCCCCTCACACAGGCATGGGCACTTCGTCATACTCATCCAGCCCTTCCTCCTCGTCAAAGGTCATTTTGGCATCATCACCATCCAGCTAGAGGAGTGGGAGGGAAAAGGATGAGAGAGCAGGACAGGATGAGCCCTTTCGGGGACTTGAGGCGCCTCTAGAGTTAGGAACCAGCCTGGACAAGCCCTGTGCTGTCCCTAGAGTATAGGCTTAGTCTAGGTGAAGGGGAAGGTGGCCCCTGGGGGTCTGGTGAGGAGAACCTGCGACAAGGTGGGAGGGGCTTCCCCTCACCATGGCAGCCCCTCACCGAATGTCCCAAATAACTTGGACAATGATATAACTAACTGCTCAGCAGCTTGTGTGGGACACACCGTGTGCTCCTCAGAAGGCTTTCAGCCTGTCATGATTCCTCCCTGCACTGGGGAGCCATAGGGAAATGAGGTGGCTTGTTCCAGATCATATGCCAGGACACTGCAGACCACGATGGAGACAAAGGCCCTGGATACAGAATTCTTTTTTCTTCTTAAGATGGCATCTTATGTAACTCAGGCTGGCTTTGAACCACGTGGCCAAGGATGACCTAGAATTTCTGATTCCCTTGCCTCTACCTCCCTGGTGCTGGGATTATAAGCATGTGCCTCTATATACAGTTTATGGGGTGCTGGGAATTGAATCCAGGACCCTGTGCACTGGAAGCAAATGTTCTACCAACGGAACTACATCTATTCCGAAACCCACGCCTCTCCACCTCACTCTGCCGTCTCCCCAGCTCTAAAGACACACGATTCGCATTACCGGACCCTCCTCCCACCCAGGGCCCCCACTACTTACACATTGGAGTTCCAGGTCTCTGAAGATGAGCGGCAGGAGGAGACGACGCAGAGGCACGGTGAGGATGAGGACAAAGGGCAGGGCCAGCGAGGCGGGAGTGGACTTCACCGCCCACAGCACCGCCAGGCAGATGATCTGGATGCCCGTGAAGAGGTGCATGCGCCAGGTCTTCACCTGTGGGGAAGCCCGGGTCAGTGTCTGCCCTGTTCTGACACCCTTCCCCCACCCCAGCTAGACAGCTGCAGAGCCGAGTACCCTCTTGACAAAGGGCACATCCGGGTGGTACTTGGGAGGCTTGAACATGAGCAAGATGCGATCAAAGAGCTGGATGCCACTGAGGGATGTGACTCCCATGTACAGGAAGATGCCGAACAGCACAGACAGGGGGATGCGGGACAGGATAGGTTCCATGAGGATGGACAGTCCTGTGAGGAGAGACACACTCTTAGTTCAGGTCACCCGGGGATCAGCACCAATGGGGCTTTGCTCATGCTTGGGGCCGAGCATGAAACCACAAGTGCCATGTGACCCCTTTCTGCATCATCTATTTATCAGCTCAGAGGGGAACAAACTGGAAGGTTATCTTTCCAAGGAGTCAAACCCCTCCCTGCCTCACACCCACTCCCCAAGCCTCATAGTTGGATGTGCTCAGAGGAGCCTGTGTTTCTCCTCACTCCAGAACGCCTCCATTATCCTTTATGGAAAGGAAGAGAAGCGGAGAGAAGGAAGGGGAACTTTAGACCACTCCATCAGGGACTACAACCCTGCTCACCCAGCTGGACTCAGCCTCTCAGGAACCCTACTGAGCCCGGGGATGCTCTGCCGCCCCTTAGACCGAAGCATGCTAGCAGCCTTAGAGGAACCGATCTGGAAAAGGATCTCAGAGATTTAATAAATCCTCTGTGCAGATGGGGAAACCTAGGCCCAGAGGCTAGGGAAGTTATCCAGCCATAAGCAGGACAGGGCAACCCCCCACAGTTCCTTACATTCCTCTTGGCTAAGCATGTGGAGGTAGGGTCTGACTTGGAAAGAGCCCAGCAGTGCAGCCGTCCTGCCCTGCACAAATGCCCATCACAGTATCCCAGGGCCCTTGTGCTTCCTCACGTCTGCTAGATCCCCTCCTGTGAGGAGCTAGTGTTGGAAGCTTGAGTAACTGGTGTATAGGGACCTAGATGCCGAATAGATGGGATGGAGCCTCATTCCCCAGCCCCAAGAGAAAGAGTCAAAGTTGGGCAGGGGAGATAGTGGAGGTGGGATTTCTGAGTGGGAAGAGCCCCCCCCATCCCAAGAACAAGGGCCAGAAAAGAGTGGAGCAGGGTGGAGGGGCATGGCTAACTCCACTCACCCACGAGCACGGAGACCAGGAGCCCACTGATCCGCTGTTCCTTGACCTCTTGGATCTGGGCTGCAGCCCCTGGACCACTGGCCTTCCCCATGACTGTGAGGGCATTGGCATGGGTAACAGAACGAACAGTCGTGGCGCTGAGCCAAGGCATCCCAAAGAGGGCGGCCACCCCACCCATGCCAACGACCAGCAGCAAGTCCAGATGGAAGCCAGAGCCCTTGATCATCTTCCGCTCTGGTTTACTGACAATCAGCCTGAGGGCGGAAGGGAAGTCTGGTGAGCTGGACCCTCCCCATGGGCTCCTCTTTCTTTCCCCACACCAGTCCCTCTGGGTCTCTTTTTGCTTTCTGTTCTCATTTTCCTTTGAGTTCCTGGCTCCCTCCCTCTGGCTGTTTGAGAATTCAGATTCTGAGGGTTAGACATCTTGGAAACACTCTCGGGCCTCAGGTGTTCTTGCCTAAATCCTGGAACTTCAGCTTCAGGGAGCTTTGACTGTTCAGAGCCCCTCAGCGCACCCCCTCCCCCAACCACCCCGCTGTTCAGGCCTCTCTCACTATCCAGCAGTGGAGCTTATAGCTCCCAGTTTACAAGGTCTTCAAATGATGCCACCCCAGGGGCCACAAAACTCAGACCTGCCTCTGATGCTCCATCACTCCCATCCCCTCGCAGAGAGCCACTGGCCAGTCTCCTGCTGGTCCAGAGCCTGCTTCCCTCCCTGCCTCCAGCCCTCCCTGACCAAGCCTCTCTCCTTGCTCTTACGTGGTGATCTGAGACTCAAGGAATATGAGAATGAAGACAAGCAGGGCAGGCAGAACGGAAGCAAACATCATCCACATGGGGAACTCGGCATACAGACCCATGGGGTGGATGACCCAGCCCCGGGCGGAGGAGTTGGACACTTGGAGGCCACTGGGCACTGAGAGTTTCTGTGAGAAGAGACAGCTGATGAGAACCCGGGACCAGGTGGCTAGGGAAACATGGAGTCAGGGAAGCCAGGGTCCTGGGGCAGCCAGTTGGGTTGAGTGCTCAAGGACCTGCTCCATTGGACATTTGCTTTGCCCTGGGTACTTCTCTAAGCCCTCTCTGTATGTGTCCTCTCATTCCTGATGTTGTGGGCAAACAAACAATATCAGAGAGGTTGTATAGCTTGCCCCATGTTGCACCCCTATCTGGTGGCTGAGCTGAGGTGAATCTGCCTGGCTCGGTCGGCACCCTCTCCTACCGTCCTGGGCAAAGGAATAAAAAGAGCAAGGTGGCCCAGGCTCTTGCTTGAGTGGAGGGGTCTTGAGGGGATATTGGAAGACCAAGGACGGGGAAAGAATTCTAGCTGGCTTTGAGTTAGGAAAAGCCATTCTGGCAGGGTACAAAGGAGAAGAAGGAAATGAAAGTTACGGTGGCAATCCAGAGGACGAAGAAGACTCACCTGTGTGTAGGTGTCCTTGATGAAGGAATCCACCAGGACCATTATCAGGATGGAGATGGGGACCCCGAAGTCCCCAATGACTCTACGCAGCTGTAAGCAGATAAAGGAACCAGTTGTGTCCATACTCTGTCTCCCACCTGCCTTCCTCCCCATCCTACATTTACCAGGGACTCTGCTCATCCCGAGAGGTTCATCAAGAGACAGTGTCTATCTTTACTCCAGCTATCCCTGCCTTCCTTCTTTCTCTGGCCCCTCCTCGCCCGGCCCTACCCTTCTCCCTCTCCCGAGAACTGTTTATCCCTGGTTCCCTGCTGGATCTTGGTGCTGGGTTGAGATGGGTTTGCATGTAACATGGTCCTTGGAAACAGGGGCCTGGGGTGGGAAGGGGAGTCGAGGGTACTAAAGAAGCTACGGTTGGTGAAGGTAAGGGCAGGGGTGTACTGACCTTGCCGGGAAAGTAGGTGCTGTTCTTGAACTTTCGTAGCATCATGGCAAGTAGGAAGGTACCAGCCATGAGCACAAGGGAAAAGAGTGCTGTGTTGGGCACGGGGCCCTGAGGTTTGGGCTTCATCACAACAGGGGCATAACTCTGTTGTAGTGGGTAGTCCTGGAAAATCTGTAACCGACAAAACATCGTGTTCACTCCCAAGCCTTGGCTGGAGATAGACAGTGTCAGATAAGTTGACTAGGCACTATCAACCAGCTGTCTGGACATCCATCTATCCATACATACATCCAAACACCCATGTATCCATCTACTGCCTATAGAAGCATCATCAAACCTACCACCCATATCCCCATTCATGTATCATCCATCCATCCGTCCACCTTCCTTCTCATCTGACTTATTAGCCTGCTTGGTGGTTGTTGTTTTTTAGGATGAAGAACAAGTTAGCTTGTGTGGGAGTATGGGAAGGGTCCAAGAAGCAATGAGACTGCACGTGCAGGTATATACTTCCAGGCGTTGTGTGGAACGTGAGAATTCTGGAGAGGGCAGTAAGCAATAAGAAGGTTTATAAAAAGGGCTTAAGGAGTCGGTGACAGGGAAAGCATTTACCCGGCATACAAGAGGTTTGAACCCCAACACAGTAAATAAGTAAATAAATAAAATCTCTTTAAAAGATCTACAGAAGATAAAAGAGCCTGCCAATCAACAGAAATCAGGACACACACAGGTCCCCCTTCTTCCATACACAGTACAGATGTGGAGGTGGGCGGAGCTCTGGGGGAGGAGCCAAGCTATGGAGGCAGAGGCCCTGTGAGGTTCTGGAGGGCAAGTGCAGGAAAGGAGAGGCCTAGGGCTTCCAAAGCATCTCCTGCCTCACTGCACATGACTTCCTGGGCCACCCCATAGATGGTGCGCACTGTCACATGATATGCGGTTATAAACACGAATGAGTGTAGACAGAGGTGCCTTCCCTTATACAGTCAGGCCATGAGCACCGAGTCAGTCTCAAGCCTTTACGTGGTTCCGAGAAACCCAACTGCATAATCCTAAGTGAACCCCGAAACATACATGTGCCAATGGTTATGGTTGTGCATACAAGTGGAAACATGGCCACAGTCATTCTTTTTTTTTTGGTTTTTTGAGACAGGGTTTCTCTGTGTAGCCCAGGCTGTCCTGGAACTCACTCTGTAGACCAGGCTGGCCTCAAACTCAGAAATCTGCCTGCCTCTGCCTCTCAAGTACTGGGATTAAAGGCATGTGCCACCACCGCCTGGCTGGCCACAGTCATTCTGTACAGACATGTACATGGTGACACACTCTCACAGACATGCCATGCAGGAGTGTTAGCATCCACTCTGGCCCCACCTTGATCAGCTTGGAGAAAGTCTCATAGATGAAGATGAGGGAGATGAGGAAGGAGAAGATCTCTTGCGTGTAGCGGGAGATGTATTGGACCAGGAAGCTGCCTTCAAAGGCCACCACCAATACTACCAGCAGGATGAGCCAGAAGCCGATCCACGCGCGGCCCACGATATACTCCAGCCTATTGCTTTCACAGAACTGCAGGCAATGAGACAAATGCAGGTTTAGTGACCTTGTGAGCCCTAGGTAGGTGAGCTTGGGTAAACTGCAGGGTTGGGGGTCAGAGTGGGGCTGGGACAGTGTTACCGAGAAGAAGGCTTCTTCAAACACCAGCAGGGGTCCTGAGAAGCCAAGCACAAGCAGGGGCTGTGCCCCCAGGAGTGCAAAGAGAATGCCTTGCACTGCTGTGGAGATGAGCAGCTCTGACACCCCCATCAGGTTCCGGGTCTTTTCTCCTGTGGGGGAAAAAAAAAAGCCATACTAGGATCAAGATGGAGAGATTACTTCCGGGAAGCAAGAGTAAGTTATGGGGTATGATGTACGAGTACAGAGCATCAGATTGGGTCAGAGGTGAGGAGGCAGAGGTCAGAGGGTTAGAGGTGAATGTTCAGGGTGGGGGGATTGGGGAAGAGGGGAGAACCATAACTCTCACTGACCCAGGAGGCCGCCGAAGGTGACTGCAGGTGACAAGGCAGCAAAGTAGATGAAGATGACGGCAGCCAGCACCTGGGGACTGAGGGCATCGGTGATGTCACTCAGGTAGTAAGGATAACGGCGCCGGATATCACGGATCAGGCCTCCAAAGATCTGGCCTGTGCGCCGTAGAGGGTCGTCTTCGTCACCAGGGCCCCCTTTTCCCCCGTTCAAGTCTGTTGTAGAAGATAGGAAAATGGTCAGAGGGACTTACCCACCCGGACAAATGTCTGAGAGGAAAGGAACAGTGTATTGGGGGACCAGGGGCCCATGGGGGACCAGGAAACCTTGTCTGTGTACCTAGAGCCTTGTACAAGTTGGGGTCTGGCTTGGCGGGACTGGGCAGGTACCGCCTCCTAAGCAGCTCCTTCTGCACGGGCACCAGGTTGAGCAAAGCTTGCTCTGAAGGGGCGTCTGTGGGCGGCAGCACCAGGCTACAGTCCAGAAAGCTCTCCAGGGAGCTCACCAGCTCCCCACGGCTGTGCGCCAGGGAGGCGGTAATTCGGAACACCTATGGGCAGGAGAAATGTCAGGAACACTTAGACTGCAGAGAAGAGGTCCCAGGGGAGCAGGACAACTAGTGGTGTCTGTCTGTAGTCTTAGCACTCAGGAGGTGGAGATTGGAGGACTGCCTTAAGTTTGAAGCTATCCTGGGCAACACAGAGTTCCAGATCAGCCAGAGGTACATTGTAAGACTGTCTAAAAATCTTGAAGGGTGTGGGGAGACCTGGACATGTGTAGCCAGGGATCAACCACCAAAGCCATGGCTGTTACAGGGTCTGGTTCTTTCTGTTTCCTCTGACCTCTAAGGACCAGCTTTGAGGGAAAACATGCACCCTGGGCGGGATAAAAGGAGCTAAGGTATCCCTGGTGGGCTAGGCATACCACACAGCAGATTGGGTCAGCTAGAACCAGGTCAGAGTGGGCTAGGCTGGACTTGCCAGTCCAGTCTAAGTCAGGGTAAGACTGGACTGGCTAGGAACAGGTGGAATTCAACCCAATGGATCCAAATAGTGAATCTAAAGTCAAGCCAGTCCATGGGGGTGGCCGGGGAGGGGAAAAAACCTGGTCTCTTCTGCCCTCCCACAAGCTCCCTGGCTAACCATGCCCCTGCCCCCCACTCACTTTTTTTTTTTCGAGACAAGGTTTCTCTGTGTAACTCACTCTGTAGACCAGGCTGGCCTCAAACTCAGAAATCCGCCTGCCTCTGCCTCCCAAGTGCTGGGATTAAAGGTGTGCGCCACCACCACCCGGCCCCACTCACTCTTTCTGTCATGAGAGTTGCTGCAGCCCTGCCCAGCTGGGTGTAGTCGACATGCGGAGCCATGGGTCCCAGCACAACAAGAAGGAAGCTCACAGGCTCCGGCAACAGCAGGTCCTCCAGCTGCACAGCCTCCTTCAGTCTCACGAAGCCCAGCACCGGCTTCTCCAGAAAGTTAGCCCGGCCTGTGGGAAGCACCAGGTGGTGAAGCCAGGCCGCTGGGACTCTTAGTTTATGAATTCAAGAGAGGGAGCTGCCCAGGGCCCAAGGTAGGATGCATGGGGGGGGGGAGGGCTCTTACCCACTAGCACCAGTGTGGTTTCTGAATTTGGGGGGATCTTCAGAGTCCCAGATGCTGAGGTTCCTTCTGCGCCTCCCTCTGCCTGTGGAAAGGAAGGCGAGGAAGCTAATCTGACATCACACTGAACCTGGGAGACCTGAGCATCAAGTCCTTCCTTCTCCCGACCCTTCTCACTTCCAACCTTGTCCTAAACCGCACCTGTCCACAGTACAGCTGAGTCTCCAGCGATGGCTGCTGGGGAAGCAGAGGCTCAGAAGGGCCCCCAGAGCGGGTCAGGATGGCAGGGTTCACTCCCTCCAGATCCTTTAGGTCCTCAGCACGGCTGTGGAACATAGGTGACATGAGCCGAGTCAGCCATTTTGGACTGACTTTCCCATGAAAGAAACCGGCAGGAGGGACAAAGGTGAGTACTAAGTGGAACTTCCCAGTGACCAAACTAGAGAGACCCTGGAGAAGGAAAATCAGTCTCCTCTTAAAGGACAGTGTGGATGGGAGACTCTGTCCAGGATGTTTAGGTGGGAAGAAAAAAAATGGACGGGAGAAAGGGCCTCAAGATCACGTTCTGTAAGTGCGAACTTGAAATCTCGGGCTCCATGTGGGGATGTCAGACAGCTATGGGAACTATGGTGGAGGAAGAGTAGTTCTCTTGCCTGGTGGGGTGGAGTCCATTTGGAGATGGGAGAGGGTAGAGAGACCTTGGGGCGGGGGAACTAGGGAGGAACCCATGGGGTGTGAAGCCCAGATCCTGGCAGGCAAAAGCACCTGCGTTTGAGTAGCAGGGCCCGGAGCAGCTCGTCTCGGTCCTGAGGCCGAATCTGATCTTCATAGATGAAGCTGTCTAGAAGCTTATTGGCCACCCCAGCCAGGGATGTCTCTTCCAGATCCAAAAGGAAGGTGCCTGGAGACAGTGGGGTGATGAGCTAAGTGGCTGCCCCAGAAAGCCACCTATGCAGCAGCCACGAGGGGCCCAGAAGGACTCACCTTTTGAGAAGATCTTCTGTAGTTCTAGAAGGCTCCAGAAGTTCAGGTAAGATAGATGTGGCCGACCCCACACACCATCCTTTCGAAGGTTTTCCTCCAGTCCTATCCAGTGTGCTGCCACTACCCACTGTAGTTCCTGGTTCCTCTGGTCCATCATCAGTTCCTGCAACTCCACATAGACCTGCGGCCCATGGCCTGAATTAGTCCTCAAGCCATGGGTGAGCCCGTAGACAAGAGTGGGAGCCTGGCCGGGCAGTGGTGGCGCACGCCTTTAATCCCAGCACTTGGGAGGCAGAGGCAGGCGGATTTCTGAGTTTGAGGCCAGCCTGGTCTACAGAGTGAGTTCCAGGACAGCCAGGGCTACACAGAGAAACCCTGTCTTGAAAAACTAAAAAAAAAAAAAAAAAAAAAAAAAAGAATGGGAGCCTGGATCCTGAGGTGCTCAGCTCTAAGCTAGGCTTAGAAAAGGCTCTGGGCTCTGGAAGGCTCAGGACAGGCCTCCTGCTCAGAGCGTGGGGAGAATGCAGGGTCCTGTGGGTCTGGCCCACTTCCCTGTTCCATATCCATCCTCCTCACCAGACCATTATCATGTTTCAGAAGAGGCATGGATCTCTGGACCATGAGGGGCCTTGAGCAGCCACTTGGCCAAAGAACTGAGGCCTAGTGACTGAAGCTGAAGGGACTTGGGAAGCCATTGGGTCAATCTCCCATCTCCAAGACTATTGAGGGACATGGCTCATACTGTCCTAGGCCAGGTGGTTACTCTTGGTCTCAGCTTAGGGACCCAATTCCCTAACTAGCTAGGCAGTCTGGTGCTCAGTGGAGACAGATGCTGGGAGAGGGGCGTGTGTACTTGGTTCTATACGTGCCTAGTAAGTATCCAGCCCAGCCAAGCTTGAAAGCCCTGGCTTAGTCCTCAGCAGTATTGTCTGGGGAACTCAGCCAGGGCCCGTTTCTCTGTTAGTGAGCATGCCCCTCTTCCTCCACTGATGTCCCAGGATGTCCCCTCCAGAGCTGCTTGTCTATGTCTGGGTATCTCCTCCAGCTATCCCATACACAATGGATCTCAAGGCAACTCGAGAAAGAGGATGGATCTGAGTCCTCACCTGACTGGAGCTTGGGTGCGATGTGGAGGTACTGGTGGGGATGTAGTCTGTGGCTTCTTGCTCTGTGGGAAGAGCTGAAAACCCAACAGCCAGTTAGCATTGCCTGCAATGTGGCCCTTCACTCAGGTCCTACCAGACTACTATCAGGGAGCCTCAGGAAGCCAGACCCACTCTTTCCACAGCCTCTGGGCTTGGCCCTCTGCCCAGCCCCACAGCCATGCCTATTCTGGGCCTAACTTGGGTCTGTCGCCACTCTCTACCTGAACTTTATTGAGGAACCCGGAATTCATTGTGATCTGAGCCCCCAGCCCAACCCCTCCTCTGAGATAAGAAGAGAGAGCCCCAAGTCCCAGTGTTCGAAACCATCCTAGCATCCCTTCCCATCCCTGCTGTATCTCCTTTCTTCTCCCCACCAGCTAGTAGCTTCTTACCACACACCAGTCAGATTGGGTGAGTCCCTTATATCCCCCAATCCCAACCCTCATTTCCCAAGGGGGCCTCTTAACTTCAAATCTAATCACTAACACTTAAGCCCTGTTGACAGTAAAACAGGTCCCCACCTTAGGCTCCCCCATCTAAGACCTTGGATAGGACAAGGAAGGTGGTATGGACTCCTGGGGTCTCTGCTCCAGGGATCTCCACAGCTTTCTCCCATTTCTTAGCATCTCCAGCTGTCTAGACTGAATGATTCAAAAGCAGGCCTGCTGCTTGACCTCAATGATGATATGGGACAGACAGGGTAACAGCTGGGCCTGTGCCCTTGTCCTAGACATACCTGACTGCCCTGTCACATGTGAAAAGGGCCCAACCCCACCCCAATCACCTCCTGTGATCATTTCAAACAAGACACTGTTTATCCTTCAATCAACCAGGATTGTGGGGAGAACTGGCCCCAGGACTGGAACTGGAGCTATAGAGAAGGGAAGGACTGGGTCCCTACTGTCCCTAGAGGGACCCAGCAACTCCTCTGGTAGAGGCAGTAGGCATGGGATGGGTCTCACCTTCTGGCTCCTGCATCTCGGTCACAGGAATGTCTAGGTCTGTATATGCTATCTGTTCTATTACGTGCTCCAGTTCTTCTTCGCTGTCATGATCTGGGATCTCCAGTACTTCCTCATGGTCCTATGGGGAAAGGCCATCAAGGCTGGATTAAGTGGCTTCTCAGGTCTCCTGAGGAGAAGCCCAGAGTGGCTCCCAGAGCCTGAGGCAGGAACCTTGCATGGATCAGGGGACACTTACCTGCATGTCCCCATGATGCTGTCCTCAGTGTCCAGTCGTCCTCTTTCTCTGGGCCCCAGCATAACCTGCACCTCAGGTCCCTGGAAGAGCGGTGCAGACTGAATGAGGCACAGTAATGTCACGTACGTCAACTGGCCTCCTGTTGCTTCTGGGTCCCCCAAAAGGAGCTAACTTTTAGTACCAGAAGAGCCCTGGGGACGTGAGACGGATCAGATGGTGGCAGTGGCCATGGAGGAAGAATTGGAGTGTGTAGGTCTGTAGGCATGTGGGCAGGGGCTGAGAGACAGGAGATGGTATGGCTGAATTCTCCATAGTGTGTTTGGGGTGAGTGGTCAAATGGTGTCTAGCTCCATCCTTTATCCACCAGGCCTTAACTAACTTCTCTTTCTGAGTCCTAGGACTCAGCCAACTCCCAGGGCATGACCTATCCCCTCTTGAGGGAGCCCAGCTCCCCTGAAAGTCTCCATAACACAGCCTCTTCTAGAGATGGCTGCTTCTGCCTGGACAACAGGTTGCAGCGTCCGTCCTTGGGAGTGGCTCGCAGATCTTGAAGGGCATGAGCCTGTGTTCTCCTCTCCATCCCATTCCTACCTCTCTGACTTGCTTTCTCCTTGGCTTCCTTCCAGTTCCTAGAACTCACCAAGACCTTGCCTACTCCAGGGACTTTGCACGTTCAGTGTCTCCTCCTGGGTGCACCTCCTGTCAACAGCTCTGACCTCAGTTCCAGTATCACCCTTTCACAGGCCCTACTTAACCACTCTGACAGTCGCTGACCCAGTCCAGTGTGGTTTCTTAATTGACTTGTGTGCAATTGTCAGACATGTCCTTTGGAAAGGAAGACACTTGAATGTAAGTCCCTGCACATTTCAGTCCTCATGGGGTCCCCACACTTAGCAGACAACCTGACTCTGCATCACAAACTCAAAATGACCAAGATCCATCTGGAGGCTACAGAACCTCAGCCTTCATTTTCTCAAGACAAAGGTGTCCCTACCCTAGGATGTGGGGACCAGTCATCCAGTGTGCCAGTTTGGATGTATGGGCATTTTTTGCCCTGTCATTGCCACATGGAACCTCGGGGTGACAAGCATTTGGGTAGGGTCATCAAACGTAACCACTTGGCTGAGCACAGCAGACTGAGCTGAGCTGAGCATGTCCTTACTCTTAAGGTGACCTAAGTGTTTCCTACATGGATGGAATTTAGGAGGTTACTTGTGCTGGATACTGCAGAGAGGAAAAATAGGACACAGGTACAGGGCACAGTGACCGTAGCATGGGTCTCAAGACCTAGGTAAAGAGGACCAGCCTAGGCATGAGGAGTAGGCTAGGACAGAGAGGTGGAAGGCAGGGGACAAGTCACGGGGAGCAGAAGATAGAAAGACAGAGGAGAGGAGACAAAGGCCAGAGGATGGGATCAAAGGGTCAGAGGCAGAGGAGTGGAGGGTGGCAGACAGAAGCGTGAAGGTAGGGCCACACAGTCATGCTGTAAGAACCGTTCAGAGGACTCTCTGGGTCTTGGAGAGTCCTGAGGTTCTGAGAGGGAGAGACATCATCAAGTCCTTGGGAATGGCAAGTGACAGCCATGGCAGTGTCCCTGAATCTGAGAATGGAACAACTCTCTGGGCTTTGCCCTTGGCAGCCCTGGGTATTATTCATCTTTCCCTTTCTGCTCTCTTTTGCCTTCCTTTCCCAAAGGTTCGCAACCAGTTTCTCCAGTCTATATTTTTCTTCTTTCCTTCTCTGGATCTGTCCACACTGCTTTCCTCCTGGCCCTCAGCTCCTGAGCTACCAAAATCCCACTGTGTGGCTGGGACTGGCGCCTCGATTCTCCTGTGGGGCAACACGGCATAGCCCGGGATCCAGGGTCCTAGGCTGCCTCCCTGACCCTACCTGGACCAACGGCCTTGGGAAGCTCTCAGGTGTTTAAATCTGTCACCCATCTGTCAGATTCCAACCTCTGGGAACTCAGTCAGAGAGAGCAAAAAGATCAGAAGAGACCTGGAGTCCAGCTTAGCGTTTTAGGGTGCCCCAGGCCCAGGTTGTTGTCTGCTGGTCTTACACTCTTCGCTCTACCCCACTCTGTCTGGACCTGATAAGAGCCCGGGCCCCTGAGCCTTTGGTGATCTGAGTTTGGAAGCACCCCAAACACCTGGAGGGCCAGCTGCTAGCCAGGACAGATAAGGCGTAAGTGGGCCATCTGGAACCCAGGAGGTGGAGCCCAGCTGGGAAGACACAGGGGGAAGGGGAACAGATGACAGAGACAGCTCCCTGGCGGCACAGTACTACCTTTTTACTGTCAACCCCACACCTCACAAGCAGCTGTGGTGACCTCTCTCTCCCAGCCCCCAGACCACTGAGGCCAGTAAACGTCGGTGGTGCCATTTGACAAAGCCAGGATTCAGAGGAGTTTGCCTACATCAGGGGCACTGGTTGGATCAGAGGCAGGATTACACCTCTGGCTTAGGACTCCACACACCTCTCTACCCACTGCACTGAACTGCCTCCCAGAAAAGAAAATAGCTCTTAGCTGATTGGGAATTAGCAGTTCAGACATGGCCTCTGCAGTTCGACTCCCTGTGTTTATTTAATCCTGGCCCTGTCATTTACTAACTTTGTGGGCTAAGGAAGGTGATGGAATCCCCAAGCCTCAGGGGTTTTTTTGTTTTTTTGTTTTTGTTTTTTTGTTTTTTTTCCCATCTGTAAAATAGAGCTGGTAAGAATGATTCCTACAGGACTGACCCACTGTGCAGACGAAGTTCACGCAGAGAACACATGGCCGGTGCCTGGCACACAGTCTGTCATCACACCTGCCTGTCACCGATGACCAGGTCAATCAGGCTTGTGACTTTCATTCCTCCCTGATTTTCTTCCAGTTCCTATAGAATCAGCCTGAGGTAATCAACCCTCAGCAGAGATGCACTTCTCTTTTCCCTTCCAATAGTCTATGGGCTGGGGACAGTGCCAAGCCCCCAAATAGACCCCTAGAAATGTCCCATATAGGATTCAGTGCTGGCTGACATATAGTCTCTCAGGTGAGAGATGGGGTGGCCTGGGGATGCCCCACATCTGGAGGAAATGAGGCCCGAGTCCATCGGGTTCATGGGACTGGTAAATAGAAAGCAAGTGGGATCTATACCTGGTGGAAAGTCTCAACTTTGCTCCCAACATTCACTCCGGCTACACACACCTCTCTCTGTGAAAACTGCCCCCTCATCCTGCCAGAGGTGCACCAAGGGACCACACGCACATGGACACATTACCATTCCACCCACCTGGACATACCCCTTGGACACAGATTTAAGCTGACCACCTTCACAAACCCTCAGGACAGGTGCCAGAGGACCACCCAGCCGCCCCCCTGCCCTGCCCACCTGCTCAGGAGCCTCGGGGGTCCTTCGTGAAGTCCTGCCTGCCGCCGCTGGTGCCCTCTACGACTAGCTGAGCTCCCGACTGCTCTAACAGCACCGGCAGGTGCCCTGGGGGAGGCTCCCAAACCCCTGACTCATGCCCTTGCCTCCTAATCTGCCCGTCCCACAGCCGGGAGCCCCTTCCCACCCCACCCCCTTGCCCCGCTCCGACCGGGTGCCCCATAAACAGAGTTATCTCTCACTCACATCTGGACAGCTGTACATCAGGCCCACCCCACCCAGCCTGGCCAGTCCCTAGGCCTTTGGGCCCTTCTGGCCCCTGGAGATTCCTCTGGATCTGCCTTTGTGGACCAAGGCTTGACTGATGAGTTCTCAGAACTTCCAGGTCTCTGGCAGGGGGTTGCTGACCCTGGACATGTCTGCCTGACCTCTGTCCACTCTTCACTGTGGACGGATCTTCTCTGGCCCCAAGTCTCAAGACATCTCTCTCCTACCCTTGGCTTCCCTTAAGACTGGCTTTTCCTTGGCAGCCTCCCAGGAGACCTGCCTGGTGCTTATGGGACCCCATTAGTCCTCTCTTCTTGCTCCTGACTAGAGGACTTTAGCTACCCTCTCCCAAAGATCCTACTGGCTCCTGAGAGCTGGCCTCTAGGGTCTAGGACACTGACACTCAACCTGAAACAATGTCAGGTCAAGAAAACAACTGTCCCCACATAAGCCTTGGCTTACAAAGCACCAATGTCTGGGCACACTGGCTCCTCTGTGGCAGCCCAGCCCAGGCCCCTAGGCAGAGAGTGCTTGCATTCTTGGCCCCCGCATGCCCCTCCCCCACACCTCCAACAGGACTGTTCTCTCCTCTTGGGGGGGGGGTGCCTTGGCTAGGGCACCTATCTCTGACAGACAGATGGGTTCCACTGGGTGGGAATGAAATGGTTTAGAGCAGACCAAGTTGGGTACTGCGGTCCTGGAGGGATGAGAAGGCTCTGCATGGCTCTGGTACTGACTAAGGGACCAGGCCAGCCTCTTGGTCTCTTGGAACTTTGGTTTCCTCTTCTATCAAGAGAAAATTCCCAGGGCTGAGGATGTAGCTCGGTTGGCAGAGTGCTTGTCCAGCATGCATGAAGCCCTGCTTTAATCCCAGCAACACATAAAAGTGGGTGTGGTGCTGCTCACTTGTAATTCCAACACTAAGGGGGGGCTTATCCCAGAGGTGGAGACAGGAGGATCAGAAGTTCATGGCCGTCCTCCATTACCTACTTAGGGAGTTCAGGGCCAGCCTGGGATACATAAGGAGAGAGTGAACACTCAAGCACCCCCTCCCTCCCCCGACTATGTTCCAACGATAGAAAAACTCAGAGATGGGCAAATGGAACACATTGACTGGTCTCCCCAGGAGCTCGTGACAGCTGAGTCCCAGCAAAGCTAAAGGGACAGAGTCCTCTAGGGTAGAAGGCCTGGGTTGCAGAGCCTGTGTTGGGTGTTCAGCTGGTGTCATGCTCGATTTTCCCAAGCCCCCTCTGCGTGCCCCCCCAACCACTGCAGAGGAGGCATTTAAAGTGACAGAGAGGGGATGTGCTTCCCCTAAGCAAAATGACCAGGGGATATGGGGGACACCGAGTCTCTATGAGCTCATGACGCCCTCAGGATGAGTATCACTGTCCAGCTTTTTTTTTTTTTTTTTTTTAGGGTTGTTCTCTCTCTCTCTCTCTCTCTCTCTCTCATACACACACACACACACACACACACACACATGCCCTTTCTTCTTTTTATTTTTATTTTTAATCCCCCCCCCCAAGGTGTGGTGGCACAAGCCTTGAATCCCAGCAGGCAGGGGCAGGTGGACCTCTATGAGTTTAAGGCTGGCAGTCTATATACTGAGTTCCAGGAGAGCCACTAATTTGTAGAAAGTCTCTCTCTCTCTCTCTCTCTCTCTCTCTCTCTCTCTCTCTCACACACACACACACACACACACACACACAAATTGCCAGGTGGTGCATGCCTTAATCCTAGCACTTGGGAGACAGAGGTAGGTGGATCTCTGTGAGTTTAAGGCCAGCCTGAGTTCCAGGACAGCCAGGGCTTCATAGAGAAACAGGATCGCATGTAGTTCAAGCTGTGTCTGAAGCTGAGGATGTCCTTGAACTTCTGACCCTGAGTTCTGAACTACCTTGTCCACTTTATACAGTGCTGAGGATCGAACCCAGGCCTTTGGGAACGTTATGTTACAGTCTACCAGCTGTGCACACTCCTCAGCCCACTGTTGCCCTCACACAGGGAGCCTCCCAGCTCAGACCGCCCTGTCTGCGTGGCCAGACAGGACGGGGACTTAGTGGCAGTTAGGTGAGTTGAATCTTGTAGTGGGTGAGGAAGAAGGAGTGGGGTGTTGACATGGGGCTGTGGCCACTGAAGATGGAGTTCTTTTACAATGTCATGTCCACTCCTTCACGCCATGTTGGTCCAAGTCCTCAGTCATGCCGTCCTGCCCCGAGGGACTGTCTCAGTTGCCCCATGGGGATGGAGGCAAGTCTGAAGGAAGAAGAGCAGGGTTTGAAATGACAGCCAAAGCAAGCAAGTGTCCTAATAAAGCAAGCTGGAGCCAGGACTGTAGTTGGGTGGGGCAAGAAATACAGGGTAGCCTGGGAGAATCACTGACTTCCTGTGGCAGTCATTACCCCACAGACTGGGGACCCAGATTCCCAGGAATCTTAATTCAAGGGAATCTCTCACAACCCAGCTTCATTGAACTGCTGGGGCAGGAAGTTCTATCACTTTGCGGGGTGACCCGGTCATAGAGCAGTCATCCCTTTTTCTCTGAACCGTTGGGACCAAATGGAGTGACAGATGGGTGGGAGTTTGGAATCACACAGTCTTCTTTGGATGCAGAACAGGGCTGGGTTGAGATGTTACCGAGGATGGAACATCTCCTGGGTAGGTGGGTGCCTGAGCTGGGTCCTCAGAGCATCCATCCTTAGGAGCTCGTGTCTAGTGCACTAGATGATAGCATCCTCAATAACCACAGAGTGTGGTGACAAGAGATGTGGTAAAGAGTGGGACTAGAGAGATAAGTCACTGGGGAGGTACCAGTTGTTCCCAGGGAGTAATCTGAGCCCAGCTCTGAAGAAGTTCCTTAGGGGACTAAAGAGCTAGGAATCCGGGTGTGTGCGCATGGGGCAGGGGTGGAGGACCACCATAGGAAGGAGAAGGACACAGACCGGGATGAATGAGATAGGAGGGGACATGGAAGAGACACAAGATGGTGAGGTGAGGGGGAACTCAGACAGGATGACAGTGACACTAGGGAGGGACAAGAACATGGAGAGGGTAAAGTAACCCTCATGTACACACACACACACACACACACACACACGCACGCACGCACGCACGCACGCACGCACGCACGCACACACACACAAACCAGGGGTGAAAGACTGACAGAGTCTCAGAGGAGGACACAGAATCCAACAAGAGATGCTCACACACAATCATGGCTCCCTGTCTCCTGAGAGAGCAAGGTGAGGAGTAAGGGAGTGGCAAAGGGACCAGAAAGGCCATTCTTTCTATTCCTTCAGAGCTCTGAGTCTCTTTTCTGCCTGGCCAGCACCCTTAGCTGGGCCTTGGGCCTGAGAAGAAAGAGTAGGATTCTAGCCGGGACAGCAGGGCCAGGTCTGTGTAGGTAGGTTCTGGCCTCTTTTCAGAACATACACAAAGTGGGGTTGCTCTTCAGGGTCCAGTGAGCTGTGGGGGTGGGGAGCTACTGCTTTCCCAAGGGGACAGGAGAGGGCTTGGCTGGCTCAGGCTGGCTCAGAGAACACAGGATCTGCTTGGGAAGCCCCAGACCCAGTTCTTGGCTCTCTTCATTGGATACACGCCCTTCTGGAAATATTCTCTGATCTTTTGATTTCTGGACTTTTCATATTCCTCTGCTTGTCCTGAGCCACCCTTCATCCCCAGTCCCAAATCCACTGAACCAAAGCTGTGACCTTCAAGGATCAACACTTGTGTTCCTGACTCTGCCTTGGAATGGAGGGAGGAAGGAGCTCAGCCCAGCTGTGCTGTGTGTCATCACCCTTCACCCCTCTGTGCTGTGCCAGGTGACTCTGCTCCAGAGATCATGAGCCTTAAAGGACAGAGACCGTTGCTTTCAGGCCTTGCACTGTGGCCTAGACTCTGCTGGTTTGTTAGTGTTTTCTGAGACAGGGTCTTACTCCATAAGATCCGTGCTCTTGATCCTCTGCCCTCGGCCTCCCAGACACTGGGTCTCCGGATGTATGCCTGGCTTCACAGTCCATGTCTTTGTGGATTTGAATGAGAACTGGGTCCCCTGTCACACTGACAAAGCATTTTTTTGTTTGTTTGTTTGTTTGTTTTGTTTTGTTTTTCAAGACAGGGTTTCTCTGTGTAGCCCTGGCTGTCCTGGAACTCACTTTATAGACCAGGCTGACTTTGAACTCAGAAATCCACCTGCCTCTGCCTCCAAGTGCTAGGATTAAAGGCGTGTGCCACCACTGTCCGGCCTTTTCTTTTCTTTTCTTTTTTTTGGGACAAAAGCATATTTGAGACAACAGTGTTTAAGAAAGGTTATCTGAATGTCATAGTGGTGGTCTCATTTACTTCTAATCACTTATTTGGTTTTTCGAGACAGGGTTTCTCTGTGTAACTCACTCTGTAGACCAGGCTGGCCTCGAACTCAGAAATCCGACTGCCTCTGCCTCCCAAGTGCTGGGATTAAAGGCGTGCGCCACCACCGCCTGGCTCTAATCACTTCTAAAACAAGCAAGAAGGCACCCTGGGCCTCCTCCAGCCCCCTTCCCCCTCCCCATCCCCAACAGCTATTTCTCTGTTTCCTCTCCTTGCCCCCACACCCTCCTCAGCCCACTCCTCCTTGTCTCTTTAACACTACTGGTTTCCCTAAGCACTCATAATTCCAATCAGTCCAGGGGTCTCCCAAGTGGACTCATAATTCCCTGGCTCCTACAATATGGCTGCCAGAAGCCAGTCAGAATGGCCTTTTAGAAATGCCTATCATGATACGGCTCCTGGGTCAAATACCAGCTCCGACTCACACCATTCAGGCTTCAGGTCAATGGTAGCCTCCTTTTTGACCACTCAATTGGACACAACCCCATGTCAGTCTGTCGTTATGTCAAGGAAAATTAAAATGGGTTGAAAATGAGCAAATCCCCAAAATCTTTGTGGCTTAAGCAAGATAGAAGTTTATTTCTCTCTAATACAGAAGTCTGGAGGTAGGAGGCCTCAGAATGCAATGGTGCTCTGCAGGACTTTCTGTCATTCGTCATCATCATCATTAGCAAATAGCTTCTCCCTTCTGGTCCTGTGTGGCTGCTTGGGCTTCACTTGTCGCTTCTTCATGCCTGGCAACAGGGGTGAAGAAAAACATGTGACCTCTTTTTTTTTTTTTTTTGGTTTTTTTTTTTTGGTTTTTCTAGACAGGGTTTCTCTGTGTAGCCCAGGCTGTCCTGGAACTCACTCTGTAGTCCAGGCTGGCCTCGAACTCAGAAATCCACCTGCCTCTGCCTCCCAAGTGCTGGGATTAAAGGCGTGCGCCACCACCGCCCGGCAATGTGACCTCTTTTTAAGGGCATCTTCTGAGATCAAGACTTAATTACATGGCTGTAGTTAGCTTGAAGGAGGAGGGATGGTGGAGTCTCCATTCTTGGAAGTGTTGTGTCCAGGATTCTGTGGCCTGTCACTATTGCCCCACTACACCCACTAAACCATCCAACCAGTGGATCTTTTTCTTGTTTAATAACTTGTTTACTAGAGCCGGGCAGTGGTGGTGCATACCTTTAATCCCAGCAATTGGGAGGCAGAGGCAGGCGGATTTCTGAGTTCGAAGCCACCTGGTCTACAGAGTGAGTTCCAGGATAGCCAGGGCTACACAGAGAAACCCTGTCTTGAAAAACAAAACAACTTGTTTACTATTATCTTTTGCCAGTAGAACAGAGGTCTGGGCTGGGGACATGGCTCAGGACCTGAGTTCAGGCCATCAGCAGCACACACGAGACAGGGAGATTCCCCAAACATGAAGGTCTGAAAACCTAGCCAGCTGGTAAGTATTGGTTCAATGAGAGACCCTGTCCCAGTGAGTGTGAGGTGAAGGGATTGGCAAGGTGGCTCAGTGGGTAAAGGTAAACCTGGAGCTTGAGTCCAATCCCTGGAACCCACATGGCAGTGGAAGGAGAGAACCGACTCTACAAAACTGTCCTCTGACCCTAACACACACTCCAGGGCATGGGCACCCTCTACCCCTGAACAATAATAAATAAAAATGAAAAAACAAGCCACATGTGATAAGTATACCTTTAATCCCAGCATTTGGGAAGCAGAATGGGAAGGTCTTTGATGTTCAAGGCCAGTCTGGTCTATGTAGTGAGTTCTGGACCAGCAGAGCTGCATAATGAACCCTGCGTCAAAAACAAACATCACAAGAAAAGGTAGGGAGCCGGCCGGTGGTGGCGCACGCCTTTAATCTCAGCACTTGGGAGGCAGAGGCAGGCGAGTTTCTGAGTTCAAGGCCAGCCTGGTCTACAGAGTGAGTTCCAGGACAGCCAGGGCTACACAGAGAAACCCTGTCTCGAAAAACAAAACAAAAAACAAAAACAAAAGCAAAAAAAAAAGGTAGGGAGCAACTGAGAAGACACACACACACACACACACACACACACACACTACATACACGTACTGCACACATATACTACATATACTACACACTACACACACACACTATACATACATGCATACTACAAACACATGCTATACAAACACACAGATGTTACAAACACACACTTTATATACGCACACATACTATACAAACATACATACATGCATTACACACACTTCATATATACACACTATATACACATACTACACCCACTGTACATACACACACACACTTTGCACACACACACTGTACACACACATACAGAAAACCAAACAAAACTATCATCTCTATGAGTGCAGGTCTTTTTCTTTCTTTTTTTTTTTTTTGGTTTTTTCGAGACAGGGTTTCTCTGTATAGCCCTGGCTGTCCTGGAACTCACTCTGTAGACCAGGCTGGCCTCGAACTCAGAAATCCACCTGCCTCTGCCTCCCAAGTGCTGGGATTAAAGGCGTGCGCCACCACCGCCCGGCCGAGTGCAGGTCTTTTTCGGGCTGTTCTATCACTGAGTCTCCAGTTCCAGCAAAAAGTAGTCCCAACTATTTAAGAGGTTAAGGCAGGAGGATGATCAAGGGACAGGAGCCAGGAATGGCGGGTAACCTAGGATACACAGAGAGGACTTCTCAAACAAAAAAAAAAAAAGAAAAGGTCTGAAGTTTTTTTTGTTTTTTGTTTTTGTTTGTTTGTTTGTTTTTTTTGGTTTTTCAAGACAGGGTTTCTCTGTATAGCCCTGGCTGTCCTGGAACTCACTCTGTAGACCAGGCTGGCCTCGAACTCAGAAATCTGCCTGCATGCCGGGCGGTGGTGGCGCACGCCTTTAATCCCAGCACTTGGGAGGCAGAGACAGGCGGATTTCTGAGTTCGAGGCCAGCCTGGTCTACAGAGCGAGTTCCAGGACAGCCCGAGCTACACAGAGAAACCCTGTCTCGAAAAAAAAAAAAAAAGAAATCTGCCTGCCTCTGCCTCCCAAGTGCTGGGATTAAAGGCGTGCGCCACCACCGCCCGGCAGGTCTGAAGTTTTATTGAATAATGACTGACTTCCAGGAACTATGGTCTAGAACAAGTGGCTCTGAGCCTTCCTGATGCTTTGACCCTTTAATAACAGTTCCTATGCTGTGCTGACCCCAAACCATCAAATTATTTTGTTGCGTCTTCATAGGTGTGATTTTGCTACTGTTATAATGTAAATATCTGTGTTCTTAGGCAGCCCCTGTGCCAGAAACATTTGACCTGCGAGGGGGTCGAGACCCACAGGTTGAGAACCAGTAGTCTAGAGCCACAAAGCCAATGGGAACATGTGGTTCAGACAGTAATTTGTTCCCACAGTGACCTGAGGAACTTGCCTAAGGTCAGTCAGTTGGGAATTGGAGCCAACTTCAAACTGGTGTGACTGTAAAGCGCCTCAGCTCTCTCCACTTTGCAGGCAGGCTGTGCACCCTCAGCTCTACCTGGAGACAAGTTCAAGCCAGAGAAAGATCACCTGAAGCCCGTTGGTGCCATGCCTGAGAAATCCATTCCAAGTTCTCACTTCTGCCAAGCCAGTAGCCTCTAACCGGATCAACATGATACACGGTTGTTCTGTCAGTAGCCTTCAGACAGATCAGTGGGTGAGAGGTCAGACGGAATCCATGAACTACATTCTTCCCGAACCTAAGCCTTGGACAAGGTGTGAACTTCGCGTGGACAGTTAGAGTTTTCCCTTTCCAACAAGAGAGAACTGTCTAACTCACCGGGTTTCCTTTATTACCTTGATTATTTCTAAGAAAGCTAGTTTGAGTAAAACACCCACAGGTAGCTCCAGCTTCAGACCAGAGCTGAAAGGAACAGTGCGATGTCCCCAGGGCCAGTGAGCAGATGGCTAGAACAACCTAGGATGCCTGGGGAATCCCCAGAGACCTCCAGGGCTTTAAGGTGCAAGTCATTTAGTTTGGTCAGCACCTACTGTGTGCAGGGCCTTGTGGAAATGAGGTGAGTTCGTTGCTTTTACTCATCAACCCAACATTCCCAATGCTCGAAGAACACTGGGCACAGAGAGGCACAGTGACTTCCTCAGGTCCAGCTGCTCATCAGCCCTGAGCTGGAACCGCATTAGCCCACAGGAAGCAAAGGGGGTAAAACTTGGGCTGTGGGCAGGGAGGGAAAACCTCCTGGGGGTCGCTCTTAGTTGGTAGGACACTCAAGGGGACAGGCTCCTGAGACAGACTCGGGTGGGGCTGCATCATAGCAGAAGCCGCTGTGGGTTGCACTGAGGGTGGCCTGGAACACCAGCGGGGCAGGGCAGAAACAAATTCTGAGCTGGTAGCACCGGCTGTAAGCCATAGACCCTATCTTTTCTGCCCCCTTCTCGGAGTTGGACACAAGGTCTGCTGTAGGGCAGGTCATGTCTGCAAGAACCCGAAGATCAGGAAGCCTACGGGGACTGGGCGAGGATGAGGTGGAGGAATGCTGCAGGACCTGTACCCTGCGGCGGGTGGGGGGCATCACTAGGAAGTGGTGATGTGAACACCAGAGGTCCCTAAACTTCCCACCACCCAGCCTCGCTAGCCACTCCCTAGGGCTTCAACCACAGAGTTAACTCCAATTCTTCCTCCCAGTCTGGCCCCCTGACTGAAATTTTCTCCTTCCAGTCCTGCTTCCCTCCTCTGGATTCACTTTCAGCTAAGCCAAGCCAGGTCCATTCTGCAATTATTATTATTATTATTATTATTATTATTATTATTGAGACAGGGTTTCTCTGTATAGCCCTGGCTGTCCTGGAACTCACTCTGTAGAGCTCAAACTCAGAAATCTGCCTGCCTCTGCCTTCCAAGTGCTGGGATTAAAGGTGTGTACCACCACTGCCCAGCTCCATTCTGCAACCTTGAGACTTGGTCCCAGTGCCTCCGTTCTAGATCTGCAGGCATGTTGGCCTCACCTATCCTGTCTGGATGCAGTGGGAATGACACTAAATGTGATCAAGCAGGAACTGGATATATATATATATATATATATATATATATATATATTATATATGAGAGAAAAAGAAAAAAAAAACTGAAATAGCAGTTGGTATTGACATGGGTGACTGGGTCCTGAAATCTGGCAAAAGAAGTGCATCTGCTACATCTGATGTCCTAGTAAAACATGTGTTAGGGACACAGATGCTGCTCACCTGAGGACCTTGTGTGGGCCTTGGAGGCTGACAAAAGGATATGTATTGGATATGGCTTACTTTCCAATGAATATCTGTGGGAGAGGCAGTGCTGGACACCTGAGGGCCAAGGAAGGTTTGTGTGACCAGCCTCCTCTCTCCTGTGCCTGCTCTTCCCTGGAATCCCCTAGGTTTCCTGTCTGTGGCTGACCCAACTCTGCCTAGGCCTCCCCTCCCAGTTCATAACCCCTTCCTTGCTGAGAAAATTCTCTCCCTGCCTATCCTGAGGAGAAAAAGAGAGTTATTCTAGAAAAGGATCACACCCTAACAGGAGGGACAGCCCCTCCCTTCAGGACAGCTGCAGCCCCACTTGATCCCTCCTATCTGCTAAGCCAGATGTTTGAGGCCCCCAACCTGACAGCTGATGGCAGTCACAGAGCCCAAGCCTATGGGTGTGTTCCCCTGCTGTGAGTATGTCTAGGGGAAAATGCTTAACACACTGGCTTTGAGCCAGCTTGCCTTTCCACTAGCTGTGCGACCTTAACAGAGTTTCTAGAAGTCTCAAGGTTCAAGTTCAAGAGGTTGTGAGGTAGAAGGACAGGGCCTAGAGAAGCTTGATGGAGAACAGGAGTGTCCTTTTAGGAGAAAACCTCAGTCGGTGGTGGCGAGAGTTCGCTCCTGCTGACCCCGAGGCCAGTCGCTCTTGCTGCCTTCATGACACTCCCTACCGCAGGGAGGTGGAGGTATGCTCAGGTCAGGCTGATGGGGCCCAACAAAAACCTCTCGATGCTGAGCTCCGGAGCCCAGGCAGCTCTCACTTTGTGGAGTGTCTCAAACAGGAGCCTTGAGCTGTGCCCATCTCAATCCCAGCTGGTGGGTCGAGTCTGGAGAGCCCTCACAGGTGAAACCTTAACTCCATTCCTTCAGTCCGTGTGCCTCAGTCTCTCTGTGTGTGAAGGAGAGAGCAACCAGACTGGGCTCAGTGACTCAGCTGTCCCTGGAAGGGCAAAGGGCGGAGAGAAAAGGAGGCTTCCAGGTCCAAACTCCCCTCCCTTCAGGCTCTCAGCTTGTTTGTTTTTGAACAGACCTTAGGGCAGCCAATCAGAGCTGAGGCCTCAGGCTTGTGCCTTCCTTGGCTGACTGCAACTCCTGGTTCCTGGCCAGTGAAGCAGGGAGTGGGGGGTGGGGGAGGTAGGGTTCCTGGGCCCTAGAGAAAAAAAGAAGAAGAAAGTCAGGATTGGAGTCTGGAGAGATAGCTCAGGGGCTAAGGCACCAGTACCGGATCAATCTGAACCCACATGGCAGCTCACACGTGTCTGCAACTCCAGTTCCAGGGCTTCTGACACTCTTACACAGTATACATGCAGTTTCAGGGCATCCAGGGCTACATAGAGATAGGCCCTGTCGTCGGGTGGAGGTGGCACACGCCTTTAATCCCAGCATTGGGAGGCAGAGGCAGGCGGATTTCTGAGTTCAAGGCCAGCCTGGTCTACAGAGTGAGTTCCAGAACAGCCTGGGCTACACAGAGAAACCCTGTCTCGAAAAACCAAAAAAAAAAAAGAAAGAAAGAAAAAGAGAAAATCTATGATTTGTTAATTTATAAGGTTAACAAAGTGGACAAGAAATCAAGTTCAAAGGAGTCAAATTGAGAAGCTCTGTCTCCTCTCAAATTTGTAACGGGAAATATTGATATGAATAAACGCTCTTCCCTCCCCAACCTTGAAAATTCCTTGGTAATTATACCACCTGGCCTCCAGCCAGCTCATGCTGTTTACTGCCCCTAAAGAAGCCCCCAAAGAAGGTCCAGTCTATCCCGTGGAAACAACGTTCTGCTCTGCTCCTAGCCTAGCACCTCATAGAGACACTCTTGAGCTTGCCCGCTTCTAATGAAGCTGCCGGCTTCACCCCTTTCTCCCCACACTCTGTATATAACCTACTCACAACCAGATCCTACACACACGGGTGGTGCTCAGCTCTTGGGAATATCTGCTCTATTCCACCCATATTTTCATCTCCATCTTTTTAGTGTTCTCATTTTCCTCTTATCACCTCTCCACATCACTCCACCAAGTTCATCTTTCCTGACCTATCTTCTCCCTCCACTCTGCTCTCTCATAACCTGGCCTTCTCCTACAGTGTCCTTCTCAGCTGACTGATCCCCCCAAGTGGCTCAAGCTAGCACTGGCAAGACTATGTATGACGCCAGCCTTTCTTGGCAGATCACTCCCAAAGCAGACTGACTTCCGTGTGCCCGGAGGACCTTCTGACGAAATCGGAGCTAGTCGTTTCCTGTCCATATAGCTCCGTCAGTGTTTACCTTCCAGCCCTCTAGCCAAAAATTTCTCTCTTCTTCAAAATTCCTTCCTTTTGTTTAGTAGGTTTGTATGATTGGTACAGGCCGCCACACAGTAGGGAATGCTCGATTTGTGTTTGCGGAATGTGCTGGAAACTAATGTTGACTCAGACAGCGGCTCAGTGGGTGAAGCATTTGTCTTGCAGGCACAAGGACCTGAATTCAAGACCCCAAATCCATGTTTCTCAAAAAAGCTGGGAATGGTGGTATGTTTGTAATCTTAGGATGGGGAGACAGAAAGAGGCAGATTCATGGGGCTTGCTGGCCACCCAACCCAGCCTTCTTGGTCAGTGAAAAACTCTGCTTCCTCTCAGGAAAAAGATGGTCTGAGTATGAAGAACTGCACTCAGGGTTGTCATTTAGAAGATCGGAAAAACAGGGCAGTTCTCAGTAGCTGTAATGAGGACAGGCTGAACAATAAAATTGAAGATAAAATTACAAAAAAATGTAGCCAGTCGATCTCAATTTAGTGATCACAATTGGGCATTATTTTCTATTCCAGCACCAGGCAGCACTTTATCCCACGACTTAGAAGCAATGTAGCAGGCAGCACAGAGGAAGCTGGCTTTGTAGATAAGAGACTGAAGGAAGTTGAAGCAAACTGGCAACAGAAAAGCTCTTTGGCTATTTTTAGGTGACCTTCCTTTTAAGGAAACAGAGCAATGGGAAAGTGATAGATAACAGGTGTTTGAATGAGAATGCTCCCCCCCTCCCCCACAATAGGCTGATGTGTTTGAATACTTGGTCCTCAGTTGAATTGTTTGGAGAGAATTAGGGGTGAGGCCTTATTGAAGGAGGTATGTCACTGAGATGGGCCATGAGGCTTAAACCGCCTGACACCATTCCAAGTATCTGTCTCTAACTTGTGACTGTGTCTGAGCTCTCAGCTGTCACTGCTGCCATGCCTTTTTTCTGCCGTCATGGACTCTAACCCTTTGAAACCATAAGTCCAGTTAAAGGATTTACTTTATAAGTTGCCTTGGTCATGATGTTCTGTCACATCAATAGAAAAGCTACTGTGGTGGTTTGAATACACTTGGCCCAGGCTGGAGAGATGGCTCAGAGGTTAAGAGCACTGACTACTCTCTGACTACTCTTCCAGAGGTCCTGAATTCAATTCCCAGCACCGACCTGGTGGCTCACAACCATCTGTGATAGGGTCTGATGCCCTCTTCTGGTGTGTCTAGAGAAAGCAATAGTGTACTCATATACATAAAATAAAGAAATAAATCTTTGAATACACTTAGCCCATGCGAAGTGGCACTCTTAGGAGGTGTGGCCTTGTTGGAGGAGTGCATCATTGTAGGGGTTGGCTTTGAAACTCCGACCAGACCAGTTTTTCCAGAGTCAGTTTCTCCTGGCTGCAGTCAGATCAAGATGTAGACCTCTCAGCTCCTTCTCCAGCATCATGTCTGCCTGCGTACCTGCCATGCTTCCTGCCACTACAACAATGGACTAACCTCTGAAACTGTGAGCCAGCCCCAATTACATGTTTGCATTTATAAGAGTTGCCTTGGTCATGATGTCTCTTCACAACAATAAAACCCTAACTAAGACAACTACCAATACACCATGTCTCAAAACAACAAACAAACAAACAAACAAACAAAACAGGTGAATTATACAAAAGCCCGGCATGGTGGTGCACACGTTAAATCTCAGTTACCTGAGAGGCAGAGGAAGATGGATCTCTGTGAGTTCTAAGCCAGCCAAAGCTATAGAATGAGACCCTGCCTCAAAAATGAACAAACACAAAAATTTTAACCAAAACTACTCAATAAATTCTACAAGTCCATACTGATATTTTTGTTTGTTTTTTTTTTTTTTTTTTGTTTTTTTTGAGACAGGATTTCTCTGTGTGGCCCTGGCTGTCCTGGAACTCACTCTGTAGACCAGGCTAGCCTCGAACTCAGAAATCCACCTGCCTCTGCCTCCCAAGTGCTGGGATTAAAGGTGTGCACCACCACTGCCCGGCCATACTGATATTTTTAAATGATTAGGTAAATAAATAATTGGAGAGAAGAGACAATCCTCCGTGTAGAAAAATTCCAAATAATATTCCAAATAATATATAGAACCCCTCAACAGTAGAGACCTTTAGGGATCAGCTGTGTATAAAGTGGAGGTTGGAAACGCAGGAACATTTCTACAGTGGACAGTCTGACAAGCCTGAGCCAGCAAACTGGCTCCCCTTCAACAACCATAAATTGTATTAGTATGATTTTAGAGAATCATAACCGGTCCAAGTACCAAGAATAAATGACCGTTGGATGCCAGGTTATAAGCAGGACATCTACATCACTCTCTCCAAGGCTCTAGGAACATCAAGGGGAAAAGGCAGAAAGGATGCAAAATCCAGAGAGGGGGTGGGGGTGGGCAGAGGTGAGTCCTGGCTGTTGCATTTGAGTTTGCAGCAGCTGGGATTGCCTGCACAAGGTCTGCATAAGATGGAGACTGCTGACATCCTGTGCTGTTGGGAGCCGAAAGCGGCTATCATCTTTACAGCCATCTCGAGGCATATACCCTGACAAGAGACTTGTTTTCAACAGCCTACAACAGCTGAGCACACTCTGATAAACATCCTGTTTTTCTCACGTATCTTGTTTTGCTGCTTAGTGCCCCCAGCTGCTAGGCGCACGTGGTCTCCACACTGCTAGCTAGGTGCACGTGGTATCCAGGCTACAAGGTACATGATGTAGTGCCTTCAGCTGTGCTTGTACACGTGGGAAAGGCACGTGATAAAGGGTATAAATACCCAGGATTTCCTTTCAATACAAGAGACTTGATCAGACTCTGTCTTGTCTCCATTCTTCGCATCTCTCGCCCTCCCCACTCTCTCTCTTGCTAGACCCTGACCAGTGGACCAGAGCAGCAGACCAGGCCATTGCAAAGTGGCGTTGAGCGAGAACGAGAGACCCAGTGAGGGACGTTACTGGAAGAATGGTTGACCGAAAATTCAGAAGTGAAACAGAGGTGACTCTTTGGTGAGACCAGTAGGTCATTGTAATGATAACGAGGCACGAAATAAGTCAGCCTGAACTCTCTGTTTTTGTTTTGTTGTTTACTGTTTACACATGTCAATTGTCTCCTTTTGTTTTGATGTTTAAATGCTGTCTTTCATGTCCAAAAGAAACACATAGAATCCAAAATACAACCAAAGGTTGAAGTAATCAATTTGTCGGAGTCAGATTGTGCTGATCTAGAGGAAGAGGCGGATAAATATTTTGACCCTGAATGGCCCTCTTCCCGAAGACCCCCTCCCTCTGCACCTCCACCTCCGGATGCTCCTGCTATGGAGATGGTGATTGTAGATCACAGAAAGGAGTTGCAGGACAAAATTTCTTTTCGTAAACAGCAGATAGAGTTAGAGAAAGAGTATCAGGACTTAATTAATCAGTTACAAAAATTAAGGACAGGGAAGATGTTTCAAGAGGGTGAAGCCAACTGCGAAAATCACTCAGGTCCTTGCGTTCCTCAACCCAGAGTCCAAAGGCAGCCCCTGTCTTCTGGTTTTAGTTCAGCCACAGATCAGCCAGAGGAAGGAGCGGCTGAGGTTTTCCCTGTATCAGAGACTAGGGACGCTCAAAGGGTTTCATGGAGACATCACACAGGGTTTAATTTTCAAATTATTAAAGAATTAAAAAATTCAGTGTCACAATACGGTGCCACTGCTCCCTTTACTCTTGCAATCTTAGAATCTGTTGCAGAGGAGTGGCTGACTCCTGGTGATTGGAATAATCTAGTGAGAGCAGTTCTTAGCGGTGGAGACTATCTTATTTGGAAATCAGAGTATCACAAAAATTTTAAAGAGACAGCTAGGAGAAACATTCAGGCAGGTAATGGTCGGTCTTTTGATGCCTTAGTAGGAGAAGGGCAATTTGCTTCTAGTGATAACCAGATGCAATATGTTCCAGGCTTATTTGCTCAAATTCAAAGTGCAGCCATGAAGGCTTGGTGTAAACTCCAGGTAAAGGGAGACCCTGGTGCATCTTTAACAGCAGTCAGACAAGGGCCTGATGAAAGATTTTCTGACTTTGTTCATTGATTAATGACAACAGCAGGGAGGATTTTTGGTAATGCAGAGGCAGGTGTAGATTATGTGAAACAGCTTGCATATGAAAATGCCAATCCTGCCTGCCAAGCGGCCATTAGACCCTATAGGAATAAGATAGCCCTTACTGGGTATATCAGACTCTGTTCTGACATAGGGCCCTCCTACCAACAGGGCTTAGTTATGGCGGCTGCCATGCAAGGACAATCAGTAAGAGATTTTTTGGCAAGTAGAGACAAAAAGGCCTGTTTTAAATGTGGCAAGCCTGGACACTTTGCAAAAGATTGCAAGGCAGAAAATGAGTTAACCCAGAGACAGCCCAGAAAACAGCCTGGGCTATGCCCACTTTGCAAACGTGGAAGGCATTGGGCTAGTGAATGTAGGTCCAAGACAGATGTACAAGGAAACACCCTTTCCCATAATCAGGGAAACAGGAACAGGGGCCAGCCCCAGGCCCCGAACCAACACAAGCCAAAACAAGGCAGTCAGTTTCATACCAGCAAACAACAACCCCTTTCTGAACTTAGTCGAGCAACACCAGGAAGCACAGGACTGGACCTCAGTTCTGCCACCCACACAGTATTAACCCCAGAAATGGGACCTCAGGCCTTACCCACCGGAGTGTTCGGACCACTCTATCCAAATGTGTTTGGCCTGATAGTGGGAAGAAGCAGTACAACTATGCAGGGATTACAAATTTTTCCTGGAGTTATAGACAATGATTATCAAGGTGAGATTAAGGTAATGGCTAAGGCAATACAGAATATAGTCACCATTCCTACAGGAAGGAGGATAGCTCAACTACTGTTACTTCCTTTGATTCCTACTAATCACAAATTTAAGAGTCCTAAGAGAGGGGATCAAGGCTTTGATTCCTCTGATGCATACTGGGTACAACCTATAATTAAACAAAAACCTATGATGACAATATTGCTCGATGGGAAGGCATTCCAAGGGTTGGTTGATATAGGAGCTGATGTGACGATCATCAAACAAAGCGATTGGCCTGCCACCTGGCCTCTGACCCCAATCTTAACCAATTTAAGGGGTATTGGCCAGAGTCAAAATCCACAACAAAGCTCTAAGGTGCTGACGTGGAAAGATAAAGAAGGAAATACAGGGAATATACAACCCTATGTCATCCCGGGCCTTCCTATTAATCTCTGGGGCCGAGATCTGTTATCCCAGTTGGGATTGATTATGTGTAGCCCTGATGAAGTAATCACAGCTCAAATGTTAAACTCTGGGTTTTCTCCAGGGAAAGGATTAGGAAAAGGTGAAGATGGGATTATTCATCCTATTGAGGTTCATGGTAACTCTGGAAGAAGAGGCTTGGGGTATTTTTGATGGGGGCTATTGATTCAGCTGCACCCCTAGGGTCTTGTGCTGATCCCATCATCTGGAAAGGGAGACTCGCCTGTCTGGGTGGATCAGTGGTCCCTAACCACTGAAAAATTACAAGCTGCTCAGTTGCTAGTGAAAAATCAATTTGAAAAAATTAAAAAGGGGGAATGGTACCCTACCAAGGGATCTCCCAGAAACTTTAAATTTTTTAACTTTGGATTCTGAAGGAAAATCTGCTGCAGATAGATTATGGCATCCTGATACCCAAAAGAATTTTGCAACAGTCCTCTGGAAAGACTCATTAACTGGAACCTGGAATGGGCCGGATCCAGTGCTTATCTGGGGAAGAGGTTCTGTCTGCATATATTCCCAAACAGCAGATGCCGCACGCTGTAGAGAGCCACTGTGCACCGCACCTGAAGATGGTGCTGGCTGAGAGTACTCCTTGTGATAAACAAGTCCTTAATTGGCTGTGAAGCTGTGCAGGGGCAGGGAATGGTCATCTGACGTGGACGTATGGGGAGATTACACGTGGCGTATCCTCATTGGCCTTTGCTTAGATATAAAGCTGGTCCCCGGGGTAGGAGGGGGGGCCACACCTGCAATCCTGCTGTAACTGCAATCCTGATTAAACTGCCTTGAGAAGGAACCTGGTTGCCCTGCATCTGATTTCCTGCTGGTCAGGAAGGGCGCCGGACAATTGGTGGCCCAGTACGGGGAAAGAAATTCGCGGTAAAGTGTCCCGTAAGGTTCCAGAACTCTTGGCGGACAGGGAGATCGATCGGTAAAGTGCCCGGTAAGTATTGGGGCCTAGATTGTTAAGGTTCCCGGTTTAGGGATGAGTTTAAGGTTCCCAGTTTAGGGACAAGTGTAGGTAAGAGATAATAAAGTGCTTGGTAAAGAGGCAAAAAAGTGGAAAGAAGATGGGTATAATTTTCAGTTTTGTAGTTATATTTTTCCTCTGGGAAAGAAGTGAGGATAAAAGTTTTTCTGGTTACTGGTTCAAGGATATTCAGTTTAGGGAAAAGGAGTTTACAGTTCGAGAGGACCTGATGGGTCTGGCAGTTGGAACTTATAGTGCGAACATCCAGCAGGCTTGAAAAGTGCTAGGAGTGACTGCCATTGAGTTGGGCAAAGAAACCTGGACTTTCAGAATCTATGGGGAGATGCCAGAGGCATGCAGACAGGCTCGAAGCTACCTTGAATTTTCTGAGGACTCTGTACAAGTGCCCAGGAACTTGGTTAGCAAAGTGATTGGAAAGAATGGGAAAGTGATTCAGGAGATTGTGGATAGGTCTGGTGTGGTAAGGGTTCGTGTGGAAGGTGATAACGACAAGAAGAACCCCAGGGAGGAGGGAATGGTTCCCTTCATATTTGTTAGCACCCGAGAGAATATCAGTAATGCCCAGGCACTGCTAACCAGAAGCTATGGGGGCAGGAGCCGGAGGACTGGTGGTCCTGCCTATGGCTCCAGCTTAGACCCCTCCACAGCTTCTGAGACAGAGTCAGAAAAGAGAGAAGAGTCTAGTCGAGTAGGACCTGGTGACAGAGATCCCCCAAGCCGTGGAGAAGAAAGCAGGAGGCGGCCAATTGGGGGCCAGGGAAGGAGACCCCTGCCTGTTCCCCGGCCTGCCTCAAGATACAACTCATCATCTATTAGTTCAGTGCTAAAGGATCCAGACAGCAATTCTTACAGCCTATTAGAAGATTATGTCTGTATGTTTTCAAAAGAAATGATTAAGGTAGTAGTTATATCTCCCAGAATTATATGGATCAGACATGATAGAGGTAGGCCTCCAGAAGATTAGATTTCAGGGTTCAGGCAGGTTATCTTGATACTAAAATTTGTTAAGATTTTTAAAGGAGGTGGATGTAGTGGCCCTTGGTTTGCTGTATCAGGCTACCTTACAAAAGGCAGCTGGGATAAAATCTGCAGCTGAGTGATATACGATAGATAGTTTCCAGTACAAAAAAACAGCTGGGATAAATTAGGAAAAGAGCTAGATGTTGCTTGGGAACAAGGGAGCCTGAAAGGAGTGGTGAGAGGACTCTGGAAGCTTGTTCGCAGCTGTTTGGAAGATGACAGGTGTTGTCGAGCGTTAGAAAAGACATTAGATGCTCTGGAGCACCTGAAGGAGAGCAGGTCGGAGAGGGCAGAGAGAGAAAAAAGGGGTCCTTGTGTCTGAGCTTAAAGGATCTAGAGGACTCAGAGGAGTCAGATTCTGATAGGAGTACAAGTTCAGGGGAAGAACTAGAAAAATTAGAGGAAGGCCTAGAGGCTTTGTTAGCTAAGATGGAGTCTATGGCTTTGGAGAAGAAAAAAGGAGCAGGGAGAAGTTAGGAACATCTTACACTATCCAGCTGGGAGAAGTTAGGGAAAGATTTAAATTTGCTGAGGAACAGGGGGCATTGATGGTCTTGCATTGAGAATAAAGAAGGGAATTTTAGTTTGTCATTACAAGGGGTGCTTTGCTTTCAGATTATGCATAATATTAGTGAAGATAGCCAGTGCGTTCAATTATATAATCAGACTGGTGCCTGGTTTGATTTGCCTAGCAATAGAACAGCCACTCAAACCAATGCTAAGTGGATGCAGGGGGTATGGCCAGTAATAGTAAATAAACAAAACCTGAGTATACCTGCCCAGCCACGATGGGCTACAGGTTGTCAAACCGATAAAAATGGTTGAGCTGTTAGAGGATATTATAACTTTTCTCTCTACATTGGGATTACCCAAATGCCACGCTATATCCCTTGGCCTGTAGAAGCCCCTTCAGCCATGACCCTGTTTAGAGAAAGGAGAGATTTTGGCATAATGGCTGCCATCATTACAGCAATTACTGTGGTGACTGTGGCAGCTACCACGGCAGCGATTTCTTTAAACCTCTGCGGCTGTCAACAATATATCCGCCACCGTGGCTCAAGCCTTGACTATTCAAAGTATAGCCAGCTGAGAAATGTTAATTGAATTGGCTCAGCTTGGATGTCAGTGGAAATATTCTGGCCTGTGTGTTACCTCTGTCCGCTTTGATAACTTTAGTCGTGCTGCACAATTATTAAGAAATCTTTCTCAGTATCTTACAGGAAATTGGTCTGACCATCAATTCTACTAGAGTAGATGTTTCTTGGCTACCGGGATGGCGAATTGGATTCTTCAAGCAGTTTCACATTTGAAAGAATGGGCTGGTTTAGGGGTTTAGCTCTGTGTCTTCTCCTTATAAGTTGCCTGGCATTCTGGGGTCTGTGTCGCATGAAAGTCAGACATGCCCGAGATCAAGCTTTGATGATCTCACATTTGCAGCAGTGGAGCTGGGTCAGTCACCATAAGTGTGGCTTAGCATGATAGGAAAAAAATTAGTTTGTTTAAGGTTTGATAGGAGGTCTGTGTGAATGAATGTGCTGAGGGTAGCCATCATGCGTACATCTTGAGAGCCTGATTGAAACAGGGTGTCAGGCGATAGCACTGCAAGGGATGTCTTTGAAGCATTCAAAGTGGATTCCCTGAGGAATATACCTGATTGCATGGAGGTTGGCGTCCAAGTCCTCCCCCCATGAAAAGACGTCGGGATGGGTATGAAAATCATTACAATATCCCAGAATTTCGACCTTTATGGGGATCAGGCCTCTACCCCCTGTTACTTGACAGAGATGGTGTTGATGACCTTCCTCTTGTATGGTTGTGGTATGTGAGACTTCTCATCAAGCTAATAAAAAGGGGGGAGATGTGGGGAGCGTTATTTAAGATGGCGCCAGGCATGGTGCCAGACGCCTAGAGTGTGCTGGCGCTAGGCTACACTGCGCATGCATTTTGCTTATTCATCGTTACATAAGATCAGGCCATGTGACGTATGGGCGCAGCACCAATCTGGAATGACTTTGTGGCAGATTCTGGTTGGAGGAGATACAGAGATTTAAGGGCTGGGCAAAGAAGGGTTATCTTACTTTTCACCCTATATAACAACTGCCTTTAATAAAACCTGGCAGGGGCATAACTTTACTTATCAAAGCCCTGCTCAATAATAATAGTTACCTTGTGGCAGCTGGCTCAATTACAATGTGAATGGAAATTTTCTGGGCTTTGGGTAACCTCAGTACAATATAATAATGTGACCAAGGCTGCTAATATGTCTCGGGAGTTGTCTTCTTATCTTAAAGGCAATTGGTCTGGAGGGTTTGATGCCCTGTTGACAGATCTCTGCCTGGCGATTGTGACAGCAAACTCTACCCGGGTTGACGTGACTGTTGCAGAGGGACTGACGACGTGGATCCATCAAGCCATGAATCATCTTAAGAAGTGGGCGGGTATGGGGGCCCTGGCTGTTGTCTTGGTAGGGGTCTCTGTGCTCTGCCTGTGTTGTCTCTCCCGTATTGTCTGATCCCGAAAGAGAGACCTTGCCCTGGTTGCACAAGCATTCTATTCCATTGAAGCAGGACAGTCCCCACAAGCATGGCTTGCCACCATTAAGTTTTGAGGAGTTCATCACGTTCAGGCTGAGAGGCAAAGCATTGCACTCGAGATACGGTGAATGCTGCCTGAGGTCTCGTGAAGAGCAAGTCTGAGAGATGCGGGTTGGTACTGCCCTTTCCCCAAAATTCCCTCATCTTACCCGCCTCAGCAAAAAATCAGTACCGGACAGGTCTAGCATCCTTTGGGTGCTAGTACAATGTCCATTATTCCATCCTGAGATCAGACATCTACTCTTGCCTGTTTCGTTGTAAAACAAAAAGGGGGAACTGTAGAGAGCCACTGTGCACAGCACCTGAAGATGGTGCTGGCGGAGAGTGCTCCTTGTGATAAACAAGTCCTTAATTGGCTGTGAAGCTGTGCAGGGGCAGGGAATAGTCATCTGACATGGACTTATGGGGAGATGACACGTGGCTTATGCTCATTGGCTTTTGCTTAGATATAAGCCTGGTCCCCGGGGTAGGAGGGAGGCCACACCTGCAATCCTGCTGTAACTGCAATCCTGATTAAACTGCCTTGAGAAGGAATCTGGTTGCCCTGAGTCTGATTTCGTCTGATTTCCTGCTGGTCAGGAAGGGCGCAGGACAGCATGCTGGCTGCCAGAGAGACTAATCAAACAAATAGACAATAATAACAAATCCAGGGAGGAGAGACCCCCTGAGAAGCGTATTTTTTCTTTACAGGAAACACGAGGATGCTTCACAATTGTCTTCAAACGGGAGCAGATCAACCAGCAAACCTGACTTGGGAAGTTCTCAGTGTGGAAGAAGATATCACCACCTGGACCTCCAGGGTGGCTCTATTGGACTCTTGATTCCCTGACTTATGATTTATGATTTGTTTAAACCCAAGAGAGAACCCATTACCATAGTTACTATAGATGTTTTTTGGTTTTGAGATTGACTGGGGCAAGGACAGAGATTTCCTTACTTGTTTTGTTAAGATCAAAGCTATGATCAGTTCTGTACTTATTTAGATTTAGATCTAGAAATAATAGAATATATTGCATTTGTAGAATTCATTACCCTCCTTAGCTGAAAGAATAGCTACAGAATGGAAGAGGCTTATATTTTTTACTTCTCCAACAGAGGAGTTGTGTGCTACCCTAAAGAGTGTTGCTCTAAGGCAGAATGGTTTACACCAACCATTCAGGCATTGTTAAGTCTCTTGTCTCTTGGGTCCATGCTGTTCAACAGACTGATGGCTTTTGTATGACAACAGATAGACGCTATTCAAGTGAAACCCATACAGGTCTGTTATTACAGGCTGGAAGTAGGGGACTCTAAAACCTCTGTCATCAAGACTGACGAGGATTAACCCCTAACTTATGCACTAAGACGGATAGTCAATGATGGGTAAGAGAACACCTCAAGACCCTTACCCCAAATTGGGAGGCCTCACCATCCTAAGACAGGAGCTCAACCAATGGCTTTTGAGTATCCAGAGACGGGAAAGGGAGGCTGGGGTCCTTTGTTCCAACCTAAGACAGGCACGGTTTCCGTAAGTTTTCCCAGCCTTCCCTTTTGAAAAAAATTTAAAAAGGGGGGACCTGTTGGGAGCCGAAAGCGACTATCATCTTTACAGCCATCTCGAGTCATATACCCTGACAAGAGACTTGTTTTCAATAGCCTACAACAGCTGAGCACACTCTGATAAACATCCTGTTTTTTCTCACATATTTTGTTTTGCTGCTTAGTGCCCCCAGCTGCTAGGCGCACGTGGTCTTTACACAGCTAGCTAGGTGCACATGGTATCCATGCTACAAGGCACATGACGTAGTGCCTTCAGCTGTGCTTGTTCACGTGGGAAAGGCACGTGATAAAGGGTATAAATACTCAGGATTTCCTTCAATACAAGAGACTTGATCAAACTCTGTCTTGTCTCCATTCTTTGTGTCTCTCACCCCTCCCCACTCTCTCTCTTGCTAGACCCTGACCAGCAGACCAGAGCAGCAGACTGGGCCATTACACTGTGCCAGGGAGGTGGGAGTGGCTCATAGGACCCTATACCCTGAAGATTTAAATACAATTTATATACAGTCAAAGGTTGGTGGGGGAGGGCAGACCTTTTCTTCAGGACTTGTTTCCATTGATAAAGTACCTAAGTTCCTGTTCTTACCCATACCTTCATGAAACTCATTGGATCTCTCTCTCTCTCTCTCTCTCTCTCTCTCTCTCTCCTGTGTGTGTGTGTCTGTCTCTGCCCATCTCTGTCTCTGTGTATGAGTGTCTATCTGTCTGTATCTGTTTGTCTCTGTCTCTCTGTGTGTCTCTGTCTTTCTCTCTCTCACACACACACACACACACACACACACACACATAGAAAGGGTACCTGTCTCTCTCTCTCTCTTTCACACACACACTAGAAAGGGTACCTGTCTCTCTCTCTCTCTTTCACACACACACACACTAGAAAGGGTACCTGTGGAAAAATGGGCATCAGTGAGGGGGGGGGCAGTAGGAGAAAACAGGGAGAGAATACAATTGAAAGACATTATGAAGGGTTTGGCCACACTACCTTGAATACACAGTGTTCTCAGATGCTAAGCAGGCTTGGGCCTGGTCAGTACTAGGGAGGAAAATACATTACGTGTGAAAATATCATGTTAAAACTCAGCCTTACATATAATTAGTATATGCTAATAAAACATTTTAATGATCACACTGGTAGTAGTTTATTAATACAACTGCATGAAAGGAGGGCTCCTGACTGCTTCACACAGCTCATAACCTTAGTCAAATCCTGACAGAAGCATCCGAGAAGTCCCACTAGAGTGGTGTCACGGTCAGCTTGATGAATCTGAGCTCTTGGCTCTTGTATCCAGTTCGTCAGTCTTACACTCCTCTAAGCATTGCCAGGAAGATGTCCTGCATATGTGGTTAACATCTACAGCCGGCTGACTTGAGGCAAAGTGAATCAAGCCCCGATGTTCTAGATGTTCCATACCTCATCAGTGAAAAGGCTTCTCCCTGCCCATCGGAGAAGTAACTGTACTGTGGACAGCTGTGACATCAGCTCCTACCCCAGAGAGCCTGGCTTGCCTGCCTGCTCTGTGGATTTTGCGTGTGCCTAACCAGCCGCCAGAAAAGTGAGATGATTCCTTGCCAATGAAGCAGCCGATCTTGATATACAGATGATGGATAGACAACAGAGAAATGCTTTCCTCTACCTCGTTTCTCATTTTTTCCTCGGCCCAGCTCAATCCAATGGACACTCCTGGGAAATGCAACTGGATGCCATTAAAAAAATCCACACATGCAACACTCCACATGAACAAAGATTAAAATCCCATACTCATCTCAGAAACAGAAAGAGCATTGGCAAAAGTAGCCACACATCAATGATTAACACTGAATAAACTAAGATTAGAATCGGACCTCTATTGCCTGGTAACGCCCATCTGGTGTGGCCTATAGCAACCATCCACTTGCTGTTGAAATGTTTCCTCCCCATGTAGGGACAGGCAGACAAAGAAGTTTGCCACTTAGGGAAGGAGAAACAAGCCTAGCATTTGTCAACATCTCAATATAGGCAAAAAATCTAAAATAGCCTTTATATAAATTATTTTAATTCAGAGGTATGTTTAATCAACTAGTAAAAATCAGCACATAAAGTAGTTGTGGAGCTGGAGAGATGGTTCAGCGGTTAGGAGGTCTGGCTGCTCTTCTCAAGAACTCAGATTCCGTCCGCGTCAACTACATGGCAGCTCACAACCACCTCTGGCTCCAGCTACACGGGATCCAGTGGCCTCTTCTGGCCTCTGTGGGTACACATGCAGGCAAAACACTCATACACGTAAAATAAAAAAGTAAATAAGCAAACTCAAACTTATTGCAGGAAGATACAGCCCAACTAAGAAATGGTCAAAAAGAACTTAATAGGATTTCTGTAAATTTCCACATAGGGAACTAGAACATGTGTGCACGGGAAGAGATCTGGGAACTAGAACATGTGTGCACCGGAAGAGATCTGGGAACTAGAACATGTGTGCACCGGAAGAGATCTGGGAACTAGAACATGTGTGCACGGGAAGAGATCTGGGAACTAGAACATGTGTGCACGGGAAGAGATCTGGGAACTAGAACATGTGTGCACGGGAAGAGATCTGGGAACTAGAACATGTGTGCACGGGAAGAGATCTGGGAACTAGAACATGTGTGCACGGGAAGAGATCTGGGAACTAGAACATGTGTGCACGGGAAGAGATCTGGGAACTAGAACATGTGTGCACGGGAAGAGATCTGGGAACTAGAACATGTGTGCACGGGAAGAGATCTGGGAACTAGAACATGTGTGCACGGGAAGAGATCTGGGAACTAGAACATGTGTGCACGGGAAGAGATCTGGGAACTAGAACATGTGTGCACCGGAAGAGATCTGGCAGCATTAGTTGTTGGAAAAGGTGAATCAAAACCACAGTGAGAAGCGGGGCAGTGGTGGTGCACACTTTGATTCCCAGCACTTGGGAGGCAGAGGCAGGTGGATTTCTGAGTTTGAGGCTAGCCTGGTCTACAGAGTGAGTTCCAGGACAGCCAAGGCTACACAGAGAAACCCTGTCTCAAACCAAAACAAAAACCAAAAACTACATCAACAAAAAAGGCCCCCACAATGAGATACTGTTTCAAGTTTCCTAAAATGGCTATTATAGATACATGACAGACAGACAGACAGACAGACAGATAGATAGATAGATGATAGATAGATAGATAGATAGATAGATAGATGATAGATAGATAGATAGATAGATAGATAGATAGATAGATAGATAGATATGCACACACATATGTGCATATTCGTGTGTGTGATGAGATGACTCAGCAGGAAAAGGTGCTTGAGGGTAAGCCTGACGCCTGTTGGATTCCTGGATCCCACAAGTGTAGCAGGAAAGAAGTGACTCACAATCCTGTGATCTCCTCATCGACACCAGGACAGTGTGTGTGTCTACTCACACCCTCACACAAAATAAAACAAAGCAAACCAGGAACGTTTAAGAAGAGCTAGGTGTGCGGTGTATGCTGGTCATCTCAGCACTCAGGTGGAGGCAGGGGGATCAGAAATTCAGTTACAGAGCAGGTTTGAGGCCAGACCGGCTGTCTCAAAAAACAAAACAATGGCAACCAGTGAACCCTGAAGTCACAGGTCAACTGTGACATCTCCTTTATGATTAAGTGAGCCAGTCCAGCATGACGCTGTTCAGAGTCCCATGGATGAATCAGACACTCTGATAGATGCCAGATGGCATTTACTGTCTAAGCTATCTTGTCCCCATAGTTTTTCTATGTCTCTTCTGCATAGAATTCTTCCTGGCAGGTACTGGTGTCTGACACACAGGTCTTCAGACTCTGTGCTAACTCCAATCCATCCCTCGATCTGCTTGCTCTCCCACACAAAGTCCTGTTTTCAGTCTCCCGTCCTGTTCCTTCCTATCAGACAAGCCACCAGCTACTGCTTGTAGTTTGTGGTCTGTCTGTCCTTGTCCTTCTGACAAGGATTGCCCTGTGCTGACAATCAGGTTCTATCGCTTGAAGTCGGGTCCCCCAGGGAAGGGTTCTCCTTACCAATGCCTTTGAGGGTCACTGGGATCCACACCAACTTTTTGAGTCGTTTGTGTGTGAAACAGACCTGATGCTTTCCCTCTCAGGCAGCTAGCTGCTAACAGAGAATTCACCAAGCAGCCTGAGTCATGAGTTAAGGGAGAGGTCCAGCAGAGGAGGTGGTCTGGGGTCTGTCTCTCTGCTCACATAATTTTCTGTACCCTTCCCACTTACTCAGGTCTCATATTGGGTGTGACATCTTCATCACCCGGGTTCACTGCTGGGACAACCCAACCTTGTGACTTCTTGTTTCTGAAGAACACAGCTCATTATGGGCAGCTCCAGCCATCATGACAGTGGTTGAGTTTCAGTAGCATATCAAGTATATCAGGCCTTTCTTTCTTTCTTTCTTTCTTTCTTTCTTTCTTTCTTTCTTTCTTTCTTTCTTTCTTTCTTTCTTTCTTTCTTTCTGGATCAGGATCTCGTTGTACAGCTCAGACTAGCCTGCAACTCATGACACTCCTGCCTTACTCCCCTAGGAAAGAAGAGGCTTACAAGCATGGCCAATTACACAATTACATAATTACATCTTGGCTATACCAGTTTTTTTTTTCTTTTCTTCTTCTTCTTTTTTTTTTTTTTTTTAGTACCCTCTCACTGCAGATGGTATGGCCTCATGCCAGAGCCTTATGGGTTTTCCAGAGACTCCCTGAAGCATCAGTATGAGTCAAAGCTAGGCAGCATTTGCTGAGTTATAGGCACTCATGAGGCAGGGAAATTACATCTTAGCCTCAAGCTGAAAACCCCTCTTATTTGGGGCCTCAGTAAAAACCAGCAGCCTTCTGAGTTACCCAGTAAATAGGCAGGAGCTGTGTTTTCAAGTATAGCCTTTCTAGCTCAGAGATCTGAAGGAATCTGCCAAACTTCCTTAATGGCAGAAAGCCAGACCATCAGACTCCTACAAATTACGCAAAGATCCATGATTCTTTGCAGCATTGCTTTCCCCCTCTAGCAAGCAGAGGCCTTTTGAGAGCATCCAGAAGGTCTCCTGCAAGCCAGGTTCAGTTTGATCATCGTCACCATCGTCATCACCACCACCACAGCAGATGAGGAAGATGTCCCATGGAATACCAGAGTGGTCCAGGTCCCCTTGGACTCTCTTGCATCAGAAAGCAGGAAAGTCCCCCAGTGACTGTGAATTCCTCCTGTTGTCTGTCCCTGGGGAAAGAGAAGGGCTTTGAATCTGCCATCACCAAATTAACACCTACTTGCTACTGCCTCTGGCTTGGCGGTTCAGCTGGTACAGTGCATGGCTGTGTTCACCTCATCTGCAGGGACTGAAGTTGGATGGCTCGGGGAAACAGAGACCTTAGGTACCACCATGGCTGTACTCCTTAGAGTAGCAACAATCACTGCCTTCCATGTGGGACAAGGAGTTATTTCTGATTTACTATTTCAGCAGGAGGGGTTCTCTTCCCATGTGACATTTCCTACTACTTTTAAAAAAAATTTTAAATTATATTTGAATATGGGGTGCCCTAGCATGTCACTGTGTACATGTGGAGGTCAAGAGATAATTTACAGCATGAGGGTTCTGGGCTTGAACTCAGGTTGTCCAGCTTAGCAGCAAGCCCCTTAAGCTGTGTTGCTAGACCCCCCTTTTTTCACTCTTATTTCAGGAAAGAAATGAGAGGTTTCTGGTAGCTACTAAGTACATCGATCCCAATTACGTTCAAGGACCAAAGAAACCTCCACCAGGTGAGTCTATGGTGAGGTCTCCTCTGATCATCTTCTTCTGTAATATGATCCACTCTTCTAAGTTGGTCCCCCAGTCACAGATTCAAAGCCCTTCTCTTTACCTGAGGACTGACAACAGGAGAAATTCACAGCCACTTAGCACGTTGGTCCCCCAGTCTCAGATTCTATACTCAAAGCCTTATAAGATCCAATGTACAGCAGTTCAGATAGATGGCTAATTGTACCTTAGAAGAAGGGTGTGGTTGGGCAGTGGTGGCGCACGCCTTTAATCCCAGCACTTGGGATGCAGAGACAGGCAAATTTCTGAGTTCGAAGCCAGCCTGGTCTACAGAGTGAGTTCCAGGACAACCAGGATTATACAGAGAAACCCTGTCTCAAAAAACCTAAAAAAAAAAAAAAAACAAAAAAAAAAAAAAAAGAAAGAAAAAAGAAAAGAAGAAGAGGAAGAAGAAGAAGAGGAGGAGGAGGAGGAGGAGTGTGGTGTTAACAACTTTTATAGTATTGGAAGATTCCAGAAGGGAACCAACTTCCTCTTCAATCAGTAGGCTGTGTATCTGAAACATGGTTGGACCTAGCCACCAGGTAAAGATTGTGATTTGCCTTTGACTAGTGGCTGCTGTCAGCCTCTTGCTCTCTCTTGCTTGCCTGTATTGGGTTACATAAGGGAAGAGACCTCTTCCTTGGCTGTTCACCTGCCCAAGAACTCATAACTTCTTAGTCATGCTGGTAAATGAACGATTATGTGTTTTGATGACCACACATTTTCTGGTCTCTGTTCTGAACTCCTGTCATAATCACTGACTCCAGGAAGTCAGGGCCTGAGCGGCTCCCACGCCCACCCACTGCAGACTGCAGAGAAGAGCTACCATGGAGCTGAGGATACCAGTTGTTCTATACCACCTTGTACACTTATGACTTTATTGAAGGGAGTATTTCTGGGTCCTTGTGAGAAGTGCAGTAAACAGCAGTGTTTCTGGTCCTATGTGATACGAGTTCTTTGTTTTGTATTTTTCAAGACAGGGTTTCTCTGTGTAGCCTTGGCTGTCCTGGAACTCACTCTGTAGACCAGTCTGACCTCGAAGTCAGAAATCCACCTGCCTCTGCCTCCCAAGTGCTGGGATTAAAGGTATGTGCCACCACTGCCTGGCTGTGATACAAGTTCTATGGTGCATGCCCACCTCTCTGTGCCTCTCGTCCCCCTCCCCTGCAGAAGTTCCAACATTCCTAAGTCATTAACAGGTTTGTTTTTTTTTTTTTTTTTTTTTTTGGTTTTTTTCAAGACAGGGTTTCTCTGTATAGCCCTGGCTGGCTTCCAACTCACTCTGTAGACCAGGCTGGCCTTGAACTCAGAAATCTGCCTGCCTCTGCCTCCCAAGTGCTGGGATTAAAGGAGTGCGCCACCACCGCCCGGCATTAACACATATTTTGACCATGCTACCAAGTGACACTCAGCAGCTGGCTTCAGGAGTCCTTGTCATCCCTTTAAAATGCCATATCTAATGGGTATAGTGCTGCATTCCCATATCAATCAACTCTTTTTCATTCAGCCTAGTGTTCTACCTACTGACTCCAGTCCGGTACTCCCAAAGTCCCTACCCAAGCAGGCTCTCCTGATGTCTGCTGAGATATTAGTCAGCCCTGCAGCCCTCTTGTATTCCCACATCTGGGAAAGTTCTTCCATACCTCATCCGCAATAAGATTTGACCATAGTACTTGACTGTGAGCCTTGAGTGTTATTTTGTGAGATATCTTCCACCAAGGAGGAGGGGCTGCTTCTTTGGCTCCAAGGATTGGAAAGAAGCCTTTGTCAGGTACCAGAATTTATAGTCCTGTATCAGGTCTCAGAGTAGAGTCTGCTCCTTCTATTAGTAGGCTGTGAGCTCCCAGGGTCTCATACTTTCCAAATCAGATTTCAGAATCGATTTTCAGTACATTCTACTTCCATAGGTTACAGGAGATGTATTGTGTTTCTTTGCATTTTGTCATGGAGGACTTCTGGCTTTATATCCCAAGTTTATAACTGATGAGAAATCTTTTTCCTTTTACATTTTGATAGCATCTAACAGCAGCCAACTAACTCTGTCATCCTTTTTAAAAGATTTATTTTATTTATATGAGTACACTGTAGCTGTCTTCAGACACACCAGAAGAGGGCATCGGATCCCATTACAGATGGTTGTGAGCCACCATGTGGGTGCTGGAAACTGAACTCAGGACCTCTAGAAGAGCTGTCAGTGCTCTTAGCTGCTGAGCCAGCCTCCTCTGTGATCTTTTTGTTTGTTTGTTTTGTTTTGTTTTCAAGACAGGGTTTCTCTGTGTAGTCCTGGCTGTCCTGGAACTCACTCTGTAGACTAGGCTGGTCTCGAACTCAGAAATCTGCCTGCCTCTGCCTCCCAAGTGCTGGGATTAAAGGCATGCACCACCACCGCCCGACCTCTGTGATTTTTTTTTTTTTGGTTTTTTTCGAGACAGGGTTTCTCTGTGTAGTCCTGGCTGTCCTGGAACTCGCTCGGTAGACCAGGCTGGCCTCGAACTCAGAAATCCGCCTGCCCCTGCCTCCCAAGTGCTGGGATTAAAGGCGTGCGCCACCACCGCCCAGCTGTGATTTTTTTTAAAGACAAGTTTTCACTAAAAAAACCCAAGATCCTCTTGTTTCCTGAATGCCGAGGTTACAGGAATGGACCACTTACTATGCCCTGGTGGTTTTTTGTTTTAGTTTTTGGGTTTGGGTTTTTGTTTGTTTGTTTGTTTGTTTGTTTGTTTTACCATTTTTATAGCCACTGGTTATACCTTATACTCAAATATTAGAGCAATTGCATAGGTGCTGCCTTTCTCTATCGTATACCAGTTCACCATGAGTAAGGGTCTCACACTCCAGCGGCATTAGCATCCCATTTATCTTGGTAATGGAATTCTGCCATATGGAGCTGCCATATGTGTGATACATGATCCAATCCATAATTCTGTTCTGTGAGTCTGCTCCCTAGGACAACTTGGATATCAAACACTATTGTTTGGGTTTCCTCCTAAAAGTAGCATCTGTGTCAAGGAGTCAAAGGAAAGTCTTTCCTTGCCAAGTGATGTTAGGAGCACCTAGGAATGTGACAGGAAGAAGAAAAAAACCATAGAGTATTACCAAGCAAGCTAAGACTGTGAATGATCACACTGCTGGCAAAAGACAGCACACACTTAGGTTGCATGGCATAGAGAGATCAGTGGAACTGACCTGGAAGCTTCTCCCTTGCTGGCTAGCTTTAAGAGTGATGAAAAGGGTTGACTAGGACACTGGGGGAGAATAGACGTCAGTGATATTACTAGTGCAAGACTCCGCATGTTATAATACCAAGCTGCCAACAAGAAGTGCCTACTAAGTGTTGTAGAGGCGTAACTGTTGTGGGGGTAACACAGCCAGTTTCTGTTTGGACTTGAGGGAGGCCTGCTCCACTGGAGGGAATGCATGTCTGGTTTTATAAATCCATCTTACGGACCATGAGAATTCACATTCTGCCAGCATAGAGATCTAGTTATCCAGTCAGGTCATGAGTGGCACATGCCTTTGATCTCAGCACTTCAGAGGTAAGAGGATCTCTGAGTTCAAGGCCAGCCTGGTCTAAAGATTGAGCTCTAGAATAGTCAAAGCTACACAGAAAAACCCTGTCTCGAAAGACAAAACAAAACAAAAAATCTAGCTATACAATTTGAAAAAATAAATAAATGTGCTGGCTAAGAGTGTAATAAAAATAATAAATACAGCCGGGCGGTGGTGGCTCACACCTTTAATCCCAGCACTTGGGAGGCAGAGGCAGGCGGATTTCTGAGTTCGAGGCCAGCCTGGTCTACAGAGTGAGTTGGAGGCCAGCCAGGGCTATACAGAGAACCCTGTCTCGAAAAACCAAAAAAAAAAAAAAAAAGAAAAGAAAAGAAAAAAACCAACCAAACAAAAACAACAACAAAAAAATGAATACACTAGAGGAAATATATAAATATCTACTTCTAGCCATTTAAAAAAAAAATTGCTGGGCACAGTGACCCATGACTTTAATTCCTGCATTTGGGAGGCTGAGGTAAGAGAACTATAATTAGAGGCCAGCCTGGACTACATAAGATCCTATCTCCAAGAAGTAAAACCAGGAAGACATAAAGAAAACAAAAACTGAAAAAACAGACAACAAAAACAAACCAAGGATTGTGGAATCTCTGGGAATTTTTGTCTTTTTTGGTGTGTGGTGTATGAGGGGCGTGTCATGCATGTGTGAGTGTAGAGACAATGGATGTCTTCCTGTCTCCCTCCTTTTTTTGTTGTTTTTCAAGACAGGACTTCTCAGTGTAACCAGCCCTGGCTGTCCTGGACTCACTTTGTAGACCAGCTTTCTTTCTTTCTTTTGGATTTTGAGACAGGGTTTCTCTGTGTAGCCCTGGCTGTCCTGGAACTCACTCTGTAGACCAGGCTGGCCTCAAACTCAGAAATCCGCCTGCCTCTGCCTCCCAAGTGCTGGGATCAAAGGCGTGCGCCACCAGTGCCCCGCCTTTCTTTCTTTTTGAGACAGGATCTCTTTAGTGGTTTGAGTGGGAATGGCCTAAAGGGTTTGAATGTCTGGTCCATAGCGAGTGGCACTATTAGGAGGTGTGGCCTTGTTGGAGGGGGTGTGGCCTTGCTGGATGGGGATGTGGCCTTGTTGGAGGAAGTGTGGCCTTGTTGGAGGGGTGTGGCCTTGTTGGAAGGAGTGTGTTACTAGGAGGAGGGCTTTGCACGCTTATAATGCTCAAGCTATGCCCAGTTGGGTGGACAGCTTGAGTCTGCTCCCCTGCAGACCACGATGTAGAACTCTCAGCTCCTTCTCCAGAACCAAGTTTGCGTGCTGCTATGCTTCTTGCCATGATGATAATGAATTAAACCTCTGAAACTGTAAGGCAACCCCAATTAAATGTTTTTCTTTATAAAGTTACAGTGGTCATAGTGTCTCTTCATAGCATTAAAATCCTAACTAAGAAAATCTCTCACTGAATTTGGAGCTTGCCAGTTCCACTAGACTCGCTGTCCAGCAAGCTGCAGGAGTCATCCTGTCTCCATGTCTCCTGCCTTTACTAGACTGGAGTCACAGGCACGTGCTGCTAGTCCTTTTTTTTTTTTTTTTTTTTTTTTTTTTACATGAGTGTAGGAGATCTGAACACAGGTCTTCTTGTTTGCACAATGTCTTGTGCATGCTTTTTAAAAAAGTTTTGTGTTCCATGTTCTCTCTGAATATTAATTTTCCTCTCCTTCTTGATCCAAGGATTGCAATGTAGTCATTGGGTTATAGGACTCTGAAGAAATGGAGAGTATTGGCCCCACAGGGAGATGGTGCTGTTGCTATGGAGACCACTGTTGGCTAAGACACCTGAGCATCCTCAGGTCGCAAAGGAGAGTGGTATCTTGTCAAGCAGAATCGTGGAATTTTCTTGCTCCAACAGGCACAGAGAGCCGCTTGGAGGCTGAGTGGGTAAAAGGCAGAATTTGCCTCCACTAGGTACTTACTTTTCTATCCAAATCTCTCTGGTGTTCAGCTGAGCTATGACTCTGTTACCTGGTTCCCTTTCTCTAAGATTCTGCTAAAAGGAGATACAGGAGGAGACTGGAGGGTCAAGGAAAGGAGAGTTAGTTTGGTTTGTTCTGTTTTTGGAGTTATTCTACTCCTGGACATAATGTCCAGTCTTTTTTTTTTTTGGTTTTTCAAGACAGGGTTTCTCTGTGTAGCCCAGGCTGTCCTGGAACTCACTCTGTAGACCAGGCTGGCCTCGAACTCAGAAATCCGCCTGCCTCTGCCTCCCAAGTGCTGGGATTAAAGGCGTGTGCCACCACATCTGGCTCTTTTGCTTCTTTCTATGTTCTTAGAACCATTAGAGATGGCTTTAAGCAGGAAGCTTCTCCTGAGAGTCTCAACCATGCAGGTTCCCAGGGCTCCTCTGGTTCCCAGTCCTGGCTGCCAACACTACTACTCTTGTGTTGTCTCAGCATTCTCTTCTCAATGTTCTTTCTGTTTTCCACCCCTGCCCCCAGGAACCAGTTTCCTGTATTTATATCCCTCTATGGAGACAATGTGCTCCCTGCTTTCTTGACTCTGCCTCATCTTGAACATAAGATTATCCTCTTGGTAGAATGGATACACATGCCACAGACACACACTGAAATAACCTACAAGAAAAATGAGTCTCCTAATGTCGAAAGAAGTAATCACTGGCAACATGTGGTGTCACACACCTTTAATCCCAGCACTCAGGAGGCAGGGGGTGGTGGATTTCTGAGTTCGAGGCCAACCTGGTCTATATACAGTTCTAAGACAGCCAAGGCTACATGGTGAGGCCTCCTCTCACCAAAAGGAGGAGGAGGAGGCCTGGAGAGATGGCTCAGTGGTTAAGAGCACTGGCTGCTCTTCCAGAGGTCCTGAGTTCAATTCCCAGCAACCACATGGTGGCTCAAAACCATCTGTAATGGGATCTGATGCCCTCTTCTGTCGTGTCTAAGAGAGTGACAGTGTACTCACATATATAAATAAGTCTTTTTAAAAAAGGAAGAGGAAAATGAGGAAGAGGAAGACTAAGGAGGAGGAAGAGGAGGAAGTAGTCACATCTTCTTGTATACCTTTCTTCAGTTCTGTAGTCTCAACACCAGGAATGTTATATTGTTGAACACATGGGTGATAATCTAAACTGAAAAAGAAGGAAGCCGTTACAAGTCAGGATATGGCAAAGAACAGGTCATGCTTCTTGACCTCCAAACTTAATACAGAGCTGGGTTGTAACTCAGTGGTCAGTACTTGTCTAGCTGTGTGAGGCCCTGCCTTCAAACCGAAGCCCAAGGAAAAATGCCTTACTAGAAATCTTCATTCATCAAAATCTACAACAGACATAAGCCAGACATATAGACCGATGGGTAGAACAGAGAGCTTGGCTAGACTCTTAAATCATGTTGTGTAGCCGGGCGGTGGTGGCGCACGCCTTTAATCCCAGCACTTGGGAGGCAGAGGCAGGCGGATTTCTGAGTTCGAGGCCAGCCTGGTCTACCAAGTGAGTTCCAGGACAGCCAGGGCTACACAGAGAAACCCTGTCTCGAAAAACCAAAAAAAAAAAAGAGAAAAAAAAAAAAAAATCATGTTGTGTGTGTATGACACAACCGGTCAATGGTGTGTGTGTGTGCAGGGGGTGGGGGTGGGGAGATGATACCTGATAGTATATCCAAAACTCAACTTAAAGTGGATCACAGATCCACAAGCAAGCCTTTACAAGTCAAAGAAAGCAGGGCACCTGCTGGAGGTGCTGTTCCGTAGCAGAGCACTTGGCTAGAACCTGCAGGCCCTGGGCTCAATCCTCAGCACTGAAAACAGAAAAAAGGCAGCCAGGCATGGCAGAGACACTAGGACCCAGAGCTCAAGATTAACCTTGGCTTTACATAGAGTTTCAGTCCAGCCTCACAGAAGACTATCTCAAAAATCTATAAAGGAGCTGGGCCTGGTAGTACATTCCAGCTCTCAGAGGGCAGAGGCAGGAGGATCACAGTGAGTCTGAGAACAGACTGGTCCACACAAATGGAATTCCAGGCTAGCCAGAGCTACATAGTGAGATCCTGTCTCAAAATAAAACACAACACACAACAAAAACAAAACACAAAAACATACAAAGGCAATGATTTCTAGGATTTGACACCAAAGATACAGACAACAACAAAGGCCAGGTTGGATACTTCATGGAAATTCAAGTGGTTTTGAGTATCAAATGACAGTATCAACAATTTTAAAGGACAACCTGCAGAAGGAGAGAAAGTAGTGCAAATCAGATCTGATAAGTCATTGATAACCATAATGTATAGTCGTACATTCCACATTAAGAGGAGCAACCCCATCGAACACGGACGATGTTCAAATCCTGGAAGTGGTTTGCCAGGAATAGAGCAGGCAAGCAGAGTCGTGAAGAGCAACCTGGAAGCCAAGGGTAGTACAGAAGCCAAACTATGCCTTCAAGTCCTGCCCAGCTAAAAGCTAACCCATGTTGACCGCCTTCCCACACGTCCCCCCTACTCTCCCGTCAATGTAGGCTGCCAAAGGGTTAATCCTTAAATCTACTGGTCGGTGGGGTGGCTGCTGCTAAGAACCCCCATGGAGTCCAGGACGCCAGGCTGCCAGTGATTCCCTATCCAGAGTGGTTCCAAGCTCTGGACTCAAATGGTTTCACTGAGTTCCCATCCTCCACTCGTGGAGAGCCTGGCTTGCTTGGCTACTGCAGACGAATGCAACCCCGCAGAGATAGACAGAAGAGGCAGCTTCTGTGACTGTCTTTAGTTTCGGAAGGGTTAACACCTTAAGGCCACCTGCAGTCTGTGAAAGTGGCCTGGACCGGGCTTACAAGCCTGGGATGAATGGATAGGGGGCAGGGATGGGATAAGGCTGCAGGAGGCGAGGGTCTCCATTCTTTAGGGTACAGTGAGAAACCTGAGACAGCACCGACTTCAGGTCAGAAACAAGGGAAGCCTCAAAGCAGAGACATCAGGCGAGGATCCCCAGCCTTGAGTGTGGGGGTGGAGAAAAGGGCCCTTCTCTACACAATCTTCGTTGTCTCTCAGAGGGACCCCCTCCGCTCTCTCAAGGGCCTCAGTCCTTCCCCTCCCCCAAACCCTGCGCCCTTTGCGGATTGGTCCCGGGCTGCCGGAGGCGGGGACTTATGGCCCTGACGTCACCGGCCAAGGAGGGGCGACTGGGGGAGGGGGGTGACGAGCCCCGGCTCAGCACCTCGGAGAGCTCCCTCCCCGGCCTTGTTTTGCTCCAGAATCGCTGCCGGGGGAGGGAGCGAAGGGGCCGGCCTTAGGCGTCGAGGCCGAGGGATGGCAGTGAAGAGGACGAAGGGCCCCCGGGGGCAGAGGGCCCAGCCGTGATCCTGCGAGGGGGGCCGGGGCGCCGGGTGGGGTGGGGGGCAGCGGGCGGCGGCAGCAGTGGCCGCACATCTGGATGGAAGCGAGCTTTGTCCAGACCACCATGGCTCTGGGGCTGCCCTCCAAGAAAGCATCTTCCCGCAACGTGATCGTGGAGCGCAGGAACCTGATCACCGTGTGCAGGTGGGCGCTGCTGGCGGTCGGGGTGGGGTGGTTAGAGGAATTGGAGCGGGCTGAGAATCCTAAGGGTTGAGCATGCCCACGAGGATGCTCTGCAGCCACTGAGAAAAGGCAGGGCAGGGAGGAACGCGCTGTCTATCCTTCCCAGGCCCGGAACTGGGAGGCGGGCTGAAATGTCGGTCCTTATTCTTCTTGGCTAAGCCAGGCCTATGCTCGGTCTGGGGTTGGGGGGGATGAAGAGAGTTTAATTGGCACTGCAGTTTCCTGTGAGAACCAGGAAGTGACATTGTGTATGAGAGGGGGAGGAGGGAGGATGGCTGACTCTCTTCCTGGCAGTGGGGGCAGGGTGGGCAGAGGGAACTCAATAGGGTTGGGGGTCCCCTCTTGGCACCCCTGCCAGCTTGGCCTCCTGGAGTGGAGCTTTCTTGAGAGACTTTCCTATGCTCAACCCTCTGTAAAGCAAGGATGCTGTTTCTGGGTAGCAGCAGCCTGTAGCAGGACCAACTGTGCACAAAGGCCCTGAACCCATCCAATGAAGGTCGAGAGCACTACCCTGCTGTAGGGAGCATCCAAGGCCTAACTGCAGAAGCTCCTGAGTCCAAGTGAAGACTGGGAGCTCAGATCCCTAAATCCCTGAGGGTGGGGCAGTTGCAGGACTAGGAAAATTCTCCTCTTTCTTGGACACCAGGAAGTAATCCTTCCCACTTCAAGCCTGCAGTGACTCACCCTCCTTGCCCTGCCCTGAGGTCAGAAAGCCACAACTTGTGCAGGCTCTCTCCCAAAGCCCCACCTGTCCTTGCTGCTCCCTCTGAGATCTCTCTCCATGCCAGCTGTCTTCTCCACCTGCAGCCTCCGTGTCCAGTGGGATGCTGCGTCTAGGCTCATAGTACTCCTGGGTGCGGGACTGAGTTGTCGTTTCTTGCCAGTTCCACTTGACTGCACATAAACCTCAGCCCTGTTCCTTCTTCCACAAGTCATGCCCACCTGATGCCCAGTCTCCCATTACCCAGGGTTCCTTTGGATTCTGGACACATACCAAGCCATGTTGCCTCTGTGTCAGAGCGTCTCTTTCCCAGAGTCTGTGCACATCACCCCTGTAGGAAGGTGGCTGGGATGTGCATCTGTGACCTAGCCAGAAGCACACACACCGGCTCTGCCTTCCTATTCCAAACTGCCGGTGTGGTGTCAAGAGATTTCTGCCCTGGGACCACACAGTCCTGGGATCATGCTTTTGCTTGGGTTCTTAGCTGGGCAACCCTGTGGCATCTCCTATCCATGCTCTGAGCCTTTGGTGCTTTTTCTTAGGTTTTACATCTTAGGTGTCAAAGCCACTATAAAGATTGGGTCGTGGTGTGTCACATTAGATACTAGCCAGTGCCTGGCACACAGAAACATCTCTATTTCAATGACACCCTTCCGGCCCCTCTCTTGGCTCTTGGCAATCTAGGTGTATCTTTCTCTTGCCTGCCAGGAAAGCTGGGGCTTAGAGTGTGTGGGAAAAGGAGAAAGAGAGGTTCAAGGGACTCAGAGGTAGCTCAGAGTGGAGGGTGAGGAATAGTTTAGGGGCTTGGAGGCATGACAAATTCTCCAAATCCCAAGGGACCCTGCTGCCTCATTACTGTCACGAGGTTCTCCTCCAGCTCCCAGCAGCTCCCTTTAGCAGGCTGCGGGGCTCCCTGGGCCCTGGCCTCCCCGTCTCCATGGTAACCCCAGCAGCTATCCTCCTCCTAACCAGGTCCACACCATGGGGTTCCTGGAGGCTCTGACCAGCTTTCAGCTCCCCCAAGGACAGATAGCAGATGGCAGCCATGCTGACCAAGCCCCAGGCCTCTCTTGAAGTCTGACCCAGATGACCACAAATCGGTGGTGTGCATAACAAAGCCCAGATAATGGCCTTACCCCAGCCTTGCCTTCTCACCTGGCCTGTGCCCAGGAATCAATACACTCTCACCTTCTCCTATCCTCGTCTGGGATCTGAACCAAAGTTGAATGGGACAAGTGCTGATATTTCTATTTGCATCCAAGGAAAAAGGCTTTGAATCCCGCAGCCTGCTTCCCCCTAGCACAGTCTGACACTGACCTGTCTGCTCTCAGGCTCCATGCCCTGGTAAGCCCAAAGGAAGGTGATGAGAAGGGGCTCCTGCCGGGCGGTGGTGGCGCACGCCTTTAATCCCAGCACTTGGGAGGCACAGCCAGGCAGATTTCTGAGTTCAAGGCCAGCCTGATCTACAGAGTGAGTTCCAGGACAGCCCGGACTACACAGAGAAACCCTGTCTCGAAAAAACCAAAAAAAAAAAAAAAGAGAGAAGGGGCTCCTGGTTGTGCTGTTTACTTGGGAGACTTAGTAGCCAGTGCTTCATGACTGGAGGCTTCTCAAGTAGAGGGCAGAGGGCAGAGGGCAGAGGTCACTTAGAGCCTCAGTACTTGTTTGTATGTTTGATTTGGTTTGTTGTTGTTGTTGTTGTTTTAAAGACAGAGTCTCTCTATGTAGTCCTGGCTGTCCTGGCATACACTATGTAGAGCAAGCAGGCCTGGGCTTACAAAGATCCTCCTGCCTCTGCCTCCTGAGTGCTGGGATCATATAAGGCATGTGCCATCATGCCTGGCTACTACTTTTTTTTTTTTTTTTTGGTTTTTTTCGAGACAGGGTTTCTCTGTGTAGCCCTGGCTGTCCTGGAACTCACTCTGTAGACCAGGCTGGCCTCGAACTCAGAAATCCGCCTGCCTCTGCCTCCCAAGTGCTGGGATTAAAGGCGTGCACCACCATCACCTGGCTTACTTTTTTTTTTTAAAGATTACATTTATTACCAAAAAAAAAAAAAAAAAAAAAAAAGAAAAGAAAGAAAGAAAGCCGGGCGGTGGTGGCGCACGCCTTTAATCCCAGCACTTGGGAGGCAGAGGCAAGCGGATTTCTGAGTTCGAGGCCAGCCTGGTCTACAGAGTTCCAGGACAGTCCGGGCTACACAGAGAAACCCTGTCTCGAAAAACCAAAAAAAAAAAAAAAAAAAAAAAAAAAAAAAAAAAAAAAGATTACATTTATTTATCTGTTTATTTATTTGTACATGCATGTGCCACGGTGAGTGTGGAAGTCCCAGGACAGCTGATGAGAGTGGGTTCTCTCTTTCCACTATGTAGGTCCTGGGACTGAACTCTGGTCAATGGGTAATTAGAACAGCCACTAGGAAGCCATAAGACAGAACAGAAAGAGCCAAGATAGAGAATGGGCCAAATGTTTGCCTCCTCCCAAGTTACATGACTGATCAGTCCATCTTAGGAGCCTTCAGCCTCCTTGTCTGTAATATGGGGCAGGTTGTCATAAGAGGACCTACCTCCCGGGCTGTGGTGAGGACACACATGAAATATAGTTCTGGGGACACTGCATAGCTTGGTTAAACATGGATAGAATAAAAGCACAGACCCAAGTCCCTCTCGTGTCCCAGGGCACCCGGCTCCTGCTCTGTCTCCAGAAGCAGAGCAGCAATGAGATGTTAGTTGCTGTGCATTCTCTCCCTGTTCCGCTCCACTGCATAGATGGCAAATGGAGACGCTAATATAAGGATGGTAGAGGGTGCTGGAGGCTGAAGCAGGGCTGCAGAGAGCCCTGGGGGATGCTTGACTCCCACCCCTTGGTCTCACTTGCCTCCCTTGGCTACCTTCCTTCCTGAGAAACCAGTGTCTGGGTCACCAGATCCCTTCCAGGGACCTACTGCCAGAGTTCCTTCCCACCCAATGTGTCAGACCCACACCCTGCATTCTGCCCCCACACCCCAAGCTCCACACTGCCTAGCTCTGGGCAGCTGGTGTGTGGGTGGGCTAGCTGAGAGGAGAGGGGAGGAGGGATGTCCCAGAGCTGAGTGTCCACCTAGTCACGAATGCATGCCTACATTCCTGCATGCGGCCCATACATTCTGGTCCAGGTGACACCCCCAGAGAGATGGGAGCTCCTTCCAACGATATTCAAAGACTGTTTTCGAGCATGAGTTCAAACTAGCTTCTGACTCCTGGTTGACCCTCAGTTCACACATTTGAAAAATGCCACTCTGAAGGGTGTGGCAGGGACAAAGGGTCTAGGGACTATCCCCTAGTTCTTGCTGTCTTTCTACCACCCTCCCTCTCCTCCCATCTAGCCTGGAACCTTCTTTGGTCTCATTTCCCCTCCCCCGCCCCCATTACACCCACACCCTTCATGACCTCTTCTCTGCCTATTCCTCTGACACCGTTCCTTCTCTACCACCCTACCACCCCGTCTGACCCTTCCTCCCCCTTCCCCCTTCCCCTTCCCTCCCCTCAACCCAGGTTCTCTGTGAAAACCTTGCTAGAGAAGTACACAGCAGAGCCCATTGATGATTCATCCGAGGAGTTTGTTAATTTTGCAGCCATTTTAGAGCAGATTCTCAGCCACCGATTTAAAGGTAGGCCGTCACCTACCCCTTCCAACCCCAGCCTGTGGCTTCCAGCTATGTCCTGCTCTAATACCCTCTATGGATTTGTAAACCCGTCCCTGGTCCAGGGCCCCATTCTGGGCTGTACCTAGAAACTAAAGCATAGTGTTGGGAGACTGGGGTCATGTGCATGCAGCTCACTCTCTCTCTGCTGGTAAGCTGCTGCTTATGCGGGGGGTGGGGTGGGGGGGAGGCAGTCCATGTGTGTGTGGTGGCTTATGATTATGCATGCAAGTGCTTTGTGACATGGACCTTTTCCAAACTCCCTGCCATCGATGTGTCCCCTCCCTGCCCTGGCTCAGCTTGTGCCCCAGCAGGTCCAGTGAGCTGGTTCAGCTCAGATGGACAACGGGGCTTCTGGGACTATATCCGGCTGGCCTGCAGCAAAGTGCCCAACAACTGTGTGAGCAGCATCGAGAACATGGAGAACATCAGCACAGCTCGAGCCAAGGTGAGGGGCCATAATGGGGGTCAACACGCCTGACCCCTGCTCTGGACATAGGGGCGCCATCCTTACCTCTTGCCCGCAGCACTCAGAATGGGGACCATACCAGAGGGACAGATAGGTCCCTCTGGGACAATTAAAGGTGATCATGCTTTTCAGGGCCGGGCATGGATCCGGGTGGCTCTGATGGAGAAGCGTATGTCAGAATACATCACCACAGCTCTTCGGGACAACCGAACTACCAGGTCAGACCTCTCAGACAGCAGTATTCACACTCACTGCCTAAGCCTTAAGTCCCCACAAGCAAACTTCAATACCTGGACTAACAAGTTCCAGCATGCAGTAATAGTTCAATTCCCCAGATGACATGGTAACTGAACTACAGAAGCCTCAGTCACATGCCATTTTACTTGGCCTGACGCCATGACCTACAACACATATCCCTGCCAGCTCTGCAAACAAAGGCAGTCACTCTGTTCTTGGGTCCCAGTGTACAGAGTTTCAGTGCTTAGAGTGGGGGTTGCTCAGAAATTGGGTCCTGAGGATCAGAGATCACAGGACAGAATGTGGCCAGATGGGGGTGGGGAGATATTGGGAGTCCCCCCATCTGATACTTTTATCCTACAGTCTATCCCTAGTCCACCTTATTTTAAATTCTTTTGAGGACCTCACTTACCTTGTGACAAGCACTAAGACTAAGATTTGCTCCCTGATTTAAAGGATTGACGTGATCCAGTGCTTTGATAGGGGTTGCTTAGCCTAGAGAACAGAAAAGTGTCTCTTGTCAGGAAACAGGCATTGTGAGAGGGGCGGGGTCAGGTACTAGTTCCAGTGAGGTGGTGAGCTGGAAGGAGTCTCCTTCCTCCGGGGCAAGTTTGTAATAAGTAAGCCAGGCACATAAATCCTCCCCGGGAGTCTCAGCTTGGGAGTCTCAGCTTCCTTCTCCCTGCAGACGGTTCTATGACTCCGGAGCCATCATGCTGCGGGAGGAAGCCACTGTTCTCACAGGGATGCTGATCGGGCTCAGCGCCATCGATTTCAGGTGGGGTCTGCTTGGCGGTGGTGAAGGGGACTTTCTCACCCACAACTGTCCAACGGCCCTCATTCCCTCCCCCCACCCCTGTGGCTCTTCTGCCCCAGCTTCTGTCTAAAGGGCGAAGTTCTGGACGGGAAGACGCCGGTGGTCATCGATTACACGCCCTACCTAAAATTCACTCAAAGGTGAGTTATTGCAGTGGGTGAGGAGATAGGTACCGGAAGGGCGCTGATGTACTGGTGTCATCCTGGTGTACTGCCCAAGGGTCGGATTTGGGGTGCTAGTGGGGCGAGGCGGGGCGGAGCCGGCCCCACCCACTGCTCCCGCTCCTAAGCTACGACTACCTGACGGATGAGGAGGAGAGGCACAGTGCAGAGAGCAGCACCAGCGAGGACAACTCACCGGAGCATCCCTACCTGCCTCTCGTCACCGATGAAGACAGTTGGTACAACAAGTGGCACAAGATGGAACAGAAGTTTCGCATTGTCTACGCACAGAAGGTGCGCGCGCGGGGCGAGGCGCGGGGTGCTGGGCGAGGTGGGGGGGGCAGGGCCTGGGCTGGGACTCCAGCTGGGACCCCTTCGGGTGTCCGGGCTGAGCCGGCGCCCCGCAGGGATACCTGGAGGAGCTGGTGCGTCTGCGCGAGTCGCAGCTGAAGGACCTGGAGGCGGAGAACCGGCGGCTGCAGCTGCAGCTGGAGGAGGCAGCGGCACAAAATCAGCGTGAGAAGCGGGAGCTGGAAGGCGTGATCCTGGAGTTGCAGGAGCAACTGTGAGCCCGCCTCCCGCCCTGACCCCTGTGAACCCCAACATGACTCCACTGGATGAGATCGCTTTCCTGACGACATCCAATTCGCACCAGCTCACCCAGCCCATCCCCTTTCCCAAGATCCCGTGATTGCCAAACATTACCTGCCTCCTACATTAAGACCCCTCAGCTTCCAATGTCCATCAGCTAGAGACACCACTAGCCTTTCCTCACAGGACCTTAGCAGCTTTCCGTTTTATCGTGTGCCATTCCCATTGTTCAGGCCTCTGATAAGCATCACTCAATGACACCCCTCCCCCAACCCGGAACATTTACTCCCTGAACCTGACCCAGCTAGCTAGCACAAATCCCACCCCTTCAAGAGTACCCATCCTTTCCACTCTCCCCCCTACATCATATCATCCCAACTGACTCCCAAACACTCCATCATGAGTGCACTAATCCCGGCCACCACAAGCATGGCCTTACAAAGGAGCAGGCCTCAGACTTGTGAACATCTTACCTCAAAGATCCTAGTAGTTCCAGACATGTGCCACCCTCCCCGAGCAACATATATCCCCATTTTTACCACTCAAGTTTCCTTTCTAAGCCCTGGCCCCCACCTTTGCTGAGTCTTGCTTCCCTCTCCCAGCCAGGCCTGATCCCCCTCCCCCTCCCAGGACAGGTCTGATCCCCGGTGACCATGCCCCCCTGGCCCAGGGTTCCAAGGAGCTCACCACACCGCTGGTCAACCAGTGGCCCTCTCTGAGCACACTCAATAGGCCCGAGGGTGCCAGCAACTCCAAGCTTTATCGGAGGTAAGCCTCAACCAAGTGCTGTCCCTATACCCTAGTCCCAGGAATCGGGGGGCCTGGAGCCGCGGGGGCGGGGTGTGTGTGTGTGTGTAAGGGTCACTCCCTGAACACTTTTCTGTTCTGCCATAGACACAGCTTCATGAGCACGGAGCCGCTGTCAGCAGAGGCCAGCCTGAGCTCAGACTCCCAGCGCCTGGGAGAGAGTAAGAGGGATGAGGAACCCTGGGGCCCCATCGGTGAGCGCACTCCCACCCACACTCACCTTGGCACTTCAGAAAAGGGATAGCCCCCCCTCCCCTAGTCAGGCCTTGACTGAATCCTATCCTCTCAGCCCTTCCTGTACTTATACACCAATACACCAATGAGGAGCTTGGCTTGGGGTTTAAAAAAAAAAAAAAGTACAAACGTGGGCTGCACCTCTTCTATCTGTAAACTTGGTCAGTCTCTGCACTTTGCTGACCCATACTTCCATCTGTAAAAGCGGACCTCCAGCATGCATGTATGGAGAGGGCTCAATGGCTTTTTAGTGCCATGACACCCTCACAGGGCTCATCCCCCCGGGATCCCTCAGCCTAGTTTGCTCTCCCAACACGCACACTGAACTGCCTGTCTGACCAGTGTTTCCCCTTTTCTTTGGCTGCCAGGAAGCTCAGAACCAAATTAGTGGCTCCCTCCGAGTGAATGCCCAGGACTTCAACGCATGCATTTTGTGTTGACCTCCCCCTGGCTCTACCTTGGTTACTCCCTTCCTAGTTTCCCCCATGCCTGGACCTCCTGTCTTTTTTTTTTATATTTAAACATATAGATATATAATTATATTGTATCAGATGACTTGAGACAAGGCAGGCTTTGGACATGTAACCCACCACACTGTGTTTGTGACTGTGTGTGTGTGTGTGTCTCCCCCACCAGACTGTGAGCTCCATGCGGGCAGGGACCATGTCTTGTCCATTCTCTGTATCCCCAGAGTGTGAAACAGAGCAAATGCTCACTGTGTGCTTAATAAATGGACAGAGGCTGAACCTCAGGGGGAGACAGAGACGTAAACTAACGGTTTACGACAGTGTCTTAAGCTCTCTGCAAGTTTGTTCAATCAAGGTTTAATTAAAAATGGCAGATGCTCCAGAAGAGGCCATGTCTCCTGGGGGTGACCTGAGACTTGCCCCCTTTCTGCCCACCACCGAGGACCTCCTCCCCACATACATGCAGCCTGGTTGGCCCGGCCTTACCCGCCCTCTCTCCCCAGGGAAGGACCCCACGCCCTCCATGCTGGGCCTCTGCGGCTCCCTGGCCTCCATTCCCAGCTGCAAGTCCCTGGCGAGCTTCAAATCCAACGAATGCCTGGTGAGCGACAGCCCTGAGGGCAGCCCAGCGCTCAGCCCCAGCTGAGGAGCAGCAAGGGCAATGCCAGCCCCACCTGCCAGGGGCCATGGACAACTGCCACCTTTTGAGTCCCCCAACCCAGGCCACCCTTCAAGAACACCACTCACCTAGCCTTGGGTCTCTAGGGAAAGACAACCCAAGCCTCTTTACTGCTTCAGCTCCTCCCAAGGAGGCAGGAGCTGCATGGGGAAGTGGTGGGACCAGGAGGGACACCCAGGTCACAGGTCCTCAGTTCCCTGGGGAAGCCGCTTCATCCTAGTGGCTCTGAAGGCTGCCTGGTTCCTTTTGCTCATCTTCCACACTTGCCTCAAGAGCAGATGGTCCAGCCCTGGCATTCCTGCTGCCCTGCCTCTGGTCTAACCCTATGTACCCTCTGAAGTCACCCTTCCTTGGTACCTATGTGGGGAGAGATTAGGCAAATAAAAACCAGAGGACTGAAGTGGTTTCATCTGTTGCAGAGTGGGGGAGAGCTCCATGACAGGTCTCTTAACCAAGGTCACCATGCCGGGAGGAGGATGTGCCCTGTGGGAACACATGGGGCCATAACTCAGGGTGTGGGCAGGGGCTACAGCTTCTGGAGATCTGCAGGTGCTTGCTGGCTCTGACCTCTCTTAATACTTGAATCCCTGGCAGAGCCCTCTGAGCGTGTGCCTTAGTGGGTTATTTGCCTGCCACGGGCCTACCCAATTCCACTGTAGCACAAAGCTGTAGCCCCATCCATTATGTCAGAGCTGGCCAGTGGGTAACCCTGCCGCAGTGACACCACCACAGCATGCCCTAGGGGAGATGGCTCCTTGCTCTCACCCCAACACAGTGAGCCTCACACAAAAAGACCTTACTACCACACAGGCAACCTTTCACCCCTATCTGTCTGGATACCCCCTATGGTGGGTAGCTTTGAAGACAAGGTCTCTGGCTGGCCTGGAGCTCACTATGTAGACCAGGTAGGCTTCAGATTTGCTTGCCATAAACTCTCTGGTGCTGGGATTAAAGGTGTGTGGCACCACACCTGGAGATGCCAGCTTTTTCTTTTTCTTTCCTTTGGTGAAGATGGAATTTGGCTGTATAGTCCTGGTTGGCCTGGTATTCGAGGCACTCCTCCTGACTCAGCCTCCCAAGTGCAGAATTAACAGGTGTGGGCCACTGTATCTGACTGTGGACTCCTACATGGGCACGCGACCCCCAAGACTCCGCAGCCACAGCAGTGCACAGAAGATCATCTTTAGACAAGGAACGACATGGCTGGGAATACCACCTGGCCCGAGCAAGCTCTCAGGCCCTCGGGACCAGGATATAACAGGCTATAACAAACATAGAGGGATACAAAGAGGGGCAATCGTCAGATTTGGTCTTGAACTCGGAGGTGAGAGAGTGGCGATCCTGGGAAGGGGAACAGCAGGAATCCAGATATGAGGACAGCCTGGGTGACTGGATTGGGAGGGAAGGCACTTGGCTCAGTCTCCTGTTCCCGCCCGTGCAAGAGCCGGTTGCTGCCCAACTTTCAGTGGCCCAGAGGCTGCTCCTGGTTGAGCCTCTGGAAGAAGCTTTTGCCAAACTCATAAGTGCTGATCATGATGGCACAGGAGGGCGCAGCCTTGATGATCCTGGGGAGGAAGCCTGTGATGGGAAGATAGACCACAGTTAGGGGTCCAGGTCCCCTCACATACACAACATGGATACACATCATGTATGTAATGCATGCAGAGACAGGCACCCACCTGCAAAGAGTCCCCTGGTGCCAGATTCAGCCTGGATTCTCCGAAGCAGGAGCCAGGTGGAGTCAACTCTGGGCGGCTTCACTACAGATGCAAGGCCCATCTCAGTCAGACTCAGGCCAGGTCCCTGCCTGCCCTCCCTCCCCGTCACTAGCCCCAGCTTACCTCTCACAGCCTCCACTGTTCCCAGAGACATTTGTCGCTGTGTCTTCACCACATCAAAAGGCAGGGTAAGGGTGGCAGCCACCTGGTCAGGTGAGGAGAGGGCTCAGCTCCATTCCCAGGCCTGAGAGGGACTAAGGCATCTCAAGGGCAGCTGAGGAAAGCAAGCAGGCTCCCTGGCAGGCACTGCTATGTGGAGACCTTCTGGGCACCTCTACTGACTCTCACTTAGAATCCTGTAGGACACTTCTGGTGGCCTTACCCCAATGCAGTCAACTCACCATTCCTGAGATGCCACCAGCCACAAAGCTGATACCCACAGATGTCTGGTCTTTCGGTCTCAGCCCGCTCAGCCAGCTCTTCACCAACTCATAGTTGAACCAGTACAGAGCTTGGGAGGTAGACACACTCATTAAATGAGGGAGCTGGGGAGGTGGGCTTCAGACTTCTCACCTCCCACCCACAGCCACGGCATCCCAGGTACAGGCTTGCCTGCTCTGAACTAGGTCCTCCTCAGGACTTAGTTCAGGAAAAGCTAGGCAAAGCCCTAGGTCCCTGCTAGACCTGTCCTTATATAATGAGGGACCCAAGGCTCAGGGAAGTGATGTGACTTCACAGTCATTTTAGTAACAAAGGAGGGACTGGGTTAAACATTACCAAGAGCTCTTTCCCCTAGGCCCTGACTGAGTGCCTACCTGAGAAGGGTACATCTCGAAGAGCTGTGGGACCCCAGCCCAGCCACAGCGAGCGCCAGCCACCCTGAGCCACTGCAGCTTGAACACAGGTAGCGAGTTCACGGTATGACACATGCTGAGCCTGCAGTTTGGTCCGTACAAGCTCCAAGGGGCTGACCACTGTCACAGTGCCCACTAGAGAGGAGAGGGTCGGTAAGACAGTAGAAAGAGGCCATGCATCCAAACCCAGCTCTTGCCCCAGGGTCTGAGGGTTTAATATACTCCTCCACCCCCAGGCTAGCAGAGGCTGGGACTGGGACCCAGGAGGACAGAGAAAGGTCAAGGGCCAGGATTGTGCTCACTTCGGGCGAGGGCACCAGCCACCATAGGTGCGTAGAGGTCAGAGGTCAAGGACTGACCACATAGAAAGGCCTTAAGTTGGTCATAAGCAGTGAAGTAGATGGCAGTAGCTGGCACAGTCATCACCCTGGGAGTTTGAAGAGGCCAAAAAATGACTTAAAGACTCCAAACCTTTCAAGCACCCCCTCCCCCACCCAGCTAAACACTCCATGACTAGGGTACTCACAGGGTGGCTGGGAGACCGCTCCACAGGGTCCTAGTGCCCTCATGCCTCACAATCTTCACAAAGGCATCCTGACCAAGCCAGCAGCAGCCCAGGGGAAAATGACAGATATGAACAAAGTCTGCAATGGAGTCCTGAGTCCTGAGACGAGCTAGTCAGCTCTACACACACACAGCCCCCTCGTTTGGTTCTAGGTGGACTCCTAGTTACTCCTTAAACCTAAGGCGGTGGCTGGATATCGGTGCGCACATCTTTAATCCCAGCACTCAGGAGGCAGAGGCAGGTGGATATCTGGGAGTCTGAGGGCAGCCTGGTCTATTACAGAGAGGAGCCCTGTCTACGACCACCACTACCACCACAAAACAAAACAGCCCACCAAAACCACAAAAAGAAAAAAAAAATGGCCTCCCTGGCAAGCCCTTTCTACACTGAATAAATAGCCACCCCATTTGCTTTACATTCCACACCTGCAGCCTCGCCAAATCCAGTCCCTCAGGGACGCATGGATGCTGCTCCTTACCATGGTGCCAGTGAAACGTGCGGGATCCTGAAACCAGGTGGCACAGCGGGTACCATTTGGGCACAGGTACAGGGGTTCCAGGACACCATTGCAGTATAGGAGGCACTTCCCTGGGGATTGTAGAGCAGAGGGTGCTGGGAAAGGGAACCAACATTAGGATGGGTGGGCCTGGAGCCTTGCTGGGTGACATAGCTAGGTCGCTATGTGGCCTCAAAGTATGTACTAGTCTATGATCATGGGCACCCCAGGTACTCTAGGGACACTCAACACTTCTTCCCTGGGACCTCCCAGGCACCTGGGGCTTGGGGCACTCACATTTGGTGAAGGAGAGACTCCAGAATCTGGAGGGAGGTGTCAATTCTGAAACACAAGGTTAGCCCCAGTGGTCAGGAATGCCACCTCCCCACTGGAACCCCATCTATGAGAAATCCTTATTTGTCAAGAAGCTCCCCTCGGTCTGGCTCCAGGTTCTGGTACTCACCACTGGCTGCCGAGGGTCTCTGAGACTGAAGGCGGACCTTCACCACATCCAGGGGTGTCACTGGGGAAGGAGGTAGGTCTGAAGGTTCCTTTAGGACACCACTCTCCCTCTTCTTCATCAGAACCAAACTGTCTCCAACCTCTAGCCCACATTAATCCCCCAGCTGCCCACACCCCATCTCCCCAAGTCTTACTGAAGAGGGAGGTGACCACAGCCCCAGCTCCTGAGGCCACCATTTGCTGAAAGGGGCTAATGCCCCCAGGGTCCTGATCATCCATCTTGGAGTTTCAATCCTGAAAACACACACCAAAGTCAAATGGAGCTTAACCCCTGACAAGAAAGGCCGGGGGCGGGGGAAGCATGAGGTAAGGTGCTCCCAGGACTTCCACGACAGTGCACTCAGGGCTCATCCAGAGTCTGCCTCTATAATCTTTGAAATCTAGAAACGTGCTCACTTTGCCGAGGGGGAAACTAAGGCTCAAGGATTGCAGTGACCTTCAAGGTTACGTCATTCGTTTGGAAAGAAGGTAGAATAGCCGTTGGCCAATGGCAGTGATGGCCATTTCCTCAGCCACATGCTTACTATGCTCCTCCGGACCACAGAGGCCAAAAGATCAAAACACCTGAGCCCTTCCACCCAACATCTGGGCGGACACATGAGCGCCGCGGGCGAGGAGAGGTCGAGTCAGGCAAGGAGAGAAACATGTAAACAAATCTGCTGATAGAGAGGAAGGTCCATCTTCCTTCCCAAGATTGCTGGCCCTCCCCCACACTGCTGCCCGGGGCCAGACAGAACAGGCCGTGAAGCCTGGATAGGAGGACATTCTCTCTCTGCCTCCTCTCTTTTAAATACAAGCCGCGGAGACGGAAGCAGAGACCCAGTAACAAACCCCTTCACCGAGACTCGGCCGCACTCCATGCCCAGGCCCAGCAAAGGGGTTCACGGAGAGACCCACCCCTTCCCACAGCCTCGATTCGCCTCCCAGCCGGGGACCCTCGGAGAACCCACTCTGGTCCCGGCCCGCCTACCTGGCTCGGAGCCGGTCCTTGCGCCGCGCCACGCCAGGGGCCTGGCGGGCCCATAGCGGCTCGGCGGCCGGTGCAGGGTCCGCGCGTGCCCGCTTCGCACAGAGGCCGCCCGGGAGAGCGGTGGGGCTGGCCCCGCCTCCAGCAAGCTAAGCCCACCCCGTGGCCGACCGGCCGCGCGCACGGAGTGCAACGAGGCCCGCCCACTCGCGGCCCTCCCCTTTCCACCCGAGTCCTGCCCTTGCGCCGCGGCCGCGTGGGCGGGTCCCCGCGGCCCCGCGCTCCTTGCCACCCGCAGGTCAAGGTCGCCGACTGGACGGCGCTTGCACCTGGTTCCAGTAGCTCTCCTCTGCCCGCGCCCCGCAGGAGCGCTGCCCAGAGAGTCCAGACCTGTGATCGCTGGAACTTTCCAGACCGCTTGGGTATTGCTGCTCCGCGTCCTTTACAAGGCAGCAGCCGCGAGGGTCGGTTCTTCAAGGTCATCAGAGGGTGGGACAGCAATGGCAAACATTGCCCACTTAGCTCCGTGGCGGGAGTTTACAATTTATGGCGAGCGTGTGGGCAGGAATTACCATCCTCTTCATTTACGGATGATGAAACGGGGTTGCAACCTCGGAACGCTTCATGAACTACAGGGCAGCGGTGTTAGCCGACCCGCAACCTGGGCCAGGGGTGGCGGGGCCCTGGGCAAATTTACAGGACCTCTTTGGGCCGAGGACTCCGGGGACATACAGAGCGTAGAGCAGGGAAGAAAACCAGTGTTTCGCGGCAGATCTTAAGACTGTTACCACGTTTAAAACTTAAAGTTTTTTTTTTTTTTTTCCGAGACAGTCTATGTAACCTTGGCTGACATAGAGCTTCCAATGTAGGTCAAAATGGTCTCTACTAAAACTTCATAGTAGATTATTACTGATATAGGTGCTCCCATTTTACAGAAAATGAACGGACTCCAGTTAAAACTTTTGCCTCTGCCTGCTGAGTGGACTAGCATGCATTGGTGTATCCGCACCAGCTCAGCACCGGGCACTCTACCGCCCGCCTCACCTTTAAGACTTAGTAACGCGGTGCTTGGTCTAACAGATACTGGAACACGCGGTGCGAGCCTGCACCTTTAAGAAGAATGGGCCGCGGCTTTGACGTCACTACCTTCTCCGCCCCTCAGTCCCCAACTGGTTGCGAACCGTGCTGGAGCCGCCCAGCCAGCCCGGCTAGCACGTGGATTCCAAGGGGCCAACCATAACTTTACCCTGAGAAAACCCTTTCGGCATTTCCTTAGCTCGGAATCTCCAGCTTTGGGGGCGGAGTGAGAGCAACCGGGTAGTTAGGAAAGCAGCCAATGATCAAAAGGCCCGGGCAATCGGTTGGCCGGGAAGCTGAGGCGGGAGCAAAGTCACGAGTTAAGTGTCGCCTGGGCTACACAGTAGACTCTGCCTTATCCTGGTCTCCTCTCACCCCAAACCTGGCCTAAAAGTAACACAAAAGTCGTTTCATAAGCTGCCGGCTAAGTTGGGAATCCAGCGCCTGCGAAGGCCCTTTTAACCTCAAAGTTAATGTTTTACCAAGTTTCAGAGTAGAGAGATTATTTTTCTGTAGAGGAAAACTGAAGGCCCTGTATATAATCAATCAATCAATCAATCTCTCTCTCTCTCTCTCTCTCTCTCTCTCCCCCTTTCTCTATCTTTCTCTCTCCTTCCCTCCTTCTCTCCTTCCCTCCCTTTCTTGTTTATGATTTGAGGTTTGGTTTTGTTTTCTGTTTGTTTTGAAACAGCGTCTCATATAGCCCAGGCTAACCCAAACTCCATGTTTAGGCAAGGATTACTTTGAACTCCTGCTTCCCAGATGCTGAGATTACAGACATGGAAGACCATAGACCAGCGGTAATTTATTCTTTGCCCACCCCTTGCCCCAACTTCCAGTTTACAGAAGAGAAAAGAGTTCCCTGAAGTCACTCAAAAGAACCTACCTGCTCTCAGTGGGGTCACTCTGCCCCAGCAACACTGCTCAAGTTACTTCTTGAAATGTCTGCAGTCTGGAGTGGTTGGTCCTGAGTAATGAGGCATGGGCTTCTCTCCCATGAGGCTGGCAAGGTGGGTCAAGAACCTTGACAGACTTTAAGAACGTCCAAGCCTGGCTAGAGCTACAGGCCTGGAGGAGGCAGAGACTATTTGCCTGGCTGACTTTGTGAGCCCCCACTCTGGTGAGGGGCCCTGGAGGCAGCACGTGGCCATCACTGAGATGCCTGAGATCTTAGTAGCTGCAGACAGAGTGAACAGCAGCAGGAGCTAGGGTAGGGGATGTCCTGAGGAAGGCAGGCGGAGGGGGGACCTCCAGCTTGCATCCCCAAGGCCCGTGGAAACATTTATAGGTAGGTGGAAGCAGAACTTCAGTCAGATGTCAAGATCTAAGCGATGTCTCTCTGTCCAAGCCAACACTGGCACCATCTGGTGGAACCTTCCCGAGGCAAAATGCCAGAGCTTCTGTCCAGCCGCTGAGTTCTTCCCCACCCTCCCAAGAGAAATCCAAATTTCAGGCCCAGCGAGGGCTGACCAGTGGAACTGGAGAGGGAAGGGTGGCAAAGCCACAGAGAAATGAAGAAAAATAGGCCAGAATCACAGTGATACTCTAGAACGTGGAGAACAGGGACCACAATCACTTGTTTGTTTTGGTGTTTTGAGACAGGTTCTCACTATGTAGCTCTTAGCTGTCCTGGAATCCACTCTATGCACCAGGATGGCCTTGAACTCCCAGAGATCCACCCACATCTGTCTCCCAAGTGATGGGATTAGAGGTGTGTGCCAGCATCCTTGATCTTAGGCAGTACATACTGGGTTGTTAAGGAGCAAATGAAATCTAAATAAGTCTCAAACGGTGGTGGTGGTGGGGTGCAGAGCAAGCATACCAGAGCTAACTTTGGTATATTGGGGCTCATTGTCTCATTCTTAAAAAGTTGGTAAGCAACAAGAGCCCTTCCTAAATGCAGTATCTTATTTGTAGAATCAGAACTAGTATAAAGTTCCTTTTGTTTATTTTATCTTTATTTTGAGAGAGGGGAGGAGATCTCAGTAGGTAGACTAGGCTAGCTGAGAAGTCACTTTGCCAACCAGGCTGGCCTTGAACTCTCAGAGGTCTGTCTCCTGCTGCCTCCTGAGTGCTGGAATTAAAGGCATGCTCCACCGTGTCCAGCCCCAAAGGATGCCTTTGTCTTGAAATGTAAGGCAAATGTTCACCCAAGACTGTATCTCAGTGTTACAGCATTCATGTAGCACTCTCAAGGCCCTGGGTTCAATCCACAGCACAAACAAACAAAAAATGTCATTAACCAGCTTGCCCCCAGTGGCAACAGGCTTTCCTGGCTTTCTCCTCTCCCACTTGGTGGCCTGAGAGACCCTACCTTAAAAGTGGCCTGCAGAGGTATTCCCCCCCAGAGGGCCCTGAAGAAGACTTTCTAGAACTGGCTTCTAGTCTGGCTTCCAGAGTGCTGACTGCTGAGTGTGGGTTTATGAGTGTCTTGTGCAAGGCAGTTTAGGGACGTATAATAACTATCAGCACTCGAAAGGTCTAAACTCCTACCCAGCCAAGCTACTTCATTCCTTCTGGACAACTGATTCCACAAGAACAAAACGATAGAGTTGTCCTTCATCAAAGTCTGTTTGCTGATGCCAGAAGTCACATTACTGAAGTGTTAAGAGCACGGCGACCCGATGACCGACCTCAGCCACTGTGAAAGAGAGTCAGAGGTCTGCATCCTGATATAAATCAATCGGGGAGGTAAATGCCGCTGCTGGGGACGCGGCTCAGTAGTAGGGTGCTTGCCTAGCACATGCAAAGTCCTTCCATCCCCAGCATGGAGACCAGAAAGTACAACAGCAGCATAACAGGAATAGCACCGCCCCCTAGGGGACACTTCTGAAATATGAGGCTGGTCGCTTTGGATTATCAGAAATACTGGAGTTTGGAAATGTCCTGTAGTGTGCAGAACATTCCCATACAACATGAACTTTCAACAACAACAAAATCCTACATCGCTAAGTTTTCCTTTTTCAAGGGCAATTGCAAGGATTAAAAGCTTGTTCATAATTCTCAGCTGTCGACAACTTCATCCCAATATTTTGTGTGTGTATCTGTGTGCAGGGGTGTGTCTGTGTGTGTGTGTGTGTGTGTGTGTGTGTGTAGGTCAGGGGTCAACCCAGGATGTCGTTCCCCAAGTACTGTCTACTTTTTTTTTTTTTGAGACAGATTATCTTACTAATCTGGAACTTGCCAGTGTAGTCTAGGCTAACTAGCCAGTGATGCCCAGGGCTTTGCCCGTCTCCTTCTCCCCAGCACTGAGAATATAAATGCATGCCACAGTGCTCAGCTTTATACGTGGATGCTGGGGACCAAACTCAGGAACCCATGCTTGCAAAATAGTTATCAACTGAGCCATCTCCCCAGTCCCTACTCCCAAATCTTTTTTTTTTTTTTTTTTTTTTTTTTTGGGTTTTTCAAGACAGGGTTTCTCTGTGTAGCCCTGGCTGTCCTGGAACTCACTCTGTAGACCAGGCTGGCCTCGAACTCAGAAATCCACCTGCCTCTGCCTCCCAAGTGCTGGGATTAGAGGTGTGTGCTACCACTGCCCGGCCCCACATCTTTAATAATTTTGTTTTCAGTGTTGGAGAGATGGCTCAGGGGTTAAGAGCACTGGCTGCTCTTCCAGAGGAACAGGGTTCAATTCTCAGCACCTACATGGCTCACAACATCTGTAACTCCAGTCCCAGGGAATCTGACACCTTCTTCTACACACCTCTGGATTGTAATAAATAAATAAATACTTGTATTTATTTATTAAATAAATTTATTTATTTATTTATTTATTAAATAAAACAAGTATGTTTTAATTATAATAAAAATGTTTCCTATTCATTTTCCAGGAAGAAAACCACTAATGGACACTAAGGAAACTGTGATGTATCTTTTTCCTTAACATTACAGCTTGAACTTTGTCCTGGTTTTTAAGTGTTATATGTAGGAAAACCACAAGACCTATGAATTTCATGAATGAATGTTTTATTTTGGGGCAGGGAGACAGAGTACTGCAGAGCTTGCTGTAGAGCTGAGACTGGCCTTGAATTCTGGATCCTCCTCTTTCTCCCTTGCCTGAGTTCTGGGACTGTAGGCAATGCTACCACATCTGGCAGTTCACTGCTGAATGTGAAAGGTGAACTAGATAGTAGGTATTACCAAAAACAGGCTCTGGAGACTGTCATGCCGCAGGCTCTTCTGTGTTCCACACAATACCCAATGCCTCTGGAAACCGCAAGTCCAGTTTATCGGTGTGTGGCCTTCATTGTTCTGAAAGGCTCTCATGCATTTCTGAGAGCGTTCTACTGCCATAAACAAGGCCTCTGGAATAAAGCCGGAGAAGGAAGGGAGCCGGTAAATTACCCACTAGATCACCTTAGGCCCAGAAGCAGGAACACTGGCTGTACCTACCACGAAGGTTTGTGGTAAAGATTCAAGGCGAGCGTACTGGAAAGGCTACTGTGCTGAAGGTCATGTAAGTATTAGCAGAACACATTTGTTGTTCTGGTTGGTTTGGCTTTGAGGTTTGTTTTGATGTAGCTTTTGATCTTCCATATCTTTTTGTTTGGTTTTGTTTGTTTTTCGAGACAGGGTTTCTCTGTGTAGCCCTGGCTGTCCTGGAACTCACTCTGTAGACCAGGCTGGCCTCGAACTCAGAAATCCGCCTGCCTCTGCCTCTCAAGTGCTGGGATTAAAGGCGTGCGCCACCACCGCCCGGCTTGATGTAGCTTTTGAGACCCACGTTATCCCAGGCTGGCATTAGACTCTCCGTGTAACTGATCTTGAATTCCCAATCCTCCTGCCTCAGCCTCCCAAATGCTGTGATTACAGCTATGCACCACCACTTGAGATTTATGATGTGCTGGGGATGGAACCCAGCCTGCCTACGTGCAAGCACTTGACAGAGCTACAGCCTTACCCTGTTTGTTTGTAGAGACAGTCTTGCTATGTAGCCTAATTAGCCTTAAACCTAACATCCTCCTGCCTCAGCCTCCCCAGTGCTGGGATTTACAGGCACAAGTCAACCCACATGGCTAAGACCCTACTTTTTACAAACACTAAAATAGAGTGAGCCAGTAGCCTACCTGATGAGTGGCAGAAAGCCTGATGCATAGAGACAGGTTTCTTCCCTAACTGGTCTCCTTTTGAGGTTTCACAGTAGCTTGCTCTCTGACCTCTTCTTCCCTTCTGCACCAGACTGCATGCAGGATCTTGCCTCTGCTAGGCAACTGCTTCCCCACTAAGCTTCAGAATCCCAGTTCCTTCAGCTTTATCAACTTCACCAACACTGATGCTACCAAGAGGCCCTGTTCCTTTCTCGGGGGATACTATGGTCTCAGTAGAGAAAGGTGGCTACAGCTTAGGACCTGAAAAGGTGTCCTGTGTGGGCAGCTCCCGCCCACTTCCCTCCATCCCTGCAGCCTTCTCTTCTCCTCTCTCTCTCTCTCTGGGCTCCTGGTGATGGTGCCTCAGCCTGGGAAGGCTGGCTTCCTTGCCTGGATCCTCGCCCATTGCTTCAGGAGACAGAGCATCAGGTTAGTCATAGGAGCTCTTTGATGTCCTAAAACAAAACAAAACAAAAAATCCCTTCTGCTTTTAATATGCCATTTTACAAGAATTCTTCACGTCCATTATCCTATTTGAACCTCACATAGGAGGCTGTGCCAAGGGTGTTATGTGCCCATCCCAGTAAGGAGGATACTGAATTGGGAGGGAAGTGGGGGATTAAGTAATGTTGTGTGTAACAATTTCCCCTGAGTTGAAACATTCTGGAGGTTTCCTAAAACTCAGGAAGTTCTACAGTAAGAGTCCTCGTGCCTCAGGAAGACCCTGAAACTGAAACTGTCAGGCTCATAAAACTCCTCCCTCCCTAAGATCAAGTAAACAGTGGGGGCTTTGGAGAGGAGGGGAGGGGAGGGAGGGAAGAGGAGGGGAGGGGAGGGAGGAGGAGGGGAGGGGAGAGAAGGAAGAAGAGAGGAAGAAAGGGGAGAGGAGGGGAGGAGAAGGGAAGGGGAGGAGGAGACTCTGAGCTGTCAAACTGCCTTGCAGTACACAGAGTCTAGGGCTCCATGGTTTGTGAGTCACCGCCCATGCTGGGCTTTTATTGACGCTGATGTGTCAACCACACTTCATCAGAAACTCCTACAAACTCACAGGTTTTCCAAGTTGTGCTCCAGTGGCATTAATTTGACCTGTCATGGGTTCCCTATTCAGGGGGAGCAGATGTTTCTTCATGTCTCTCCAGGAATAGTGTCCCGCAATACAAATGAGGCCTGGACAGCTTATGCTTGGACAGTACATGCTTGGATAGTATACACCTGGACAGTATATGCTTGGAGGGTACATGCCTGGACAGTACACGCCTGGACAGTACATGCCTGGACAGCACATGCCTGGACAGTACACGCCTGGACAGTACATGCTTGGACAGCACATGCCTGGACAGCACATGCTTGGACAGTACATGCCTGGACAGTACATGCTTGGACAGTACATGCCTGGACAGCACATGCCTGGACAGTACATGCTTGGACAGTACATGCCTGGACAGTACATGCTTGGACAGCACATGCCTGGACAGTACATGCCTGGACAGTACATGCCTGGACAGCACATGCCTGGACAGTACATGCTTGGACAGCACATGCCTGGACAGCACATGCTTGGACAGTACATGCCTGGACAGTACATGCTTGGACAGTACATGCCTGGACAGTACATGCTTGGACAGCACATGCCTGGACAGTACATGCTTGGACAGCACATGCCTGGACAGCACATGCCTGGACAGTACATGCTTGGACAGCACATGCCTGGACAGCACATGCCTGGACAGTACATGCTTGGACAGCACATGCCTGGACAGTATATGCCTGGACAGTACATGCTTGGACAGCACATGCCTGGACAGTACATGCCTGACAGTACATGCCTGGACAGCACATGCCTGGACAAATATGAGTGGAGAGGACTGGTTGCATGGCCCCTGCACCGGATGCTGAGATGTACAATTGAAGCCGATCCCTGTGAGGATGGAGCATCCCCAGGGGAAATCCTGATAAAGCTACCTCTCCCTGTGTGTTCTGGGATGAAGTACCTCCTTGCTGTAATGGTGGTCATGTGCACCCTGTGAGGGATGAGAGGAAGTGCAAATAATGCCTCATGAGTTACGAATGAAATGTCTGTGGAGGGAATCCAAAGGTAGCCTTCATCCTCTACTTGGTATGGGGTAGCTTGCCTCCTTTAGTACAAGGATGACCCTGAAACAGCTGATGGAGTAAAGAAATATATTAAAGTCCCTGAAAGTAGTACATACAAGAGGTAACAGCTCTGGTGGCAGTCGTGCGACCCTTGCTATAGACATAAGATATTCAACTGAGGCTCAGCTGTCTTCCCAGAAAGGAAGAGTCACAACAGAAGAAGGACACACAGTTGTCCTTCTACATTAGCTTCTGATGTGAAAAACAAAGCAAAAAGTCATGGTGGTGAGTGAGATGAAGGTGTTGACTTAATGCTTACAGCCAGAGGACTAGCGGTGAAGAAAAGACCACTTCATGTTAAAGAGCCTTTTCCAAAAAGTTGGAGCTTATGGGACGAATCAGATGATGAAGGGGAAAAAATGAGAACCTGCCAACCTGCAATGCAGTGAAAGCAGGATCCTGGCTCAGCATGCCAACGGAGACAACAGTAAAAATAGCCTGATGCAAGAGACAGTGGGAGCCAAGAGTGTTCTTGCTCTTTCCCAATGGCTTGAGTCGAAAGATCATGAAACAAACCATGAAAAGCTCAGTTGCAGCCTGGCTCATGAGGCCGTAGGGTATGGAATGTCCTGGTTAGGGTTTCTGTTGCTGCAAAAAGAACACCACACCGTGACTAAAGCGAATTGGGGAGGAAAGGGTTAAGTCAGCTTACACTTCCACATCACTGTTCACCATCAAAGGAAGTCAGGACAGGAACTCAAACAGGGCAGGAATCTGGAGCCAGGAGCTGATGCACAGCCCATGGAGGGATGCTACTTACTGGCTTCCTCATTGTGGCTTGCTCATCCTGACTTTTTTATAGAACCCAGGACCACTAGTGGAAGAATAACACCACCCACAATGGGATGGGCCCTCCCCATCAATCACTAATTAGCAAGACGCTCTGGTGGTGATGTGCCGCAGCTGCAGCTGGGTACAACTTTAATTTCAGCTCTAGGAGGCAGAGGCAGATGCAAGTGGATCTCTGTGAGTTCAAGGGTAGCCTGATCTACAGAGCTAGTTCCAAGATAGCCAGAGCTACACAAAGGAAGCTACAAAAAGGAAGCGAGAGAGATCCCATAGGCTTGCCTACTGCCCAAACTTTTGGGACATTTTCTCAATTGAGTTTCTTTCCCCTCAGACGTCTTAAGCTTGTGTTGGTTGTCATAAAACTGGCCAGCATCTGGAGGCAGATGGCCTTCAGCTGAGGCTTTGGCTACATAACCTAAGAAAACTCAGTCCCTGGTGGACTGGCTCATAGGAGCCATTTGGGACACTTGATTATGGCCTGCGAAGGTTCCCATAAATATCAGGTTCCTTGGGAGATAAGGAAGGAAGGGCAGCTGTTATTAAGAGAATTAGGAGGTGCTTGGTGCCCAGTTCCCTGGGCCTGATGGCTCTGTGTTTACAGGAGAATTAAAAGACTGGTTGATTCGGGCTGGAAAGGTGGCTCCGTGGTTAACAGCATCCTGCTTTGCAGAGAACACTTTGAACGATAGTTCAGTTCCCAGCACCCACGTGGTGACTCACAACTGTTTCTAGTTCCAGGGTTTTCAATGCTCATCTCTAATCTCTGTGGGCACTAGGCACGCAATTGGTGTACAGTCACAGGTAAAGCACTCACACACATTTAAAAAAATTTTTTTTTTTAACTGATTCAATTGAGACCTTAAAAATGGCACTTTGGGATTTTGGGGCTTTGGGTCGTGATCTTTGAAGTAAGAACTCTGGCAAACCTATGCAGTGCAGGCCAACATGGAAAGCAGATGTGTGAAATACAAAAGGGGATAAAAGAACAAGAAGAGAGAAAGAGGTCAGAATCAGCTACTCACAGGCAGATGTGACAAGATTCTTGTGGAACTGGCTACTTTAAAAAGTTGACAAGCACTGGGCGGTGGTGGCACATGCCTTTAATCCCAGCACTTGGGAGGCAGATTTCTGAGTTTGAGGCCAGCTTGGTCTACACAGTGAGTTCCAGGACAGCCAAGGCTACACAAAGAAACCCTGTCTCGAAAAACAAACAAACAAACAAACAAACAAACAAAAAAGTTGACAAGCTGGGCACAGGCCTTCAATCCCAGCACTCGGGAGGTAGAGGCAGGCAGATCTCTGTGAGTTCAAGGCCAGCCTGGTCTACATAGAGAACTCCAGGACAGCCAGGGCTACATGGTAAGAGTCTGTCTCAAAACAAAATGAATCAACAGAAAGCCAAACGCTTCTGGAAGACTTTAAAACCTAATCAGGAGTTCATAAAGGATATCTGATTGTCCTAAGGAATCGAAAACACTTTCCCTGGAGAATGCGGTACACAGTACTGGGGGCCCTTTCAGCAGTCTGCTATGTAAGGGAAGAGCAAAGGTACAGTGTTGGGCAGGAGCCTGTCTGACAAGGGAGCTGGCTCCTGCAGCAGGCATGACAGGTTACTGTGCAGCCCTTGAGCCTGTGCCAAACTAGTCGGGCAAGCTGGCCCTGCTGACATCATCAGAGCAGCCCTGAAGCAATAGCAGTACCTAGGATGAGGAGGCAGGATGGCTCAAGGAAAAGGATCATAGATTCAGAGGTAGTGCCTCCGCCTCCCGTCCGTGACACTGTACCCAGTGTTACTCTTTTGATGAAAACACTAATTCAGGTGATAAAAATCTTTCCAGGCTGTGTTGAAACTCCTATTTCTCTGGTGGTCTCTATCCCCCTAGCCACTCAAGACCAACTAGCACATACCTGGGACAAATGATGCTAGCTATTCAAGGACCCTATCTATCCTCTATAATGGGATTTTGTCACATAATCCTAAGTCTTGAGCATCTTAAATATTTATATACATATTGTAAAAACAACAGCAAATATTTTAATGACTTATTTTATTTTATGTATATGAGTACACCATTGCTCTCTCCAGACACACTAGAAGTGGGCATTGGATCCCATTACAGATGGTTGTGAGCCACCATGTGGTTGCTGGGAATTGAACTCAGGACCTCTGGAAGAGCATTAACCACTGAGCCACCTCTCTAGCCCACAGCAAATATTTTAAAAAGTATATCCTTCATGGGGAAAGACACCATGACCACCACCAAAATCATAAGGTTATTAAATAAAAATCTCAATGGCAGAGATGGTCTGCAGTTCTATGAACTGTCGACTAGGGAGGAGGCCCCAGAAGTCCCCAACATGATAAGGACATTGCCATAGCTATTGGTGGCATGCCAGAACTAGAAGAAAAGATCCTATTGCTAAAAACAACATATACCTAAAAAAATCGACCTGAGAATGAACTGGACCCTTTTCCTGCCAGCATTCTTTCTTAATGTTGGAAGGCGCTGTGCAGCTGCTAGGGGAGACTTGTCATTCACACTTCTATTTGACCGTGGTGGTCCCTGAATGCTACATGATCAAAATGCCAAGGAAGGTGTGCCTGCAGATGCAATAGTGGCACTAAGTGGTTTTGGTACAACCAACAATCCCATTTTGATTTACACCTGCACAACAGGAGGGAATTCATGTTCGGTAGTGTTAGGACAAAACCCTGTGGCTAGGGAGGTCAGAGACTCCAGAGGGAAAGAACTGCTGTCGTTTTGTTCAATGGATGAATGTGCCTGTCAGACTGCCATCTAAACACATGTGCCTACACCCCATGGATCGTTGCTACTGCCGGCCTCAACCAAAGGGAAACTTCTTTTGCTAATTTTTTTGAGTGTTCGTTTTGAGTTCGTTTGAGTTGTTGTTGTTTTTTTCCTTTAAGACTTATTTATTTTATTTATATGAATATCAGATCCCATTACAGATGGTTGTGAGCCACCATGTGGTTGCTGGGAATTGAACTCAGGACCTCTGGAAGAGCAGTCAGTGCTCTTAACCACTGAGCCATCTCTCCAGCCTGCTAATTTTTTAAATTACATGGATTTATTTTGTGTGTGTGTGTGTGTGTTAAGAGAAAAACTGCTAAGAGTTATTTCTCTTTCTACTATGTGGGTCCTGGGGATGAAATTCCGGTCATCATCCTTAGTAGTAAGGACATTTACCCCTGAACCATCTCGCTGACCTCTGTAAAACTTGTTTTTTTTATATGAAGTGCACCCCAGAGATTCATAACCACTAGTGAAGCTCCTGAAAACAATGGGCTGCTGCGGTAGCGTAGTGACCCAATGCTTAACCTTAGGTGAACACCTATAGGACTCCTTTGGAGATTCAGTGAACATCATGGCAAATGGAGCAGAGAGAATATAAGAGCTAGAAGAAGGAGTAGACGGTTGTATGGTAATTTCCTCCCAGTGAAAACAGTCCACCCTGTAGGAAGGCTCCTTAAGATTCAGGAAGGAAACAACCCACAAATCTCAGGAAGTCCTTGAAACTTACAAGATTCATAAAACCCTGCCCCTGCCAATATTGTATTAGCCGTAGGGGCTTCTAAGGAGAGGAGGAGACTCTCCTATCTATAAAGTTTCCTGTAAGCTGTGATCAGAACTCCAGTGTTCCAACTTTAATGAGTTGTCCTCTGTGATAAGGCAGGCTTTCAGTACAATTGTCTTTTAGTCATTTAGTAAAAAGTTTTGTAAGCAACCTTTAGCCATACTCCTGTAAGAAACCCTGATAAATTCACTGGTCCACCAGTTTGGACTTTGGTGGTATTATAGCTGTGTTGTATTGTTGATTCACTGACTTGGGTGAATGAATGTTGGTTCGTGTTTCCCTAGGAACAGGGTCACACAAGTAGCCTCTCCAAGTCCCTCAGAGAGCTATGACCCAACTCCAGAAGAACCTGCCTCAAACATGGCTGTGGAGTTGGGCAGAGGTGGCGCACGCCTTTAATCCCAGCACTTGGGAGGCAGAGGCAGGCGGATTTCTGAGTTCGAGGCCACCCTGGTCTACAGAGTGAGTTCCAGGACAGCCAGGGCTATACAGAGAAACCCTATCTTGAAAAAACAAACAAACAAACAAACCATGGCTGTGGAGCTCAGGAACATTGGAGGAGTTGTGGGGTCCAGGGCAGCAAGTGGAGGGGCTGTCAGTTAGAGCCTAGAGGAGCTTGCTGATATGGGCCAAAGCTCTGGGGTCTGTTAGTTTCAGGGTCTGACACTACCTTCTAGCTGGATGACTTGGGACCAAACCTTGGGATCTCATTCACCTGTAAAATGGGGCTCATAGTCCCCAGCCTTACGGACAGACCCTGTGATGTGGTGCAGCACAGACATTCACAGCTCACTGGAGTCTGATCTCTCTCTCCTTCCTTCCAGCTCCTCTTAGCCCCACAGTCGGGAAGACTGTAGTGTCCACAGTCCAGGATGCTCTCATTTCCACGGTCCATGCTGGCCACCTGGACCTGAGTGCCCTTGACCACAGAGGGGTTCTGAGCCTAGAGTTCAAGGCAATTCAGAGACATGGGGCTGCCTAGCTTCCCCCAGTGATCTTCACATTAGAATGTCCACGGTGGGGAAAGCGCCCCACACACTCGCAGGGCTCATGACACAGGGAGGGACCTCCATCACCACCTAGGTGACTGATCCCGTAGTGACCACTTTCTAGAGAAGAGTCCCAGTGTCTTTAGACGTGATACGGGACAGCATCAAGAGGAGCTAAGTCCCTGTGTTTTGTTTGGTTGGAGTTTGGGTTTTTTTTTTTTCCTCCTAACTTTAGTGGAATCAGATTTTATATCACTAAGCTTTCAGTCAGAGCATTTAATTAGAGAATGAATCTCTCTGTCCTAAATAAGTGCAATTTGGTTATAAAAATTCTTGCAGCTAAATGTGTGATGGAGAAAGAGCCGACAACTTATTGAGAAATTACTCCCTGGGTTTGTTTGCACGTCTGCTACCACCCAGGCTTCCTGAACGCCTGAGGATTAGACGGTTCCCTCTAAAAGTGATCAGGATCAGATAATTAAAATAGCTGGTGGGAAGCAGAGCAGGGGCCATGGCTCTCCGTGCAGAGAGACGGCTGGCTGGCTTACCCCAACACACCTCCAGGCGTTAGAGAAAGGGCTGAGTCCTGTCCGTTGACCCTGATCTGCTGGAATGGAAGAATCAGAGGGCGGCTCTGGGTCCCACTAGCATTCCAACCAGGGGTTCACACACGCCAGCAAGCAATCCACCACTTAGCCACGGTGGGTGCAGTGGCAGGTGAGAAGTCAACATGGCTGCCACTGTCCAAGAGAGATGACAGCTTATGCTGGGACAGGAATATCTTGACCCTGACCCTGTTAAGTGGCTACTTTCCCAAAGCCCTTTTGTGGCAGCCCTAGCCTGGCTGCTAAGCCATTCCTCAGCTCTCTCCAGCCCAGGGTAGCACTCCAGTTCCAATATCTAATATCCAATATCCCTTTCTTCCTAAAGAGGGAGACTCTATCTGCAGCAGGACTTAAGGCCAGAGGTCTTGGGAAGGACACAGTGCTGGGTCAGGGTCACATTAGGCTTGGATCTGACATGTCCCCTCACATGAGGCTCCAGTGTGGAAGTTTTGGTCCGTAGTTGGTGGGGCCATTGAAGAGTGCTAACGTCCTTAAAGTTAATCCACACCAATGGCAGTGGTGGCACACACCTTTAATCCCAGCACTCAAAATGCAGAGGCAGGTAGACCTTGAGTTAAAGGCCAATCTGGTGTACAGAGAGTTCCAGGATAAGCCAGAGCTACACAGGGAAATGGGATCATAGCTTAAAGGGCTATTAGCAGGTAGGGCCTTTTGGAAGGATGTATCTTATCCCCAACACACTCTGTCCCCTTGCCTTTTGTCTGTCCTAAATGCCAAGGGGTTCAGCCTCATCCAAGTCCCAAAACAATGGAGCCAGCCAACTTTGAATCCCAAGATGTTGGAAAGTGAGCCAAAACAAATGTTTCTTCTCTATGTGGATGTGAATGCACGGAAGCATGAGAGTGGAATGGGGTTCACGCAGCGGTCATAAGACAACTTAGTAGACTCAGTTCTATCCTCCCATGTACAGGCTCCCAGACATTGAACTCAGGTCATCAGGCATGATGCAAACCTCCGTTAGCCATTAAACCATCTCACCAGCCCACGTTTGTCTCTGTTGTTTTGAATCTAACTAGACTAACAAGGAAGGCTCCTGGAAACCTGTTCAAATTTCAGTCCCACCACATGTGTGACTGGTGCCTATGGGAACCAGAGAAGGCATCAGATTCTGTGGAACTGGACTTACGGTTGTGAGCTGCCATTTGGGAGCTGGGAATGGAACTTTGGTTCTCTGGAGGAGCAGCCAGTGCTCTGAGCTGCTGTGCCATCTCTCGGCCTCCTAGTCCCACCTTCAACTAGAGTAGACATGCTGTTTCCAAGACTGTGCAGCTGGCATGTACTGTTTATGATGAGGAAGGGTTCCAGGAATTCACACTGTATCTCGAGGGCCAGGGATTGAGACAAGATCTTGCTATCTACCTCAGGTTGTAGTGCAGGCTGGCACTGAACTTGAAGCAATTCTCCTGTCTCAGCCTTCTTTTTGTTTTTTGTTTTTTTTTTTTAAAATTAGATATTTTCTTTATTTACATTTTAAATGCTATCCCTTTTCCTGGTTCCCTCACCCTGGAATCTCCCTAACCCCTCCCCTCTCCCCCTGCTTCTACCAGGGTGTTCTCCCACCCACCCACCCACTCCTGCTTCCCTGCCCTGGCTGGAATCATGGGCTCTCACCAGCATGCCTTTTAAATCAGAGAAGCTGGAGGCTGTGAGGAATCCAGGCTTAGAATTCATGACAGGAGGTTACATCATTTTCGGGGTTCAGAGCAAATGAAAACGCAGGGTCCCTTTGTTGGAAAAGTATTCAGAACCTCATAGGCAAGGGTGTAGTTAAGGACAGAGCATTTGTACAGGGTACATGAATGAGGCCTTTGCTTTCATCCTCAGTACAGAGGGGAAAATGGAATTTCAAGAAGCCTATTGGAGCCCAGTGTGCTTGCACATATGGTTGGTCCTGGCCCTTGGGAAGCAGAGACAAGTGGATCTCTGTGACTTTGAGGCCTGCTTGGTCTGCATAGAGAGCTCCAGGTCAGATAGGGCTGCATAATGAGACTCTGACTCAAAACAAACAAACAAACAAAATGCCTACAGGAGAGAATCAACCAAGCCCATGGCTCTGGTCACTTCCTTGTGAAGGTGCCCCTGCCTCAACGATGGACACTGTATAGCTCCTGAGCTCACCAGGCCTCAGCCTAAGTGTTTCTGGGCCTCATTTTCCTCCTCTGTGAAGTGGGGGGAATCCCTGTGCCCCAGTCTTCCTTCCAAGCTAACTTTCTGGGACCACCTCCCAGGATCCTAGTCCCCCCTCTCCTATCCCGACCATGGAAGATGAATGACTATATAACTTAGCTTATACAGGAGGTACAGGGTCCCCTGTTAAACCAGTCTTCTGTGCTGTGACTCATCCTACCTTGTGTGTCCTGGGGCAAGGACTGGAAGGCCTGTCTCAAGAGGAAGACAGGGACCTGGAAAGGAGGGCAAGAACTGCTCGTGACAGCATGACTCAGGCAAGAGAGGCAAAGTGGGGGGGATGGGAGGCTGGGCTGCTTCTGTGCTGTCTCTAGCCTTGTCCTTCCAAGGTTAAGCAGATACAGCAAGTAAAAACACAAAGCCACCAATAAAATTTCAGTTTCAGATACACAGTGAATACTTTCACAGTGTGTCTCAAGTGCTGCATGGGTCGTGCTTTTGTTATTATTGTCTTTATCTTTGTCTTTGTGCATGAGACAAACTTACCTGAAGGAAACTTACCTTTAGAGTTGGGTGTGCATACATGCTTTCCATCCCAACTCTCAGAAAGCAGAGGCAGGAGGATCACTAAGACTTTGAGATCAGCTTGGTCTTCATAGTGAGTTCCAGGCCAGCCAAGACTATGTCCATAATGAGACCCCATCTCAAGAACAATCAAATGAATGTGAAATTAAATTTAAATGGGCATTCTATATTTTAGAATGTGAAATTCAATTTAAACAGGCATTCTATATTTTTATCTGGGATGTCAAAGTCCTGGGGATTGGGAGCTTCCACTTAGATATAGTCATGGCTCTTCTATTGAGACAGAGCAGTAACCCTGACTGAAGAAAGCCTGAGGGAGTGGTGAAAAACTAGGGGAAGGCTGGGAGAAGGTCACAGGAGGGAGAGTCCTCACCTGGCCGTGCAGCTCTGAAGGCTGTACTGGGCTGGCCCTTCGGGAAGCAGGGAGTAGGGTGTGTGTGTAAATTTCCCGGGGACAGCTATGCTTCCATCATCCAAAGTAGGATATCCTAGCACTTGTGCAGCCTCAGGCCAGCATAGGTTTGGCATCTGGGCATCAGGCTGGAAATGGACAGCATGAGTTAATAAAAATGACAGTCAGGACTTCACACACAAGTATGCACATGACATGGAGCCATACCCAGTCCCTATTTATAAATTCTGACTAGGCAAGGGGAAAGACCAAAAAAAAAAAAAAAAAAAAAAAAGAAAGAAAGAAAGAAAGCACAGGCTGGAAAGCAATGGCTGCAAAATATGTAATACCGGGAACACCCAAGCACTTTGTCTAGTAAAAGGAAAACAAGGCAGAGGGTAACTGTGCATCCCTCCATGTTGAATAATATTAAGTTTAGGTTAGTAGTTTCTGGGTAGAACAAACTGCCCTTCATCATGGGAGTGAGGCTCCCCTAATCCATGGAAGACCTGAATCATACAAAAAGATGGGCCTGGAATTTCCCTCTACCATTAGCTTTCTTGGGGCTTGAACCTCCCATCGCCCTATAAAGACTTAAGACAGGGACTGGAGGTGTGGCTCAGAGGTAGACTGCTTGCTGGACAAACTCCAACATTATAAAAAAATTAAACAAAACAGAGGCTAGGGATGGAGAGATGGCTCAGCAGGTCAGGTGCTCGTAATGTGAGGATTGTGAACATCCATTGCCATGAGGGAGGAAGTGGAGACAGGTATATCCCAGGGGCCCAGGGCAAGCCAGAAGGCTGAAATGGCTGTTTACTGGTTCTGTGGGTGATTGAGGCTGTATCAAAAGATTAAGTAAAGCTGAACACAGTTCCACGTGCCTTTAATCCTAGCACTTGTGAGGCAGAGGCAGGTGGATCTCTGTGAATTTCAGGCCAGGCTAGTCTACAGAAGTTTACACAGTGGGAATCTTTCTCAAAAAAAAAAAAAAAAAAAGTTGGGGAGAACTGAAATCCTTATGTGTTTGTTGCTGGTGGGAATACGAAATGGTACGGCCGCCACTTTGGATAAACATTCTCACAATCACTCAAAAGGTTCAGCACAGAACTGAGGTCACTATAGTCACTGTATGACCTCAGATTTTCACTGCTATGTAAGAGGAATGGAAAGATGGACGTGCAAAAATGAATATTCATAGTGATGCTATTTGCAATAGCAGAAACAACCAAGATGCTCATCACTTAATGAATGACATCTAGGAGGGACCAGTACCCTGACATATAGCCAATGGTCGTTAGTATCCTGGATGGTAAAGCCACTCACCTGGAGAATGTGGTTAGCTGGCAGACACAAAGGGCTACAGTCAGACTGTTCACTGCCGATCACTGCACCTGGAATCAGATTCTGATGTGGCATAAGGGACATCTTCACAGAAACTGTGGGCTTCCTGGGATCCATACTTGGGTTTTCTAGAACCAAGTTATAAAGGACCTTTTTTATGCTATGTGACTTTTGAGACTTGAACAAATATCTGATCGCTCCTAATAGGCCACTAATGTCAGACCAGAATCACCCAATTTTAACTTAGTGAACACCTGAGTTTAATGAGGCTACTTATGGGAGTGTAGGTGATTCAAAGACAACTGTATCACAAAAAAGGTCACCCAAGTATTAGAGACACCCCAGGAAAGCTGTATCTTTAGAGTTCCCTGGTGACAAGACCTTCGGATGTTGCCCTGTGAATCTTGTAATTTTCACGATTTTCCTGGGCCTTGTAAGTTGATTTTTTTCCACTTCTTAAATCTTTTTTTTTTTTTTTTTTTTTTTGGTATTTCGAGACAGGGTTTCTCTGTATAGCCCTGGCTGTCTTGGAACTCACTCTGTAGACCAGGCTGGCCTCAAACTCAGAAATCCACCTGCCTCTGCCTCCCAAGTACTGGGATTAAAGGTATGCGCCACCACTGCCCAGCTCCACTTCTTAAATCTTATGCAAGTTTTCTTTTTCTCTCTAAGAGGTGATGTTTCATTTCAGGGGAACTAGCTACACAACACCCCAATATTTCTGCTTTTTAGCAAAATTTTTATACTATCTTATTTTATTAAAAATATGTTTTTAGTAGCCCCAGAATGTAATTTTCCATTTTCCACAAGCACTTACAAAACTAAGTTCTAGGGCTGGAGAGACAGCTCAGCTGTTAGAAACACTTACTGCTCCTTTGGACGATTTGGTTGCAGCACACACATTGTGCTGTAACTCCAGCTCTAGGGATCCAATACCCTCTGGCCCCTAAAGGCTCCTGCACACACATGATGCATATAAAATGCACGCACACATACATACATACATACATACATATGTATAGCTTAATTTTTTTTTTTTTTTTACAAAGCTTACAACCTAAGTTCTAAAATAGTAACTGAGAAGATGGCAAATTGGATAAAGGGGCTCAAATCTGTAATCCCAGCACTTAAGAAGCTGAGGCACCAGGATCAAGGTCAGGAAGTTCAAGGCTAGTCTAGGGTATAAAATGAGTTTGAGGCCTGACAGACTGTCTCCAAAGGGGTGTGGGGAGGAAAAGGCAGAGCCTGTTGGTTCATGTCTATAATCCCAGCTAAAGGGTCCAAGTTCAAGGTCTATATGGGCTACATAGTGAGTTCAAGGCTAGCCTGGAGAACTTAGGGAGACTCCATCTCAAAATGAAAAGTAATAAAAATTTAAAGAGGCTGATCTCCTATGGCAAGATGGGAGGCAGAGTTCAGAAAATCATTTGGAGGCTTAAGGGCCAGGTAGCATGAAGCACACAGCGCAGAGGTAAAAACAATGAGAGACTTTGCCTTAAAAACAAGGCAGACAAGCTGCTGGTGGTGGCGGTGGTGGCACACGCCTCTGAATCCTAGCACTCAGGAGGCAGAGGCAGGTGAATCTCTGTGAGCCTGGTCTACAGAGCCAGTTCCAGGCTAGCCAGAACTACACAAAGAAGCCCTGTCTTGGAAAACAAACCAAGGTGGACAGAGAGATTGACTGGCTAAATGTTGTTCCTTGCTATATTCGAGCCCCTCTGGCTCACTCCCTCCTTCAGATGGAAACCAGAACCTCTCACTCAAACTGAGAGCACTAGCAGTAAGCGGTATCCTCAGGAAGTCTGCGGGTGGGCTAATGCTATAGTGCATGTGCAGAAGTCATAAGTCATGGTTTCTGCAAGTCATTCCTGTCTTTCTTCTTCCTCCCCCCCCACCCATGTGAGTCAAAGGGATCAGATTTGTTGATAAGTGACTTTTCCTGCTGAGCTTGCGGACGGCCCCCTCCCCCTCATTCTTTTTTTTTTTTTTTTTTTTTTTTTCTCTTGAGGCCGCGCTGGGAGGTAGCTTAGTTGGTAGCACTTGCTTAGCAGGCACAAGGCCCTAGGTCTAATCCCAGCACCACACAAACTAAACGTGGCTCTCTGCACTTGCAATCCTGGCGCTTGGGAGGTGGGGGCAGAAAACGAGAAGTTCTGGGCCATCCTCAGCTATCTATCAAGTTGAAGCTAGTCTGGAACACAGGAAACCATGACTCAGAGGGAGAGCTGCAATGTTGCTGAGGCTCTAACTCCTGGGGTTAAGCAGCACCCCTTCCTCAGCCTCTGCAGCATGGCTGTGTCTCACTAGAAGCATAAGCAGCGGTCTGTGTTGGGGACACCTATATGAATACCATGGACCACCTATGCTAATGTCATGGGGGGCGCAGAATTATGCTAGATTCTCCACACCAGTCTTACACACTTTCTGGGACTCCTGTAGCTCCAGTGTAAGAAGCCCTTATGAATTCCACAATTCTGCACTCCTCTCTATGCAAGACTCCCACTGTCCTGAATTGTATGGCTGACCCAGGCCTATGGTCCTGGCTGGCCTCCCAGTAAAGGTTCCTGGCTTGGGGTGGGGGTAACCTACCTTCCACTCTGAAAGCAAACACAACCTTTTTCTCCAAGGCCCGGCCTTGGCCTTTCTTAGAGCCTGTCTTCTTCTTGGCCCGTCTCCAATCACCCATCTCTATCTGGCCCAGGCCCTTTGGCACTCAGCAGTCTGGCTCTTGTTTCTGGCTAATCTGTTCTACTGCTAAAAATTCTCTATTCACCCACCATAACAATTCCTCGAAGGTGGAGATAGCTGAAAACAATGAAACCACTTCCATCTCGACAGCCACCAGCCTGCTCCACAAGCACAAGCCATACACTTAGCTCATGCTTAATGGCCCATATGCACAACGGCCCTTATCTTGAACACGGCTTTCAACCCTTGCTAGAGGCTGTCTTTCCCATCTAGTTTCAAGTTCCTCTGTTTTGCCTAATCAGCCTCTTAAAATTCTTCCTGATTCAATTAATGCAGCGCTATGAAGCTGGATTTAAATCTCTTCTTCCCCACCTAGAGCCAATCTCCTGCCTCCTTCCTACACACATCTATAGTGCCTGGTACTAGCCCTTGAACCTTTTATTAGATTTAGCCTAAGCCACTCTCTCTATTCAAACCTGGGGATTATTTATCTTCACCCTCACATCCATCTTTCAACTTGTTTCGAGTCCTGGCTGCCGGGCGTGAAAAGACAGAAAATGTAAAAAAAAAAAAAAGTCCGGATCCAGAAGCAGACACTCTCCGGTGAACGACCTTGAACGCGTGCCCTCAGGGCAGCTCTCTTAACTGTTGGTGGCCTTAGGCTCGCCTTGTCTCATCTCTGGAACACCCTGCCGGGCACCGCCAGAACCCGGGGGGGGGAAAAAGCAACTTGACGAGCAAGCACTGCCCTGGAGGAGGCGGGCTATGCTGTCATATGATTCTCTAATCACATGATCCTTAGAAATGGGGTATGGGGAGAGAGAGGAAAGGGAGGAGGAATGTGAACTGAGTAGAAAAGAAACACAGCATTTCAGGAGAGTCCCGCCTCTACGTAGACAAGTAACCAATGGAAGCCCTGTATCTCCAAGAAATGGCTAATGGAAATTGAGGTGGGCGGGCCACTGCGCGGCCAAGCCCTAGTCCTGGAGCTGACCGCCAGATGCCTCCCAAGGAGCGCGGACCCCGACGCAGGTAGGAGGACACTTTGCAGACATCTCCCCAGCTACTGTCCAGAGGCCTGACCAGGCTGCTGTGCAACTGAGGGTCCTCTGGAGTCTTAGCTCAGAGACAAGAGAAGACCTGCCTCTTGAAACTCCCCTAGGGGGGTCTGATGCACTAATGAGGTTGTTTTTTCTTTTCCTTTTTGGAGGGAGGAAGCAGTTGTTGTAGAGACCCCCGCCCCCCCATAAGAGGCTCCTCTTGATCAGCATGTCGGAAAGCTGCAGGCCTTTCTCCAGGACAGGAACCACCCCACTCTTAGGCCAGCACCTCTCTGTACCTCCCACCTCTCTCCAGGTCCCGGGTCTTTCTCTTTCTGATGCTGAAGTGGTCTCCGCGGCGGCGTGCAGTGGGTGTGGATCTCCCGCCCTTGGTCCCCAGAGCTCAGACGGGCTGGGAGCAGGACCTAGGCGTGATGCTGAATCCCTGGGTTGTGTCAGCTTTATTTCCTTTCTTGGGGGCGAGAGAGCTAACTTCCGCCTCTCCCCGCCACTTTTCTCTGTCCCTTTCATCTGGATTGGCTCACCTTTTAGGAAATTCGTCTCCCCTTGACACTCGGAGTTGGGGGGTGCCATCTAGTGGAAGATGTCGGAGCTAGGACTTTGAAAGGCTCCTGTTCTTTAGCTGTGTAGTATAGAGGTGGCCAGGGGCTCACCACTCCCTAGCCCTATTGAGAGGAATCGGGTCTCCCCTACCCCTTCCTAGTTAGGAGATGGCTTCTGGGATGTTCTTTGAGTTAAGTGAAAGGGCACTTGAAAAGACCTAAAGAAGAAGAGACAGAGCGGGGGAGGAGAGAGAGAGAGAGAGAGAGAGAGAGAGAGAGAGAGAGAGAGAGAGAGAATGAGGGGCAGAGATAGAGAGAGAGAGATAGAGAGAGAGAGAGAGAGAGAGAGGGCGAGCGAGAGGGCGACAGATCCTTTTAAGTAGCCAAGGCTGGCCTGGGATTCACCTTGTAGCCCAAGTTGACCTGGCGCTTGCAACCCTCCTACCTCAGCCTCCCAAAAGCTGGGATCAAAAGCATGCCTGCCATGCGTGGGTGGTACTTCCTGCCTTTCATAGCCACCAGTGTCCAGGCAGAGATTGAAGAATTGAGACACAGGGTACAATTTCTAAGCCATAGATCAGAGTGTCACTTCCAGGACTAAACCCCAAATACAAATTCTACGAAGTTCCTGTACCCACACTGTTTCTGTCCTGCTTGGGCCACCTGCCCGAGAAATGCCCCCCCCCCCTGTTTAGACCTCTGGCCTCTGGGATTCAGGGTCCTTCCCTGGCAATGTTCAGGGACACCATTTGGCATATGAATCCAGTCCAATATCCTGTCTCTTTTCCTTGACTTGATCCTTAGGCATGGGTTTGAAAAGTGAAAGTAATATGATAATTACTGCTTTGCATAGTTGTTGCAGAGAAATACAATAAGGAGAGGGAAAATGGCTCCCTAGAGGGCCTTTGAATATTGCTGGGTTTGCGGCCCTAGGCACAGTAGCGTCACTCTGAGTTGCTGGGTAGGCCAGCTGAGCTGGGAAGAGGCTTTTTAGGGAAGTGAGAGGCTCGGTTCCTCCTGCTGCGGCTGAGAGGCAGTGAAGCAGTGTACTGACTGGGTCTTCCCACTTGCAGCTGAGTTTCGATTTCTGAGCAGGGAGAGACAGAGGCGGTCTGTTTGAGGAGTCTAAAAGGGCCCTGGTGATGTCGGGAAGGGCTCATCATGAAGTTAGCTTTGAGGCTGACGCAGCCTCTGTGTCCCCTTCCCTTGGGTGTGGTGGGGACAGTTGTGAGTAGGCAGTGGCTGGTCTGTAGGGAAGCCAGCCCAGACCCCACTGGCCACTGTACTTCTGTTTTTTACCACTTTCTCCACTGCTCGGTTTCCCATATGATCATGTGACTGATGACTGTCCCACAAGGTTTTTGAAAGCTTCAGATGGCAGTTCAGTACCAGGCCAGGGGTGGGGGCTGGCCATGCTCTTGTGTCTGCTAAAGTCTCCTCTGCCTCTCAGTTAGCCCACAATCCCATAGACCAATGCCACAAAAGCCATATACCTTCCTGACTGCCACAACTACCCCTACCCCTCCACTCACCCAGAGTCTCAGGTGTTAGCCGTTCGTGAGGACATGAAGTGTCGATTCATGTCCTCATGAATGGCCTAACACCTGAAACTGTTCATGTCAGGGTCCATGCTCAGTGTGTGCAAGCTGTCGCATGTGCGGCACACATAGGTAGGACGCTGATTCACACATCTGCTCGCTTTCCTGTTCACTTGTTGAGAAGACTCAATAAACCCAGGGCCTTGGCTGGAGCACAGGGGAGCGCATGGCCTCAGAGTAGAAGGTGCCACAGGCTTTAAGATGGCTGCCAGACTTTGCTTGGCATTTGCAGGCACACCATGTGGATCCTGGTGAGCTGGCTGGCCTTAGCGGCAGGGCTGGTGGCTGGAACACAGTGTCCAGATGGTCAATTCTGCCCTGTTGCCTGCTGTCTTGACCAGGGAGGAGCCAACTACAGCTGCTGTAACCCTCTTCTGGTGAGTGTCTCATGTCCCAGTTGGCAGCCGGGACCTTCTGAGGGGCTGGCTACCTTGGATTGGCCAGAGGAGGACTGGCACAGATCCTTTGGTTGATGTCATCTCTTCTTTCCAGGACACATGGCCTATAATAACAAGCCATCGTCTAGATGGCCCCTGCCAGATCCGTGGCCACTGTCCTGCTGGCTACTCTTGTCTTCTCACTGTGTCCGGGACTTCCAGCTGCTGTCCATTCTCCAAGGTGACAGCACCATTGGCTTGGGGAATTGGGGGTGTGCTTAAAATCTGGATTTACCCCTTTCCTTCACTCTAATAGTCCCAGGCAGAAGGATCTTGCTCACACGGGCTTCTCCTTGTCCATAGGGTGTATCTTGTGGTGACGGCCATCACTGCTGCCCCCAGGGCTTCCACTGTAGTGCGGATGGGAAATCCTGCTTCCGTATATCAGGTGCTGTGGGGCACAGGGAGGGGGACATGTGGGGAGGGACATCGGGTGGTTTTTGAAGTGCCCAGGATCCCAACTGCCTGGGTGGCCCTGATTCCTGAACAGAGGGGCAGTTCTGAGAGGAGAAGGTGACAGACAAGGATGCAGAACTCCAGGGGTTTGGGGATCTGGAGAGGCCATGCTGGAGTGATTTAACACCACCACAGCTTCACTGGATGCTTTAGCTGTCTTTCTGCAGTAGGGAGTAGCTGGTGGGATCCTGGGAGATCACCTAAGCCCTAGGACCAACCACTAAACCTCTTGTAGCTAGACCTGCACTTCTTCAGTGGTGGTACTGGGAATGATCTTTACTGACTGGATTAATGGGATTCTGGATTTTTCTTCTATCTGCAGATAACCTCTTGGGTGCTGTCCAGTGTCCTGGTAGTCAGTTCGAATGTCCCGAGTCCGCCACCTGCTGCATTATGGTTGATGGTTCTTGGGGATGCTGTCCCATGCCCCAGGTATGGGGAAATGGCGGTGACTAGCGGGTAGAGGGGTAGACCTGGGAGCTGGGGCTGATGCAGATGGATTTAGGACCATTGTCTGGTCTCAGGCCTCTTGCTGTGAAGACAGAGTGCATTGCTGTCCCCATGGGGCCTCCTGTGATCTGGTCCACACCCGATGCATTTCACCTGCGGGCACCCACAGCCTCCTAAAGAAGTTCCCTGCACAAAAGACCAACAGGGCAGGTGAGGAGGTCAGAAGCCACCCAGCCAGCCCCCAGGGGTGAAGCCACATTTAACTTCTGGCTGGGAAAAAGTTCCCTCCATCCCAGCAGCGCCTCCCTCATGCCTCATTGCTCTTTCAGTGGCTTTGCCTTTTTCTGTGGTGTGCCCTGATGCTCAGACCCAGTGCCCTGATGATTCTACCTGCTGTGAGCTACCCACTGGGAAGTATGGCTGCTGTCCAATGCCCAACGTGAGTGAATGGCTGGATCCCCCTGGGCCCGACACATCCTTACCAGGAGGCTTCGGGCACTTGCTGATCTCCTGAGAGCCTTAAGGCTCGTGCTGCCCCCTAGTGGCGGATTGGAGCAGTGTACGCTATCAGCCCGGCTTCTCCCTATACTCACTAAAGACTGAAGTTAAAGAGACTTATTCTTGTCCTAACCTAGGCCATCTGCTGTTCCGACCACCTGCACTGCTGCCCCCAGGACACTGTATGTGACCTGATCCAGAGTAAGTGCCTATCCAAGGACTACACCACGGATCTTCTGACCAAGCTGCCTGGATACCCAGGTACAGGACCAGATTGGACCCCATTTCATCTGCTCAATAAAGAGGGCTTCTCCTCAGTTATGGAACAGGGATTGGGTGGGTTTTAATGGCTGCCTGGAGGGACTGGGCAGGTGCAGACCCTCTACACTGGGCTGGCATGAGGTTCACTGTGGCAGGGATAGCTATGTGCTCCATTCTCAACACCTGGTCCCATTGCCTTTGGTGACTTGGTCTCTCCCCACCTCACAGTGAAGGAGGTGAAGTGTGACCTGGAGGTCAGCTGCCCTGATGGATACACCTGCTGCCGCCTCAATACTGGGGCCTGGGGCTGCTGTCCGTTTACCAAGGTACTTGGGAGCAGTGGGCACAGCGGTCCAAGCCGAGGGGCTAGCTAGCTTGACTCCAGTGCTTATTGGCTTCTCTCCGTCTGCCTTAGGCCGTGTGTTGCGAGGACCACATTCACTGCTGCCCGGCAGGGTTTCAGTGTCACACAGAGACAGGAACCTGTGAACTGGGTGTCCTCCAGGTACCCTGGATGAAGAAAGTCACAGCCCCCCTCAGCCGGCCAGACCCACAAATCTTGAAGAGTGATGTACTCTGTGATGATTTCACTAGCTGTCCTACAGACAATACCTGCTGCAGACTCAGTTCTGGGGACTGGGGCTGCTGTCCCATCCCAGAGGTAACATGGGAAGGGGGGCAACTCTGAAGGGGTGGAGTTAGCATTTTGGCCTGGGCAGGTGGGTGGCAAGAGTCCTGTGGCCTTCTTCTTCTTCTTCTTTTTTTTTTTTTTTTTTTTTTTTTTGTTTTTTCAAGACAGGGTTTCTCTGTATAGCCCTGGCTGTCCTGGAACTAACTCTGTAGACCAGGCTGGCCTCGAACTCAGAAATCCACCTGCCTCTGCCTCCCAAGTGCTGGGATTAAAGGCGTGCGCCACCACCGCCCGGCTGGCCTTATTCTTCTGCACTCTGCCTAGTCCAGGGTGGCACCCAGTGTTGTGACTTGTCCCCAGTGGGAGAAGCTATGAGCAGGTGAGGTAGACTCCCATGGTTCTCTGTAGGAACATTTTTCTCTGCCCACCCCTCCCTAGGCTGTCTGCTGCTTAGACCACCAGCATTGTTGCCCTCAGGGCTTCACATGCTTGCCTGACGGGAGCTGTCTGAAGGGAGACAGAGTGGTGGCTGCCCTGGAAAAGACGCCTGCCCGCCAGACAGCCCTGCCCCAAACTGGAGATATTGGTTGTGACCAGCATACCAGCTGCCCAGTAGGGCAAACCTGCTGTCCAAGCCTGAAGGGAAGTTGGGCCTGCTGTCAGCTGCCCCATGTGAGTCTCCACCCACTGCCCTGGGAGAAGGGAGCTGTGTTCTTGGGATGCGAGTGTGATGCCATTCCCTCGCTCCACAGGCTGTATGCTGTGAGGACCGGCAGCACTGCTGCCCGACTGGGTACACCTGCAACGTGAAGGCAAGGACTTGTGAGAAGGATGTGGGCTCCATCCAGCCTTCGGTGGGCCTGACCGTCAGTCCTAAGGTTGGGAATGTGGAGTGTGGAGAAGGCCACTTCTGCCATGATAACCAGACCTGTTGTAAAGACAGCCAAGGAGACTGGGCCTGCTGTCCCTACCCAAAGGTTGGTGCTGTCCCTAACCCTGGGGCTGAGTGTGGCCACGGGCTGTGTTCTGCCTTGCCCAGTACTTACTCTCCCTTGACCATCCAGGGTGTCTGCTGTATAGATGGACGTCACTGTTGCCCCGTTGGCTTCCACTGCTCAGCCAAGGGAACCAAGTGTTTGCGAAAGAAGACCCCTCGCTGGGACGTGTTTTTGAGGGATCCAGCTCCAAGACCACTACTGTAAGGAAGGGCTACAGACTAAAGAACTCCAGTCCTGGGAACCCTGTTCCGAGGGTATCCACCACTCAGGCCTCTCTAGCACCTCTTCCCCTAGAGTCTCCCCGGCCTACTCATTCTGAGTGACCCCATCACCATGGGAGGTGGGGCCTCAAACTAAGACCTTCTTTTATGGAAAGAAGGCTGTGGCAAAAGCCCCGTATCAAACTGCCATTTCTTCCGGTTTCTGTGGACCTCGTGGCCAGGTGCTCTTTCCCGATCCACAGGTGTTGTGTGAGCTTGCTTGTGTGTGTGTGTGTGTGTGTGCGGTGCGCGTGCGCGTGTTGCTCCAATAAAGTTTGTACACTTTCTTAACAGTGTCTGATTTGATGCGCCAGGGCCCTCCAGTACCAGCATTCCCATAGAAAAAAAAAAAAAACAACAAAACACACACACACATCTTTAACCTCACCAGCTTTATATTTTTTTTGTTGTCCAGAGTGTTATCACATCCTCAAGTCCCCAGGACCGCCCCAGCCACCAGCCCTGTGACACCCAAGCAGCACCCCTCCCCTCCCAAGGGTCCACAGAGATTGTCCCTCCCTTCCCAGCCCTCACCCTAGCAGCTGAGGCTGGCTCGCCTCTCCTGCTCGCCCACAATAGATCTTTCTATGTACAGCCTCGTTTATACAGGCACTGCTCCCCCACCCCAGCCCTCCTCCCCAGCCCCTCCCATAGGGGACCGGGTCCCTCCCACCGCCCTCTGCTTGGAGGCTAATCCAGGGTCCCTTCCCAAGACACTTCCCCAGCACAGACCACAGACGAGCTCAGTAGACCTCTGAGCTCCTGGCTAAGAGCGCGTGCCCCTCCGCCGCAGCATCCCGGGGCGCGCACTCTGGGGACAAGCAGGGGCGGTGGGTGACCCCCGGGCCGCACTACTTGACGTTGAATACCATTAGCGGCCGCTCCTCCCGCCGCTGCCACGGGCTCTTCTTGTCGCCAGCCTCGTCGCCCACCTCCGCCCCCAGCTCGTCCTCGGGGCTGGTGAGCGAATCGCGTCGCAGCTCACTGGCGCTGCTGCGGGAACTGTCCCCACGGCTGCGGCCCCGACCCCTGGGTACCGTGGCTGCCCGGCCTTCGGGTGCCACCACCTCGTCCAGCAGGGGCGTTAGCGAGTTGTCCTCCGGCGAGCAGAGGCCCGTGCGGCTCTCGCTGCTGCTGGGCTCTGTGTCTTCGCTGAGCGCCAGGCGCGGGGGCGCGGGCGGCGGCGGCGCGGGCGGCTGTGCGCGCTCCCGCTCCTCCCTCGCGGGCCGGCGGCGCGCAGGTCGAGCCTCGTGCACGTCGACGCCTGAGTCCAGGCTGGCATCGGTGCTGCGGCCGCCGCCGCCCGCCTGCAGGTCGATGTAGGAGTGTCGCACTTGCGAGTTGGAACGTCCGTCCAGGGACACGAACCAGGCGCGCGGGTGAGGCTTCACGCCCAGTTCCAGCAGCTTCTTCTCGGTCAGAGCCTGCAGCTCGCCGTTCAGCTGCGCCATGGTGGACTCGTTGAACAGCACCGGAATGGTGACCGAGCCGCTGACCGGTGCGGAGCGCCCGCCGCCCCAGCCCTCGCCGCCACCGCCGTCGCCTGCCGCACCCGCGTGGCCCTGCATCAGGGGGCGCTGGGGGTCGGGTTGAGGGAAGGGGCGCGCGGGGCCGGCGGCCGAACCCTCCGGCGGGGTAGCCTCGTCGCCCACTCCCGGGGCGCCCGCCTCTCCGCCCAGACGCACATAGTGTGCAGGGATCACCAGGGTGGGCATGACATTGCGGTACACGTTGTCCTTGAGGTGGTCGATGGAACCGCAGAAAATGAGCTGGCCGGGCTGGCTGAGGGACGGCGGCCGCGCCAGCTGGTCCACCGACTGTGACAGCAGAAAGTCGGGGGTCTTGCTCTCGGCCGCCCCCTTGTGGCCCAGATAATGGTCGAAGGACGGCGGCGGCGAGGGAGGCTCATGCAGGAAGGCCGCGGCCCCCGCTGGACCCCGCCGGTATTCGTCCAGGCTGGGCTCCAGCCCGCCAGGACCCTCGACAGAGCGGGCGCCCTTGAGCCCGGCACCCTCAGCGCTGCGGGCACCAGGAGGCTCGGCGGCTGGTCGGCTGGAGGAGCGCGGTTTGGCACGGAAGAAGTCATCCCGGGAGGATGCTAAGTCTCGGGAGCTGGAGAAGGCCGAGTGTAGGGAGCCTGGGGGAGGGGCCTCGGGGTCTCCCGACGACGTGGGCTCCAGAGGTCCCCCGCAGATGAGATGGAGTTGAGACATCGACGTAGCCTGATCTCGTTTGTTGTCCGAGGGGCCGGAGAGCTGCAGCTTGCGGTGCTGTTGTCTTGGCTTCAAGCAGCGTCTTCTGCAGAGAGGGAAAGAGACAGGCGCTCAGGAATGCTGAAAGTAAAGGTTATCTCCGTAAACCCCCACAGCTGCCAACACAAGGGATGAAGACAGCAGTGGGGTAGAGACGGTGGATGCCTGGGACGTTCGAGAGAAATGGTGGGGCACCCAGATGATGCCTGGAAGACCTGCAGGTCCTCCCATCTGTCACCCCTTTTTCTAAAGCCACAGTCTCTGGAGTCTTAGCTCTTGCATCGCCATTCTTTCCTGGGAGCACTTTGAGACTCTTCTAGAAGCATCTTTAGGACCCCAATGCAGAGCACAAGCGCAGGCCTAGGGATCTGGTGAGAGAAAGCGGCGCGGGCCCCAGGCGTACTCACCGGCAGTAGTAGATTAGTAGACACAGCAGAATGAGCACCAGCAGGGCTAGGGCTGCCAGGATGGTCAACAGGAAGATTGTGTGGTAGGTGCCGATGTCCTGAATGCCTGAGGTGATGGTAACCAGCCCTGTGCCAGGCAAGGGCTTAGGATGCCCTTCTTGCCTTTCACAAGGCCTGAGCTCTCCATAATGCCCCTCCCCGCTACCCCTCCCCTGCTGCCCCTCCCCACTGCCCACCAATCTCACCAGATGTAGGGGAGGCCATGGCAGCTACCCAGTACCCTAGCTGCGGGGAGACAAAAGTCCAGTAAAGCTGTCGGCCTTCTTTCCGAATCACACCAGTGCCATTTCGTACCCACAGCCCTGGAAAGAGGCCAGAGGACTTCATCAAACTCAATGTTCTGCCACCTCTAACAGAAGCCCCGCCGCTGGCACAGTCACCCTGCCCCTAACACTTACCACTCTTGGGGTCAAACCTCCAGGCTGGAATGCTGGTGCCCACAGCAAGGGCACGAGGCTCTGAGGGCACTGGCAGGGACAGGTGAATGGGGCCTGAGAGAGGCACCTCTGTCCCATTGCCCGTTAGCAGATGTACGCTCACCGCAGCTAGGGGTATCAGCTCCAGCCAGGAGCCATTGCCTGAGGGAAGACGACACTGGTACTAATGGCTGTGTCCTTAAGGAAGGAAGGTGTCTCCCCTCTACGTTAAGTACACGGCTTACCTGAGCTGGAGGCCTCCGTCCCCAGGAAGGCAGGGAAAGCCCTCATTTCCTGCTGGGTGCTGGCAGGTGTGAGCGAAGCCCAAAGCTGGCTGTAGGTGGAGCTGACGGGCAGGCGTGCAGCTCTGCGCTGGAACTGCACCCAGGGCTGGGAGCGGGCACCTGGATGGAAAGCAGGCACTGTGGTAGTCTGACCCAGACCAAAGCAGAAAGCAAGTATCCGAAAAAGAGAACCACTGGGTTAGGCCGATCGGAAAGGCCAGGGAGGATGGGAATATAGAGAGAACTGGATAGCCACAGATTGTTAACTTGAAGGGATGTGATACTGGAAATCACCCCCCCCCCCCAGTCCTGGTGATTGTGTGACCTTCCACAAATTACTCGCTTCCTCTATGTTTTCTTATAAACATATAAATGATGAGGGTCTTGGCGCTGAAGAGAAGGCACCGTGGTTTAGAGGGTGACTGCTCCGGGTTCTAGTCCCAGTACCTACATGGCAGCTCACAGCCACCTGTAATTCTAGTTCCAGGGGACCCAATACACAGAAATACACTCAAGCACACACACACACAGAGAGAGAGAGAGAGACAGAGACAGAGAGGGAGAGAGAGAGAGAGAGGGAGGGAGAGGTCATGTCCTGAGCTAACATCATCTGAGTGGCAGGCTTTGAGTTAGGTTATGGGATGCAGAACTAAGATTCCCTATCTTCATATTCAGGCTTCTCTCTCTCTCTCTCTCTCTCTCTCTCTCTCTCTCTCTCTCTCTTTCTCTCTCTCACATTATTTATTTATTTTGGTTTTGTGGGTTTTTTTTTTTTTTTTTTTTTTGAGACAGGGTCTCACTATGTAGCTCTGGCTCTCCTGACACTCACACTGTAGACCAGGCTATCCTGAAGCTAACAGACATCCTTCTGCCTCTGCCTCTGCCTCCTGAGTGCCCGGATCAAAGGCCTGTACTGCCACGGTTGGGCTGTATGTGCTGATCTTTGCAGTTTCTCTAGAACCTTCTGCCATGATGGAAAGAAGTGTTTTGTCTGGGCTGCCATTTAGCAGTCACTGGATACATGTGGCAAGTGAGCACAGTCTGGTGGCACACACGTGTAATGTCAGCACACGAGAGTCTGCGGCAGGACGGGGAGCCTCAGGCCAGAACTCTGAACTACAGAGTTCTGAGATACTGTCTCAAAAATTAGAAAAACAGAGAAAGGTGGCCGAGGAACAGAATTTACCTTTTAAAAATTATTTGTCCTTTATTTTTATGTGCATGAGTGTTTTGTCTGTATGTCTGTGTACCACAGGCGTGCAGTGCTCTTAGAGGCCAGAAGAGGGCGTAGATTTCCCCTGACAAGTTAGTCTGTGACGTACCATGTGGGTGCTGGGAATTCAATAGGATCCAAGTATTTGGAAAAGCAACAAGTGCTCTCAAGCACTGAACCATCTCTCTAGCCCCAAATTGTTTCCATTTAGATAGACACCCATTAGCTTACATTTCTCTCTCTCTCTCTCTCTCTCTCTCCTCTCTCTCTCTCTCTCTCTCTCTCTGTTGTGTGTGTGTGTGTGTGTGTGTGGTGTTGGGGCTTTGGGAGCAGACATATAAACAGAATTCCAATCCTCTGTGGTCATAGGTAACATTTATTAAGCTTCGAAATATGCTGGATGCTGTCCTAAGCAGGCTATGTATAGTAACCCCTTTAATTAGCCTAACAGCCCCTGAGGTATCAACTCCATTTTACAGATGCAGAAATTAAACTAGAACTTCAGCAACATACCAGAGCCACCATCCTGAGGCCTGGCCCTGTCACCCCACACCCCTCCACACAACTCTGTCCTGCTCGATGACTAAACATTGGCAGCCTGGGCTACCATGTGGGGTGTTGTAGGGAAAGGGAGAAAGAAAGTGGGAGTTGCCTTTCTGGACACAGAGGAGAGAGGCCCAGAGGTCACAGGCTACAATGGTGTAGCAGCTGGGGCATTCTGACCAGTATTGCCAACTCTCTGCACTTCACACCAAAAGCCAAGGAAACCACGAGAGAGCGGCAAGCTCTGGGGCAACAAAAATCCATTTGGCATTTTAGAGTCCCTGGGGGGGCATTGGAGGCCTCTGGTATGGGGCCATCCAGATGCAGATGGCAAACAATCAATCTGCCAATAATTCAATAAGAATTTAAACTGGGGAGGGCTCTCTCAAGCTCCAAACCTCACTGTGGCTCTGTAGTATTGGCCAAGCACCTTATACTGCATACCAGGCCAGAAAGTGCCCTGAACCTCACTGCCCCGCCTGCCTGCCTGCCAATTCCACCCACCTCTCTCCCCAGCCAGATGCCTCAGTTCTCCCTCTGCTCCCTTTATTAGCTCCACCGGACTCCCCCCCAAAGGTGAGGGGCGTTTCTGTCACTGCCCACCTGCTCTGTAATGCTCCCCTGGTTTGCAATGGTGTTTCTCTATCTTCCTGTTTGCCCATGACCACAAGGCAGGCTGTGGGTCTGTTCTTCCTCAGCCCCATGCCCAGCACTAGCCGTGTGCATGGCACAGGGCGGTGCAGAATAGAGATTAAAGCCTTGTGCAGACGGACCATCGAGGACGGCTCCAGGCCACTGGATAGATGTCCAGTTGCCCTAGAAAGCCCTCATGACTTCAGAACAGCCAGGCACCCAGTAGGTGCACAACAAATACATGTAGATCCACTGAAGATAAACAGATCAGGGAGGTGGGAATCGGGAAAAGAGAGAAATCACAAAAGCCCCAAAGAAACTATAAATATTTATTAAATACCTGTTTTTTTTCCTCTTAACACATTTGATGCAATTTTTTTTTTTTACCTTAATTTGATGGAATAAGTATTCCCTTCCACATCTCATACATGCATTAAGTATGGCTCAGAGAGGTTAAGTGACTTGCCCAAGGACACCCAGCTACTGTGTGAAGAAGCAGAGGTTTCTGCATACAGGTCAAGGAAGGGAGAGGAGCTATGGAACAAAGGGCGGGGTGGGGCTTACCTGGAGAGCCTAGGAGGATGTGCACAAGGTCCTCATACAGGATGAGGGTGGCTGGCCGCTCTGGGAGCAGGTAGAGGCTGACCGATGCATACACTGCAAGACGGGTGGCCTGTCAGCTCTAGAAGAAGCATTCCCTAGGTACCCCCTTCGTCTTCGTCCCAGCGGCTCCATCCTCCCACACCCCATTATGCCCCAGCCCAGGCAGCAGCTGCTGGGGAACTGCCCCTCCACCCCCAAGGACTATTTTGGGAAGGGGCTGATGGTGGGTCAGCTGCTGTCCAACCCGCACCCACCCCCCTCCACCTGCCCCTGCACTCACACGGCAACTTGTCAACACGCCATGGCACTGAGTTGGTGAGGAAACCCGGGCGGGCAGCAGTGACCAACACCCAGGTACCCAGGCGGTAACTGAGGGTAGTGTGGCCACGCCCTCCGAGTCCGTGGTACCAGCAGCCAGTAGAGTGCGGTTCCCAAACACGTCTACTGAGGCCCGGGCCAGGGGCACCAGCTCCCCGCTCACATATACCTGTACCTTGATCAGGATCTCTGTGGGAAGACGGGGTGAGGGGGATGAGGAGTGAGGAGGAGGGCTGCTGGGGTGGGGGTTGGGGGCTGACTCCAGCGCGGTGCTGGGGATCAAATCCAGGGCATCTATCAGTGGGTTGTGCCTTCTGTCAAAGCTGGCAGAGGAGGAGAGAGGGCTATCCCCTTTCACCAGCGCTAGCCCATGCACACTTTCACATCGCTAAACTCAGGCAATGCCTGTGATGGGTGATGTCATCGTTATAATTGACAGCATTCCCACCCCACCCCCATTCTTACTGGTTCACAAAATAGGAATATATCTTAGAACCAGCGAAATGCTATGTTTGTTAAAATATGCCTCAGCCCATTTTACAGATAAAGAAAGTGAGGCTTAGAAGGTGTTAAGTCTTTGTACTATGATTAAGTGAGAAATCTGAGCTCTGAACCTAGTAGTCCACTTCTAGAATATAAAATGCTAGTCAGTCGACCCTAAGAGACCAATGGTCTATGGAGAGGAGAAGAGAGACCAAGAAAGAATGAGTCAGGGGAGCATGGGGAGCCTCAGGTGGAGGGGAGAGGGCAAGATCAAGTAACTTAGAGGAAGGATGGAAGCTGGGTCCCCACTTGAGTTCTCAAGTAAGAAAAAAAAAAAATCGCATCAAGCCACTAAGGAACCTGTCACTTCTTGCACAGACACCCTTTCCAGGATCCTTTCAAAAACCCGTTTCCCTTCAAATTTAGGGACCAGCCCCAGCTCCTAAGCCCAAAAGAGTATCTTCATCCCTCCCTTCATGTCTATAGCTGGTCAGCTACAGTCAGTCACCATGGCAACGCCCTCATTCCTCCCATGAGCAAAGGAGCTGGGGCCCTGATGAGGAAGGGCTACATGGAAAAGCAGATCCAGGCCCGAGGGAAATAGTGTGCAGGGGACTGGGAGGGAAGCATAAACCCTCTCCCCAACCTCCACGTCTCCAGGGTAACCTGGCCACGCTGGCCCTGAAGGGGAGGTGCTCGGGTTTGGATGGGTGAGGAGGACTTGAGTTACTCTCATGGATTTCAACAGGTTGCCTCGCCATCTAACCCTTCCACTCAACGCCAGCTTTTCCCTCAAGACGGGGCCCCGCCCCTGCCTTCCTAATGAGTGTCAAAGATGGGGAGGTTAAGATGCTCAGGAGGCAAGTGAAAGATGCACTGGATGCTGGGGGAAATCCCATATAGAGAAGGAGTCTGGAGCCTGGAGCTGAGAGCAGAAGGGGCGGGGCTGGGGGCGTGGGCAACCACAGAACCTCAAGGAGGCCTTTCCCTGACTTGACACTCAACAGTGACAGGTGTCTCTTCTCAGGCTTCCAACGCAGACTACCACGCCTGGTCCTGGCATCCCATCCAGCTATTCCCAGAGCTCACCTCCCTCTCCAGGATAGGCCAGAGTCTAGCTTTTCAGGGTGGGGCACCCACTCTGCCCACTCCCACACTGGCTCTCCAAGGAGTGGCAGTCTCCTGCCCCAGTAGGAATTCTGAGAAGCTAAAAGAGTCTGACTGCTCCCGGCCCCCATCCTAGGCTAGGAACAGCTGGAGAGAGCAGCTGGGAAGAGGGCATCCAGGAGTCTGAAATTTTGTCGCTTGAGGGAAGCCTTTTGGCTCAAGGGCCAAAGCCTCAAAAGAGGGGAGGGACCTGGGAAACAAAACCGAGGTGGGCAGGTAAGGCCCGAAGAAGTATCAGCGCCACGCTAGGAGGTGGGGCAGGTGTCTAGCAGACGCGTTTCCCCTCTTCCCCACAGCCTGGGCTCCCAGCCAGCTGCCTGAGAGAGCCCCCAATTCTGGCTCTATTCCAGCCAATTCCCTGGGCCCTCCCTCCCCTGGGGTGCAGCGTCTTGGAGGAGGAGCTTCCTAAGAAGCTTGGGCCTCTTCTCCAAGAAATCAGGGGAGACTGAGGCACAGGAAGATCCCTCCCCACCCTCAAAGCCTGACATTCCATACAGTATCTGCATCTCTCCACTTAGCCCTGCCTCATTTCAGGAGGAAATCGGACCTCCTCCCTTCATCCGGACCCTACTTCCCTCAACTAGAACCCCCCCTTCCGCCTTTCCTGCTAGCTTCTGGTGTGTGTGTAGGGGGGTGGCGTAAGGAGCAAAGAACACTGTTCCAGGATGGAGCCACAGGCAGGAGAAGGAACAGCAATTGTGGGTGGTGGCGCAGGAACCAGACCGGTGGGAGAGGAAAGCAGGGATGAGGAGGGGAGAGGCCTAGGTCACCCAGGAGTGAGCTGTGGAGTCAGGGTCTCCAGCTCCCACCGCAGGGGTTGGCTCTACTCTCACCTCACACACCCATGTGGGCCAGGTTAGGCATTAGGAGGGTCAGGGTCTCCTTTGGGGGCCGGGTGGGGGGGGTAAGTGAAATGAAGAGGGGAAGAGCTGGAAGCTGGTAGAGGAGAGGTAGCAAGAGACAGGCTGGACAAGGACCCAGACACCTGCCCTCTCAGCTGGTACTGCCCACAGCTCGCCAGCCAGCTCAGCATGGCTCCGTGACCACAGCCCTGCCATGCGCCCTGAGCTGGGAATCACAATAACGCCTGTTCTCAGCCTCCCCCCAATGCATCCCCTCCCTCTAGCATGAGCTGATCAGTGTTTATTTGGTGCACCCCAAATTTTAAACCTGGGGGGTTGGCTGGAAGCTGTCAGGCTCCTGGGTGAAAACCCCATCCGAGCAGTCAATCCCGCCCACAGCCTCACCCACTCCCCCTCTCCCCTCCCCCCTTGCAGCCCAGCTCTAAGCTCCCAGCCCCAGTCCGGCCAGGGTGGCAGCCGATGCCTGCGCCCCCACCCAGCCCGGGTCGCAGCTAGGGACCCGCGGGGAGCTGCGGAGCCGGCGCCCGCCCCAGCCCGCCCCTGGGCGGGTGTCTTCCGCAGACAATAGCTCTGGCTGCAGTGCCTCGCGGACCAGGAGGGAGAAAAACAAGTCGGAGGAGGCGGCAGCGCCGAGCCTGGAGACCCTCGCCCTCCCCATTGTGTCTCCCCAAAACCCCCGCAGCAAACAGTCCCCCAGTCTCTCCCCCAGAAGCACCGATCTCAGGTCGCCTTCCCCTATCCTGGGAGCAGAACGCACCCCAAGTCACTAGCACCGTGAAGAGGGGGCCAGCGGTGGCAGCCGATCACGGGGTACAGGCCCAAGATCGCCGCCCCTCGAGGCCGAGACTCACCCTGCGGGCTGGGGGGCTCCGGCGGAGACTTGCCGGGAGCCCGGGAGGCGCCGCCGAGCAGCAGCCCCAGCAGCGGCAGCAGCCGCGCGAGGACGCCGGGGCCACTCGGCGGCGGCATCGCGGGGCTCGGCCGGGCCCTAGCGGTCCATCGCTGCCGCCTGGCCCTGCTCGGCCGGCCCCGCTCAGCCCCAGCTCTGCACTGCTCTGGGCAGCTCCGGGTTGGGCTCCCGCTCCGGCTGCGGCGCCCGCTCGGCGCGATTGTCTCCGCCCGGAGCGGCCGCTAGCGCCCCCTGCAGTCGGCACCCGACACGGCGGTCCAGCGGGCACCGCCCCCTCGAGGCCCCGCTCTGCCTGCAGCCCACCCGGCAGTCCCCACCCGATAACCCAAGACTCCAGACAGCAATGGAGTGCAGCGATTAGTGGGCAATTAGCTGGGTTGGGGTTGGAGAGCTCTTGAGATGTGGTGTAAAATTGAGGGGTAGGAGAATGGCTATTGCCTACTCCTAAGGGTTGTTAGTTGGAAAGAGTGAGACTCCCCTTCTCCCACACGGAGAACTCAGTAGTGTTAAGGAGGCTACAGTCTCCATCCAGTATTGGGAAGCTGACCTGTGGTCATGTCAGCACCTCCCTCCATGACTTCCATTCAGAAACAGGCTAGGCAAGACAAGTTCCTTACAGCCTTCCTGGTCTCTCTCTTGCTTCAAACAGGATGGTCTGAAGTTCACTAGGTAGCCCAGACTGGCCTCGAACTCATGGCGCTTTTCCTGCCTCTGCCTCCAGAGTGTTGGGAATTCAAATGTGAGCATCTATATTCTGCCTCACTTATCCTTTAAAGTGACAATCATAATAATCTCTACCTAGTAGTGTGGTTGAGATGCCCGCGCGCGCGTGTGTGTGGTGTGTGTGTGTGTGTGTGTGTGTGTGTGTGTGTGTGTGTGTTGGGGGACAGGGGGGATGTCATGCAACTTTAATTCCGGCAGGCAGAGCTCTGGGAGTTCAAGGCCACCTTGATCTACATAGCCAGTTCCTGGTACTCCAACACAAGTAGACAGGAGCACCAGTGCAATAAATGGTGCTATTGTTGGCCGGGGGAGGGGCCTGCCTCCCTTGGAGTAATAAGACCCCCCTTCTTCTTCAGAAGACATCTGGCTAGAGAGGTCTTGGAGAGGTGGAAGCAGACGCCTCTCCCACAAGAGAATCTCATTGGTTCCGTCATCATGATTGACAAATTGGATCTTCCTTCGCTGAACCCCACGTTTGAAGACTAGCCCCTTAACAATCTTTCTCTCCTTATCATTTCTGGCTGTCACCATCCTTAGCTTCTCTTTTGCATGGTTCTCTCTGTCATGAACTCACCTCTTCAGCAAGCCTGCTACCCAGGAGGAGATCTATAACAAGGATGGCTTCCCCTAGAGGACACAGCAGGCTTCCCTCTGACTAGGTCTCTCCACTTAAGGGGGCAAAGCCACCAGGCCTTTCCCTTCGTCCCTTCCTTTTCCCTTTCCCTCTTTTCCTTCTTTCCTTTCCCTCCCTTCCCTTCCATCTGTTTCCTCTTCCTCCTCCTTTTTGGCAATGTCTCACTATGCAGACTAAGCTGTCTTTGAACTCACCGCCCCCGCCCCCCCCAATCCCTCCCCACCTTAGACCCTGGAGTAGCCAGCCAAGCATAGAGGGGATCCCATGGATCGCCCCCTTTTAAATAGAGATTTCCATGTAACCATATTTCCCAGTCCTGTGCTTATGTAACCATTTTTTTTTTTTTTTTTAAACCTAAGCACAGGCGTTAGCGCTGATCCTTGGTGAATTTCATCGTGTTGGTCTCAAGCCGACTTCACAATCTGTCAGGGCTCCCTCGAATCTGCCTCGCTTGCCCACTGTATCATCCCTGCAACTGCTGAAGCCAGGAGCTATCTGTGGGGCAGAGAGGCTTCTGCCGCCTCCATCCAAGGACCTCCTGACGTCTCTAGGCAGCCCAGAGTTGGCATGGAGCTGAGACATCCCAGAAAGATCCCTCCCCCACCGCACCCCAGTTTTAAAATCATTCAGATCTAAATCCCAGCCACTATGATCCTGCTCCTATTTCTCTTGTCTGTGAAGACCAAGGCTAAAGTGCTTTGCGGGATCAAGTTAGGTGGTCTGGGCCATTCAGTTGCAATGACCGACGTGAGAGGAAATTTGGCTGGTGTTCAAGGATCATGGCTTAATCTTTACTTAAATATTCAGTCACCCAACTAGAAACCTGTTCTGGAACTTGCCATGCATGGATGTCAAAATTCTTGTTTTCAGAATTTACCACTTACCCCTCTGGGTACAAACAAGTACCGGCGCTGGTGAGGGGAATCTACCCACCTATCCTGTCCCTGGACACGTAGCATTGAGTTCAATGTTCAAGGTGTGTCTGCTCAGCTGCCACCCCCGCCTCTCTAACAGACATGTGCCCCAGGGCCCTCCCCACCCGGCTGCAGTCACAGCAACCCCCCTCTTTGCCAGAACTTGCTCCCTTGTAACTGGCAGCAATTTCTTTTCTGAACACTTGGCTCCATGCAGTGGCTTGGCTCTTCCATTTCTCAGTCAACCGCCAGAGCCCTGTCCTTGGCGACCTCACTACCCTTTGAAAACTCTGCAAAGTGGCAACTCCACCAGCGCCCGCTGATGTCCTCGCCTCACCACTCCATCTCTCCCTCCCTCCTCTCATCTCCTTCCCTTCTTCTCATCCACCCCGCCCTCCCTTTCTCTGTCTTTCTGCCCACCCTCAGTACCGTAGATTGAACTCAGGGTCTTGGACATAGTAGGCAGATTCTTTCCCACTGAACGATATCTTAGCTTTCTTTTTTCTTACTTTTTAAAAATGTGATAGAAAGGGCTGGAGAGATGGCTCAGCAGTTAGGAGCACAGATTGCTCCTCCAGAGGTCCTGAGTTCAATTCCCAGCAACCACAGGGTGGCTCACAACCATCTGTAATGGGATCTGATGCCCTCTTCTGGTGTATCTGAAGACAGCTACAGTGTACTCATATAAATAAAAGAATAAACAAATCTTTTTTTAAAATGTGATAGAAATAGGGACCTTTATTAAGAAAGAATGGGAGTAGGGTATGCTGAGGAAAGGCATTGACTTAGGGGTTTTAGTACCTTGACAAAAACACCATGACTAAAAAGCAAGTTGGGAAGGAAAGGGTTTATTTGGCTCACACTTCCAGATCACAATACATCACTGAAGGAAGTCAGGACAGGAACTCAAGCAGGGCAGGAACCTGGAGGCAGGAGCTGATGCAGAGGCTATGGAGGGGTGCTGCTTACTGGCTTGCTTTCCCTGGCTTGGTTAGTCTGTTTTCTTATAAAACCCAGGACCACCAGCCCAGGGTTGGCACCACCCACAATGGGCTGGGCCCTCCCCCATTGACGGCTAGTGTGCTAGAATTGAGAAAGCGGCCTACAGCTGGATGTCATGGAGGCATTTTCTCAACCAAGGCTCCTTCCTTTCTGATGACTCTAGCTTGTGTCAAATTGACGTGCAATAGCAGACAGTACAGGCGTACACTCAAAGCCCCGTCTTTTTTTTTTTTTTTTTTTCTTTTTTTGGTTTTTCGAGACAGGGTTTCTCTGTATAGCCCTGGCTGTCCTGGAACTCACTCTGTAGACCAGGCTGGCCTCGAACTCAGAAATCCGCCTGCCTCTGCCTCCCAAGTGCTGGGATTAAAGGCGTGCGCCACCACCGCCCGGCTTAGCCTCAAACTCTTAACTCAATCAAACTTCTGATCCTACTCTCTTCACTGCATGAATTCTGGTTTAACCTGTATGTGCTACCACTCCTGGTTTACACAGTGTTATGGATTGAACCTGACCAGAGTTTCCTGTATGCTAGGTAAATACCCTAACAGAGCTATATATCTCTATAGGCATAATACACACACACACACACACACACACACACACACACACAAACACACACACGATTGCTTTTTGAGACATCATCTCAGAATAAGCTGCCCATGCTAGCCTTGAACTCATTCTGTAGCCTAAGCTGGCCTTGAACTCACTCTGTAGCTCAGGCTAGCCTTGAACTCACTCTGTAGCCCAGGCATGCTGTGAACTTGTGATCCTCCTGACTCTATCTCTAGAATTAGCTAGAATTACAGATCCTTCTCTCTATTCTCATCCATAGCCCGGACCAGCACTGACTACATCTTTATTTCTTGGTTTACTTCATTCATCTTCTTGAACATAGGTCCCATGGGCTAGAGACTAGCTTTATTTACTGCTCAGCCCAGCTTTGGAATAGTCCAAGCACATGTTAGGTGCTCAACAACCATTTCTGGCACATGTGAACCAACAAACCCCACCTGACTCTAGAGGATAGCCTGACCTCTACTCCGCCCCCACTTGACCTTGATCCCTACAGCTGGAAATCCGCCTTGTATAACTCATAGCTTTTTTTTTTTTTTTTTTTTTTGGTTTTTCGAGACAGGGTTTCTCTGTGTAGCCCGGGCTGTCCTGGAACTCACTCTGTAGATCAGGCTGGCCTCGAACTCAGAAATCTGCCTGCCTCTGCCTCCTAAGTGCTGGGATTAAAGGCGTGCGCCACCACTGCCCGGCACCTCATAGCTTTTAAAGTAGAAGATCTGTCTCCTCAGAAAGATCAGCAGCAGGGCAGCAGGGGACATCTGCTGTCCCCTCCCTGGAGTGGCAACTGTCCTCCACAAGCTTAGCCCAGCTGGCTTCTTCTGCCTCTCTTCCTTCAAAACAGTACTTTAAAGGGGGAAAGAGAGGAAAGAGGTGAAGGTTATTTTCCCAAGTCTTGGACTATCTCTGAGTTCGGAGCCAGCCTGGTCTACACAGTGAACTCTTGGTCAGTTAGGGCTACATAGTGAGATTCTGTCTCAAAACAAAAGAGATACAAAGCTGCCTACCAGGGACCCAGCACTACTTCTCTGGTGCTCCTAATCCCCAACTTACTGTCTCATGGGAGGCCCTTCTGATTCCTCTCTCGCTTGCTCACCCCTGCCGCCCTGCTCTCTGCTCTGGGGCAGCCATTTGCTGTGCTTTCAGTACTGACTGTGTTCAAGCTTCTACCAGCCTTAGTCCCCACAAATATCCCCCCAGCTCCCGCTTATTCTCAGACCCCAAGGCAGCATGGTGGATATTGGTGTCAAGCTCTTTATTAGGCGGTAGGAAAAGGGAAGCACCCAGTCTGCTGGGAAGGGAAGGCCCCATGGATCGAACCCATGGACTTCTGAGCAGAGGCGACTGGCTGGAAACAGGAAGCAGGCACTCAGCCTTCCCACCAGCCCCCATCCCCACTCTGCTGTTACTCTTCATCTTCCTCCTCCAGAGGTGGTCGGTTCCGCTTGAAGAAGCCAGCCTAGAGGGGGAAGGGCACAAGGACAGGTTACCTGCTCCATCAGCTGCCTCAAAACCCATGCAATGGAGCTGTAGCCCCAGCATCAAATCCCTGAGAAGTGGGATTTTTAAAATTGGGAGATGCTTCCTTCATTGATTAAAGAAAAAAGTTATATTTTATTTATTTATTTATTTATTTATTTATGCATGTGCATGTTTGAAGATCAGACGACAGCTTTTAAATATTGGTTCTCTCAGCTGGGCAGTGGTGGTGCATGCTTTTAGTCCTAGCACTCAGGAGGTAGAGGCAAGCAGATGTTTGAGTTCAAGGCCAGCCTGGTCTACAGAATGAGTTCCAGGACAGCCAGGGCTACACAGAGAAACCCTGTCTCGAAACCAACAACAACAAGGTTCTCTCCTTCTACTATATGGGTCCCAGGGTTAGAGTCATTAGACTTGGTGGAAAGTACCTTTATCCCCTGAGCCAACAGCAGCCCTTGTTGTGTTTTGTTTTGAGACAGGATCTCCTGCAGCCCAGGCTGTCCTAGAACGCTCTGTGCAGCTTGTGCTCCCAGACATGTAGGATTACGTTTTTGTCACCATGCCTGGCTTTAACTTTTTTCCTCTCTACATAACTCCCTGTGTTCCCCAGTGCACAGAAATGAGTGACCCTCTTAGGAACCAGGGTCAGGGTCTGGATGGGAGGTTCTCCGCCTGTGGACCCAGACTGCTTTGGGAGTTGAAAACCCTTTCACATAAGTCCATTGGAAAACATCGGATATTTACATTACAATTCATAACTGTGGCAAAATCATAGTCATGAAGTAGCAACAAAAATAATTTGATGGTTTGGGTCACGACAACACAGGGAACTGTATATAAAGGGCTGCAGCATTAGGAAGGTTGAGAACCACTGGTCTAGATCCTTCAGTTTCTCATCTCACTAAGGGGAAGGATAGTACCGAACTCTGTCATAGTCAGCTTCAGTAGTTTGACACAAATGTGAAGTCACCTGGGAAGAGGGGACCTTAAACATTACCTAGGTTAGTCAGGTATGATGGTGCACACCTCTCATCCCAGCAGTTGGGAGACAGAAACAGGGGATCTCTGAGTTCCAGGCTAGCCTGGTCTACAGAGCAAGTTCCAGGGCAGCCAGGGCTACACAGAGAAAACCCTGACTCAGGAAAACAAACAAAAGATACAAACAAAATTACCTAGACAGATTAGCCTGTGGCCATATGCCTTTGAGGCATTCTCTTTTTATAAAAATGTAATTTAAATTTTGATTGATATGTATGGGCATTTTCATTTTGCCTGCATGTGTGTCCTGCATGTGTGTTCATGCACTACATGCATGCCTGGTGCTAAAGAAACCTGAAGAGGCAGTCAGATCCCCTGGACTGGACTTACATAGGGTTGTAAGCTACTATGTGGGTGCTGGAACACAACGCTGGTCCTTTAGAAGAGCATCTCGTGCTCTTAGCTCACCCTTACAGTTCCATGAGACATTTTCTTTTTTCTTTTTTTTTTTTTTTTTTTTTTTTTTGGTTTTTTGAGACAGGGTTTCTCTGTGTAGCCCTGGCTGTCCTGGAACTCAGAAATCCACCTGCCTCTGCCTCCCAAGTGCTGGGATTAAAGGCGTGCGCCACCACCGCCCGGCGAGACATTTTCTTAATTGCTAATTGAAGTAGGGGCCCAGCCCAATGTGTGTGGTGCCCTCCCTGGGCAGTTGGGCCTGGGCTATATAAGAAAGCAAGGAAGTAAGCCTCTAAGCAGCGGCCCTTCAAGGTCTCTATCCACTTCAGTTCCTGCCTTGTTTTATCTCGCTTACTGGGAAGTGTAAAATTAAACAAATCTTTTCCTCCCCAAGTTTCTTTTAGTTATGGTGTTTTATCACTGCAACAGAAACCTAACTAGGTCAGGAGGTGAGCCCTGCCCATAGCAGTCAGGAAACTCTGAGGGCAAGTCTCAGTTTCTTCTGACTTCCTGACAGCAGGGGGTTGTGAGGGAAGGAATCCGAAGGCCTGCAGATTTCAGGCGTTCTGTTTGAGGGGTGGGGGTGGGGAGGGATGGTACTTGCCCAGCACAAGTCCTCAGAAAAATGGCATTCTAATAGCGGATATGGAGATGAGATAGGTAGGTCTTGTACCCCCATCTGCTAGACTATGGCCACCTGGGAAGTCTGTACCTCCCCTTCAGCCTTACCTTCCACATGGCCAAAACTAGCAGGGTCAGCAGCAGCAGACCGCCCAGCACGCCCACCAGCATCCACCAGACAGGAACGGCCTTCTCCTCCAAGGCCCGAAGCAGCTGTGTCTGCACCTGAGGGCAAAATGGATGTCACTTCAGGGGGCCTGTGACCGGGATGCCCAGCCAAGCCATCTCCTAGTAACCATATCTCAGTCCCACAGAGACCCCGCCCCTCTTCCTCGGATCTTGTCCTTCAATCCAGGGAGGCCCCACCCCTCAACCCTGGCGTGGTCCCGCCCCACGCAGGCTGGGCGCTGACAGCGGTAGAACTAGGGTCTTACCAGAGCTTGCCCGCTGGGCAAGCTGATCACCGGCACCGAGTAAGGTAGGGAGGAGACGTTGAACCAGGCGTGCGACTCCAGCACAAACTGCTCTTGCGGCCTCTGTAAGGGGCAGGGGGTGATGGTCGCTTACCGCAGCTACTCCAGGCCTGGAGATGGCCGCAATCCAAGCTTTTGAGTTCTGCCCGGGTTCTACCTCACCCCCGCCCCAAGGCAAATCTTCCCTAGGCCTGTGTGAACCTGCTCAAACCCAGAGCAAAGTCCTAGCCCCGCCTCCACAGGCCCCGCCTCCGCGGGCCCCGCCCCTGTCCCCTCCCACCCGCGTCCAGCCCCTACCTGGAGGAGCCTGAGTAGCCCCAGCATGGCTTGTACTGTGACCATGGCCCGCTGCCCGCGCACCATCTCCCGCAACTCACACTCCACCACCGTACAGGGCGCTGAGCCATCGCAGCTCTGAGGGGGATGTGTCATAAGTTCACAGGCTCTCCTGCCAATCATCCCCCATCAATCAAGGACCCAACACGGAGAGCCAGGAGGGTCAGGAAGCACCGGTCTCTGGCTGAGCTTCATTTGATGGTTTCCTCTATATTCCATTTGCTCAACAATCCAAGGATACAGGGATGAGGCCCAGAGGCAGGGGTCATCCATAGCCTGCGGCACTCGGTGTTTTTGTAACATTGATTTGGCATTTTTTTTTTCCGGTTTTCAAGACGGGGTTTCTCTGTGTAACCCCCTGGCTATTCTGGAACTAGTTCTGTAGATCAGACTGGCCTCCAAATCAGTGATCTAATTGCCTCTGCCTCCCGATTGCTGGGATTAAAGGCGTGCACTACCATTGGCTCACTTTGGTATTTTTTCAAAGGAAAACAAAAGGAGACACACACACACACACAGAACCCACATGTTCCCTCTGCCCCAGCCAGCCCAGCATCTCACCAGCACCACTGTCCCTGCCTCCCACCTTCTCTGGTTTCTAAGGGCCCCAGCTGGAACCCGCTGAGCCTTCTCACCACCAGAACTGGGTCCTGCTGCCCTGGCTGCTTGGGTCCCTGCAGGGATGCCTGTCTGCGATCACGCTCGTGATGGACCAGGTGAATGGAAGAAGAGCTGGGAGTGGGTAGCCTCTGGTCCACCTGGGGGGACAAGGGAACAATCAATTCACTTCCAGGGTCTGCGCCCACACCCTGTTCTGACTGTCTGTCTGTTGTCTCGTATAGCTCCTTCTCTCTCCCAGAACCTTACCCTGAGGAGCTTGGGGGCCGGCTGTGTGGAGCATACGAGACCCCCCTGCGGCTGCACATCCAGGATATAGAGCAGGTCCGAGGGCTGGGACTGGCCAGGAAGGTGAATGACGAGTCTGAGGCCATTCACAGTGCCAGGGCCATTGTTGTGGAGCTTGGGGGTGGAGACAGCGGAATGGCTGGTGGCTCAGCTGCTAGGCTGTAGCACCCAGGACCTCCCCACCCCCTACTCCCCCTTACTCAGAGGCCCCTCCCTACCTCATAGGTGTGTTCCACCCTGGAGACCCAGCTGTCCAAACCATTCTGCTCCCTGTCACCTTCTTCTGCTGCTACCACCAAGGAGGCAGGGAAGGAGTTCCTGGAAGTGCCCAAGTCCCCAGGGTGCATCTGACTCCCTGACGGACCTCTGGAGGATCCTCCAGGACCCCGGAAACTTTACCCTTTATGAGACCCTGGGGACGGGACCCTTCCACATGCTAATCATGCGTTATACCAAGCTACACGCCCACCTCCTCCCAACCCGTAGGCCCCACTGCCATTTCCCCTTCCCACGCCTTGTCTCTCACCCTCGAAGCTCCACTGTGGCTTTAGCTTGGATTGCCACAGACAACAGCAGAGCCTTACTGTTTGGATTCTGGCTGTTCTTGCTGGAGGGAAGAAGGACAGCAGAATTTTAGATGGCTCAGGGGGAGTTAATCCCACCCCAAAGAGCACACCTCACTGGTTAGACCTGAAAAAGGATGTCCACTAGGACCCCAAGACTCAGAGACAAGTCACTGAGGAAGACTGAGAACAAGGCTCTTTGGAAGGCCTTCCGGGGCGGAAGGTTCTGTATGAGGGTCGGGTGGAGGAAGGCTGGTAGGCGCCTGCGCTACCCAGCTCAGTACCTCCTGATCTGCAGCTGGAAGGACACAGACTCTCCAGCTCCTTCCAGGTCCTCAGCGCTTACCAACATCGTAATTCCTATCTGGAAGAGGGAAAATCCAAAGTCACCACCCGAGTGTCCACTCTGTGCCGAGTCCTCCTACTCCAAAGCCACCCCGATTATCCTCCACCTGCATACCCCCAGGGGCTTCTCCACCCTGGGCTGTAGCTGGAGTCCCATCACAGAGACCTTACCTGGGTGTCCTTTTTCATGGGGTTACCCAGCTCACAGAGTGCCACTCTGGACTCATTCTCCTTCTTCTGAGCACAGACCAGCCTCTCAAAGCCCTGGGGGTGCACAGACAGGTGGGACAGAGCAGTGTGGGCGTGGGGTGTCCTATATGTCTGCAGAAGACTTGCTGGACAGTTGTGGGGGAGGGGATTTCAAGGGACTGCCACCTCCTATCTCTCTATTGCTCCTACTGCTGCATCATTTTTGCTATTTTTAAAGGATTTTCATTGCCTGGCAGTGGTGGCGCACGCCTTTAATCCCAGCACTTGGGAAGCAGAGGCAGGCGGATTTCTGAGTTCCAGGACAGCCAGGGCTATACGGAAAACCCTGTCTCGGAAAAAAAAAAAAAAAAAAGGATTTTTATTTTGGAAATAAAAAAATATTACCCAGAGTGACCTACTTTGCTACAAATTATATCAACAAAATAAAGCCAGATGTGGTGGTGCTGCACACCTTTAATTCCATGCACTCGGGAGACAGAGGCAGGTGAATGGATCTCTGAGTTGGAGGCCAACATGGTCTACAGAGTGAGTTCCAGGACAGCCAGGACTACACAGAGAAACCTTGTCTCAAAAAAAGGGATGGGGGAGGGGCTGAAGAGATGACTCAGTGGTTAAGAGCACTGACTATTCTTTTGGAGGTCCTGAGTTCAATTCCCAGCAAACACATGGTGGCTCACAACTGTAGTAGAAGGAATTATTTAACCCCAAATTTGCCGCTGTAAGTCTCCTACCCAAATGAGACCAGTAAAGGAAGACACAGCTCAATAATTATGATAAATAGCACGCCTGGGTTGGGCAGATTTACCACTACACTACTCTAATCCCTGGCTATGAGATCCTTTATAACTTGCAGTTTTATCCAGGCCGTGTGGTTGTCCAGCTTTGTTGTCGGCTTCCTTCTACCGCTGGCTTCCTTCTGGTTCAATTTCTTCCTGCTGCTGCCTCTCTCTTCTCCCTCTGCTTCTGCTTTCTCCTTCTGCATCTCCCAATGACTTCCTCTACTTCTGCTTTGCTTCTGCTCTACCTTTTATATCGAATCCTCTCACTCTCTCCTCCTCTAAGCCTTTTTCTCCGCCTCCCCTTCTACTGCCCAATCTCTGACTCTAGCCTTTATTTTACAGGTTTTAATTGGACAGAAGGTTTACAAGATGTCCTCTGTGTACAGATTCAATCATCCTCTGCAGCCCCTCCCAGAAGGGTGGAACTAGGATCAAAATACAAGGCTGAGGCTATCCACAACATTGATTCAATCCTCCTCTGCAGCCTCTCTCAGGGGGGTGGAACTAGGATCAAAATACAAGGCTGGGGCTAGCCACAACATACAACCATCTGTAATGGGATCTGATACCCTTGTCCGGTGTGTCTGAAGACAGTTACAGTAAAGGACATAACATATATACATAACATAAATAAACCTTTAAAAAATGACATAGGGCTAGGTGGTGGTGGCGCATGCCTTTAATCCCAGCACTTGGGAGGCAGAGGCAGGCGGATTTCTGAGTTCAAGGCCAGCCTGGTCTACAGAGTGAGTTCCAGGACAGCCAGGGCTACACAGAGAAACCCTGTCTCAAAAAACCAAAAAAAAAAAAAAAAAGACAAAGGACTGATCTCTGGCTTCCACAAACATGTACACACATGTTATATGCATCCTTGCATGGCTGTATGCATATGCACGTACCTGCATGCACAAAGTTTGAATTTGACTTAATTTCAATGTTTTTTTCTATAAGTGCCTACCAACATTAGAGGGAAAGATGAAGTCTGCGGATTGTACGTGTGGTGTGTGTGCACGAGGATGTGGAAACCAGAGGCTGATATCGGGTATCCTCGATAGCTGTTTATTTATTAATTGAGGCAGGGTTTCATGGATGTGGCTAGCCTGCCTGGCCAATGAGCTTTAGGGATGTACCCATCACCAAATCTCAGCACTAGGGTTCCAGGCTCACACTGCCATGCCCGGCTTTCCCTGCAAGTTCTGGAAAGCCAAAGCCAGGTTCTCTACTTGGGTGAAAAGAACTTGAACAGTTGAGCTGTCACCGCAACTCCCCAGCAGATGTGGAAGTGATTCTAAGGAACATTTGCTTCCTGAGCCTTTCGGTGATTTGAAACAAACAGGATTCTAGACATTTGAACCGTTAGCCAGTGGTTCTCATATGTACATTGCACCTATATACGCTGGGTCTAAAAGCTGAGAAATTCAAACATCTTTATAGCTAAAGCATTAGAGCAGCAGATCTTTGGGTGGAGGCTGGAGTCAAGGCTGCCTGCTGGCTATGCCCCAAGGTGGCACCTTACCTCAACATTGCTGAGAGCCCGCATGTAGTGGGCACCTGGAGGCAGGTGCACAGCCAGCTCTGCCTCATAGGCCCCCTCGCCATCATTGGCTGCTTCAATCTTCAGCTCCAACACATTGTCAGCACCAATTAGGAGTGGGTCGTCCCCCTGTATGGGGAGTGCTTGGTTTAGGACTAAAGGCCAGGGGTGTGAGAAAGGACTCAGGTAAGGAGTGGGTCCCCCGGGGCATGGAGGTACAGGGTAGGTAGAGAGGAAGACTCTCACGCAGTAGCTGTGAGTCGGAGTTCGGGCACACACAGGTCATCTTCCCCACAATCCAGGATGATCCGCGTCTAGGGGATGCAATAGGATGCGTGGGTAAGCTGAGGACTTATGAGGTTTAGGGGTCACCTCAGAGCTCAGAGAACAACCATAGCTCCAGGGGGGCTCTTCAGACTTTAGAGAGTAAGGAAACAAAAGGGTTTCAGATAGTGCCCAAGTTCTGGTGATTGTTGGCTTATGAGTTACAACAATGTTTGGGGGACACTGGGATTTGGGATGACTTCAAGGTTTGGAATGCATGGTTTTAAGTCCTTCCATATCAGGGATCTCGCTTGTTCCACTGTTCCTACCTGCTCCTGGACATGGGTTTTTCCATGCAACACCACAGCCGGGTCTTTTCCAGTCTCTTCTGGGGCCAGCGACACGTTGAGGCTTAGCACAATTGGGCTCAGCTTGTCCGGAAGTCAGCCTCATCCTAGCACATGACAAGAATCTGGCTATCTGTTGCTGTGTCCACACCCTTTGCTGGAGTCCTAGGCTTGGCTCCAGGAGAACCCTGCACACACCCGGCTCCTCCCATTTTAGCCTGAGCATACTCGAAGGAAGGCCCCGGCGGTGTGGCAGACAGGTCTGTCTCTTCTGCTCAGGTCCAGGCTCAGGGTGAGGCTCGCCTGTTGAGAGGCCAGCAGGAGCACACGGCGGCCCTGACGGGGCTTCTGTAGGTCCAGCTGCAGCTCTGCCTTTAGATCTGCAGGGCAAGCAGGAAGGATTCAGGTCTCCCTCTAGTGGAGACACCCAAACCTCCCTTTCTCTGACCCCTACCACTCACTCAGCTTCTGAGGAATGTTGTGGCCTGTGACTCCCACACACATCTGGATGTCGAAGCTGCAAAGATGAGGGCAGGTTTGTGGGTTAGGGCCTCCTAAGGTCCCAGACCCTGCCAAGTCTGTGCCCTCCACCTCCTCACCAGCTGACTGGTGTTTTCATCGGTTCCAGGACACAGTTCTTCAGTGTGGGATTCAGGAAGTCTTGAACCATCAGGAGGACAGTGGCCATCACCACAGGCTGAGCTCTGATGGGGATGGAGGAGGCTCACCACTCTGTCCCTCCTGACTCAGCCTCCTCCTCTGATGTGGCCCCTCCCCCTAGCCCATGCTCACCTGTACACAGCCACCTTGCTAGCCCCGTATGCGCCCACAATCAGGTCTACAGGCGTAGAGAGAAAGGTCAAAAGTGGCCATTAGTGTAGGGCAGAGAGTAAGTCCTTATCTTCCAAAAATTCTCCATACCATCAACCCCCTGGAAGTTCAAGTTGTCCTGCAGCCAAACCCAAGCATCCCAGCCATATACACAAATTAGAGCCCACAGCTGGCACCAGGTCAGACATGAACCCTCAGCTGTGTGTTTCTCCACATTTCCAGCAAGTGCTCAAAGGCCTGTCTTGACTGGCTGGCTGCAACCCACAGTCACCTGGGTATCCATTGTCATCGATGTCGACAGTGCCACGAAGGGAGAAGCCAAAGCCAGAGCCTGTGGGGAAGGGACTGTCCAGGACCTGGGAGGGGCGTGGATTCAGCCCTTCACTCTGACCCAGGAATATCAGCACTTGGCCCTGACCACTGGGACCCCCATAGGGGGCAGCCACAGCAACATCTGGAAGGAGAGAGAAAGTGTGGTTGTTTGTGATTGAGTCTCCCCAGGGGATTCTGCCAGTGTCTTTAGAGCTGCTTCTCTAACCCTCCCTGTTCTCTAGGTCCTGGAGTCCGAGAGAAGGGTGCAAAGTCTATATCAAGGAGGCAGGAGAGAAATCGGCCAAGTATTAACAGATTGTTACAAAGTTCCAACAGTCTTCACTGTCTATGAAGGGAAATGCATCCATTTACTCAGCCCCACAGTGGCACACGACTTTGGTTTTAGCGATCTGGAGGCAGAGGCAAGTGGAGCTCTGTGAGTTTGGGGCTAGCCTGATCCAGAGTGAGTTCCAGGACAGCCAGGGCTACACACACACACACACACACACACACACACACACACACACAGATACACACACACACAGATACACATACACAAATATTGTTTAACAAATAAACAAACAAACAAACTATTCCATTTATTCCTGATAATTGGGTGTTTTATCCTGTTTCCTGTTATTATTGTTAATTGAGACAGGGTTTTTGGTTTTGTTTTTCTAAGAAAAGGTTTCTCTCTATGTAGCCCTCCTGTTCTGGAATTTGCTATGTAGACCAGGCTGGCCTTAAATTCTCAAGAGATCTGCCTGCCTTGGCCTCCTTAGTGCTGAGATTAAAGATGTGTGCCACCATGCTCCTGACACAGGCTGGCATATGTCACACACTGGCCTCTAATTCTTTAAGTAGCTGAGTCATTTGTTATGACTTTGAACTTCTGGTCCTCCTGTCTTTACCTACCTGGTCTAGGATGACTGGTATGGGCACTGTCAAGCCTGGTCTATCTATGGTGGGCTGAAGCTTTGGGCACATTAGGCAAGTTTCTATAAGCTCAGCCACATCCCTGTCCTATAATTTCTATTTTAGAAGAAAACACCGAGTCCAAGAAGATTCAATAACTGAGCCTAGGCTGAGGTAAATAACTTCCTAGTACACGCGAGGTCCTCCATTCGATCCCCAGTACGGAGGTGGCGGTAGGCCTGGTGCACTGGTGCACACATTTGCTCCCAGCACTCAGGAGGAAGAGGCAGGCAGATCTCCGTGAGTTCTAGGCCAGCCTGATGTTATATTGAGTTTCAGGCCAGCTCAGGCTACATAGTGAGACCCTGTTTCAAAACACAAAACAAAGCCAAGAAATAAATAAATAAAAACAAACTGAACCCTATTCTCCAGATGTTAACTGTTTCATCTTCAACGTGTAAAATGATCACGGCCATATCACAGGCTCACTGACATCACAGGCTCCCTGACATCACAGGCTCATTGACACTAAAGACTTTAAGACCTTTCCTGAAAGTGTGTCTTTTAGCATAACCTCATTACATTATTGCAGGAGCTCTTTGCATAAGACTAAGTTAGATCCATGTCTATGTGTCTTAACCGCCCTCCATTTGTTTTCTGACTTTGTTTACAGCATGTCTTGGCATGTCTTGTTATTTTCTAGATCACTGTATACTTAATTCAAATAAAAGTATTTCTTCCTACTCTCCAGGATGCAGAGGCAGGTGGCTCTCCATGAGTTCAAGATCAGCCTGGTCTACATAGAGAGTTCCAGGTCAACTACACCTATACAGGGAGACCTTGTCTCAAAAATACAACCGACAGAGGCCTCTGACTACAATGGTATCCTCCAGTCCCATGGCTCCTCTGTCTCCATCTTTGTCTCACTTTGTCTTCATGAATTTTCCAACCGTTTGGTTCGCTGTTCATTTCTTCAGCTTTCTTGCCCCATGGCCAGTTTTGGGTCAGCCTGACCAGAATCTCTCTGTAGCTAATTCAGCCCAGGGTTGCAGGAAATGCAGAGCAGATGGGGCTTCCACTGTTGCTTTCCTCGGAACCCTTGGGGCCTGTCACCCATCTCGTGGACTTCCTCATAGTACTTCTTTTTAGTTATCTCCCTTCTTCCGGGCTGTCAGCCCACCTCCATCAGTAAGGGGTCCATTGCTCAGTTTCTTCCTGCTTTCCCAGTGTGACCTTTGAATCAATATCTCCTGCCTCTGGATGGAGTATCTGCATCCACAGGCATCAGAGAGACCCTGCTCAGGCTGACCCCTCCAGTTCCTTGAAATACTATTTTCCTTTGTATCCACACACTCCCCATCCTTCCAAATTAAAGATGACCCTCCCATGGTTCCCATCCCCGTTCCATGATGGCCCTGCTTTTCCTTTCTTTGTCAGATTGAGGAGAGAGCTGTCCGCATTGCCTGCTGAGCGATTCGCCTCTATTCATATCCTGCCCCATCCACTGTGGTCTTCTGCTTTGTCCCTAAGTTGCCCTTCACTGGCTGGTTGGTTTTTGGAGAGAGGGTTTAATGTATCCCAGGCTGCTCTCCAACCTCATATGTAGCAGATGATGACCTTGGACTTCTGATCCTCCTGCCTCCACTCTTTGAGTGCTGGGATTGCTGGTGTGCACCACCATACCTGGTCTTGGTTGGTTCTTGTCACCACCAATGAGCTCATTGTTGCTAAAGCCCATGGTATTTATCCAGTCCTATGGAACTGTCCCTTTCAGGAGTGAGGGGGTCCCTCAGACCATTCCTTCCTCCTGTTCAAACTACTCTATTTTTTGGGCCACTGATCTCCTGGTCTCTCTCCCATCCATCTGAACATTCTGTCTGTTTCCCCAACATCACCTCTGGGTGTTTCCCTAAACACTTTTACTTCTCCGAGATCTACACTGGGCCTCTTCCTATTTCACAGCCTCCAGATCTCATCCACTCTCCCAAATTCTCTATCTTGCCCTGGGTCTCGCTCATGGAAGTGGGGAAAGTCAATGACGGCAGTTCTCAGTATTATTTCCACTTAATATTTCCAAGCCCTTCAAATTCAGCTCGCCCAGAACTGAACTACAGAGCCCCCTGTTCCTCACTCCTACCCCACTCCCCTTTCTTTCTGACTCCATATTCCATTTCTCACCCAGCACTAAATGTCCAAGCCCTAAACTCTGTAAAGTCACTGCATCTCTAACTCCATTCTGCATGCAGGGGTCACCATGCTGGGGTCTAGACAAACTGTCTCAATTGGATTCCTTGAATTCTGGTACCCATGTTCCACTCAGCAGTCAAGCCTTTCCTAGGCCCAGGTGTCCAAGGTGTCTCTGTGTCTCAGCCTCCCTCATATTGGGATTACAGGTCCATCATATATGGCGTAAATCCATCTTTTTGTGAGGGCTACTAGCCCTCTTATGGCCAAATGCAGCTCCTCCACTCACCATTATAGCCGTCTCGGTTGAGGTCACCCAGGGGTGCAATGGCAGATCCAAATCTCCCATAGAGCTGAGTGCCAGTCAGCAGGAGAGTGGGTGTGCTCAGCGCTTGGGGGCCCTTAGGCTGCAGAAACAAATATACGCGGCCTACCTCGGCCAGCTTGAGGTCTGCCCTGCTCTCCATGTACAATGGAGCCCCCACCAGTAGGTCATGCCTCCTGTGGACCAGATGGGCAAAGTTAGGTGCAGCTGAGCAAGGAAGATGCTGGGAATGAGGGCAATTCTTGGGCATCCTTGGGAGAAGATGGTAACTCCCACCTCTGACCATTAAAAACCCAACTGGGTAGGGGTGGGACATTCCCTCTTCTCACCCGTCCCCGTTGACATCAGTGACTGCCACCGAGTGCCCGAAATATGAAGCCATCTACAAGAGGAAGAGCATTTCAGCCTGTGCTGCTTCTGCACTCAGCATCTTCTCTTAGCCATCACCCTCAATCCCATGAACTAGCTTGGGTGTGTGGGTTTCAATTCCCTGACTTTGGCCACCCCCACGGGGTCACTGCCCGCACCTGCTCTCCATGCAGCCGGTGCAGGGGATGGTGTAGGAGTTCAAAATTTCCACCTGCATGGAAGGACACACCAAATGTATCTTTCATGTTCCCTCTTTGGCTTCTCACTCTCATTGAGAAAGGGCAGGGTACTAGGGTCTGGGGTCCGGAATGCCAAGCGGTGAGAGAGCCGCTACTCACCGCTCCTAAGGTCCAGCTCCAAGTGGGGGCACCAAGTATGTACTCTAGGGAGAGCAAGGCTCAGCAAATCAGATCCTCAGTATCCACTTACTCAATTCTCGCACCAGGACCAGGGAAATTGTGCAGAGGTTGCTCCTGCCCCAGGGCTCCCTCCCCCCCCCCCCGCCTCCCGCCCCCATAACTGCATTCCTTGCCTGTAGTGCTCAGATCCCCATCGAACTCGCCCACGGCTACTGAATATCCTGAAGACATAGCACAGTTTAGCAGTTTCCGAGTAAAGGAAGGAGGAAGAGCTCAAGGGTCATGAGTACCGAGGTTATTAGTAAAACTGCCTTGTGCAGCTAGGAGAACTGAGGTGTGCCAGAAATCTCACTAGAATCCACAGCGAGAAGGGCGAGCCAGTGTGGATGGGAACTGGACACGTGTGGGGAAGAGGCAGGGATAGAGGGCGGGGTGCCTTTGTGCTGGGGTTGACTAGCTAAGATTAGCATAGAGGCTTGAACAGAGGCAGGACCTGACTCAGGGTTTTGGGAAGCCTAGAAAGGAGCTGCCAGGGTTACCTCGGTAACCGTGGGAATACACTAAGCTGCTGTAGTCATGGGTGTAGCGCTGGTTGGGAACATGCCACAAAAGGGTACCCGGGCGGTAGCTCGAGATGATATTCTCAATTGGAACGCGAGCCAGGAGACCTGGGAAGGGCACAGGGACAGGACTATGGGAGCCCAGAAACATGAGTCTCCTCAGACTGCGAGATGGGAGTGGGTTGGATTACTGGGCACATACCTACAAAAAAGTAGCCTCCAGGGGCTCCAAGCACTAGCTCCCCAGCCTGAAAAAGAAGTCCTGGTCGTGAGAGTGTCTCCTATGGAACAACCCTAAACCGCTTTTTCAGTCGTTGCCCTCCTTCTCGCCCCCTCACCCCCCAGTTCCTCATCCCATTCCTCTTCCCCCTTGCCTCCCAAAGGGTGCTCCCCGCCAGGTCTCCCCTTCCCTGGGGCCTTTATGGTATTGCCTGTATGGTAGTCTCATATTCATTTATTCTCATCCTCTACACCCCACCCCTTCTCCTTTTAAGAGCAGTCTCACTTTGAAGCTCAGGCTTGCCTCTAATTTGCTAAGTAGCCCAGGCTGACCTCAAACTCGGAATCCGCCTGCCTCAACCACCAAGCTGAGCTCTCTTATTTGCTTTTGCTTGTGACTTGCCTGGGTCACCGCCAAGCTGAAGCCTGCTTCACAGAATCGCTTGTCATCGACTACAAGAGGCAAGCGGGGATCAGCTAAGGGTGGAGGCTCCCCGAACTCGAGCTTAAGCCAAGAGTCCCGCGTGGGCAGACGGAACTATGCAGAGCAGGGGGGCATGGAGGCGGGGCCCAGGGGCGTGGTATACTGTAGGGGCGGGGCTCCCAGAGCACGAGGTTGGTGGTGGGGCGGGGTTTGCAGCGACCAGTAAGCAGAGCGAATGGAGGATCAGCGCTTACAATAAGTCTTTTCGTAAACGGAGTTCATGGTGATGGAACGACAGGGCGAGTACTCTGCGCGACCCCCGCTTTGGAGCTGAGCCAGGAGGCAGCCTCCTACCGGAGTCTTTCCTGCCTCATCATGCTTTTCTAGGACATTCCAGTGCTGCCAGGGGGCACAGGCCTAGAGCAGAGAGAGCCACAGGAGAGTGGGGAAGGGAGCTTATTCGGGCTTCCCTCAACATGTCCCTGCCCTGGACTTGCTCCCTTTGACCTGTCCACAGTGCCCACCACAATGACGTCATTCCAGGTGACGACCGATGCCCAAGTCCTTGCCGGTTCCTGAAGGTTTGGAAAATGTGGAAGCTTGCGTTTCGTGTCTCATCCCCTGGAGGGCACAAGAAAAGATGGCGCTCTGGAGCCCGGTCATCTATTTCCACCTGGCTCCCCACTTTCCTTCCATGCTTGAGACTCACTGAAGTCGAAGAGCAACGAGTTGCACTTGCCGCCACTGGCCTTCCAGGGGCACAGGAACACGCCTCCAGTCTCATCTTGACTTGCATTTAGGGCCCTGGGGGCGCCCACCACGATGGACACACTGTGTAGGAAAGCTGGCTGAGCACAGGTTATGGTCTTTCTATCCTACCCAGTCCCCACTACCCCAGCAGTACCTGGAAGGAGGTGTGGCAAAGGAAAAACTGGACCATCTTTCCTCACAGATAGTCCATTAAGGCCAACCTCTTCATTTTAGCTGAAAGTCTAAACCAGTTGGTTTGGTTTGGATAGGAAGGCTCTAATAATTTCCCAAGTCCCCACTCCCTCCCAACAAGAGTCAGAAAAAATGTCTGCCTGTTAAACTTCTAGAGAGATCCCTTAGTGAGAACTGGTTGGAAGGGGGAAGGCAGGGGAGAGCTAACTGTGTGGTGCTGACATGGCTGAGGAGCCTAGCAGATATCTGTTTAAATCAGGCCCACCATATGTAAAATGGAGGTAACCACAACCATTTCTGCTGTTGAAAGAGGAAATATAATAAATGTATGAGAGGTATTTAGTATACCCCAGCAACATGCTTTTGTAAGTGTGTGTGTTAATAAACACACAGGATGCTTCTTAAATTGTGCCATGTGACCAGACTTTGGGGAAAGAAACAGGAGACAGGGGAAGACAAGACAACTGAAACACTTAGGAGCTCTGAAGTCAGGAGAGTTTTTCATTTGTTTGGTTTTGTTTGATTTGTTTTCAGATAGGCTTTCTCTACGTGGCTCTGGCTGTCCCAGAACTCACTATTTAGACTAGCAGGCTGACCTGGAACTCACAGGGCGCTGCCTACCTCTGCTTTCCATTAAAGGAGATTAAAGGTGTTCAGAGTGACACCCAGCTAAGGAATTCTTTTTTTTTTTTTTTTTTTTTTTTTTGAGAGAGGGTTTCTCTGTGTAGCCCTGGCTGTCCAGGCTGTCCTCGAACTCAGAAATCCGCCTGCCTCTGCCTCCCAAGTGCTGGGATTAAAGGCGTGCGCCACCACCGCCCAGCTTTTTTTTTTTTTTCCAGTGTCCATCTCAGTAAGTCACTCAGGATAAACACAGCTACATAGATGAGCCAGGACTCTATAATCTTAGCAGTCTGACCTCAAAGCCTGATCCATACTGACTGTTAGTAATCTATTACTTCTTTCCAAACATCTGTAAATTGGAAGGAGATGACAAGCGGAACGGAGGAAAGCAAGGTGTACTGGGTAGGCACTTGTAGCTTTGCCAGTCAGTGTAGGGTGGGGGGAGGGATGGAAAGCGAGTAGCATCACTGATGCTTGGGGGAAAGGGAAAAGAAGCCATCAACTTTTACCTTTTTTGCTTTGTGCTCATCCCCCACCCCCACCCCCTGTCGCTACCCCTCCGCAGGACCCTCCCTGGAACCTGTCCCTCCCCGGCACTCCTGACAGGAGCTCCACTCAGACAGACAGTAGAATCGCGACCTCGCTCAAGTAGATACCGAGAGACCACAGGAGCAATGTTAGGGGGCAGACCTCTCAACACCCGTGTTTCCTTTAGCGCTCACCTCCCATGGTTGTCCTTATAAAAGTCCACTGAGAAGCCAAAGTGGCTGCCATTGGGACCTGCATAGACAGAGAACTTCACAGAGTCCAGGTTCAAGGCCCAGGCTGAAGGAGCAACACCAGGTCCCAAGAACAGTGGTGTCCAATGTAGAAGCCACAGAGTATGCCATGCACACGAAGCTCTGGCCATCTTCCTTCTCTCCAAATGTCCTAAACAGGAATGGGCCAGATCTCTCCCTTCCCTGAAGTTCCCACCACCGGAAGTTTCAGCTTATCAGACTGGAACTCATGGGTGAGCAGCAGACATGGCAGAGGGCAATAGCCTCTAGACTACACGGTCTACAGGACTAGTAGGAAGGGGGAGGGTCCACCCTGGGATGGATGCTCTTCTCTTCTCTCCAGGAAAGCTCACCCCCACCACACCAGTTCTGTTCAGCATGTATGTTTCTCAGCCACGTGCCCTGAAGTCCCCTTTCTCCTTCTCTGTCACTAAGACAGTCCAGCCACCATCCCTCTCTTCCTGGGAAAATACAACCATGAACTCAGTGGCCTGTCTTGCTTCACCATGGCTCATAGTTGTACAGCTCTTGTCTCCTCCATAGAGCTGACCATTCTGCTCTTGAACACTGTGACTTGGCCAGAGGGAGAGGAAGGAGTGAGGAAGCTGCTCTCCCTGATAAGACCCAAGGCTGTCATCATTTTAAGTAGGACATTTATCCACTTCCTCCCCTAGGGGCCTTCAGGCAGCCTTGGCCAGCAGTATTTGGCCATCACTTTCCTCAAGTCTCCATCTTGAACCAAGTCTTAGTGTGCTTACACTGCCGCCTTCAATATTGGGCAAAGGGGTGATGAGTGGATCGTGGCCTAAGTCCAGGGAGACATCATTCTGAGGTGTGATGATGTTCACAGTCCTTGAGATTGAGTACCAGCTGTTCAAGTAAACAGCTTCCATCCTTTTTGATTGAGAGTATCTGAGTAAATAAGTAAAATAAATAAAACAATAAAGATAGATAGATAGATAGATAGATAGATAGATAGATAGAACCTTCCAGAATTGATTCTGGATGCAGTGACTGTCTAGGAGAGTCCTCCGGAGTTCTCAGGTTGGCACCTTGGCATACACACACATGGGCACAGTACCTGATGGCATTTTTTTACTGGATTGAGTACCCGAATCCTTTGAGAGCAAGGGTCCTTTCTGCTGTCCCTTCCTGCTGTGGTCTAGCCCACAGCCCAGCATGTAGTGTTCCTGAAAGGCTGAATCTGAAGTCTTCCTTAGTGATGAATGAGCAAACAAAGTGAGAAGGGTCAGATTCTGAGTAGAAAGGTCCTTTTCTATGGATGGGGGTGGGGGTGGGGAGTGGAAGAGCACCATTCCCTGCTGGTCTTGCTCACCTTTTGCCCCAAAGCAATGGAATATAGGAATATAGCCACACCCTCCTTTTAAGTCTTTTTTTCTCCCTTTCTGCCATGCTAGAGATAGCCCCATGAACGCAGGATAAGTGCTCTACCACTGAGCCATGTACCCCAAGTTCTACCTTTATTTCTGATTAATTAACCACTGCCTTATCCCACTTTACCACCCCATCCGACTTTGAAGAACTCCTAACTCCTCCCTTTCACTCATCCCTCACCTCAGCACACAGCTGAACATGTTACCCCTCACTAAACAAAAAGCTCTTTGGATTTTACTCAGGGCTTTCTTCCCTGGTGTGTTCCCAGAGCCAAGTTCATGACTGGTATGCAGTTGTATACCAGCGTTTGCAGACCTCCGTCTCCCCACTGCTCCCAGATAAGTGCTTCCTGCATTGCTGGTCTATGGTCTATTCTGTGTAGACCAGTATTAACTCACATCACGTGGTAGGTCACAACTTTTTTTTTTTTTTTTTTCGAGACAGGGTTTCTCTGTGTAGCCCGGGCTGTCCTGGAACTGCCACCACCGCCCGGCCCAAGGTCACAACTTTTGAAAACTGGTCTTCTTCTACTGTGTGGTCTCAGGAATTGAACTCCAGGCATCAGGCTTTGCACCCAGTGCTTTTTCTCACCGAGCCTTCTCCCTGTCCTTGTTCCTTCACCCCCACCCTTTTGTGGCCTCTTTTAAAATCAAGGTCTCATTTAGCCCAGGCTGGCCTAAAACTTCAGATCTTCCTGCCTCCACCTCTGGAGTGCTGAGATTCCAGGCATGCCACCACTAACCCTGGTTTATGCACTGGAGTCGATTCTGTTTTGTTGTTTTTCAAGACAAGATTGCTCTGTGTAGCCCTGGATAGCCTGACACTTTGTAGACCATGTGAATCTCAAACTCAAAGAGATCTGCCAGCCTCTGCTTCCCAAGTGCTGGGATTAAAAGTGTGCACCATGACAGGCTTTTTGATTTTTTTTCTAAAAAAAAAAAGCCCAAAACATGTATTATTCATGAGTGTATGCTTATCTGCACCATATGTGTACAGGTGTCACAGAGGCCAGAGGGTTTTGGGTCTGGAGTTACATGCAGTTGTTAACTGCCTGATGTGGATACAGAGAATTGAATCTGGGTCCTTTGCAAGAGCAGTAAACCCTCTTAACTGCTGTCTCTCCAGCTGGAGTTTTAGAAAACAATTTCTATTGTTTGAGGTATAAAAGCTACAAAGACAAGAGTCAAAGACCTCAAGTTAGTCCAGAGCTGGTTAATCCTAGACACTCAGGACTGCCACTGGGGTTGGGAGGACCGGAGAGCAAGTAAGCCTTGGAAAACAGAAATTAGGAAGCAGCTCTAGAAAATGGATACTACTTGGACTATTTCAGGAAGACAAAAACCAGCCTCAGAAGAGTTCCGGGTACACTGTTATGGGTAGAATGCCAACAGGCAGCAAAAGCAGGAGTCAAACACAAGTTGCTTTGTCTTGTTGACACTGGGAATAACAACCAGAGCAGGAGATGAGAGCTCAGGAATCGAGCAGAGTAAGTAGAGGGTTACGTGAAGAGTCTTTAAAGGGGCAGGTGAGATGGGAGGGCAGCAAAGGCAGGCAGGAACTCACAACATTGAAGTAAACTTGAATGCCATGCTGAGGAATTTGAACATCTATTTATCAGAGATGGAGCATTCTAAAGATTATTTTATTTGAGACAGGGTTTCACTATGCAGACCAGGCTGGTCTGGAATTCTAAGAGATCTACTTGCCGTTACTCCCTGGGTGCTGGGATTAAAGGTGTGTATTAACATGGCCAGCTATGTAAAGATGTTAGGAAATAAGAGATGAAATCACCAGGCTTAGCAGAGGGCTGCAGGCTTGATGGTGAGACTTCCATCCTCATTGTATAAGGTGGTAGGAGAACCAGCCTCACAGGCTTGCTAGCAATCAAGTACAAGATAAAATTAGGAAAGGGACTGTGAGCTGGGCGGTGGTGGCGCACGCATTTAATCCCAGCACTTGGGAGGCAGAGGCAGGCGGATTTCTGAGTTTGAGGCTAGCCTGGTTACAGAGTGAGTTCCAGGACAGCCAGGGCTATACAGAGAAACCCTGTCTTGAAAAACAAAAACAAACAAACAAACAAAAAACCCAACCAACCAACCAAAAACAAAAAACAAAAAACAAAAAAAAAAAAAAAAGGAAAGAGATTGTGCTGGCTAGTTTTGTCAGCTTGACATAAGCTCAAGTCATCTAAGAAGAAGAGACCTCAATTAAGAAAATGCTTCCCCCCTCTTAAAAAAAAAAAAAAAAAAAAAAAAAAGACAGACAGACAGACAGACAGAAAGAAAATGTCTCCATAAAGATTGGGTTGTAGGAGGCAAGGGCCCAGCCCATTGTGGGTGGGAGCATCCCTGGGTTGGTAGTCCTGGGTTCTATAAGAAAGGAGGCTGAGGGGTTGGAGAGTTGGCTCAGTGGTTAAGAGCATTGACTGCTCTTCCAGAGGTCCTGAGTTCAATTCCCAGCAAGTACATGGTGGCTCACAACCATCTGTAATGGGGTCTGAGGCCCTCTTTTGGTGTGTCTGAAGACAGCTACAGTGTACTCATATAAATAACAAATCTTTAAAGAAAAAAGAAAGAAAAGAAAGGAGGCTGAGCAAGCCAGTAAGCAGCACTCTTTTATGGCTTCTGCATCAGCTCTTGCCTCCAGGTTCCTGCCATGAGTGAGTAGGAATCCTGATTTCCTTTGGTAATGAACCGTGATGTGGAAGTGTAAGCTGAAAACCTTTCCCTTCCAACTTAGTCATGGCATTTATCGCTGCAGTAGACATCTTATGACAGAGAGATTCAATGAACTGTGTTCCAATTTTAGAATATAACACTGGCTGCCTGTGGCTACAAGGAATGGAGAAGGAAGGACCTTGTATTACGACCAGCTGGGTAGGACAGAATTCTGGGTTAAAGGTGGTGATGCCTGAACCAGGTACTGGTGGTAAGAGTAGAACAGCAGAGATGGGCATAGTGACACAAGACTATGATCCAGCAACTGGGAGGAAGATGACAGACACACCAAGCTTGAAGTTATCCTGAGCCTTACACCAACCCACCAATGCCATCCAAGGTAACAAAAACAGAGAAACAGCAGCTAACTACACAATCAGTAGCCAAAAATGGCCAAAGGTACTCCAATGGCTTGGTCCCTGGCTGGCTGATAGGGTGTTACCGTTAACTAAAATCAGAAACTTGGGGTGGGAGGATTGCATTGCTTTGGTGCCAGAACTGGGTTATCTTGCTGCTGGAAGTGGGCTGAGGACTGGCAATATCCCAGTTTTCCTATTCCATCAGTCTGTGGGCCCAGAAACCCTCAAGGAACCCAGTTCTGTTTAGGTATCATTTAATCAACAACTACCAAACCTCTATTGATGGCTTGGCATTGAGCGAGGTAACGGAATACCTAGAGGTGGCTTTTTTTTTTTTTTTTTTTTCTTTCTGTTTTTAAGGAGATATAAGAAATAGCTTGTTAGGCTGGTGAGATTGCTCAGTGGTAAAGAACCTGGCTGTTCTTTCTGAGGTCCTGAGTTCAATTCCCGGCAATCACACAGTGATGCATGACCATCTATAAAGGGATCTGATGCCCTCTTCTGGCATGTAGGTATACATGCAGACAAGAGCATCCCTACAGTAAAAAATAATTTTACTTGAAGTACTGAACGTAAGATGAATGGCAATCGGGTTCTGAAGAGCTGCTAAGCTTACATGGGGCAGGGGGTTAGATTCTAGCCAGGGATGCCAGCTAGGAAAAAAGCTGCAATAATCAGATGAGTTGGTATGGGTGAGCTGGAGCTTTCTTGTGGCAACAGCTGAAAAGTCCTGGATTAGTCATCAAGGGTGTAAGAGGGAGTACTTTCACGGTTCAAGACTAAATGGCTGAGCCCTTATCAGAACAAAATAACTGACTTCACAGAGCAGTCTATGCAGCCCTTCCTCGCCACCTCCCTTGCTCTCAGAAACACACTTTTCACTTTCTAACACTTGTCTCAACATAGACGTTTGGTATTTTAAGCACAGTTCTGAGCACTCAGCTTTGGTAGCTAGAGAGCAAACTGCATCAAAAGAAAGGAGGAGACAGACATTGCACAGCTCTGAAAGGCTGAGGAAGAGGGAAAGCAATCACTGGACACCTTCCATGCCAGCTCTCCCTGCCCCTCTTGATGTGACCTCCTGGTGTGGTGATGAAGACTTTTACTGGCTCCAGGCTTACAGGCCAGGCAGAAGCACTCCATTACAGTGGTAATCAGAGTTGAAGATGGTAACTGGCAATACAGAGTTTTACCTGGAGGTCAAAGGCTAGGCAGATGGATCTTGTAATTTCACTGCTCTTAAGAAGCACACATTCCCAGTCACTAAAACTGGAAACACATACAGAGGTCTCCCTCTTAAGGTAAATTAATCCTGATCCTTGGGTATCCTGAGCTCAGAACAATTTTCAACATTTCAAGCTGGCCTAAGAGGGTTTTTATTTGATTGTGTCCAATAGGACACTGTTTATAACCCACACTCCCACCTGCCCCAGCCTATGCAGCAGCAATCACAACAGACTCCACTAAGTTTCCACAAAGCATTGGTTTATTAGAAAGTTCCTTTCCCTTATTTTACAGCATATATATCTCTATCATATGTGATAAAGTTAAATACAATCTGTTATGCTTGTATGTAAGGTCAGGTTATTTTGTTTTTCCTTTTTTTTTTTTTTTTTTTTTGTTGAAGTTTTAAAGTCACTATTCTGAAAGTTAAAGAAAACTGCCTCCAGGAAGGCAGAGGTGGCCAGAGCATGGCTCCATCTACAACCTAACGGGAAGCAGCATGAAATGTTAATACTGTTTTATTTAAATATTTACACGGGCTGAAAGCAAGAAGAACCAGTCCCTTCACTTCAAATAGATGCCATTTTTTCTAGGGCTAGTTATCCAAAAAGTGGTGCTTGTAAATCAACAAGCACAAAGGTAGGAGGGGCTCCGCCAAGGACATGCCTCACTTGCCCAGCACTTGCTTTTCTAATAAAGCCCATTCCTTTGGGGAGTTGAGAAGGCAGGAACAGAACCCTGGTCTAGGCAAGTAGGGTTTATTCAGTTGACTGCTTAACCAGTTCTAGCCACAAGAAGAGCACTAACAAAGGAGATGAGACCTGCATTACAAGCACCTTTGGGTGAGGGTAAGGAGGGCTGAGTGCCTGGGGGAAGGCTCAAGCGGAGAGGGATGGATGGACTTCTGGTCAGTATCATGGGAGAAGAAATTGAGCTGGGCAGATGGCAGAGAACTGCAAAGCCAAAAATCATGAACTACCTATTAAATGTGCTCACCTCCCAACAAAGGAGAAAACTGTCCCAACTCTTATTATCCTCTGGTCTATTTCTATTTTAGTTTCTAGCCAACCCAAAAGGCACATTTAAAAGATTGTGAGAGGGGGCTAAATACTAGGAAGGCAAATGAGACTGCCTGGAACAAGGTACCCAGGGAAACCAAAAGGTCCCCCTTCCCAGACAATCACTGAGTGAGTGTCACTGCTTCCAGAGAATAAAGCTGTTGAACCAATCCTCCCCTCTATCACGGAGTCCACTGTCTCTCTGTATAACAAAGCACATCAGGGAGACCACTGCAACTGAGCATCCTCTAGACACCAGCAGCTGCCTGGTATTCATCAACTCAAGAATCCCAGTGCAGGATGAACCAACTACTACTGCAAGTTATTTAACACTTGTCCCAGCCAAAAAAAAAAGTGTTAACATTTTTATAGTTCATAACTTCAAAAAATACAGGAGGTTGATAAAATATACATGCTTAGTCATTTTTGCATCTAGCAGAAAACAAACAAATACTTTATTTTTTCTTTTTATTTTATAACCTTTAAAGTTTTTTAATTCAACTAGGGCAAACATATTTACAGAAAGCCACCAGAACAAGGATCACTTAAAGAGCTGGATGTAAAAAATATTATTGCAGTATACTACAAATACGGAACCTTTTTAATATGAGCTACAAAAAGCAGCATTTACGTTTATAGAGTTCAGTGCAATTTTACATTAAAAAATCCTATAAATTAAGAAGAAAACATCAACATAACAGAAGAACATACACCCTTCAGACACGAGCTCCGTTCTAGGAAGCACATGGGTGGCCCTGTGTTCAGCACAGCTTCTACTCACGATAGGATCTTCTTGTCTGGGATATGGAGATGCCTCTTCTGGGATGAGGGGCATGAGGACAACAGCGCCAAATGCATGGCTCTGTTTGTAAGGAAAGTGGATCAAATCGCAGCCTGAGTTGCTTTTGGTTCTAGGTTAGACTCCCCTCTTCCACCTCACCTGGGATAACGTGTCACAAAGGGATAGTCAAAGACACTGCCGAAAAGTGGTGGAGTTTTCACCACTGGAGAGACAGCCTGGCCTTCCTTGTGGCACTGAGAAGGCAGGACCAGATGGGCCCATGGCTAGTGCTTTGGTGACAACCCATTAGAGGAGGAAAATGTTTTGAACTTACAGAGGGGAAGTGCAGAGGATCAGAAAGTAGAAGGAGGAGGATTACTTGACAGTCTGGAGATGTTGCTGCAGAGGAGTGTGGGTAGCACTTTCTGGTGTTCCCTAGCTTAGAAACACAGGAGGGAGGGACTAATAGAAAGGGGGAAATATCCCTGATAGTAAACCCAAAGCAAACCTCAATCTAAATCCATCCCTGCAAGCCAAAACTCATTTCTTTGGCTGTCAAGACACTGCCTGTTCCAGCTTTTACTTGCTGGTATAAATGGCTCAACACCCCCAAGGGAAGAACAGGTCACCTTCCCTGGCTCAACACAGGCTTCCGACTCCCAACTCAAGTCCCATGGCTGGGAGGGTGCTGCAGGTCCTGACCTGAGAAGATGGGGTGAAGCAATGGGTGAAGATGGAGGGCAGTGGCAGCTGCCGCAGCAGGCCGTGGAGCAAGCAGGGTTGGGTAGAGGGCAGCGTGTGGGACAGGATGAAAGGTGAAGGGCCCAGGATGGATAGCCGAAGCAGGAATTATATGGATAGGGTGGCTAGCAAGAAAGGTGGCAGGGTGGCCAGGGATAATTGAGTGAGTGAGATGGGACAAGGAAATGGGGGTGAGATGGGGCTGGGGAATATGATGTACTTGGGCAAGTGGCTGAGGATGAGGGTGAGGGTGAATGCCAATGGCAGCAGCAGCAGCTGCAGCATGATGCTGTAGGATGGCATGCTGAACAGTTGTGATGGAGGTGGCAGAGGCTGTGGCTGGCTGCTGAATGTGGATGGGCTGCAGGGCTGGTGTGGCTGGAGCTAGGGCGGTTGAGGCTGGAAAGGCCTTAACTTGTTTGGCCAGAAGTTGCTGCTGGATGTGTTGCTGTGCAGCCTGCTGGAGCTTGCTGTACTTCTCCATCTCCTCAGGGGTGAAGGTGATGGGCTGGCTCTCTAGAGGAGCCAAAGAAGCATCTTCAGTCCCATCTGTGGATTCAATGCTAGGTTCCCCACTGGGAGGTGCATAATTGGGGAAGTGCTCAAGGTCTGGGGCTATAGGCAGCAAGCTGGATTCCACAGGGCCTGGTTGGCTGCCACTATCCAGAGACTCCAGAGTATCCCCATCACTGGGGTCAGGGAGGTAGTTATGGGAGATGGCTGGATCTCCAGGGTAGCAGTCAGTGTGTGCTGGGGTGCCTAGTGGAGCCATAGAGTGATCAGCAGTAGCTTCTTCAGACTTTGGCTCTTCTGGGGGAGGGTCTGATAAGGGACCAGCTGTTTCCTCTGAGAACTGATGCCCAAATGGAACATCACTACTCCTTGGGGACCCTTCTTCTGGCTCTGAATGTTCCTGCTCTTCACCCCTTTCCAAGCCAGACTCTTCACATTTCTTATTGGACTTCCGGGTAGCTGGAAGCTTCCCTATCATTGGAAGAACAGGCTTATTACCAAGAGATGGGGGGAGCTTAGGCCCGAAGTAACCTTGTGGTGGGTTCTTGTACTTGAGCCCTGCCTTATTTGGGGTGGCCAGCACCTCCTCACACACACTGGTTTCCTCTCCACTTTCCTGGACTGGATCTTTTCTAGCAGCAGTCTGGCAGTAACAGAATTCTTATCTTCAGGACTACAGTCACTTTCTGAGCCCCTTCCTGTGCCAGTATTGCTATTCTGGGAGGGCAGGCTTGCTCCTTTACTGTCATCTCCTCTGCCATCTTCTTTCTTTCCAGGACCGTCTCCCCGACCTGATCGAAAATAGTGGGGAGATTGAGAGCGGTAGATCTTTGAACGAATGAAGTCCCGGCGGCCAGAGCGTCTTTCCTCTGGACTCTCGTGACCCCACGATCCCTTTCTGGAGCCTGATCTCTGAGAGGGGCTCCTGGTGCTGCGGCTCCGGTCCCGGCTATAGCTTCGGCTTCGCTGCCAGCTGTGGGCTGTGGTGCTGCGACTTCTCCTCTTGCTTCGACTGCGACTACAGCTGCTACTGCGGCTTCGACCTCGGGATCTTGATCGCTCCCTTGTGTGACTCCGAGATCGGCTTCGGGACTGGCTGCAACTGAGACTATAGTCATCATCAGATGATGAGTATTTGTGTCGTTTGGACCTGTGTTTGGAGCTGGCATAGTCTGAATCATCTGAGTCATGAGAGCGCTTAGAGTGCCTTCGTGATCGGTCACTATAGTCACTATAGCTATCATCAGAGTAACTGTGCTGTCTACTATAGCAGCTCTGGTCTGAAGAAGGGTCAGAACTGCTTGAATAAGAACGCCGGGAGGAACGATGTGAGGAATGGCGCCGGCCAGATCGAGAGCGGCTACGAGAATGCTCACTACCAGAGTCTTCATCTTCCTCCTCTTCCTCCTCCTCCTCTTCTTCCTCTTCCTCCTCCTCCTCACTGTACTGGGATGGGGACTTCTGGTGCAGTCTGTGTGAAGAAGCATCATCACTATCCTCATCTCCACTACTGGGTTGGCTCCGATGGCTAGACCGGCTGCTATGTTTGGTGCTAGCTCTCCGCTGGCAGGAGGAAGCTGGCGGTTCACCTTTGTGTTTCCTCCCACCGTGATCTTGGGCACTGCTACCACCTCCACCATCATCCTTCTTGCCACTGTTTCCTTCTTCAGCAGGAAGAGAACCCCGCTGGGAATCATCTTGAGCTCGGCGCCGTCTTCTCGGTGGTGCAGGGCTGCCACTTCCAGGAGGTTCTGGTTTGGGTCCGTGTTCAGAATCCGCTGTGGCTGATGATTTGTTCTTCTTTCGTTTTCGTTTCTTGCGCTTCTTAGATTTCTCCCCAGACTCCACCTTAGAACTCTTCTCTTCCATGCCAGCCTTGTGTTTACGTTTGTGTTTACTGGATTTTTTGTGTTTCTTTTTCTTTTTGTGTCTGTGAGACTTGCCTGATGGTTCTTTCTTGCTAGAATGGCTTCTTCCAGTGTCTTCAGTTTCTGATGCGTGGTTACTCCCAGGCTCCTGTTTGTTCAGGCTGCTACAGCCAGCTCCTGAAGCAGGTTCATCCACTCTGCCTTCTGAAGAGAGTGTTACATTCTGCTCCCCCTCCTTGCTTTTACTTGGCTCTCCAGGATCAAGGCTCTGGAGGTGACCCTTTGAGGAGCCTCCGACAGCTTTGGGCTTTTCTGTCCCTTTAGCTTTAGCATCTTTGTTTCTTGAAAGTTTAAAGTCAAAGTATAAAGGATTACAACTGTAGGAAATGGAAGGCTCTGCTTTGGTGAAAATGAGTAGTTCTGATGGCCACTGGAGGGCAGTGCTTTCATCCTTGCTCAAAACTGGAAAGAATGGACCAGTAGGATGCTTGGGTCCCTGGCCTGCTTTTGTTGCTGGGGTGGTTGGAGAAGTTTCTTTAGGATTGGATTCACATATCTGGCTCTCTGAAGTCTCCCTACTCTCACTGGGCTCACCTTCACCCCCTCCAGAGCCTTTCTTTGTTTCAGTTTTGCCTCCAGGCTCTGAAGGCCCAGCCACAGTGGCTTCCTTTTGAGGCTCAGGAACATCACTAACTGCTTTTTCTGCTCCTTGGCTTGCTGCCTTACTGCAACCTTTAGGCTTGGGAGAACTACTTTTTCTGTTCTCTGGGGCATTCTTTGAGTGTGTACTATGATCACCTTCCATTTGTTCACTAGCTCTCATAAAGAGTAAGAAGGGGAAATTAGGTTTGACCTTGCAGTGTGCTGGGGGATGTAGTGGTAATATTCTGGTTCTGTAGCCCCAGTTCCTTCCTCCCGCTTCATCTTTTTCAATTTGGACAGTGTTGAGGCAAGGGACCCTCCATCCTGAGGGTCTTCATCTTCTTTCTTTCCATCAAGATTACCAGTGCCATCAGCATCTCCCACCTTCTGCACTCCTTGGTCAGAACTCTTCTCTTCAGCCTTTGTTCCATCTTCAGAGGTCCCTTCTTCTGCATGGTCCTTGAAAACAGATGCTATTGATTCAAGTTTGACGGGAGCTTTCTTGGCAAAGGAAAATGACACTCCCAATTTCTGCAGTGGGGGTCCCAGATTATTCTTAATGCCAAAGCTGATACCTTGGGAGGCTAACCCAGAAGCCTGGGACAGTCCAGTGGTGTTAGTGATCTGTACTGATGTGAAGGGGCCCCCTTTATCTGTGGAGAAGTCAGACCCAAAGCCACAAGAAGAAACAGCGCTTGCACCACTGTTGGTTGATGACTCGTCTCTATCCTCCTCTCCACCATCTTCGTCTACAGCCACCGTGGTCGGTCGGAACATGGGCCCGCTGCCTGGTGCACTACACAGTGGTTGACAAAATGAGAAAACAAAAGACAGGATTCAAGTTATAGATCTTATAAAATACTTGTCCTCATCTTTGTCCTTCCACTCATCATAGGTCGGTCTCAAAGATGCAGAGTGGCTGTCCCTAGCAATGTGCTGATGAATGGAACGTATTGAACAGAGGTAGGCAAAGTTTCATTTGATTCAAGAACCAGGCTAAATTCCCAAGGCCAGCTAGCTATTGCTATCCTTTAAGCTATTTGCCCTACAAAAAGGACTATCTCACAACTCAAGTTCTTGACCAATACCATCTCACAGTTCTTTAATCTGTTACCAAGCCTTTTTTTTTTTTAAAAAAAAAACTTTTAATTAAAATAGTTTTCTCTGGGGCTCAGTGGTTAAGAGCACTGGCTGCTCTTTAAAAGGTCCTGAGTTCAATTCTCAGCAACCACATGGTGGCTCACAACCATTTATAAAGGGATCTGATGCCCTCTGGCATGCAAGTATACATGCGGACAGAGCAAATCATGTATTGGAGCAATCATATATTTAAAAAAAATTTTTTTCCTTTTCATTTTATTTTAATGTGTGCATTTTGCTTTTATGTATGCTTGTGTACTACATGTATGCATTGCCTTTGGAAGTCAGAAGAGGACATCAGATCCCCTGGGATTGCAGTTATAAAAGAGTATGAACTGGAAATTGAATCCAGGTTCTCTGGAAGGGCATCTAGGGCTCTTTAACCACTGAGCAACCTCTCTAGCCCTCCACTTTCAAGATTACATGTATTTATTTAGTGTGAGTGTGTGAGAGAGAGAGGGGGTGGGAAGAGCAGACAAACAGACAGACACAGGTAGGTACATGACACTAGATTGTATTTAACTACACACGCACACACCCATACACAGAGAGGCTACATTATAATAAAGTTTAGTTTATAAGTTGACACACCAAGAGATTAACAGTAAGAGGAGTTATAACAGTGCACCATAATGCAAGCTATGGGAATGTGAACTCTGCCATCAATAGACAGGGAGCATGGACACAGTGAATAAAGGGACGAGTCATCTTTCAGGCATTATAACACACATATAGTTTTTTGTTACATTTTATTAATTGTGTGTTTGAATGCACACAAGCCATGGTACATGCATGGATGTTGGAGAACAACTTGTGGAGCTGGTCCTCTCCTTCTGCTGTATGGGTTCTGGGACTTTCAGGCTTGTCTCCTCTACCTGTTGAGCCATGCTGTTGGCCCCCGATGAACTGGAGGAACTATTATACTTTAGGGGGTGCTCAGAATGATGCCTGTAACAAGCAACCTTCCAGCTCCTACAACAGAACTACTACGGTGCTTTGAAGCCAATGTTTACTGCCTATCTTGCTATATATCGACTATCTAGGCATTTCCTGAAGTCTGAACTCAGTAACTAAAGACAATTAGTTAAGATATTCACTAGCTGTGGGCTGTATTCAACTTGGGGCCAAAAATTCCAGATACCATGGCACCTACATTTTGTTGTATGTGCTGTTGCTGTTCAAAGATGGAATCCAAGCAGACACAGACAGTAAGACCTTTATATTGTGTCACAGTCTACCTCAATGACGTTACATGTATACCCTAACCCAGTGCCAAACCAGTAACCTACATACTGATCATTCCTACTTGGTCATCTTCTAACTGCTAATTTATAGAATGAGAGCTAAAAGTTGCTTCTGAAGAAAAACAAGTGTTATAATATGTCCTGAACCAGAAGGTAGCCTGACATACCTCTTCCATAGAGATATCCTTAGAACATGCCCAAGAAAGATGCATTTACTACAGAAAAAGTTGCACACTGGGCTGGTGAGATGGTTCAGCAGGAAAAGGGCGGCCATAGAAGCCTAGTGATCTGAGCTTACTCCCTAGAAACCATGGAAACAGATACACACGTGGACAAACAGACCAGACTGGGCAGAGTTGTCCTCTGTTATCCACACACACCATGGCACATGAATCCATGTATAAACACAGTAAGCAAATGCAGTTTGTAAATTTGTCAGATAAGAAACTGCAACCAAGCACGGTGGCACACGCCTCTGATCCCAGGACTCTCCAAGCAGAGGCAGGAGGAGCTCTGAGTTTGAGGCCTGCCTAGTCTACACAGTAAGTTCCAAGAGAGCAAGGGATACACTGAAAAACCCTGTCTCAAAAACAAAACAAAACAAAAAAACTAAAACAAAAAACATCAAAAGAAAGAAAAAGGAAAAAAAAATTGCAATCAGGTCATAGGTGGTTTAATTCAACGTTAGAGGTCATAGCTTGTTTAAGTACTTTTTTTTCTCCAATTCCCACTTATCTTTGGTTCCTTTTCAGTATGGAAAAACACAAAACCAAAACCAAACAAATTAAACACAAAATGGAAATCTGAAGTATAGGCTAAGAGCAAACCAAGAAATGAGGGGAATGGCAAAGCAAATATTCTCTCCTCTGGAGAGTGACCCAAACACGTAGGTGTAGACATATCCCCCCCCCCCCCCCAAAAAAGTTAACACTTTTGGAGGTAGAACGGACAGGTTTCTGAACATTCAGAAGCCAAGGCTGTCTCATCCTCTTCTCTTCTTTTGTTTGTTTTCCCATGTAGTCCTGGCTGTCCTAGAGCTTACTCTGTAGACCAGCATGGTTTTGAACCCCTAGAGATCTGCCTGTCTCCGTCTCTCAAGTGCTAGGATTAAATGTGTAACCACCACTGCCTGGCCCCCTCTCCTCACTTTCAATGTTTGTCTTTTATTTTACCTGATGGTGAAGATAGAACTTGGATCCTTTAAAGAGGTGCTCTATCCTGCCCTACCCCCAGTAAACCCTTTTTTGTTTTTTGTTTTGAGACAGGGTTTCTCTGTATAGCCTTGGCTGAACCCTTTTAATAATAAAACTTTTTATTTTTATTGTTAAGTTTTTGTGATGATGGAACTCATTATATAGATCAATTTGGTTTCATATTCACAGAGACTGACCCATCTCTACTTCCAGAGTGCTGAGATTAGGGCATACACAATTACACCTGCTAACTGTAGAGTTAAAAAGTTTAAAAGGCAGTGATAATACTTGACTCAGAAAACATGTGCTAGGATGTTGTAGTGATAAACTAGAGTGCTTTGCTTTTCTACACAAGTGTGCTGGAGAACTTATAACAGAAACAATGAGGTCATTTACTCATCACTCAGTCCCAATGTGGCTGTAGGCATCAATATGGCTGTAGGCGTCTTTTAGTTATGTCTAATGGAGTAAGCCAGTTACTCTTCAGAACAACTCCAAGGAGTTCTCCACTTCATTCCCTTCTCCTTTCTCTTTTCAGACAGATTCTCAGGTGTCCCAGGATGACCTAAGACTCATTACACAACCAAGCATAGCCCTGTACTTCTGGTCTACCTGCCTCTACTTCCTGAGTGCTGGCATTACAGGTATGTGCCAACATTCTTCTGTGGTACTTCGGAATCAAACCTAGGGCTTTATATATCCTTATGTAAAGTACTGAGATACACACCTGGCCCAATTAAAATACTTGTTGTAGAGCTTTTACTTTAGTTTTACATATGAGCATTCTGCACTGCATGTACACCTGCACGCCAGAAGAGGGCAACAGATTCCTTCATAGATGGTTGTGATCCACCACGTGGTTGCTGGAAACGGAACTGGACCTCTGGAAGAGCAGTCAGTGCTCATAACTGCTGAGCCATCTCTCCACAACCCTTCCCCACCACCAAATTTAAATATTATATATATATATATGTGTATAATATATATATATATTTTTTTTTTTTAAAGATTTATTTATTTTATTTATGAGTACACTGTAGCTGTCTTCAGACACACCAGAAGAGGGCATCGGATCTCATTACAGATGGTTGTGAGCCACCATGTGGTTGCTGGGAATTGAACTCAGGACCTTTGGAAGAGCAGTCAGTGCTCTTAACCAGAGCCATCTCTCCTGCCCTGTAAGTTTAAATCTTAAGGATTCTATTTATGTACAGAACATTCCTGACATGAAATTTCCCTACCATTCAGCTTGTTTTCTTTGCTCTGCCAACTCATGGAGTCGCCGAAGGGCTTTTTCTTGCTTTTTCTCATCTTTGCGGGATCTTGAAGAGACATTTCGAGCAAACTCTCTCTGCTTGAGATCTTTTAGTCTCTGAGTTAATAGAAAGAAAGAAACAGAAGGTGAGCAATTTAAATCAGCACATAGATGTGAAGGCAAAGCCTTCATAAATGTACCCTGCACCAATGTTGTAACACTGGCATGGAATACACTATTATATTTATATGGTTCTCAGAAACAATGGCTGATTACTTTGAGCATGATACTTCGATTATGGGCATTTGTAATTACAACAGCAAGTCATTTGCCTTATTGTACAAAACAAAATGATTTCAGAAGCAACACGCAAATTTTAAGACTATTGGGAAGAAAGAAAAGAGACCAATCACCTGCTCTTCCAGGATGCAGAACCAGACACACACATGTGAGATAAATCGTAGAAACACAGGCCAAAGTGAACAGAAAGGGGTTAGGCTGGCACAGAAAATTACCCAAGTTGTAAGATCTAAAAAAAGCAATGTACAGCTTACATGGGAGGTTATCAGAATCAGAGCAAACAGAAATACTTTCTTTTCCCACCATAAAAGTGTGTGGGGGGGTTTATCTGGTTTTAGTGATAACAGAGGTTTCTTATAATTATTAAAGTCTAGAGAGGTCTTCCAACCCTGGCATGTTCAGAACTCAGCTTGACCACTTTCATCCAGCCTGTCTGCTAAAATGGAAAAAATTATGTAGCTTTTCATTCCTTCATAGCCCTGAGAGGAACAACAGGGAAGAAGGAGAACACAGGAAAGTAGAAGATTCTGTTACTTAAAATTCAAGTAACAGAATGGGCCTTTTGTTTTCAGAAGCTACTGTGTAATTTTCCTCAAAACAAAACAAAAACCAAAGAAATGTCATGAGACAGGCTGGTGACAGAGTCTGACATACCCATCTGCAATGAAGACAGTGCACCATACTCCAGAACATGAGAAGTGAAAGCAAGGCCTACCCATTAGCCTGTGCTCTCCCAACAGCTTAGGACAAGTGAGCTGACCCAATATAAAGTGGACATTGCTTTAGAAAGGCATGGTGTTCAACAGACGGAGGAATTTTCTTACCTAATATTTATGAAATGTGCTTCAAATCTTTTGGAATTGGGAGGGGGAAAGGAAGAAGACACATACACACAAAAAAGATATACAGCTAAAGACACTATAGAAAAACTCACTCTTGTGATCTGGGCTCCCAAATTAGAAGGATTTGCTCTCAAAACATCAGCTGAAAACGTCACATCACAGAGAAAAAAAGTAAAAGATAAAACAAGAGTGGAAGAGAAAAAATAAGGCAAGCATTACTACATAAGCTCTCAGTGAAATCTACAAACGATATACTCAACAATCAGGGACAAAAGCATCCACTCAACAAGGGCTAAGGAGAAGCAAGAGTGGAAAAACACACATGTACACACACATGTACACACACACACACAGACGCGCACACAGTAATCACATCTAGATAAATGAAACCATCATTTTTCTGTAATAAGTTCCATTTCCTCAAGAAAACTGGTCAGAGAACTTCAGGAAAGAGTGCTACTTTCTAAAACCAGTGAGTAAGGCTGCACCCATTCGTCTTTAGTTTAGAGAACCTCAGTTCATCACCAGCTAACAAGGCTGGTGCCGGCGTAGGTCCCATACAGATTTAGAATTTTATAAACTCAAGTCATCCCCCACCCCATTTTGGTACTAAGCTTACTACTGAACTATCTATATCCCCAACCCTCCTTTACTTTTAGAGAAGGCCTCACTGAGCTGCCTGGACTCATCTTAGTCTGTGGCCCAGACAGGCCTTGAACTTCTGCCGCAGCCTTCCAAGTAGCTGGGACCATACATCTACACCAGCAGACTCAGTGAGGATCAACTATCTTTTTTTTTCTTTCTTTCTTTTTCTTTTCTTTTTTAAAATTTTTTAATTTTTCTTCTGAGGATCAACTATGTTAAGTATGAATTTCAACATTTTTCTTTTGAGAGGAATGGGGCAGAAAGGATCCACTATGACTATTATGCCATTTTTTTTTTAATGGATAAATCTTTTTTTCTCCTTCCTAAACACTTAATAGGCTCTCTTATCAAAATTTAAGTAGAATGCAATGTTTTTCTCATACTTCCCTCATCAAGTTCTTCTATGTGAAATCTCACTCAAAGCAGGCGTTTGCTGAGCTATAGGACACTGGCCTCCAGACTGTGTTAGACAAGGATCAGGCTTTCTTCTTCTCTCCCTTTCTCTGTTGGTCTTGGAAATAAGGTCTCATTGTGTAGCCCTTATGGCCTAGAACTAAGAGAGAACCACTTGCCTCTGCCTCATATGTACAGGGATTAAAAGGGTGAGCCATCATGCCTGGCTCTATTCATTCTAGAATATGAAGGAACAGGATCAAACCCACATCATTCTCAACATATTCTACCCAAAAGTCCTGCCACAGTACACAGACAGACAGACAGACAGGAAATGGAATGGTGTCAAGGAGACAAATCTCAAGTGTAAAGCTTCCTTCTAGTAAAACGTACCCGAGCACTCTATTAAGTCCAGCAAATATTCCTTCATCGCCCTCACAAACTTCAGTCAAGCCTGGAGTTTCAAGGTAGAATGAGAACTTCCCAGGTCTAGCTCAGTCTGAGAGACAGCATATAAACCTCTCCAAACCCAGCACACACACAATTGCCTTTCAGATGGTGACATTCTGATGGAAATGAAAAAACATGTCTTTTTTAAGAAAAGAATCACCTATTTATGTATTTATTTATTGTGCTTTCTTGTGTATAAGCCTTGGCAGGACTTGGCACTCCCCCAAACCCCTGCCACATGTCCCAGGGAGTGACTTGTGTCATAAGGCTGAATGAGCAGCAGATCCTCCCTCATCTATTGAGCTATCTCACGGGCTCCCAGTCTCAGGTTAAGATTCTATTTTCCTTATCCGGCGCCAACTTTCTTTCCTACTTGGGGAAAAAGAATTCCCTTCACCAAGTCTCTGCTGTCCCTGCCCTGCCCCCTCCTAAGAGCCTAGAATAGCATTCTCCACAGTCAGCACCTTGCCCTAGTTCTCATGGATGACTGTCAGATTCTGTTCTCAATACAGCTGTTCCTGTCTTTCAGAAAGGTACAAGTGTAAAACTTCAGTCAGAAAGACCCAGGTTAATCTACTAGTCACCAGTTAACTGAGTTTGTACCTCACAGCCTCAGCTGTCCTCATTATAAAATTAGAATGAGGTATTATTAGGTTTAGAGATTAAATGACAAACTAACCCCTTTTCTTTTTAGTATTTCAGCCCCAGGTCTTACTCATGGGTAAGTGCTCTACAACTAAGCTGTCTGCAGCCCTCTTTTGACTTTAGTTTTAGAAAGGACATCTATCAGCAGCCTGCCCAGGCCGGCTCTGAAGTTATTACCTGTCAATCACAGGTAATAATAATAATAATAATAATAATAATAATAATGAAAAGACCATCCAGGATATTGCTCAATGGTGACAGGGAAACAATGCGGAGTTTCATATTTAACTGGCTGAGCTAGAGCAGTGACATCTCAGCTCAGAGAGTGCAGCACCTTTACATCCTCCCACCCAACTGGAAACTCAATCTAGGGGCCTTATACAGGCTAGGTAAGACTCTACACTGAGATCCATGGGAGGCTCAGCCTGTCCTTGAACCCTTCCTTTCGCAGGGTTGGACTTGTTAGGTATGCACCAGCACCTGGTTCAATGCTCTCCTCACAGCACTGCCATTTACAAGGTTTTAGTTGGGTTACTTTAACTTTCAGACTACAACAAAACACAGACTTTATCTTAGAATTACTATCATAGTATATCACTGAGATGAATTTAAATTGACAAGAAAAACCAGTTGAAACAGTAGAACATGAACATGCTAGGCAGGTTTTTATTTAAATCGGGGTTGTGTGCTAAGATGAAGAACAATTAGAAATACACAATAAGAAAATATGCAGTTCACCTGCAATACTAGCTTCTGAGAGGTTTGTCATCAACCATGTATAAAAGCAGATAGCTTTCCTAAGTAGACACTTTCCCAAAGTTAGTTAGGTTGTGATTACTGGGCAAGTAACCTACTCTTAGTAGGTGAAAAGATCAAAACATGCTCAAGTTTTAGAGACTGACCAAATGACTCCATTCACTATTAAGCAAAACAGTCCCAAAGAAAATGGCACCCAGTGGACTAGAGAGATGGCTCAGGGGTTAAGAGCACCAACTGCTCTTCCAGAGGTCCTGAGTTCAATTCCCAGCAACTACATGGTGGCTCACAACCATCTGTAATGGGATCTGGTGCCCTCTTCTGGTGTGTCTGAAGAGAGCAATGGTGTTGTATTCATATACATAAAATAAATAAATAAATCTTAAAAGAAAAAAAAAAAAGACTGTTTAAAAAGAAAAGAAAGAAAATGACCCCCAGTGATAGACTACAACCCAGCACAGTTCACTCTGCACAGCTGCACACAGGTTCTAAGACATATGCTTTCCTTTACACTTCTGTTTCCACAGCATGACTACTTGAGAGGGTAACTGGGTTAAGTCAGTATTTATGAAGCCTTAGGGTTCAGACATACTTTATGGTTTCCTAAGGATAAACGCTATAAATAAAACAGACATGGAATATGTTCCCAGGTATATGATCTAGATAGTTTGCTATTTTTGTTTAATTTCAGCCCTAGGATTATCTTCCCTCATCCAAATGGTTATATGTCTGTTCTGATACACACACACACACACACACACACACACACACACTCCACATAGAGAACTGAATGACAGAAACAAATCCAAGTCAAACTAAGAAAAACAAAACAAAACAAAAAAGTCTGCAAACAGTGAAGCCTAAGAGCAGAGTGGCCACTGAAACTCACCGTTTCTCAGAACACACTTTAATCCAGAGGCCAATTACTTTTGAGTACCAAGGGAAACCCAAACACTTCAGCTCTCTGGCAATACTAAGCATGAAAACAACCAACTATGAATAGGCAACACTGTCAAAGATCCAGCCAGACAGTACAGAGTGTCAGGGAAACTATGCATTAGTAGCCTCTATTCCGTGTAATTCAACTAGTGAAATCAGCACTGGCTGCGATGGGCATGATGTTTTAAAGTTCAGGAAATTACTACTATTCACAGATGAAACAGATATTATTATTAAATAATGGTATTATTAAATAAGACTTCAGTTTTTTCCAGAACATGTAAAAAGTGCAGAAGTTTTGATACTAAAGTCATTTTAGACAAAGAGAAATGCTGAAAGCATTCTTTCCTCTGAGAGGAAAAATAAAGGAAATACTGGAAGCTGATTTAGAATGCCAAATTATGGCAACCAGATCAGATGATCACACATTGAGACTGCAAGGAAGTGAGCCCAACACAGTGGGGTCAGAGACAGCGTCAGTGTATCCAGTGTCAGTCAGAACTTGGGAACATGGGAAGGAACATCAAGTAGGTCTGAGTGAAAACTCAAGTGTTAAAAGAATCTGGCGAGGAACTAATGACTCACAGACTGTAAAGGATGATGTGGGGCATACAGTTGTTTGGAGAGCGAGTGAGAGACAGCAACTACTAAGCTGGAATCAAGGCTTGTTGAAGTATAGTGCCAATGTCATCTTGGACTCAAGATGAGTCAAAGGTTGACTTACTGAGCAGTTCTAGGTGTTTTGTTCTGTTTAAGAGATGGGCCTCAAAGCATGGTGGGTTCATATCTGTAATCCCAAGTCCAACTACATCACAATAACTGTCTAATTAAATAACAGCAGCAACAAGAGAACAAACCAAAATCAGTAAAACAAACAGAAATGCAGAAGACACTTGACTGTCATGCTGCAGAAGCTAGCTCCAGGTTTCTGTTTCAGTAACTACAAGAGTATGTCACTGTACATTACTCAGTATTTTTTTTTAGGTGTGAACCAATTAAAATTAAGTGGAAAAACTAACATCAAGACTAAGCCAAACAGATATGTTGAGGTGAGCTGTGATCTTCTGCTCATTGTATTGCAAGAATTCCTTGTGACACAAATAGGAAGTTACAGACGAAAGTGTGAAATTAAGCTGCTTTACTTTTTTCTTGTTTTTTTTTTTTTTCCCAGTCCTGAAGAACAAAGCAGGCTTTGAACACATTCACTCTGAGCTTCCCCTCCAGCCCCGATGTGTACTCGTAAGCGCACTATCGGTTCATTCTAGGAAAAGGTTCCTTGCAGTTTGAATTTGAGGCTTTTACATCTATCAGCAGACAAACATTTTTAAGATATGTAAGATAATTAAAAGAGCAGGGAAGTGGGGATGGAAAAACCTTAAGCTTCATATTTAACTGTAGCTTATAACTAAGCCAACAAGGCTAGGACATGATCAATGTTTATTGTGCACTCAGACATGTCAGAACTTAATAAGTAATCTTATGTGGGTTATTTCTTTAAATATGGCTGGCTTATAACTGGAGATTTCAAAAGGTAATAAAACAGAGTACAAGAATTAGAGTCACAGTGCCTACACCTTTACACTTAGAAAGTTTAAGCAGAGTCTCAATTATTTTTATATTAATGACTTCACAAAAATCTTAGAATATTTGAGAAGAGCTAGCAAACAGGGGCATTTAAAAGCTTCCTTTCTCCTTCTCTAAAAAATATCACAAATGAGAGTAACCACGCTGCTGCTTTTTTCAGAAACAGGACCTTAAGAAAGGGAACAGTATTTCCCAGGACCTGCCTCCATCGGTTTACCAGTGACAAAGCTTTTCTCCAAAGTTTTCATGGTGAAAATCTGATGGAAGATGCAAGCCAGGACTGTCATGGTATAAAGCACTTACCTCTTACCCCAGAGTCATAAGAATCCTCTGTCTTGCTTGAAGGCAGCACAAGGTACCATAATGATTTTAGAGCACCAATTTGAAAAAGGCAGGCCTGGATATAAGTTCATTGTCCAGAAGAGGATAAAACACGTGATCCTATCTCCTATGAGGTACTATCTCCTAGTTAGCTGTGCTGTAGCAAAGTCAACTAATAATTCCTTACAATTCTGAATAAAGGCCAGGCAAGCTGAGAGAAGTGGACACGGGACTCTAGAGACCAGCATGGTTTTACAGTGAATGCCCTCTCTTGAAAAGAGAAAAGAGACAGGAAGGGAGGAATGAAAGAGTGTAGAGAAGAGCTGGAATTATAAAAGCCATTTAAGATTCTTTTGTTGATATATTTATAACATGCTGTCCTAAGATTCTACAAATTGTAGAAAGACAAGAATATGAAGAAAGATGATATGGTCTATTTTTCAACAAAAACAAAACAAAAAACCAAAGTCATACTACAACTGTTTTTTTGTTTTGCTTTGTATTTACAGATAGAAGCTTCTTTTTATGTAGCCCAGGCTGGCTTCACATTAAAAAATCTTTCTGCCTTCACCTATTGAGATCTCACTCATGTCATGATGCCTAGGCCTTTTAATATGTAAAGTGTATTTCTGACTCAGGTGAAGGAATGAACTGACATGCATTTGTGAATGACACAACTAAAGATCTTTCCAAGTCATGGCTCTCAAACATATTCTGTATTAGTGGACAGTATTTTTGAGTTCTCTGTAAGAAATTCATAATTTTATGTATTATACATGTATGTATGTATATATGCATGCATGTGTGCATTTTTATGCTTGTGCATATGGAAACTATAGGTTGGGTGTCAGTTGTCTTTATCACCTTCCACCTTGTTTTTTGAGCTCTCTCACTGAACCTGCTAATTAGTTAGGCTGATTAGAGACCCTGGGATATTCATGTCTCTGCCTCTCCAGCACAGAAATGATAGGTACAGGCCGTCTCCTGCTTTGTCCATGGGTGCTAGGGATCAGAACTTACAATTTCACTCTTGTGCTACAAGCATTTCACAAAGGAGCAATCTGCCAAGCATCAGGATACAACACTGGGGAGGAGAGTTATGTGTATGTGGAGGCTCAGAGTTGATGGAGGGTATCTTCCTTAATCACCTTCCCCTTATATACGAGGTCTCTCACTGAACTCTTACCATTGTGGCTAGTCTAGATAGTCGGTCCTGAGATGTCAGGTATGCTACCACACCCATCTAAGAGACCTGGTCCAGTCCTCACACTTGTATAGCAAGTACTTTACCATCTGAATCATCTCCTCAGATCTCTGAATTCTTAATTTTATATTTTTATTTGATTATCTTAAACAGTTTAACATTTTGGATCTAGACAAGCTCTTTATAAATGTTTATGATATGACCAGAGATATAAAATAATTATGATCTGTGCTAAGCAAACATGAAACAATAACATCATCTATTTCAAGGTTTTCAAGAGTTAACCTCAGTACCAGAGACTGTAATTCTGGGCCAGGGAATTCTTTATTTTCAGGTACTTCTTGTACACTGTAGAATATTTAACAGTATCTTTGGACTCCACTCACTTGACCTCAAAAATACCCCCCGCTTCGTTAAAGTAACCTGAAATGAACCCCGACAGCAGCTCTGAAGTGCCCTGAGGAACAGGTCCTCTCCAGGCTGATAACTACTGCCATCGAGTAGAGCAGTCAAACAAATCAGTCAGCATGTACAGGGAAACAAATGAGAATGGCAAAAAAAAAAAAAAAAAAAAAATCAATGAATCAAGTTGTAACAATTTCTATTATACTTAAATTGAGAGCGATATCACTGAAGTATGAATTTTATTAGTTTTGCACTTTCTTAAATATTTTGCTTTGATAGAAATTCTTTCCTCTTAAAATGCAACTTTGAGGCTGGGGAGATAGTCCAGCCATCTTGTTCGGTATGGTGGCATAATCCCGAAATCCTAACACTGGCTGGGTATCTGTGGAGGGTCACCATAAGCTGAAGACCAGCTTGGTCTACATAGGGAGTTGAGACATTTAAAGACCCTATTTGTTTGTTTGTTTGAAAGCAACTTACCTGAAATGACTATCAAGAGCCTAAGAGGGTGGTCCTGGGTGGTATAAAAAGCAAACTAGGCAATCCATGAGAACAAGCCAAAGAGCTGCACTCTTCCACAGCCTCTGTACCAGGCCCTGCCTATAGGTTCCCGCCCTTACTTCCCTCAGTGATGAACTGTTACTTAGGATATAAATCTTTTCCTCTCTAAGTTGCCTTTGGTCAAGGTGTTTCATATTTCCTCAAGGCAGAGACTTATTAAGACAAAGTGGCTTGGTTTTTGTTCAGATACAGTGTGTCTAATTTTATTTTTCTTCAGGATTTAGTTACTTTTCAAGGCATATGGAGTAACAAAATGACTTACTGATAGGAAATAGTAGCCAAGAAAATTCTTATATATGCAGACATTCAGAAGAACACAGTCTAGGATAACTCTTCAAAAGTTTAACATGTTGAGGAAAGGGGAGAAACTGACATAAGCTCTCCCAGGTCCTCAGATCAATTGCCATATTGAAAAAAAAATAGAAACTACTTAAAAGCCACAAGCATTACTTCAGGTTTAAGAAAGTCACAACTTATGCTACTTAAAATGGTGATGGAGAAGCAGGGATGTTATCTATGCTAGGATAGCTCCCATGGAAAATAATCAAGACAATCAGGTACAAAAATAAAGATTGGCTAATATAAGAAGCCAGTCACACTCATAATCATCTACAGTTGTCAACAACGAAGTCTTTTTCCTTGATCCTTGATTCCTTACCTGCTTGTGTGCATGATCATAAGAGTTGATGTGGTTGTCAAATTCCTGATGTTTTTGATACTGTTTATCACAAAGTTCGCAGTAAAAGTTGGCTCTGAGATCTTCTAAGGCTTTTGCAATTGCCTTTTCTTTGTCAACATAATCCTGTGAAGAACCACAAAATAAAACAAAAAACAAAAAAACAAACAAAAAACCAAGTTCAGTAGAATTTAGACAGCTACTACCCAAGCAGAGAGAAAAATAGCTTTCCATAAAATTCAATGGCATCAGTAAATGCACTGACAAGTGTTCAAGAGAGTGATATTTTATTTCCCCTTTGGCAATACTGTAGAAAAGGTTCTATACCATTCTCTATTTTGTCCTTGAGCAAAATATAAGACACAATGCAATCAGGCACAGTGGTGTTGCTTGTTCAAGACACCCCAGGCTGACAAGATTGCCTTGAGTTCAAAGTTATCCCTAGTACATAGAGGTTACTAAATTAGCCAGGGTCATACAGCAAATATCTGTGTCATCATGTACCTCCATTTTATTCATCTTTAAAAGATACTGTTACTTTGAATGTTTGCTTGCATTTATGTCTATGTAATACATATGTGTCAATGCCCACAGAAGCCAAGAGAGTGTGTTTAGATCCCTGGAATGGAGTTATAGGCAGTTGTGAGCTGCCATGTAGGTGTTGGGAACTGAATCCAGGTCCTCTTCAAGAATAGCAGGTGCCTTTAACTGTTAAGCCATCCCTCGAGCCCCATTATACCTCCTATTTTTAGTTTTAAACTAATAATTCAAATAAAACATATACTAAACAGGATCAAGAGAAATTAGATCTATCTAAAAGGACTCAAGGTTCAACATAAAGAAAAAAAAAAACAGTCAATAAAACATATCCTATTAATAAGGGTTTGTGTATGTGTGTGTGTGTGGGGAGGGTTGTTACATGATTATCTCAATTAGTTAAAAACAAACAAATAAAATCTAGCAAAGTCTAATCTCTTTTCCATGGTAAGAACTTCAACAAACAGGATAGGGAAAAATCCATGAAAAGCCTTTAGCTAGCCAGCTGTGACTGCCCTTGGAAAGCTTGGGAGAAAGAGTATAAAATAAACTAAAGCCAACCTAGACTACATGAGTCCAGGAAAGTTTAGACTACTTTAGTTGGACTCTGTTCCTTCCTACCCTTCAGCAGCCCCCCACCCCCAAAGAAAAATAGAAAGAAAAAAAAGCCCCTCAGCTAACATCACTATGGTGAAAGAATTAAAGTTCCCTCTTAAAATTGGAAACAAGGCAGAAATATTCACTTGCTGTTTTGAAGATGGGGGTCTTATATAATATATTCCACGCTGGCCTCAAACTTGCTACGTAGCCAAGGATAACCTTGAACTGCACCACTATGTCCAGTCAGTTTACATAATGCCGGGACTCAAACTCAGGCCTTCACATGTAATCTTGGCAATCACTCTACCAACTGAACCATATTTTCAGCCCCACTCTTACTACATCTGATAAGATTTTGAGAAGTCACTATTATTTTGCTTTTGGAGACTTGCTATAAAGCCCCAAATGCCCTGGAACTCACCCCGGCTGCCAGAGATCCAACTGCTACTGCCTTGCAAATGTTGGGATTAAAAGAGTGAGCACTGTTGTTTTTCTCGGAGAAAACCATGTTTTACCTTATGGCTTTCAAGATCTTTGATTCTGGTGTAGTTTTTAGAAGGGAGTGTCCAGATACAAAGATCTTTTATGCACTCAGCTTCGAAGTCCTTGGGTTTCCCATTTATACACAGTATACTATCCACAACCCCACCACAATCCAGGCCAGCTTGCAATTTACTGGCCTCAAACTCAACAATTAGCTGTGTTTATTTTGTTACTGTTTTTGTTGTTGTAGTATTTTTTTTTTTTTTTTTTGGTTTTTTTTTGTTTTTTCGAGACAGGGTTTCTCTGTGTAGTCCGGGCTGTCCTGGAACTCGCTCGGTAGACCAGGCTGGCCTTGAACTCAGAAATCCGCTTGCCTCTGCCTCCCAAGTGCTGGATTAAAGGCGTGCGCCACCACCGCCCGGCATTGTAGTATTTTTTTAAAAAAGACTTATTTATTATGTATACAACATTCTGCCTGCATGTACAACGGCATGAAAGAAAATGGCACCAGATCTCATTATAAATGGTTGTGAGCCACCATGTGGTTGCTGGAAACTGAACTCAGAACCTTTGGAAGAGCAGTCAGTGCTTTTAACCTCTGAGCCAACTCTCCAGCCCTATTGTCTCAAAAAACCAAAGAGGTGCCGGGCGGTGGTGGCGCACGCCTTTAATCCCAGCACTTGGGAGGCAGAGACAGGCGGATTTCTGAGTTCGAGGCCAGCCTGGTCTACAGAGTGAGTTCCAGGACAGCTCGAGCTACACAGAGAAACCCTGTCTCGAAAACCAAAAAAAAAAAAAAAAAAAAAAAAAAAAAAAAAAAAAAAAAAAAACCAAAGAGACAGAGACATGTCTCTGGCTGTTCTGAACTGTGCAGAACAGACTTGCCTTGAACTCACAGAGATCCACCAGCTTCTGGAGTACTGGGATAAAAGATGTACACTATCATGTCTATTTTGATTTTAACCCCCCTCTAATTGCTGAAAATTTCTAGGTCTATCTTTTCTCTTTTTTTTCTTCTAAAAATTGAGTTTTATAGCTTTAAAAACACAGAAATATATATTACTAGAATGTGTTTTCAATTTAAACCCAGTGTGGGATATGGGGCTGCTTCAGATTTGCTTCTTGCCCTAATGATAATCTCTGTGATTGTGATGTTTGGAATTCTGGGGACTCTTCAGAGGGTACATAAATACTCAAGCCTCAAGAGGTGGAGTGGGCTGTTGGGTAGATGCTGTTAGTTGTGGTTTTCTAAGTAGTTGTGTGTAGAGAAGAAAACAATAAAAATTAGATATCCTGACTGCAAAGATCAAATTTATCCCAAGGAACTTGATGTCCCTAATCAGCAGGAAGTGGTACAAGGATAAAAACACCCCCTTTCTCCCTCTACCCTTTTCTCTTTCCTATCTACTATTGGGGTTGAAAGGGTGGAAAGAAAAGAAAAAACCACAAAGTATCCAAAAGTCTGGCTACAAAGTTTCAAGTTAGAATTGGTTTTATTCTACAGCTTATGTTTCCTAGCTTTTTTTATTTTTTTAAATATTATTTCTTATTATTTATACGAGTAAATATATGAGTAGCTATCTTCGGACACATCAGAAGAGGGCATCAGATTCCATTACAGATGGTTGTGAGCCACCATGTAGTTGCTGGGAATTGAACTCAGGACCACTGGAAGAGCAGTCAGTGCTCTTAACTGCTGAGCCATCTCTCCAGGCCCCGTTTCCTAACTTTTATAATTCTTCTGTTTCTATTTTTTTGTTGTTATTTTGTTATGAAACAGGGTTTCTCTGTGTTGCCTTGAACTCACAGAGTTCAGCTCTGGATGTCCTGGAACTCTTTGTAGACCAAGCTTTCTCAAACACAAAAGAGAAACACCTGCCTCTTGAATGCTGGGATAAAAATGTGTGCCACCATGCCCAGCCTTCTTGTTTTTATTCAACTCATAGGGAGAAACAATGGCCTGGGTTCAAGTTTTACTAAATCAATTACCTTGGTATGTACAGCAAGAGCTGAGTATGCAGCTAGCTCAGTGGTAAAAGTCTTGCCTAGGGTGCTTAAGACCTTGACCCTTCATCCCAAAGGTGGGGATCTGCTCTTTGACATCAGTTCTGCTTAGAGATTTTAGACTTTTTTTGTAATACACTGCCAAGAGGGGAATGGGCTGCCTGAAGATGCTCATTTTTTTCTTTCTACTAGCCCTTCTGCCGGAAAGTACACTCAGAACAAATTCAGCATTTATGTTACCTTATCTGATTCTGGCCTGTTAATTTCTTCCTAGCCTGACTCTCATGCTCCCCTTTTAAACTTTCTGAGACAGGGTTTCTCTGCATAGCCCTAGCTGTCCTGTAACTCAGTCTGTAGACCAGGTTGGTCTCAAACTCACAAGAGATCCACCTGCCTCTCCACCTCCTGAGTGCTGGAATTAGAGGTGTACGCCAACCACTGCCTAGTTGAAGTTACTCTTTAATCTTTTCTTCAGGGGTTTTGATAGTTTAAGGATTTTCAGCTGTAAGCCATAAAAAGATTCTCAGACTAGGGTGCAGCTCAATGGCTGAGTACACAGCCTAACATATTTGAGGCCCCAAATTCAATGCCTGGTTACTTAACCAAAAATTATTATGTTTTTAAATTTTATTTTATTTTCTATGTAAGGGTGTTTGGCTTGCTGTGTACCACAGAAACGGGGAAAATTAATTCACCTTTTAATTTTACATTAAAACATACTCTTTAGGGCTGGAGAGAGCTGGCTCAATGGTTAAAAGCACTGATTGTCCTTCCCAAGGTTCTGAGTTCAATTCCCAGCAACCACATGGTGGCTCACAACCATCTGTAATGAGATCTGATGCCCTCTTCTGATGTGTCTGAAGACAGCTGCAGTGTATTTATATAAAATAAATAAATAAATCTTTCTTTATATATATATCCTTTAAACCTAGCCCATGTTTATAAAATAAAAAAGTAAGCTATATCTTGAGACTCAACATTAAAAAAAATTCATTTCTTGCTTATTTTACTTGTTTCATGTAATTATTTGCATATAATTGTGTATGCAGAAGTCTGTGAAACCAGAAATGGAGTTGCAGGAAGTTGTGACTTGTCATGTTGATTCTGGGACAGGAACTCAGGTCCTTTGTAAGACTAGTAAGTGTTCTTACCCTATAAGCCATCTTTTCAGTCTCAAAGATTTATTTTTATTTATGTATGTGTGCTCTGTGTGTAGTGAGTAGGTTGTGTGTGCAAGTGTGCAAGGGGACCAGAAAAGGGCAATGGGTTCCCTTGGAGCTAGAGTTACAGGTGGTTGTGGGTTCTAGAACCAGCTCAGATCCTTTAGAAGAATAGTCTAATAGTCCATATTATTCCTATAGAATAGAATAGTCATGCTAACAAACCAAACAAAAACCCAAGGTACCAGAAAAACAGCACAAAGGCTGACCTCCTGCCTTCACAGGCACAGGCATTGTTTTTAATTTGTGTAGGTGGATGTGTTATGGTTTTGAGATAGTCACTTACACTACAGCCCAGGTTGCCCTAAAATTCATTACATAGCTGAAGCTTGCCTTGACCTTGAAGCAGTCATCCTTTCTCAGTCTGCCAAATTTTTGGATTATAGGTACATGTTACTATACTGGCTCAGTACTTAAAAAACAGGAATAGGCCAATAACAGGAATAGACTCAGTGGATAAAAGTACTTGGCAGCAAACCTGAATGGAATCTGTGGGACTACATGGTAGAAGGAGAGAAGTCATTCCGTGAATGTCCTCTGACCTTCATAGGCCTGTGTGGCATGGACACGGACAGACATGGAAATGGACTTGGTCAGGCACAAACAGAACAAATAACATGTAATTAAAAATCTGTAAAAATGTTTAAAGACACACACACAAAAGTTACAATAAGCTCTAAAAAGGATCAGTCAGGTGAGACAATCTGGAGGGAAGAGAAAGTCAACTAGCCTAGTCATTTTGTTCCATAAACAAACTGTGCTCCATAGTGGCTTCCTGCAGTTTCTACCCATGACTATTCTGGTTTTAATAATGAGCAGTGGAAATGCCAAGTTCTTCATGTACAATCATTTTAGAGTCTTAAAACAGACAAAATAAGCTCTAGATTTATAACTCTTCTGTGGTTTCTAATTCATTTAAAAATGAACCTCGGTCAGGCAGGTTGGGTAATGCATGCCTTTAATCATAGCACTTGGGAAGCAGAGGCAGGTGGATCTCTATGAGTTCAAAGCCAGCCTGGTCTACAGAACAAGATCTATTCTAGGACAGCCAAAGCAGAGAGAAATCGTTAAAAGAAAGAAAGAAAGAAAGAAAGAAAGAAAGAAAGAAAGAAAGAAAGAAAGAAAGAAAGAAAGAAAGAAAGAAAGAACAAACATAATGAACTTAGCCAAGTATACTGGCACACACCTTTAATCTAAGCCCTCAGAAGGCAGAGGCAAGCCAATCTCTGAATTTGAGGGCAGTCAGGCCTATAAAGTTGAATTCTAGGATAGCCAGGGCTACACAGAGAAGCCCTGACCAAAACCACCACATTTTATAAGAAGAAGAAGAAGAAAAAAAAAAAAAAAAAAAAAAAAAAAGTGACCCTAAACATCATTAGAAGCCCAAACAGCAGCAAGCATCTTCCATTTTTTATTTCATATGTATGAGTGCTTGCCTGAGTGAGTGTGTCAAGGTACCATCTGCATGAAGTTCCTGTGGAGGCTAAAGAGCACAGGAACCCTAGGGCAAGAGTCAAAGATGGTTGTGAGCTGCCACGTAGGTGCTGGGGATTGAACTCAAGTCCTCTGGAATAGCAGCACTGGGATTACAGGGATGTACTGCCACGTCTGGTACTTTCTAACATGAACTCAGGTTGTCAGGTTTCTGTAGTAAGTCCTTTATACACGGAGAATCTGCTAAGCATTGTTGTTTGTTTTTCTTCTTTTTCAAGTCAGTCTTACTGTGTGACCCTAGTCATTGTCCTCAAATTTTTGGCAGTTCCCCTGCCTCCTCTTCCTAAGTGCTTGGGATTACAAGTATGTGCCATCATTTCTAGAACCTTCTCTGCCTCTCGAATGCCAGGAAGACAGGCATATGCCACCATGCCTGAACACCCTGGATTTCAGGAGTCCTAATAGGTATGCTATCACCTCAGTCTTTTAAATCAGTTGTTTTTAAATCTTTAAGTCGGTAAAATGATAATTATCTTAATTTTACTCTATTGTTATCTATCTTAACAGTGAAAGAAAATAACAGATCTTTGGTTTCCAAGGCTGACAGAAGATTCTTAGGTCTCCAACTAGCACATCACCCCTTTCTCTATTCCATACTACTGAGAGGAGTTTAGATACCTAGGCAAGTACTGAGACTCTGAAGGACCTTTAACAGAAGTCTGACTGAGTAGGCAGGCTATGGCTCTACTTCCCCTTTACATGGTAGAATTTTTTTTTTAACTTTTAAAACAAATCCCTTCTTTCTTTCCATTTTCACCTTAATGAGATCCATTCCCTATCTTCTAATTTGCCCACTGTATTTTGGAATGCTTAACTTACATGTTCTAAGCTGCAGTTTATTATGAATAGCCCTTTAAAAAGGAAATTATTCTGGACTAGAGATGGTCAGTATTTAAAAGCACTGGTCACTTTTGCAGAGAATCCAGGTTTAGTTCCCAGCACCTATCTAGCGGTTCCCAATCATCTGTAATTAAAGTGCCAGGGGAGCCAGGCAGTGGTGGCGCACGCCTTTAATCCCAGCACTTGGGAGGCAGAGGCAGGTGAATTTCTGAGTTTGAGGCCAGCCTGGTCTACAGAGTGAGTTCCAGGACAGGGCTACACAGAGAAACTCTGTCTTGAAAAACCAAAAATAAACCCTAAAAAAACAAAAAAACAAAACAAAACAAAAAACAAAAAAAAAACCACATAAAAGTGCCAGGGGATTTGAAAACCACTTCTAGACTTTGAAGGTACCAGGTACACAATATGGCACAGACATATATATAGATTAAATACCCATACATACATGTCTCATGTGGTGAGGAGAACTGACTCCCCAAAGTTGTCCTTTACTTGCCTTACATAATACAGTGGCAAGCACCACCTCCATACTCACCCCATTAAAGAGAAAAAGAATTCACTGTGATGTCCACATGGAGAGAGAGACAGATAGACAAACATCTACCTTAGGGCTGAGTGCAATTAACAACGAACAAGAAAATTCTTCATCTGTCACAATAAAACAAATTTGCTCAGGACGGGGAAGACTGCTGAGCAGGTAAGACCCTCTGCTGCCAAGCCAGAGGATCTGAGTTTGCTCTCTGGGTGGAAGTTTTCTCTGACCTCTATGCATATAGTGGCATTACACATAAAATGAATGTTCTCCCTTCCCCCAAAAACCATCATCCACTTTCTTTTTTTAAAAAGGAAAGCCTCCTCTCGAAAAACCAAAAAAAAAAAAAAACAAAAACCCAAAAAAACAAACAAACAAACAAAAAGAAAAAAAAAAAAAGGAAAGCCTCCAAGGACTAAACCATTTTTTACTGCTATTACCTTACTTTTTGTATACTACCTGGGATTAATACTTTCAAATACTAATGTAATTTTTCCAACACACATATGGAGTAGGTATGAGGCTATAAAAAGATTATCACAAATCACTATTAAATGTAAACAAATGCTGTCAGTCAAGGAGACCCTTTACACCAAAAATGAGTTTCTTTTCTCTTCTGCATGAATGTGCTCAAACAACGACTTTGTTTACGTTACCTTGTATTTCTGCCTCAGCTCTTCTGTGTCTTCTTTCTCTACTTCTAGGACACGACGCCGTTCGGTAGCATCTTCGGCATAATCCAACTTGACAAAAATAGATATATTTATTCTTATTTCCTAAAGTACCCTAGGACTAGCTATGAAAATGTCATTTGCACAAGCGTAATGTTTGATAGCACAAAACTTGTGTTTTTCCTCAGCTAGTTCTTGCTTTACTGTCACGTCATGGAAAACAGAAAACAAAGTAAGTTCCTTAATCTCTTTCCTAATGTATGCCATACACCCAATTGCTGATTACAAGATTTCAGTTCAATATTTACTTCCAAACAATTAATGAAGGTATTGCAGGTAATATATGTACGTGAGCCTGCATGGGCAAAGCATCTACTACAGCAGTGCTCTAAGCACAGAGCCACACTGTCCATTAAAGGAGTGCCAGAGCCTGACCTGGTCTCTCTGCACAACACCGGAAAACTCCTCTATAGGGACATTAGTCACAGCCTCAGGGCTTTAAGAGCAACACAAAATGAAAACATCAAATATACTTTTAACTGATCAAAGAAAATTAATTATGCTCCATCTGGTAAGTATATGCTTATACTGACATTTAAGTTGGGAGTTAATGCCAATTTTATATATTCCATAAAATTAATGTCTTAATGAGACCAATTTACCTCCATTTCCATTCGACCCATGCCCATGACATCATACTTGACAACGATTGGAATAGGGTCTGTTCTCCCTGTAACAGGAACACAGAATTAAGCTGAGACATAAAATGTGGCTAACAGGTCACTTAGACATTAGGTTTGGGTGGTTAGATCTTGCCTGAAGTGCAGAGACCAGAAAGCTACAGTGAACCAAATAAAGCCATTCTCACAGCTTCCCTCCGAGCCTTCCTTTCCTGGGTCAGACCCAACAACCCACTTTGTTGGCCTAGCTGGAGAGAACTCCAGGTTACTATGGCAAAACTAAGTGAGTGGGCTACACCAATGGGAAGTTTACAATTAAAAACTGTATACAAGTTCCTTTTTTTGTTTGTCTGTTTTTTATAATACAGGGTCTCATGTAGTACAGGTTGGCCTCAAACTCATTAAGTAGCTGAGGATGACCTTGAACTCCTGATCCTCCTGCTCCGGAAATCTTCCTGTCTATCCTTAAAATGGTGATCAGTCTCTTAACTACTTGAATGGGGGCAAGGGAAATGCATTTCAAAGAAATTATAAAACAGTATGCTTAACTTTTGTTTTTCAAAAGACAAAATTTCCAATCAAAAGAAAATTAAAAAAAAAAAAAAAAATGACAGCTACTTGCCCTGAAGGACAAGACTGGTTTTACTTTACAACTAGTTGCGGATGGTAAGAGGTAAGCTGTGAAAAGGACTAGTTGCGAAGAAAATTGACTTTCAACTAATTGATCTATGCTGGAGATTTGTAAAAAGTAAATGTATATGTAATCCACTCATAACCAGCCAAACAAAGCAAAATGGGGCAGACAAGCACTTTACTATCACAGCTGTTTTACATCACAACTTGAGCTGTTCATTGTGATGTAACAGAAAAGGACTTACCTTACCCAGTATTCACCTTTAGTGAAAAAACACAATGTTTACTTCCCTCATCATTTCACTCAGACTGGTGTAAACAACTGTTTGTTTTGTTTTTCTTGTTACACACATACACATACATATATATATATTATACCTTTGGGCAAGAAATTTCAGTTTCATCAGGCTAAATTTTGAGTATTATCAAAGAAAATAATTTTTAAAAATTGGTTTGAGTCCTGAAGCATGAAATGAAAACTACCAGCAACACTTGTGTCTGGTCATTATCTATTTATGGAATTAATATTTTTTTGCCTTTAAATCATACAGAAAAATCCAGAAATTTAACTACTTGTCAACAATATTCCTTATTGACACTCAGAAGTTTAATTGCTTATCAATGAGATCCCATTATTGTTTTTAAACAATAAATAGGTAAGAAATGAGCAATTATCATCATAGTCCTTTTTTTTTTTTTTAAAGTAAATAATAAAATGGCTTGCCAGGAAAACAAACCCTTCGAGAATACAGTCTTCTAGTAGACATGTCCAAGACTGCCAGTCAGCCCAAGCACAGGCACCACGATCCCCCGCTCACCATGCTCGCCCCTCTGCCCAATGGTATAATAAGTGAGCAGTGACTGCAATCTCTAGCAAAAGGACCAAGGTAAAGACAGGTTATAAAAATGACTTCCTAGGTGCAATATCACTTTCATAACGTCTCAGTCAGGGATTTACTGGTAAAAGCAAATAGTCCAATGAAACAATTAAAAAAAAAATCAAAGAAATTTATTTTAGAATTTGATTGGTCAGAATTTATTTTGAAAGATTCAACAAAGTTTTGGTGCCACTGTACCAAATTGTTTGCCTCTGTAAACCCCTGTTTATAAATTCTGCATTAGTACTTTTGCCTTCTAAGGCAGTCAAAGTTTGTTTAACTTATTTATAAATTGCAGTAGCAAGTGCTAGTGCCCATTACACTGGGGGTGGGGGAATCAAGGTTTTGACTACTAGAATTTAATATTTTAACTGATTCTTTTTGGTAGTTTGAACATATATATCCCTTCTTAACATTACCCTTTAATGAACAAGGATCAGACAAGTTGCATAAGGAAAGGAGAGGAAAATGAAAAGACCAAGCAGAAGGATGAGGCTACAACAGAGAGTAAGCCTAACATATTGGTGCACTGATGACAAAAGGAGTAATTCAGTCTGAAAATAAAAATTACCACTGCTAAGTTTACCATCACCACAACAAGTCCAGGATCATAATGCTGTAAAAAAGAAACACGGTTTGTTAGGCAGAAACCATCAGGGTAGGAAAAAGGCCTTCTAGCAGGCAGACAGGACAGGGGTAAAGTACCAATTGGGCTTTTGTCCCTCCCCCGACTTCAGTGAGGATGGAGGAAGGACAGTTTGTGCTACAGCAGCTGTTTTTGTACTGGTCAGATGGGGTGTGAGATTTTTGTACTGCTACTTGAGAACACGAACAATCTCCTCTTCAATAATAACCCAGGGGTGGGGGATGGGTCAGGATGTCAGTCTGTTAAGGGGAGAAACTAACTCTAGCTTCCAATCTTTCATTTAACAGATTCATTCTGGCAAATCAGTATTCTGAGTCCAAGATGGGACTCCTTAAATAAATTACAGTAAAAATTAGATGGAATCAACCAGACATTGATCTATTAATTGCTTTTTCACTAAAAGAACTATATAAGGAACCTGAGGAGACAAGGCTTCAATCCACTTTAAAATAATTAGTAACTAGAAGTCTAGAAAACAATTATAGATCTTCAGGGTTTAAAGAATTGAGTTCTGTTAACAATGAGTAAAACTAAGTGGCTTAGCTCAGATCTTTGGTTCCTGTTAAAAAAGACTTTATAGACTCACCAGCATTTATCCTTCTGTACACAACTAAATCAACTCCAGGAAAAATAACTCCAGGGGGAAAAAAAGCCTCAAAATGGCCATCATGTATAATTTCTCCAGAGTTAACTCACAGAAAATATCTAAATTACACACCAACCTGAAGATGAAATTACTGCACGCATGAAGTAGACTACATTATTAAATTATATTATTATGCTATTAAGAAGAATACACAGGTCAAGGGAACAAAATCACAGTGGGAGACAGACTCCAAAGACTATAAATAGGAAGAGGTTGCATCATGGTTTTTTTTTTTTTTTTTTTTTTTTAAATCCCCCTAACTTACTTCTGCCCAATAACTGATCCGATCATGAAGAATATCACTCAGAATAACCAAATAACAATCAACTTTTAAAACTTTTTTATTATTTGTTTGTTTTTTTTTTTTTTTTTTTCTTTTTGAGACAGGGTTTCTCTGTATAGCCCTGGCTGGCTGTCCTGGAACTCACTCGGTAGACCAGGCTGACCTCGAACTCAGAAATCCGCCTGCCTCTGCCTCCCAAGTGCTGGGATTAAAGGCGTGCACCACCACCGCCCGGCTATTTGTTTGTTTTTAAAGACAGGTTTTTTTTTTTTTTTTTCTGTATAGTCTTGGCTGTCCTGGAGCTCACTCTGTAGACCAGGCTGGCCTTAAACTCATAGAAACCTGCCTGCCTCTGCCTCCCAAGTGTTGGAATTAAAAGCATGTACCACCACCGCCCGGCTTTTTTTTTCTTCTTCTTTTTTAGTCTATGTGAATTGATGTTTTGCTGGTATGTATGCTTATCTATATAAAGATCCAGGAGTTACAGACAGCTGTGAACTACCCACCATGTGGATGCTGGGAATTGAACCCAGGTCTCTTGGAAGAGCAGCCAGAGCTCTTAACCACTGAACTGTCGTCTCTCCAGCCCCTTGAACAATTTTTTTTAAAAAGGGAAGCAGTAGTAGCAAAAGTGTATATTCTCTTGAAGAGCCAACTTCTTTTTAAATGAGCTAAATTCCGTTCCTTATTTTCAAAATATAGAGATTTGTATTTAATTTCTATTAAATTATTGAGGACATTTTTTGTTATGTCTTTCACTGGACCCAACCTTAAGAAAATGACCTGTGGCCAATAACTGGCTCAGTGGGTAAGGCACCTGCTCTTCAAGCCGACAACTTGAGTTCTGGGATCCACACAAAGGAAGGAGAGAACCCACTCCACTTCAGACCCATACCTGCTGAGTGACTGACTGTACCTGCCAGATAACCTTATTTTCTAAATAAAGATAAATGATGTTTTTGCTAATAAACTGGAATTTGTTTATATATCTACTTATTGTTTTGTTTTTGTAGTGGTGAGAATAGATTCCATGAACACTCAAATGCTGTCACTAAGCTACCCCATGACTAATGAACTATGTTTTCCTTTATTTTTATTGTGTATATGTGCTCATATATGTGTGTGATTGTACCTTGCATGTGTGTACACTGGCATATAGACACTAGAGTTCAACCTCAGGTGTCTTCTTTGATTTTTTTTACCTTTTTTTGGGGGGGTTTTCGAGACAGGGTTTCTCCGTATAGCCCAGGCTGTCCTGGAGCTCACTCTGTAGACCAGGCTGGCCTTGAACTCAGAAATCCGCCTGCCTCTGCCTCCCAAGTGCTGGGATTAAAGGCGTGCGCCACCACCACCCAGCTCCACCTTATTTTTTGAGACAAGTTCTCTCAGTGAACCTAAGAGTTCTCAGATTGGCTAGTGGGCCAGTGAGCCTGAGAGATTCTCCTATCTCTACTATCTCCATGTTTATAAACATGAACTAGGATCCCAGACTTTAGATCTACATGCTTGCAACACAAGCACTGTCTGATTCATCTCCCCAGCCACCCTTATGTGGATATCTTTTAATCAAAGAACTCCAAAAAACCCAGGCATGGTGGCTCACATCAGGAATTTCCAGCACTTGAAAGGCTCATGATGAGAACTACAGCAAATCTGAGGCTAGCAGGGGCTAAATGAGTTCTAAGCCAGGCAGAGCTGGAGAGGGAAAGGGAGTCCTGGTCTCAAAACAAAAGCAATGAACATCATGATCACAACAAAGAATGTGCTTATAAAGTGACTACATACAGTTCAGTAATTACTTCAGCATTCACTGAGTGACATTATTAACTCATCCAAAATAAAGGAATTAGGAAGATTTAATAACAGTCTGTATGTTTCACTTCAATTCTAAAGTCTGAATGGTAGAAAATATTTGGGGAGCTACACAGTTGATAATAGTAGTATCTAATGAAATCTTGACAAGCAAATGGCTTCTTGCAGTTATATCTCCTACCACTGGCTGTGCTGTGTGTTCCATAACCACAGTGAGAAGTTCTTACTATTGCAGGATTATTTTAAAACCCCCAAAGACTCTCCAGCTTCCTGCAAACCATTTTCCTTGTACTTTTCACAGTTGCCCACCCCAGCACACACACTTTCATGAACTCCTTAGTACAGATTTTTAGGTTTGTCCCCCTAAAATGCTGGGCTATAAAATTCCATTTCTCCAAGAGAAGACAGTCACCAAACAATGAGCATCTACAACCAGAGAACAGTATAAGTAGATGACTATCATCTCTATTTTCAAGACTGTAATATATAGATCAAAAGAGGTAACAAATAAAGCAAGTTTTATAAACAAATTGCTATACAGAAGGCTGCTGAATGTTACAAACTCATCACAAGCATTCAAAACCACCTGTATGTGCGAGTGCCAAGGGCGCTTGTGCTATGTCCAGGTGTACATGTTTAAGAAGGCCACAGGACAACTTCTGGTATTGTTCCTTAGGTGCTATTCAGCTTGTTTTTTGAGAAAAGCTCTCTCATAGAGCTTACATGTAGCCTAGGCTAGCTAAGTCAGTCCAAAGGATCTGTATGTCTCTGTTTCCCTCACACTGGAATCATAAAGGTGCCACATCCACTTTTTGTACCTGGGTTCTGTGGTGAGACTGGTAAAGACTACGGGGACTTATAAGAAATGGACTAACGAGACTTTAGAAACCAGAGTGAAATGTTAAGAGCTAGAGTGACTTGTCGGGCTGACAACAGCTCAGCAGAGGAAAGCTCTTGCTGTGAAGCTGGACTACATGAGTTCAATCCCTGGAACCCATGTAGAAGGAAAGGAGAAAACTAACCCCACAGAGTTATCCTGTGACCACACTCAAACATACACATAACACTCATAGACAGGCACAGCCTTTAACCCCAGCAATCAGGAGACTGAAGAAGATCCCTAAGTCCAGGCCAGTAAGAGTCTATGTTGGAGGATATGGGGGAAAAAAAAAAAAAAAAAAATCAGGTAATATTAGGGAGGCAGAGGTAGAGAAAGGTGGCCACCTTCAAGTTCAAGACCAGCCTGGTCTACATAATGAGTTTATAAAGCCAGGGCTTTATAAAGTCTCAAAGGAACAACAACAAGAAGACAAAATCAAATTTGCAAGGCATGTTGGCATATACCCACAATTCCAACATTCTGGAGGCTGTGGCAGGATTTTCATTTTGAGGCTATCCCAGAGTATATAGTGACACTATCCATACCTTGGGGGATAGAAGGGACCCTATGTGCTTAGAAGACTAAATTAAACGTTTTCTAAATAATATACCCTGCTATTTATGTTGGTGGTAATCTTTTTGTTCTTTGTTGTTGGAAACAGGTTTGTGACGTGACCAAGGCTGGTTTTGAGCTTTTTATTCTTTATTCTCCTGAGTTTCCCAAGTACTGAGAGTATATTTGCTTTCAGCCTCTTTCTTTATAATACAGCTTCTAAATAAAATATACTTTTTACTTGATAGTCTTATAGTCTTCCCAACTATGGGGGTACGGTTCAGTTGGTAGTGTTTGCCTAACACACACAAAACCCTGGCATTGATCCCAACACTACATAATATCTAATAAATGTAATGTCAACTACAGTGGCAAAGGCAAAAGGATCAGAAGTTCAGAGGAATCTTCAGCTACATAGTGAGTATGACTCAAGGAAGCCTTGGCCACATGAGACTATCTGAAAAAAATACCAAAGTGGAAGGTGGACAGAAGTTGGGGTGGGTAAGCAAGCAAACTGGGTCAGCAGAAAAAGGTGCTTACCACCAAGCCTGATGGTCTGAGTTTCAGTATCTGGGATCACATGATAGAAGGAGAGAAACAACCTCCTCAAATTGTTCTTTGACCTCCACATACACACTATACACAGATAAATGTAATAAAATTTTTAAATAAACATGGGCTGGACCTAGGCCTCCCATACATATGTAGCAGATATGCAGCTTGATGGTCTTCATGTGGGTCTTGAACAACTGGAGCGGAAGCTATCCCAAAAGCTGTTGCCTATTTGGGCTTTTATCTAGTTTGGGCTGCCTTGTCTGGGCTCAGTGGGAGAGGAAGCACCCATCCGCCCAGACTTGAAGTGCCAGGGTGGAGGGATACCCAGGGGAACCTCACCCACTCAGAGGAGAAGGGAAGGGGATGGGGAAGGACTGTGGGAGGTGGTGACAGGAAAAGTGGCAGTGATTGGGATGTAAAGTGAATAAGTAAAAAATAAAATAAAATTTTAAATAAAATTGCTAACAATCACTGTTTCTTTGGGAAGAGATACCAACAACCATAGATATCTATGTTTCATGCATCTATCTACCAGCAAAAGCATTTGGTCAGATGTGATATAGTATTTGCTTCAATATCTCATAACATTTCTGCTTGCTAAATTGTTAAATAAATTGAAATTCTAAGTTAAATTGTTCAATTTTCTAGTATCACCATTATTAACATTCACAATATATTTGTTATATCTGTTTCCCTCTAAGTCATAAGTAGGTATGGGTTTACATGTTTATTCTCCTCATCCCCAGTTATGTTATATAGCTCAGGTCAGCCTGCTTATGAACCTCCTGCCCCAGACTCTGGAGTGCTGGGATTACAGGACCACCCCAACCTGCTCAACTCCTAACTCACCTCCCTTTTCCTCCTCTAATTTACATGTACACAGAGAGAATATCTTGTAAGCATCATCTGTCAATAAAAAAAGCTTATGGCCAATGAGCTGAGGCAGAAAATAGGAGGTGGAACATCTGTCAGGGGTAGATAAATTCTGAGAAAATAGTCAGATTAGAGAGATTCACCCAAGAATTCGGAGATGTATGTAAATCAACACATAGCTAAACTCAGGTTAGAATAAAAGCAATAATAAGTTAAGAACAATCAGAGAAGCCGGGCGGTGATGGCGCACGCCTTTAATCCCAGCGCTTGGGAGGCAGAGGCAGGTGGATTTCTGAGTTCGAGGCCAGCCTGGTCTACAGAGTGAGTTCCAGGACAGCCAGGGCTACACAGAGAAACCCTGTCTTGAAAAACCAAAAAAAAAAAAAAAACAATCAGAGAACAAGCTGAGGCTTATGGCCTAGGTATTTATTAAAATAGTCTCAGAGTTGTCATTTCTGGGAATTAAGTAATTGGGAGGAGAAGCTGGCATGTTTACACATTTGTTCATTCACTGACATATTTATTTATTTATTGGTGGTAGTGGCTGTGGTGGTGAATATCATGGTGTGCATGTGAGACCAGAGGTCAGAGGACAACTGGTGTAAGCCAGCTCTCTCTTCCCACCATGTGGGTCTTGGGTACTCAGCTCAGCGTGCTGAGCTTGGCAGTAAGCACATTCACCTACCAGGACAGCTCGCTTGGCCCCATCTGTCTTCAAGTATTAATATTGTGTTGGGCTATTCTAAGGAGTCAGAAAACATACGTAGAATAAACCATGCAAAGTATATGCAAAAACACATCAATTACAAGTCCTTAGAAACTTATAGTTTAGGAAGGATAAAAGAAATATACAAATAATAAAGTTATACAAAATAGAACACTAACAATTCCACAGAGAAGGAAAATAAAACAGAAAAAGCATCGAGGAAGCACAATGGCTCCCACCTGTAATCTCAGCACTCAGAAGGTAAGGCAAGGAGGACAACTCAAATTTGAAGCCCACTTGTCTACACAGCAAGACCCTGACTCAAAAAAAAAACCAAAAAACAAACAAACAAACAAACAAAACCAAAAAAAAACAAAAAACAAAAACAAAAACAAAAACAAACAAACAAAACAAGGAGAGCCTGTGAGACAGCTCAGTGGGTAAAGGTACTTGCCACCAATCTGACAACCTGAGTTTGAACAACAGGACCTGCATAGTAGGAACTCCCACAAGGGATTGTCTGATCTCCATACACATCATGATATTCTGTCCCCAATAAATAAGTTCATGCAAACTGAAACACACTCGTGCACGACACAGACACAGACACAGACAGACATAGACACACACGGTACAAATCTAAAGAGCAGAAAATTATAAGGGACCAAAGTTTTAGTGTTTTCTTTTGAGAGATCAGAAAATCTTCGAACAAACAAAAACTGCCAGGCATGAAGACATATACCTTTAATCCCAGCTCCCAGGAGGCAGAGACAGGCAAATCTCTGTGAGTTTGAGGCCAACCTGGTCTACAGAGCAAGTTCCAAGATAGCCAGGGCGACACAGAGAATCCCTATCTTTAAAAATCAAACAATAACAAAAACAAAAGAAAGAAAATCCATAAAAAAATCTGTGAAAGGTTTCTATTACCTAATTTAGCTTCCTGACAAACTAGATTAAAGGCACAGATTTTTTTATATACAGAAAGAACTCATCGGTAAAGCACTTGACCAGCATAATAAACAAAGTCCTGGGCTTAATACCTAGAATTACTAAATAAATCCATAAATATAGAAATAACTTACTCGCCGGGCAGTGGTGGCGCACGCCTTTAATCCCAGCACTTGGGAGGCAGAGGCTGGCGGATTTCTGAGTTCGAGGCCAGCCTGGTCTACAGAGTGAGTTCCAGGACAGCCAGGGCTATACAGAGAAATCCTGTCTTGAAAAACCAAAAAAAAACAAAAAAACAAAAAAAAAAAAAAAAAAAAAGAAATAACTTACTCATGAGAAAAAAATGCACAAGTTTTAGCATAATTCTACAACTTATTTGCTATAGATTTTTTGGACACATTATTATTTGAAATGGAAACTCCCTGTCAAGTATGGTGGTGAAGGCCTGTGAGACAGACACCCAAGAACTGGAGGCAGAAGTTAAGGGCCTGCCAAAATAATAGAGAGCCACAGAAGAAACTTATCTCAGAAAATAAGAGTCAAATTCCTGATCTGAAAAATGGGAATTTTATTTCAGAGAGAGGAGAATACTGTAACACTTGCAGGCTAGCTAGCCTAGCAAATTCAGAGGCAAACTACCTCTGACATCCATACACAAAGCACAAACATAACATTATCATCATCCTCAAAGATTTTAAAAATTACATCAATAAAAATCATCTCTAGAAAAGTTTCATTTATGTTATACATTGTGGCACATGTCTTTACTCTAAGCATTTGAGAGACAAAGGTGGATGGCTCTCTTTTAGTCTGAGGCCAGTCTGGTCTACATAGTATAAATCTTAGGGCAGCCAGTCCTGAATACTGAGACCTACCTTTAAAAACAAGCAAACGCCGGGCGGTGGTGGTGCACGCCTTTAATCCCAGCACTTGGGAGGCAGAGGCAGACGGATTTCTGAGTTCGAGGCCAGCCTGGTCTACAGAGTGAGTTCCAGGACAGCCAGGTCTACACAGAGAAACCCTGTCTCGAAAAACCTAAAAAACAAAACAAAACAAAACAAAAAAACAAAAACAACAACAACAACAAAAAAAACCAAGCAAACAAATAAAAAGGTGGTTTTGCATTTAGTTAGGCAGAGTAGTGGTAGTATACACCTATAATTTTGGCATCTGGGAGGTGAGGCTTGAGGATCAGGAATTCAAGGTCTTCATCTACTCTACAGCAAGCTTGAGGCCAATCTAAGTTAGATGAGACCCTGCTTCATAAACAAACAAACAAAAAATCCTTTTATTTAGTTACTCTTCCAAATTAATTTACCTTGATAATATCCAAGCTACTTCTCAGTCGTGTGTGTGTGTGTGTGTGTGTGTGTGTGTGGCACATGGAGGATAGAGGTTAGCCCTGGCATTGCTCCTCAGTGCCGTCCTCCTTGTTTTTAGAGACAGAATCTGGGTCTCTCTTTCACCTGTAGACGGCTGCCAGTTTCTGCCTCTCCAGCTGCGATCACAAGTGTACACCACAATAACTGGCTTTTTTTCATGGGCTCTAGGGATCAAACTTAGGTCTTCACACTTGCATAACAAACACTTTACTGACTGAGCTATCTTCCCAGCTCCACCTTCTTTTCTTTAAAACTAAAAAAATAGAGCCAGGTGGTTGGTGGTGGCGCACGCCTTTTATCCCCGAACTTGGGAGGCAGAGGCAGGCGGATTTCTGAGTTCGAGGTCAGCTTGGTCTACAGAGTGAGTTCCAGGACAGCCAGGGCTATACAGAGAAACCCTGTCTCAGGGAAAAAAAAAAAAAAAAACTAAAAAAACAGTAAGTCGAATGATAAAAACAAAAACTGCTACTTTCAATTTTAGTTTGAAATTATTTTTACGCCATGAACTTACTATATAATTAATATCTCATTCATATATATATATATATATATACATAAAATCTTTTAAATTTTAATTATTATTTTTCATTATGTGTATGTGTGTGTGTCTCTGTATGTGGGTATGTGCACATGAGGCCAGCAGTGTCTGAATCCCCTTGAACTAGAGTAACAAACAGTTTGAGCCACCTGATAGAAGAGTCCTGGGAACCAAACTCTAGTTTTCTGCCAAGAGCAGTATACACAGGCTCTTAACTGCTAAAAGCCATCTCTAGCCCCTGATACACTCTTTAAATATGATAACCCCTAGTAAGCCAGAAAGTGGTGGTATGCTTTTAATCCTAGCACAGCCAGGGACTACAGAGAGAAACCCTGTATTGAAAAATAACAAACAGACAAACAGACAACCCCTAGAATGAAAACCAAGCAATCTTTTCCATTATGTACTTTTGTCTACTATTCACCTCTTCCTTCTGGTTACTGTTCTCCCATCCCTTTCTTTCTAGTACTGTTTTTTGTTTTTGCTTCTTGACGTAAGTTCTCACTATCTAGTTCTGCAGGTCTTGAAACACACTGTGTAGGCTAGGCTGGCCTCAAACACACAGTGATACACTTGAGTCTGTTCTCCCAAGTGTTAGGATTAAAGGTATGTGTCACTAGGCCCGCCCTTTCTGTTTTAAATGTATTTTTAAGATTTTATATGCATCAGTGTTTTGCCTGAATATATGTGCACTACGTACAAGGCTGGTGTTTACAGAAGTCAGAGGAGGGTGTTGGATCCCTGGAACTAGAGTTACAGATGATCATGTGGGTTCTGGGAACTGAACCCCGGTCCTCTGCATGAGCAACAAATGCTCTAAACTGCTGAGCTATAGTTCTAGGCCTCCATCACCGCCATTATAGCTATAAAAATTAGATCTTTGGGGGTTGGAAAGATGGTTTAGTGGTTAAAAATGCATAGGACTCTTCAAAAGGACTGCAGTTCAGAATCCAGCACTTACTTTGGGATGCTCACAACTATACTTCCAGCTCCAAAGGATCAAACACCCTCTACTGGCCTCTACAGGGAGACCCAACATGTGGCATATCATCTCAAAGAAATACACATATAAACATAAATACATCTCTTAAATTTAAGATTTATTTTATGCGTGAATGTTTTGCCTGCATGTATGCATGTGTACATGTGTACTTAGTGCGGGAAGAAGGTTAATGGCTTTACATCTCCTGAAAGTGGAGTTACTAATTGTTGGAACCACTATGTGGATGCTAGGAATTGAATCCAGTCCTCCACAAGAGCAATAAGTGCTCTTAACCACAGAGCCATCTTTCTTTCTTTCTTT